>CM018695.1:74095441-75295441 GCA_009363875.1 Mikania micrantha | reverse complement strand
ATGGAATTTTCATCATCCATACACATTGATATTATTTTAACTATATTTTGATTTGCATGAGGCCTTTTCTTGACCTTTTCTAATGCAGTAGTTAATTCAGGATCGATAAATTTTGGGTTTGGATTGGGAGCATTAGTTAATTCAAGATCACAAACATTTTTGAGTATTTTGGGTTGTTGCATCTGTATTAACTAACACAAAATATAAAAAAAACATTGTAACAAAAATACACACACAAACAAATTGTTATAAAACAAGTCACCCATTAATTACCATGTTTATAAAGCCTATCGATCATTTGACTATGTATTAATAAACTTATATAACTAATTTAATTACCAAACCAAAATATTTTTCATTCATATTAGGTACAAGTTCATGACTTTGTTTTGTTTTCTCTACTCATTATCCAACTTAACAAGTTCATCTTGAATGCTTTTTAGATGCCTATAATTTGATTTCAGCACATGCCATATAATATCAAATATTTTCTTAAACGCTACATACCCTAATTGTCTAAGGCACACAAAGTTTGTATTTGCACTTGTATTTGCCTATGTAAACAAAGTTTGTAACAAGCATACTTCTAAAATTGGTACAATATTTCTTTGCTTTTTAATATGTATATGCATATGATAGCATTTAATTGATCCTTAATGTTATTTTTGTTATATGATATCAAACTCCTCTCTAGAAAGCACGGTTTAACAAAATACACAACGGCTTTATGTCTTCTATCGATAAAAGTTGGATTCCCAATCCAAACCGTAGATCAGACGAGTACCAGCAAGGACTCTTCTATTTTATCGAGATGTACAAAAATTATGTTGACAATAGAGGCTACATTAGATGTGCTTGTGCAAAATGTCAGAATTCTATATTAATACCATTCATAAAAATGAAGTATCATATGCATGCATTTGGAATCTGCCGGACATACAGAAAATGGACTCATCACGGTGAGTTTAATTCTAGCAGTTGTAGTTGTAGACGAAGTTACACCAACAAACGATATGGCTAGCATTATCGAAGACGTTATGGAGGAGCGTATGGAAGAGTATCCCAACCTTGATGAACAGGAGATCAGGTGTACGTGATGACTTTGAACACCTATTAAAGGAAGTTCAATTAAAATTGTATCATTGTTGTACTAAGTTTTCTTCCCTTGATTTTTTTAACACAACTTATGTATATTAAGGTGAAAAACAAATGGACTAATAGTTCATTTGATGAGCTCTTGAGTTGTTGCAGGTTGCACATCCAGAGGCAACAAGATTCCCTCTTCCCATTGTGCAAACGAAAAGACATTAAAGAAGATAGGTTTTTGGTATGAGTCGATACACGTATTCAAAAATGATTGTGCTCTATTTTGGGCGGTGAGGTATCGATTAGGGATTAATCGGATTGGAATTTTATATGTAAATTTTCAAAATTACATACATTTATATAAAACTTTATGCATAATTTTTCAAATTAAGTTAAGATTTTTAAACTAATTCATAATTTATGGGCCTATTAATATCAATTTTTAAAAATACCCATAGTTCTTTGAGCCCATCTAAGACAAGCTCATAAATAAAATGTATAAAACACTGCTCTTCGCACCAAATCGTTGACAGTTCCGTTTAGAACTAGGGTTACGTGAGCATTTCAAAATGCCATTGTTTGGTCACAAAGTTGTGAAAACAACTATCAATCTTCCAGTTTCAAAGCTGAAGCTGATGATTTTATTGCATTTGGTATAAGCTTCAAGCTATAAATGCAATATGTTCATTTTTGGTCATGCATGCTCCGTATTTCATGTAAGTCTGCATATGTTCAATTAAAAACTAATAATAGTTGAGAAACAAAAGAACCATTATAGTCGTAAAGCTTTTTAGTTTGTAATTAAAGTAGAGGATTCCTACTCTTAAATTATGTGTGTGTGCATATATATACGAGTCGCTAATTAAAGATTATGTTTTTTTTGGCTGTAGGAATGTGAGATTTTTGTAATTGGGGATAAAAGAATAGAGATTCAAGGATGGGTAACGAGTCATAGCCGAATAAGTATTAATGAAAACACTGGATTTGTTTTCCTTAAGGACCAAATTTTCGGCATTAGGCATGCTTTCTTAGGTCGGCCTGGAGGTGACCATTCTCGAGAAGTTTTTGCACACACTTACATGTTTAAGACTGTAAGACCCGAAGGTTGGACCGACGGGAACCATCATGGGAGTTTAGTAACTAAGTCATGAATAAGCTTGTTAATGGACATGATGACACCAATTGCAATGAATATATATGTGAAATTTCATGTCATCATTTGCTTACGTATATAGATACATAAAAGCTATTCATGAATAACTGGTATACAACTATATATGTCTGTATATCATACCTCGTTTGCACCCATTAATAATATATATATCTACGTCATATAATAAATAAAGATTTTAGAAAGACGCAAGAATATTTATTAAAGTACCTAAAATTTGTTTTTCTCGTTTCACTTCCTCCTTTAATATTTTTGTCATTTTTTTATTAAACTATGTTTTTTCTACCATCTACGATCTATCTCTTATGAAATATTTATGATTTTTTTAAACTAATATAATTATATTGTAAATCAATTTTATAATTTTTATAAAACATTTTTGAAAAATATATACTATGTTATTTAAAGAAAATAATTTTAAGATTAAAATATTTAACGTGTGCAATACACATGTTTTAACATATATATTTATATAGGTTGGATCTACTAAAAAGAGAATTTTACTTAAGAAGGGTAAAAACAAATAAAAGTTTGACATGTGGCATGTTAAAAACATAAAAAGAGAAATCCACTACAAAAACAAAAATTCAGTACAAAAAATCAAAAATCTAGCACAAAAAATAAAAAATTCAGTACAAAAAAACAAAAATTTAGTATAAAAAACAAAAATTCAGTACAAAAAAATAAAAATCTAGTACAAAAAATAAGATGTTATGCATAAATTATCAATTATTTATTTTTGTTAGCTTGCCACATGTTAAACTTTTATTGGTTTATACTCAATATTCCTTCCTATTTGATCTTTCTCTTGTACACACACATTTAAAAAATCTTCACTTTTTTTAAATACTTAACTATACAAATCAAAACACGTGTTGACTTGTCATTTGATGTAATTGCATGAGATATCAAGAAACTCAATTGTATAGTCATATCACTACAACGCGTGCACTCAATACCTAGAACAAAATTAAAAAATTCAAACAAGACTAAGCTAGACACACGTTTGTGTAACCCCCGGTTACTATTCAACATTTTAAAATAATATCAGAGTTGGTCCCAGCAAATTTTTCAATTTTAAAACCTTGTCTGACCCTCTTTATTTAATAATATTAAACAAAGTTTAACGCAAACGTAAACGTGTCACACATTTTACAATACTTATTTACATAAGTAAGTTTAAACCAAAATTTCAAACGTTTGCAACAAGGTTTGTTTGTTCGATTCCTGCTCCACCTCGATCCTTACAGCCGTGTACGTCATTTTTGACCTACAAACATCACACAATAATTCCCATTAGTTCATAAGAACTAAGTAAGTAAACCCCAATGGTTTCTCAACAATAAAATGTAAAAATACATTTTTCACAATCAACATTCAACTGAGTCATTTCTATTTGAATTGACTCTCACAATATAAAATATCACATTACCAATCATCAACTATTGCTCACAATAGTTTAATCAATATTACACTATGGGGATTCACATTTCCTGTGCTTCCACCATAGCTAAATGCCAGCACCTCTGGCTATCCACCATTGTGGAGTCATAAATAATTCAAGTCTTAAGATGTTCACCAACCGGTACTTCCATCTAAGACCATTGACAGCACCTCTGTCTATCCACCATTGTGGAGTCATATATAATTCAAGTCTTAAGATGTTCACCAACCGGTACTTCCATCTAAGACAATTGACAGCACCTCTGTCTATCCACCATTGTGGAGTCATATATAATTCAAGTCTTAAGATGTTCACCAACCGGTACTTCCATCTAAGACAATTGTCAGCACCTCTGGCTATCCACCATTGTGGAGTCATATTTATTAAGTCTAAGATGTTCACCCACCGGTACTTCCATCATAGAAGTCCCACACTATTATTTACCAAGGTATTGGATTTATCATAGGTTGTTGAACTTTTATTATTCAACATTCCCCTATCACCAATGCCATATTTATTATATAATTATTCAACAACAATTTCAATATTTATTATGTGATGTCATAGTTGTGGGATTACTTACCTTAATCAGATAAGGGATTAGCAACTGCAGGCTCCTTTCCTGCTCTATGACTAGTGGTTTGATTTCCACTACCACCACCTAGTTGCAAAATACATATATACAACTAGTTTCAACACGTATAGCACGTACAATCAAGTTCAACACACTTGACTGATTTGACTTCCTCAAAGTCAATTCATCACATAACTGACTCTATCTTACTATATTTAGCAAGTTTTAGTCAATTATCACACTTATTCATATTTCATGCCTTCCCAGGCAATTTATCAAATAATTGATGTTCATTATATTAGTTACGATCTTTAATCACTTTTTTATTATTCAAGTTTTATTTTTAGATCAATAACTATTAATAATGGTAGCATCAATTCATCAAAATCATCATTTAATCTATGGATTATAATCCATAATTTATTTCAAATCATATTCAACCCATCCTGCTAGTTATCCTACCATGATATGGGTTTCATAACAACCGGACAATATCTCGCTTCAAAACGAAGATTTCACCGTCAAAATATCAAGTTCTTCGTTTCTAACAATCCCTAGTTATCAACTAGGCAATAATCAATACCCATAATCATAGTATTACAATCAAAACTAGATTTAATCCACATAATATTAAACTAGTAGGATAAAACAAACCGTTACCTGATCTGACGGATTTCTACGGTTAAAACAACGATCGGGACTTGAAAACACGATCCTATGCGCGATCTGGATGATTAAGGGGCTTTGAAATGGAGATTAGAGGTGTTAGAGAGTTGGATTTTCGCCTGGAAGTCGCACCAGATCAAAGAAATGCGATTTTTGATGGTTTCAATGCGTTCTGATCGTTTAAACCAGTTTTGGCCGACATAGGTCCTGGGGCGCATCGCCCCAACTGGGTGCGTCCCGCCAGGCGTACCGCCCCACGTCACCAGCGTCATCATTTTTGATTTTTAACTTCGTTTCGCGATTCCGGGAGCATACGAACTCCGTTTTGCGCACGGTTTTCGCCCACGTTCATCATTTTTCACATACTATCAATCCCCAATAACAAAAGTTACTAAATCCTTGTGGATTTCAAGCACGACCAAATGTGCTCTTGCCATTAATGACGTAATTCTTACATATTTTCAAATTACAACAACCACAATCGTTTAATTAACGATTATTTACAATACATTTATTATTAAAAACCGGTTGTTACAAATCTCCCCTCCTTACAAAGGTTTCGTCCCCGAAACCGATTAAACCTCAAAAAGGAAAGGATAATACTTTCTCATTTCATTTTCTGATTCCCACGTAATTTCAGAACCGGTTCTATTTTTCCACTGAACCTTCACCTGACTCAGTGATTTATTTCTAAGTTGCTTGACTTTTCGGTCAAGTATTGCCACTGGCTTTTCCACATAATTCAGCTTGTCATCAATTTCTATATCTTCTAGTGGTACGTATGCAGATTCATCTGCTAAACATTTTCGTAAGTAAGAAACGTGGAACGTATTGTGAATTCCACTTAACTCCTCAGGTAGCTCCAGGCGATAAGCAACTTCACCAACACGAGCTATGATTTTAAATGGTCCAATAAAGCGTGGACTTAACTTTCCTCGCTTACGAAAACGTATAACACCTTTCCATGGTGAGACTTTTAACAACACAAAATCTCCTACCTGGAATTCAATGGGCCTTCTACGCTTGTCAGCGTATGATTTCTGACGGTCTTGAGCCGCCTTCAGATGGGCACGTATCTGATCTATCCGTTCATTGGTAGCTTTCACTACCTTTTTATGCGCAAGTTCACGTTGCCCCATCTCTCCCCAACAAACGGGAGTTCGACATTTCCTCCCATAGAGCATCTCATAAGGAGGCATTCCAATACTGGAATGATAACTATTATTATACGAGAACTCTGCTAAAGGTAGATAATCATCCCAACTGCCCCCAAAGTCAATAATGCACGCCCGTAACATATCCTCCAGGGTCTGAATGGTTCTTTCACTTTGTCCATCAGTCTGAGGATGATACGCAGTGCTTAACAACAGTTTTGTTCCTAATTCTTCCTGAAAATTTCTCCAAAATCGAGAAGTAAATCGAGTATCTCGATCAGAGATAATGGTTACAGGCACACCATGACGAGACACAATTTCTCGTACATATATCTCTGCCATTTTATCAGAAGAATAGGTCTCACGAATGGGCAAGAAATGAGTACTCTTGGTCAACCTATCTACAATGACCCAAATCGTATCAAATCCCTTCCTTGTCTTAGGAAGTTTAGTAATCAAGTCCATTGTGATATGTTCCCATTTCCACATTGTAATTTCCAATGGTTGCAACTTACCATAAGGTTTCTGGTGCTCTGTTTTTACCTGCATACAAGTCAAACATTTCGACACATGTTTAACCACATCTCGTTTCATACCTGGCCACCAATAGTTCACCCGAAGGTCACGATACATTTTAGTAGCCCCAGGATGAATTGAGTACTTTGACTTGTGCGCTTCTTCCAACAATGCAGACTTAAGTGGACAAGTGGGAGGTATCCACACTCGACCCCACCTAGTCTTTAAACCACGACTATCTTCATCAAGATTATGAGCTTGCCCTTTAATCCTGTCTCGTTTCCAATTTTCTTCCTTTAAAGCTTCAGTCTGGGCTTCCTTGATCTGTTCAATTAGCCCTGAAGTAATCACAAGCTGCATAGCTTTCACTTTGATTGGTTCATATTCTTCTTTCCTACTCAAGGCATCTGCCACTACATTCGCTTTACCAGGATGATAAAGGATTTCACAATCATAGTCTTTGAGTAATTCCAGCCATCGTCTTTGCCTCATATTCAATTCCTTCTGAGTGAAGAAATATTTCAAGCTCTTATGATCAGTGTAAATGGTACACTTTACACCGTACAAATAATGCCTCCAGATTTTTAAGGCAAATACGACTGCTGCAAATTCTAAATCATGAATAGGATAATTAATTTCGTGGGTTTTCAGTTGTCTTGAGGCATAAGCAATCACCTTGCCTCGTTGCATAAGAACACAACCCAGACCAAGATAAGAAGCATCGGAATATACCACAAAATCATCAGGACCATCTGGTAATGCCAATACCGGTGCCTGAGTTAATTTGGACTTTAATTCTTGGAATGCTTTCTCTTGGTCATCACCCCACACAAACTTAACATCTTTTCTTGTAAGTTTGGTTAAAGATGAAGCAATCTTAGCAAAGTCTTGAATAAATCTACGATAATAACCAGCTAAGCCAAGAAAACTTCTGACATCAGTTGGATTTTTGGGTAGACTTCAATTGGCCACTGCTTGAATTTTAGAAGGATCAACAAGAATGCCATCTGCATTTATCACATGTCCAAGAAATTGGACTTCATGCAACCAAAAGGCGCATTTAGAAAATTTAGCATATAACTTCTCTCTACGGAGAGTTTCAAGTACCTCCCGTAAGTGACACGCATGATCACCTTCATTCTTGGAATAAACAAGAATATCATCAATAAAAACGATAACAGATCGATCCAACATGGGACGACACACCCGATTCATCAAGTCCATGAATGCCGCCGGTGCATTAGTCAGCCCAAAAGACATGACAAGAAATTCGTAATGACCATATCGGGTTCGAAACGCTGTTTTAGGAATATCTTCTTCCCTAACTTTAATTTGGTGATAACCCGACCAAAGATCAATTTTAGAGAACCAAGAAGCCCCTTGTAACTGATCGAAAAGATCATCGATCCGAGGCAAAGGATATTTGTTTTTCACCGTCACTTTATTAAGCTCTCGATAATCGATACACATACGAAAACTTCCGTCCTTCTTTTTAACAAAAAGAACTGGAGCACCCCAAGGCGAGATGCTTGGACGAATAAAACCTTTATCGAGAAGATCCTGCAATTGAGTCATCAACTCTTGCAATTCAGACGGTGCTAAACGATAAGGAGCTTTTGCTATAGGCTTGGCCCCTGGAATAAGATCAATTCTAAACTCAACATCTCTATCAGAGGGGATTCCCGGTAAGTCATCCGGAAAAACATCAGGAAAATCCCTAACAATCGGGACATCCTCCAAACACTTTACTGTTTTCTCAGCATCAATAACATAAGCTAAGAAAAATTGGCCCCCATGATTCATATATTTCATGGCTTTGACCAAAGAACACAAAACAACCCCTCCACGTTTTTCTCCTTGGATGGACAATTCATAACCACTAGGGGTTATCAATTGTATAACTTTGCGATTACAAAGAATATTGGCTTTATAAGAAGATAGCCAATCCATTCCAATAACAACATCAAACTCCCCCAATACCATGGGTATTAAATCAACAACATAATCCTCTTTATTGATCGTAAGCTTACAGTTTCGATAAATATCAAACACACGAAAACTTTTAGAATCAGCAACCTCTACTTCTAACGGTACAGGCAACTTTTCTAAGACAAAAGATGGATGATGCACAAATTTTATAGACACAAAAGATCGATTGGCTCCAGAATCAAATAACACATAAGCAGGTATTGAATTAACAAAGAAGGTACCTGTCACCACATCAGATGTGACTTTAGCCTCCTCTGCTGATATCTGGAAAGCTCTCCCTTTTGGTTTGGGCGCTTCCGGTTTCTTTCCAGAGCTTTGAGATTTAAACGACCGGCCATCATCACTAATCGGTGCTGCCCTCTTAAGTTCAGGGCACTCACTCCTCCTATGACCTGGCTTATAACAATGATAGCACAGACTAGGAGAGCTCATGCACTGGGTTGCCAAATGTGCTGGCTTCCCACATTTATAACAGACAACAGGCCTAACACGACATTCCCCCGCGTGCATCCTCCCACAATTGGGACAAGATTTAGTAAAAACGGGCTTTTTAAACGATTTGGCAAACTTTGCCTTTTTAGACGAACCTGTTTCTGTTTCAGCCTTTCGTTTATCTCCCCGATCTTCCTGTCGTTTCAATTCCAATTCCCGTTCTCGGGCACAATTGATCAACTCATTAAGTGTCTCACACTTAGAAGGCGTGAGAAACTCCCGGTACTTTGTGTTCAACATAGTATGATACCGGTTTATCCACATCCTTTCAGTCTGAAGAAGATCCGGGCAAAATTTAGCTTTATCGAAGAAAATAGCAGTGATGGTATCAACACTTTCATCTTTCTGTTGTAGATGCAGAAATTCCTCAGTAATACGATCAATAGCGGCTTGAGGACAAAACCGCTTCAAGAAAAGTTCTTTAAACTGGGCCCACGTCAGCCCTTTTATTCCATCTCTGCCTTTTTCCTTCCTCAACAATTCCCACCAATCTTTGGCACGATCTTTCAACTGATTTCCAGCAAACATGACCTCATCAGACGGGTCACAATGACTAGTTTCAAACGTACTTTCAATATCAGATATCCAACGCTGGCTAATCAAGGGATCTACCTCCCCTTTAAACTCAGCTGGCTTACAAGCCATAAATTCTTTAAAAGTAGTTGTCTTAGAAGATTGTTTCATCTCCACTCCAGTTTCAAATTCAGACAACTCTTGATGAAGGAACTCTTTTAAGGAAGACTTAATTTCATCAATATATGTGGGCAAAGCAGCTTCAAAAGCCTTTGCCACCTCTTCCTTCACCATTATTTGAGTTTCAGTGAGTTCCATCTTCTCACTGCTATTTACACCAGAGGTATGCTCGTCAGCCATTCGTGGCTGAAATCATACAAATAAACAATCAATATCATGTATTCACAATATTTAACAATCTTGTACTTATATAGTACATAATCACCTTACCTAATATTCAAAATCATGATACAATCTGACTTAATTAAAGAAACGGTTATGTCATAAGCATCTCATTATACTGGCCAGGCATAATAACATGTTTATCACACATTCGTGCCCTTAATTTCATCATCTCATTTCATAATTGAGAAGTTCGGTTCACATAATTTATACACACAACAATGTGTACATACACAATTCAATACATAAATACTGACCTCATACCTCCGGCTTAATGATCGAGGCTGGAATCGAACGTTTCATCACATATCAAGAGCATAAGATTTGAGTTCAAGTGTGTTTCTAACACTTGAATCCCTCAAACCAATGCTCTGATACCAGCTTTGTAACCCCCGGTTAGTATTCAACATTTTAAAATAATATCAGAGTTGGTCCCAGCAAATTTTTCAATTTTAAAACCTTGTCTGACCCTCTTTATTTAATAATATTAAACAAAGTTTAACGCAAACGTAAACGTGTCACACATTTTACAATACTTATTTACATAAGTAAGTTTAAACCAAAATTTCAAACGTTTGCAACAAGGTTTGTTTGTTCGATTCCTGCTCCACCTCGATCCTTACAGCCGTGTACGTCATTTTTGACCTACAAACATCACACAATAATTCCCATTAGTTCATAAGAACTAAGTAAGTAAACCCCAATGGTTTCTCAACAATAAAATGTAAAAATACATTTTTCACAATCAACATTCAACTGAGTCATTTCTATTTGAATTGACTCTCACAATATAAAATATCACATTACCAATCATCAACTATTGCTCACAATAGTTTAATCAATATTACACTATGGGGATTCACATTTCCTGTGCTTCCACCATAGCTAAATGCCAGCACCTCTGGCTATCCACCATTGTGGAGTCATAAATAATTCAAGTCTTAAGATGTTCACCAACCGGTACTTCCATCTAAGACCATTGACAGCACCTCTGTCTATCCACCATTGTGGAGTCATATATAATTCAAGTCTTAAGATGTTCACCAACCGGTACTTCCATCTAAGACAATTGACAGCACCTCTGTCTATCCACCATTGTGGAGTCATATATAATTCAAGTCTTAAGATGTTCACCAACCGGTACTTCCATCTAAGACAATTGTCAGCACCTCTGGCTATCCACCATTGTGGAGTCATATTTATTAAGTCTAAGATGTTCACCCACCGGTACTTCCATCATAGAAGTCCCACACTATTATTTACCAAGGTATTGGATTTATCATAGGTTGTTGAACTTTTATTATTCAACATTCCCCTATCACCAATGCCATATTTATTATATAATTATTCAACAACAATTTCAATATTTATTATGTGATGTCATAGTTGTGGGATTACTTACCTTAATCAGATAAGGGATTAGCAACTGCAGGCTCCTTTCCTGCTCTATGACTAGTGGTTTGATTTCCACTACCACCACCTAGTTGCAAAATACATATATACAACTAGTTTCAACACGTATAGCACGTACAATCAAGTTCAACACACTTGACTGATTTGACTTCCTCAAAGTCAATTCATCACATAACTGACTCTATCTTACTATATTTAGCAAGTTTTAGTCAATTATCACACTTATTCATATTTCATGCCTTCCCAGGCAATTTATCAAATAATTGATGTTCATTATATTAGTTACGATCTTTAATCACTTTTTTATTATTCAAGTTTTATTTTTAGATCAATAACTATTAATAATGGTAGCATCAATTCATCAAAATCATCATTTAATCTATGGATTATAATCCATAATTTATTTCAAATCATATTCAACCCATCCTGCTAGTTATCCTACCATGATATGGGTTTCATAACAACCGGACAATATCTCGCTTCAAAACGAAGATTTCACCGTCAAAATATCAAGTTCTTCGTTTCTAACAATCCCTAGTTATCAACTAGGCAATAATCAATACCCATAATCATAGTATTACAATCAAAACTAGATTTAATCCACATAATATTAAACTAGTAGGATAAAACAAACCGTTACCTGATCTGACGGATTTCTACGGTTAAAACAACGATCGGGACTTGAAAACACGATCCTATGCGCGATCTGGATGATTAAGGGGCTTTGAAATGGAGATTAGAGGTGTTAGAGAGTTGGATTTTCGCCTGGAAGTCGCACCAGATCAAAGAAATGCGATTTTTGATGGTTTCAATGCGTTCTGATCGTTTAAACCAGTTTTGGCCGACATAGGTCCTGGGGCGCATCGCCCCAACTGGGTGCGTCCCGCCAGGCGTACCGCCCCACGTCACCAGCGTCATCATTTTTGATTTTTAACTTCGTTTCGCGATTCCGGGAGCATACGAACTCCGTTTTGCGCACGGTTTTCGCCCACGTTCATCATTTTTCACATACTATCAATCCCCAATAACAAAAGTTACTAAATCCTCGTGGATTTCAAGCACGACCAAATGTGCTCTTGCCATTAATGACGTAATTCTTACATATTTTCAAATTACAACAACCACAATCGTTTAATTAACGATTATTTACAATACATTTATTATTAAAAACCGGTTGTTACAGTTTGAACATGGGTCATTAGCATTGTTAAGATTCTAAATACCAAAAAGAAAGAAAGAAAAAAAAGAAAAAAAACTTCACAAAAGTTAGTCTTCCATGAAACCCTAAAATATGTAATGTTGTAAAAGCCTTAAATAAATCCCTAAAATATACTCCATTGTAAAAGTGATCAACTCACCATCACTATGGTGTAAAAACTGAAAGCTTACTCGTTATAAAATTAATGTCGAAAAATTCAAAGACAAACACATGCGTAACAATGAACATGATGTTAAAATATGCCAAACCTAATACTGAGATATTAAAAAAAAACCAGTTGTAAGGAACTTTTGTGTTCAACTTTAAAATGATCAAGCTTTCATAGATAAAATATATAAAAAAAGTTAATTATTTCAAACTTTTGTAACAAAAATAAAAAATCCAAAAGTTTATGATAAGTTTGAGTCCAAATTATATGATGAAAAATACAAAATTTATTATTAAAACTTATGTGGTTGAAAAAAAAAACTATTATAGTATTAAATTTTCTAACTATTGTGACTAAAATGAAAAAACCAAAACTTTTGCGCTCAAGATACAAAAACAAATTTTTATTGTAGTTAAAATAAAATAATAATAAACAAATTATCATTTCCCATCTTTCCTTTTTAATACGTCTATATATTATATAATAAAAAATTAACGATTTTATCACTTGTCACATTCGTATACTACTATTTACGTATGTCAATTTTCTATCAATTCACTTAATTCTCTATCTTATTAAATAATTATATTTTATCTTATTAAATAAATTTTATCTTTTAATAATAATTATAATACTAATATCTAATATATTATTTATCATTTTATTAGAGAACATACTTAAAAAAAGTTTATAAACTATGAAGTTTTTCTAAAATAAAAATTTCTTAAAATAAAAAATATTCTATTTTCAAAAGAAAAAAATTATGCGAAAAACAAGTTACCTTAACAAATGCCGTTTTTTAAACAATGAGATTTGTTGACATTTTTTAATTTATTTAAAAACAAAAGTAATAAAATGATAGAGAAAGTTACACTTTTAGTCCTTTATGTTTAACGTTATTTTTAAATTGAGGTAGTTTAACTTTAATAATTACAAAAGTTATATCATATATTATTAATTTATAAAAGTTAGTTTTTAAATAATACAAACTGAAGTTTTTAATATGTAAAGTAATCATTTTATATCAAATATTGTTTTATGAATGTTAAATTTTCATTATTAACTATTTAATATTTTATATTAAATCTTTGTAATACATAGGTTAATAACCTGGTATATATATAGTAATAATTTTAGCTGATCCCCTTTAGTTTAATTTGGGAAAGTACAACTTTTATTTCATCAAGAAACAAGTTCTTGTAACAATAACATTATATTGAAATAGCACTCATCTACATTTTACAATAGACACCCCTATAATTTAGAAGCAGGTTTTTTAGAGCTTCTGGCTGCTATAAATTCCTGCATTTTCTTGAACTGCTCCTTTGTCATCCCATTGTAATACTCATGCGCTCTCTCCTACAAATTTAAACCATAACCAACCTATTCAACACAAAATATTTAAAGGGACTAATACCCTATTATTGAAAAAATAAGTTCTCTCTTTCAACTACACAACCCGACCTAACTTAATTTCCACACAATTAACAACACAACTCAACTCAAGTTATTTATTATATAGATATGATTTATGGTTGTTTTTAAAATATTAGAAAACTAATATGGGATGTGCTAATAATATAAAATATTTATAGAGAAAAAGAGACCTAAATTTTGAAAAATTTTATATTTTTTAAACTGATAAATGTAAGAATTTTTGGATAAAAAGATTTGTCAAAAATTCTAACGAACTAATAGTAACGTGACACGTGGCAAACATGATAAACCGAAATTTTTTTGAAAAAAAGCGTTTCTTTTTTTTTTTTTAATTTTTTTTTCTCCAAAATAACTCTGTTTTTAATAAAATTTATACCAAGATGTTCAAAATAAATAAATAAACAAGATTGTGTGATTAAATTTTCAAAAAGACTTAAATTATATAAGTTATTAGATAAATATTGAATTGAATGCAAAATTAATTAAAGAAAGTTAGGTTTGGATTGGTAAGGGGCTTGTATTGTTGAGTTGAGTGGAAGAAAATGCATTTTTGCTTTTTTTTGTTAGCAAATCATTCAATTGGTCACCAATACAGATGGTCTGCCGGAAAAGTCACAATCTTTTACCGGCTATCCATAAAATTACTTACAAGGTAGCCCATTTCAAAAAAGTATGATTAGCATGTGGGACATTATTAAGAGTAACATATGACTATCATCCCATAGAAATAAATATAAAAAAAATGTAATGCAATTTGAGTTTTAGAAAGGAAATACCCTCTCAAACTAAAATTATACTACTTTTAACGTTATTTACTTATTTTTGTGAAAATAATGTTAAAAGCGTTGAGCTTCAAACAACTTTGAGCCGAAGACTTTTTCGAAACGGCCTCTTTATTACAACTGGAATAGGGGCCAGACTCTACTGAAAAGCGAGAATATACCAGATAATTTTGAATATTATACCTTCTCTAGTAAAAGAGCATGATGAAGATCCAGTTTGCTTCCATCATTTATAACCGCTTTGTACCTCAACACCAAATCTTGATTGTTTTTTATGATGGCCTGTGCAACTTCACGGGCTTTGTTTAGCAACTCAGTGGCTTCAACCACATGGTTCACCAGTCCCCACTTCTCTGCTTTCTCTGCGGTCAGCGGTGTGGCGGTTAGAGATACTTCCCGGGCTTTATTGGGACCTATCACGCGTGAAAGCTTTTGAGAAAGACCCCATGAAGGAAATATCCCAAATCTGAAATCAAACGTTTTATGTTTACCATCAACCTCAATAACAAATTTTACATGTCAATTACCACTGTAAATTAAGGTTAATCTAAGTCACCACTCAAATTAGGCTTCAAACTTTGTCAAAAATAAAAAAAAAATATTGGAAAATCCCAAGAATAATCAACTTTGACCCACTTTTTGTTAAAATAATCATTAAAATTTAGCTTCCGTTTCAGCTTTAGACTTCGCTTTATATCTCGTTTTATACGCCTCTTTTATGTATTTTTGTGTCTCACGAAGAAACATACGGGCCCATATTTTGCAGGTTTGTCAGGGTCTTTAAGACTCATTTTCTACCGGCATCTTAAGATGCTCAATTTAGACGCCCATTCTGACGAAGGATGTCTTTAGACGCCGGTTCTAGATGGATGTGACCTGATTTGATGGTTTAAAGAAGTCAGAATTGGCGTTTAAGGGTGTCTAATAAAGACGAACGTTAGAAAAGGGGTCAAGACACTAATTTAAAACCCGACAAAGCCGCCAACATGTGGACTAGTATGTTTCTTTCAAGTACATGCAAATGACGTCTCAAGCAAAGTCAAATCCTGAAATGGGTTAAATTTTAGTTATTATTTTGGTAAAAATTAAAAAGTGGGTTTTAAAGTTGATTATTTTGTTAATTTTCCCGGTAAATATCTATAAAACCAAGCTCTACTTAAAATGAATTTTAGGGTTTATACAGCAAATGACTAACAGAGTAAATGAAAACAAACCTAGCATGTGTATCGATGAATTTGGCATCTGTTGAAGCAATTAACATATCACAAGCAAGAGAGATCTCAAATCCAGCCGTAATAGCAAACCCCGAAATAGCCCCAATTATGGGCTTACGGCAACGTTCCATCTGAGCAACCGGGTCGGACTCTACATCCTTCACGTCTCCTTTGAAAACATCCTCCGCTGAAGTCAGGTCCACGCCCGAGCAAAAAGACCGACCCGATCCGGACAGTATGATGACGGCCACGGACTCGTCGGCGTCGAGAGCCTTGAATGCACGCGCAAGATCCGTCATCATCGGCCTCGTCAACGAGTTTAAGGACTTCGGCCGGTTGATGGTGACGTAAGCTATCCCGTCGGGATCTTTCTTCACCACGATCAGATTTTCCGGCGACGTCATATCCATGTTTTTAGCTTCCGTTTGGTGCAGGATCTGTTGTTCCGTGCGGGGCGTTATAGATGCTTATTATACAACTTTAGCCCTTGTGTTTTATAGAGTTTGCCTTGAAAGGCCCTCAAAGATGTCAAAATTTCATGAATGTTTTTATAAAGATTCTTATTCTAACAAAACAAAACTTGTCTCCTACACAAATTATTTTTTTTTTTAGTATTTACTATAGATAACATATTTTATATTTGTTAAAAATGTTTTATAAAACACTAAAAAATAAGATTGTGATGTAAAAAATTAAATAAATAAATAATAATAATGAATAAAATAAAATAGTTTTAAAAAACAAAAAAAAAAGAGAAATTTTTTTTTGAAAACTTTTGAGCTGAGGGACTCTCACTAAGCAGCATGTCTACCACATTGGGCATGGGTAATGTATGTGTTCATCTATCTTCCCATTTACCATACCTTACAAAGTGAGATTATACTGGGTACATGTTGTTATTTTATGTAATCATATTATTTACTAAATTAAAAAAAATATCAGTATTATTATTTGATAAGAGAAATTAAAAAAAAAAAAAATCTAGAGTTCGCAAAAAATGGATACCTACCATCAAAAATTTAACTGGAGAGACAGAAAATTAACTTTTAGATTTCTTACAAAACTAACATGTGACATTCATTATTTTTATTTATTAGATACTTTATACTAGATTCAAAATGTGTATAACATAGGATTGAATTTTTAATTAAAATAACATACATTTCTCAAAAGTGTTTTATAAAAGTTTAAGGAAAAATGTGTTATGTTGTAATCATATTATTTATCAAATTAAAATTAAATTATTATTACTTAATAGTAGAGAGACAAAAATTAAAATATATATTTAACCAAAAATCAATTTAATCAAATAGAAGTATAAAACAAATAAACATACATATTCGGTAAATTCTCTTTTAGGTAAAGACAAAAACAAATAAATCAATTTTTAAGTAAACTACAAAGTTGACATGTATCTTTTATTATTTTTATTTATTAGATATATATAGAAAATATAAAAGATATAAGAAATAGGATAATGAATAGTGTTTTCTTTTAGCTTTTATTTTGTTTCTTATTATGTTCATATTGTACTAGATGTTTATTTATTTATTTTCTTAATTAGTGTTAATAGAAAATAGTATGTATGCTTGGTTAAGGCCTAAGGGCCATGTTAACATCATTTATGCTAATGATCTCTTCGTTTGATATTAATGAAAATTAAAATCTTATTTTCCATATATTTTTATCACATTATTTATAAACTAGATTTCACAAGTGCGTGCTATCGCGACGTGTAGTTGTTTAACAATGACTCGTGTTGAAGACAAACTGACTTTTAAAAACTTAAATAGAGATACAAAGAACATATCTTGACAAATAGAGATATCTGTCAACTACAATAAAAAAATTTCCTATATTAAAATAATAATAATAATAATAACCTGCCATTTAAATCAATGTTAAGCAATCACTATTCATATTTATCTTTTTGTCATACAAAAGTAATAACTTAAAAGTTTGGAGAGTAAAAGTAAAGCCAAACAGACAATGATAATCTTTTTCATGACAGTTTAGATTTTATGTTATAATTTTCCAATATTAATATATGCAAATGAGTATATAAGAAATATACTAAGGGTCTACTTTGAAACTTTCACTCTGTTTCTTTTCAACATAGTAGTAATATTTGTGTTTATCTCTCTCCTTTCAGACTCCACTTAAAAGTGGAAATTCCATTAGGGTTCATGGTTTATATCAAAAATATCATTTTAGTCTTTAAATAAAATTTGTTGTCATTTTAATCCTTGAGTTTTAATTTAGTTATCAATATAATCCTTCGTCTAAATTTTAATTGTCATTTTAGGGACTATATTGGCAACTAAATTTCAAACATAAGGATTAAAATAGTAACAAAAATTTAGACGAATGATTATATTGACAACTAAATTCAAAGACAAACATTAAAATGACAACAAATTTTATTTAAGACTAAAATGACATTTTTGATATAAACTCAAGTACCCTTTTGGCATTTAACTCTTATTATTATTATTATTATTATTATTATATTGAACTGTAGTTTTTTACACCGGTTTTTCGTGTTTACTCCGTCTCAACTTTTAAAAGTTTATATTATTTCATATAAATTGTCAGCTTTTTAAAAACTTTATATAGTATTATTTTTACTCTTAATTCTTAAAATTTAAATATGTCCCTTTAATTCCTTAATTGCCCGTTTGCTTGTGATGTTGATATTTTCATCCTCATAACTTTACAAAAGCTTTATAGAATATACTTTTAACTATTTTGAGTTTCTAAATTTTTGAATTTATCCTTTTGTTTCTTTAACTTCAAAAACGAATTTGTTACAAGCTTAATTTAATAAACATGTTGGTATGGATTTGAGTTAATCCACATACTAATATAACCTCTTTCAAAAATAATACAAAACTTTTACAATTCTTTTGTTCTTTATTTTTGTCATATAGTTTTGATTATTCTGTTTTTTAACAAAAAAAAAATTCTTACAACTTTTTTATCCTAATATTTTTCGTTTTACATTGATCAACATTATGTTAATCGTTGTATTTGCATTTATATTCGAACTTTTTGGTGCTCTCTTATATAACGGGCATGTTTTTTGAGTTTTACAGTAAAGTGACGGTCATTTTTGCAACCAATACGACTTATACAGTGGAGAGACGGTCACTTTTTCATTCATGACAACTTTTAAGCGGAGTGATGCTCACTTTTACGACAAAATACGGTTTTACAACAAATTGATAACATTTGTGATGTTTTTTTATATAAAATTGTGCCGGTGAAGATGGCCCAAGACTGAAGTTGTACCTGCTTCTTTTTTTGTTACATTTCTTTTGAGTATTTTAAAAGCGCAAACATTGTTGTCATTTGGGTTTGCAATTGTTGTCTTAAGATTTTACATTGAATTGACATGCATTTTGACATGTTTTAGTGTTCACATTTTAATATTTTAGACCATGATGGAATTCTTGGCACAATGTGTATCGAGTAATATCTAGTTATTATAACTATACAACAAGAGAAAGAGTAAACATTTAGTACTCTCCTTTTGATCCTATGTTTAATACTCATTATGATCCTAAAATTTTAGGTATTCTCGTTTGTTTATGTTGAATATATGTTTTTATTTGGGTCTTTTGATGCTCGCTTTTAGAACAAAGTATGCTTTCAAGTTTTGCGGCGAATTGCTTGGTAAATTTTGAAGACTTGGTACTCTCAATAAGCAAAAGATAAACTCAGAAAAACACAAACTTTTATTAAATAAAATAGAGGTACAAAGAAACCTAAAACATTAACCCTATTTATAATAAAACCAAACATAAAAAGTCAAACTTTATTCGTAAACTTCTGCCAACAAAAAACAACCTAATCTAAAACTTAATCATATTCTTAACTTTAAACTTAATTAAAATAAACCATAAACAAAATAAACAAAACTTTCAACTTTGACCTTTTGACTATCTCAATATTACAAGATTAGTCCCACAATCACCCCCCTAATCTTGTAATCTTGATCACATAAGTGTTGGCCCAAACTTATCTTCTTGAACAAAATTGGCTTCTTCTTCCTTTGGCTTTAACTTTGGACACTCATACGCATAGTGACCATACTCTTGACAATTGTAACATCGAATGTAGCTCTTGTCTCTATTTGCACCTCGATCTTCATTGGGTCTAAACCGACCTCGTCCTCGACCACGACCTCTACCTCTTCCATCATTACTTTGACTTGAACACCCTCGTCCACAACTTTCACAACAAAGTTCTTCTTTCTTCTCTTGTTCATCGGTTTTAGCAAACAATAATTTTTCTTGATCATGAACATTTGTCACTTTAACTCTCTCCTCATAGGCTTTCAACCTACCCACAGCTTCTTCAAATAACATATCATCCAAATCAGCACTTTTCAATAGCAGCAACAATGGGCATGAATTTTGTTGGAACCGCACTAAGTAGCTTTCTCACCACCACCTCGTCTTCGATTGATGAACCAAGCTCTTTAAACTTTGCTACCACCGCCAATATCTTACCCGAAAACTCATCTATTGATTCACTTTCTCCCATGTGAAGATTCTCCAATTCGGTTCTAAGAGTTTGGAGTCGTGCCTTTTGTACCCGATCCGCTCCTAAAAAACGAACCCGAATTGACTCCCACACATCTCTAGCCTTGGTATGTTTTGCTACTTGTAGCAAGATATCTTCAGGTAAGGTTTGGAGAATAAACGCTCGGGCAGTAAACTTTTTCTTTTGGTCTACAGTTACTCCGGTTATAGGATCGATAGCTTCATGTAGTCCATTCGCTTGCAAGATCGATTCAACCAAAATCGTCCATGTTGTATAGTTTGTGGATGTCAACTTTGGACATTGAAGAGAGAGACTTGACTGTTCTTTAGCTTGCACAATTGCCCCTTCTGCCATTGTCTTCTTTGGTTCACACTTTTAAAAATATTTCTCACACCAAAACAGCCCACACAGGTTCTATACTTTCCCACACAGGTCTTTTCTTCTCCCACACAGGTTGATTACTCCCACACAGGTTCAACTTCTCCCAACAGGTGTTTTTCAGCACACACAGGTTCTCTTTCTCCACACAGGTCTTGATTTCTTCCACACGGGTTCAACTTCTCCTTTTATCACGCACAGAACTATTCGAGTTTTTTTCTTCTTCTCACACACCGTTGTTCGATTTACTGAAATTGGGGTGTCAATTTCAACAGCAAATGAAATTGGGTTCTCGAATACCTGGAACGAGCTTTCAATTTCGTCAATTGAAACGCAGTTGCTTGAGACGGCTTCCTCAATTCCGACCTAGATCTCGTCGTCGATTGGGAGTAGCCACAATTCGTCACTTGGAACAGGCCTTCTGATCTTGCCTAGGATGAGCCTTCACTGATCGTTGCTTGTAACAGCCCTTCAATTTCGTCTGGGACCAGGTCGTCTTCACAGAGCCTTCAATCTTATAATCGGGTCTTCTCTGGTCGAACGGGATGAGCCTGATAGCTCTAATACCAATTGAAGACTTGGTACTCTCAATAAGCAAAAGATAAACTCAGAAAAACACAAATTTTTATTAATAAAATTGAGGTACAAATAAACCTAAAACATTAACCCTATTTATAATAAAACCAAACATAAAAAGTCAAACTTTACTCCTAAACTTCTGCCAACAAAAAACAACCTAATCTAAAACTTAATCCTATTCTTAACTTTAAACTTAATTAAAATAAACCAAAAACAAAATAAACAAAACTTTCAACTTTGACCTTTTGACTATCTCAATATTACAATATTAGTCCAACAACTTTTACGATAGAGTATGGCTTTTATGTTGAAGTACGCATTTGCAGTAGGGCTGTCCAAAAAGCTCGAAGCTCGGATTCGTCTTGTAGCGCTCGGATAAAGCTCGGCTTGAATAAAGCTCGTTTGTAACCGAGCCGAGTCCGAGCCAGGGCTGGCTCGGCTCGTATGATCGGCTCGTGTGTACAACATGCTATATTAAAATATAAAACTATAAGGTTATTTTCACTAATAAATATATTTGGTGTTATTTTGTAATTATGTTAAAAAAAAAGAAAAGAAAAGATGACTGAAATATGAAATGAATTTCAATTCTCACGTGTTCCACTAATTCTTAATCCTAAATCATATTCTAAATTCCTAGTTCCACATATCCACACGCTTTTCTCTTATGTAAAAACCGAGCCAAAAACGAATCGAACCGAGTTGAGGTGAATGCAATTACTATTAAATTTCTTATGTAAAAACCGAGTCAGAAACAAGCCAAGTTAGTTCGGTTAAAAACGAGCCCAGTCCGAGTAAATATTTCAGGCTCGGTTTACAATCTGAGCCGAGTCCTAGCTAACCCCTGGCTCGGCTCGGTTCGGCTCGTGAACATACTTACTTTTATAATTGAATTCCACTTTACAATTTCGAATATATTATTCAATATTTGTATTTTGATATTTAGGTTTGTGTCACCGTTAATAGCTTGAAAGCTACACACAACTTAAATATTTAGGCTAGTTATGAAGAAGAGAGTAACAAGGCAGTACACAACTCACTAAATATGCATGGATGTTCGTACCATTGGCATTGTCATTGATTTGCCTCTGAATAAAGGTGAATTGGATTGGACCACGTACGAATGAAGTAATTAATTATTTTTTGAACGACAGAGGGTACCGTCGTACTAGTTTCAGTTATTCTGACAGTTGATAACTAATATTGATTCCTCGATCTTCAACCGTGAGACCTTACCATTTGATGCGCAGAAACCCCGTATAATAAGTAAACTCTCGCGCCCCATTGGTTAAGAACCCGAGATTAAGCTCAAAATATTTCCCCCCACCTGTTATATATTAAAGTATTACTAGTAAGACTTGAACCCTGGTCTTCAAGGAGAAATGACCAAGGCTTAACTAGTAGGCTATCTTTGCTAGATAATCAATCAATCAATTAATTAATTAAATAAATTCTTTCAAAATGAGAAAGTTTTAAATTAGAGTAAATTACGGATTTGACCCTTGTGGTATAAGTGTTTAACTATTTCATCTAAATAGAATCTTTTATTAATTAAAACCTTGTGGTTTATTTAACTAACAGTTTTGGTCACCAAACATAACTATTATAACGGTTTTGGCCTCCAAATCTAATTGTAGTTAGGGCTAAAACGTTAGTTATTTAAACCATGGGGCTGAATTGATAGAAAATTTTTATTTTTAATTGAAATAGTTAAAATACTTAAATCATATGGGACAAAACCTTAATTTACTATTTGAATAAAGCACTAATAAGATTTAGCTTTGCATGTTGCGTTTTTAAAATGAATTTTATATAATGTATTTGGGTTACCCAAATAACTTTATTATATTTTTATTTGAATAGTACATGATTATCAATTTTTTTCTAGGTATTCTATATTTAGGTTGATTTCCTACGTCTAAAACAATAAACACAATTCAACAGATTCTTTCTTTTGGTTTTTAATTTGTTCTAGATTTAGGATTACATATCATAAATATTAAAAAAGAGCATATCGATTTTAACTATTTATCATTTTATTTTAGATTTTTTAGATTTTTATATTTTTCATCACTTAACTAGAGTGATTTAAATAATAACAACAATAACAAAGATGCCTTTAAAAGTTGATTAGAAAGAAAGTTTTAAATTAGTGTTTTTCTATTAAAAGTAGGTCAATGAGAAGGCACATTTAATCTCAACTAGGGTTTATCCGTGCGTTGCGGCGGGAACCCCGTATCAAACTGGAAAAAAAATGATGTTTACCCAATTAAATTTTACCAAAAATAAATATTGAGTCATATCACTCTCTCGATATTTATATCCAATTACGATGGCGGTGACAACATTACGAATATCAAATGTTGATAAAAAACCAGTTGCAACGGTTGTTAATCCGTCCTAAAACAATAAATCGAATCGTCGCAAAAGCAAGTGTCAGTCGTAAGAAATACATACCCAGATATATCACTAATACTGACAATTTATTTATATAATTTAACTACTAATATTATTTGACCAAAAGGCTTTAGCCTGGTGATTACTCCTTAACTTTCCTGTGAGAGATATATTGTGTTAAACCCGAGCCAAAGAATATTTGTTAAGGAAAGTTCGGTTTTTTTTAATAACAGAGGATCTCAATGTGTGAACAACCGGTTATCAGGCTACGCCACCAAGATCTGGTTACCCTAACCGCCGCTAAGACAATACCCCTGATTCACGGGAACCGAATGGAATTCGTAAACCCTCGCCCCCATTTGGTCTGTACCCGTGATTAAGCTAAAGATTCATCCCTTCATCTGGATGTCATTTGAATTGCCTCAGATGGAACTCGAACCATCACCTCATATGAGATTTTAGCCTTCATCCTTTTACTAGGCCAAGTAACATCTTACATGTTACCAATTTTTTGTACTAGCAACCCCCTTCCCATATACTTTATATTATCATTTTCGTTGTTCAATTGATTAAACATTGAATGCTATGCAAGATGACCACTCGTGAAGCACCATCTAGTTAGATATAATCCAGAGATTTATGAGTATCTCTATTGGTTGATACCACCTTATTCATGAATTGGTCACATTATTCTGAGTCCTTAATGATTATTTGATGGCCTAAATCCTAATGAGTGAATGAATCTCCTTATGTTTGGTAAGGGCATATTATGTTGTTATACTGTTGGTTGTGTCTCATTATTGTAAAACATATAAAGTTTTGTGCATATTTAACCATTTTCATAGTTGACACTTAAAATATGTTTTTCAAGTAGCAACTAATTAATTGGATTGCTTTACAAGTTGTGTCGTGTTTTCTATGAAAACTTGCTTTTTAATCAGTTCTTATGTGTTAGTTGTTTATTAAAGACTTGACATTATATTTGGGGTTGTATTTGGTTTTATATTCATGTTGCTGAATATGCTTCAAGCTACCTATAAGATACTTTTATCACGTATTTTTATTTATGTGTTGTGATATAATTGCACTTATAGTGGCAAAAGTAGTGTTTTCGAAATCAAATCGGACCAGCTGGTAGAACCATTCTGACTGGAAACCAATACGATGAGTCTAGTTGAATTGTTATTCAAATGAACAAATAGTTAGACCGGTAAACCATACTACTTAAACCGATTTCAATCTTTTATATTAAATTATAAAGAAAAAGCTCCCCATATGCCATGGGAGAAGTTGTAAGCGTAGAGGTGGACAAAAAACCCGTAACCAGAACCAATCATACTCAAACCGATAGATACATGCAGTTATGATTCTCAGAGAAACTCTAATCGGTTCCAAAAAAAGCCCGATTTGCATGCCTCTATATAAGCGTACTCGGAATATATACTGGGCCTGACATGGGTTTGAGCCCGATATGTTTAAATAGAAAGGGAAATTGTAGGTTACCAAATTACACAGAGAGTTAACAATGGAGGGAGGAGACGAGAGAGTCGAAGACTCGAAGGATTTACAGCAACAGAGCAAAGCTCTGGACAAGCTCACTGACCATGTCGAAGATCGTCAGCTCGATTCCACCCGTGTGCAAGAGGTGCGTCTGTTTCCTAATCATCCAATTCCTCACGCATCGATTAAATTGGTTGTTTTTTTTCTTAGGCCATGGCTTCGATTGCTGCATCAAAGGAAGCTGATTTGAATGCTATGAGATTGAGGTTTGTAAATCTATAACTGGATTTATATAGTTTTCATCTCAAAGTTTGCATCTTATGGTACTCGTAGGTTTTTTCCCCCTTCTTGTATGATAATGAGTTATGTTCAATTGAATGATGATGGTTTAGGGCACTGTATGTTCAAAACGCGAAGTGAATCAAAATTTGTAAATATAGTTGGAAGTTCTATCAGATTTATGCTCCTTAGAAGGACAAGGGATTTGGTGAAGGAGAAGCCTTAAAGAATGATTTTGTCACTTGAATTTATAAATTCACTTGACCAACAAATAATGTGTCTATTGAATAACAAGTTACAACTTACAACAACAACAAACCATATCTTAGGAAATCTTACCCATAAAAAGGCTTTAGTGAGGTTTTGGAGGGTAGGATGCAGGCAAACCACACCTCTATCTATGAGAAAGAGAAACTGCTTCCAAGAGACCCTAGGTCCGAAACAAACAAACAAATACAAACGAATAGACAAGCACACACAAAAAACAATAACATATAGAAACAAAGAGCTACCAATGCAAAACTTGATGGCATGATAACAACATATGTAATCTTGTAACATCAAACTATCATAGTCCAGAGTATCCTCAGACAAGGGTCACAAGGCTACTATATAATAAAGCTACTCTACATCTACGCCTTCACCTGCAAGTCTTTTACCTTAATCTTACGTCTCCACAAGCTCTTATCGTGGATCATGTTTTCTGAAAGGTGCAATTTTAGTAAATCATATCTAATCTGCTCATTCTAAGTTAGTTTGAGCTTGTCTCTACCCCTTTTCCACTTAACAGTAAGGGTTTCCACTGCTGGCTCTGTCACTTGACTCCTTTTTACGAGCTCAAACCATCTCAGTTTACCCTCCTTTCTCTTATTTACTATACTAGCTATCCCTAACCTTTTTTTTAAAAAAAAAACTTACTTTTTATCCTACCTAACCTTGTGTGTCCACACATCTACCTCTACTCAACATATTCATCTCTGCTACCTTTATCTTCCATACATTTGTCTTTTTGATGGCTTAACAGTTTGTTTCATATAGCATAACTGATCAAACTATAACCTTAGAAAATTTTCCATGTAACCTAGTTAGGAAGTTCTTATCATATAGTACCGCTGAAGCTGCTTTTCATCTCCATCAACCTGCCTGCACTCAATGTGAAGTGTCACTGCTAATGTCTTCATCCCTGTATACAAAGGGGTTGTTTGTTTTTTGAAAAAAGGTTTGCGAAGGTCTGCGAAACCTCTTTTGTCTGCACCTCGCAGACCAAGGAAAGATGTAGGGTGTTTGTTTTCTCGCAGACATTTCATTAAAAAAGTCTGCGAGACCTCTTCTTGAGACATGGACCAACATCTTCTAACCTCTTCCCAACCTCTTCTCACTTCTTCAACCCAAGCTCTCCACCGCCACCTCCACAGCCGGCCTCCCCATCTCCATCTCCACTGATGGCCTCCTCCACAGCCGCTTCCCCCACCGCCGAGCCTCCCCACCGCCCTCACCCTTCAAAGTCGCGCCCCCCACCGTCGCATCTAGGGTTCGCCCCTTTCACTGTGTCGCGCCCCCTCCACCGTCGCATCTAGGGTTCGTCGTTGCCTCCCACCGCCTTCACGAACGACGCCCACCTCCACCGTCGCATCTAGGGTTCGCCCTCGCCCCTCAATCGACCGCAAATCCTCAACAGACTTCTCAATCGGCTGTTCAATCGATTCCTGGTTCGATCGGAGGAAAGGGGAGACGATCGAAACCCTAGTCGCGGTCTCCTCCTCCTCCTCTGCCTCTAGTTCCTTCGATCGACGGCAGTGGTGGACGGTGGTGGCTCAACGGTAGGTGGAGGAGGACGATCGGAGATGAAGACAGTGGTGGACGGTGGTGGCTGGTCGACGGTGGGGTTGGGGAAGACTGAAGAGGTTTTTGTTTGAAGAGGTTTTTGAAAAACAAACACCCTCAAAACCTCTTCTTGCAGAGGTTTGGTCCACCTCTTCTGTAAAAGAGGTTTGCAGACGTAGTCCTCAGACCGCAGACGTTTTACCTCTTCAAAAACAAACACCACCAAACAATCTTGGATGCTTGAACTTAGTTGATTGCGGACCACTTGGTCTTTAGTGGTGATCTGGGCATCAATAGCGTTGCTTACGCCATTGAAGTCACAGTACAGGTACTCCGTCTTAGAGAGACTCAATCTCAGCCTAGTTAAAAAATAGAAAATGATGTAATGCTTTATCCGTCCATGATAATTACAACATTACATTTTAATACAAATGAAGAATTTGTTAAGCTCTTGGTATGTTTTAATAATATTTTTCTGACAAGTTATTACCATATGGATATGGAGGCTTTTTATGCAAAAGCAATTGTTTCAAGAGGCACGCCCCAAAAGAATTTCACACCGAGGTTCAGCTTGGAGAAGAAGTACCCTGCTTCTTAATATCAAACATATCTGCTAATAGATGTCTTGTTACCAGCATGAAACACATTAAGACTGCTATTTAACTTTCTACTTATGCTGTCATGCTTCCAATATGTCACAATCTTTTTAACGATGCAAGTTGTTGCATTATGTCTTTAAAGTCATCAATGTTACTTTTTAATTGGTTCAAGGGAGAAAGAGCTGGCTGCTGTCAAAATCAATGCTGCTGAAGTTGACATAATCGCAAACGAGCTAGAGGTGAGTTTCTTTTGACAACATATGTCATATATAGTTATGCCTGGGAAAATGGTTGGGTTGGGTTGGGTAACGGGTCAGATTGGGTTCGGGTCAGAACTGGTTTTAAGCAAAACCAGTTTGGTCTAAATGGATTGTTTTTAAAAAACATTAATTTGGTTTAAGTTAAAATGTGTTATAACTAAACAAATAGTCAATTAGGATAATTTTTAGTGATTTTCTCATCAAATATATTATTAATCATTCTTAAACGTTTGAATCCATTGCATTCACATAGTTTTTAGATTACCCATCTTGACCCGTATTATGTTAAAGTGTTACCCATCTCAACCCATTCTAGACTATGATGTTACTCATTTCAATCCATTATACAACAATTGTTTACCCAAACCAACCCATTTCTTTTGATTTTGGTGAAAATTGCCACCTCTACATATAATGGTTATTTTTATGCTTTTATTTTTTTACAATTTATTTGGCTACTGACAGAGTGGAGTGGTTTGTTTTGTTTGCTTGAAAAGGTAAAGTAAAAGTAACACGTTTACTTGTTTGGTGATTGTAGTTGGATAAGAAGGTCGCTGAAAGAACATTACGGGAACACAAAGGTGATGCAGTTGCTGCAATTAGGCATTTGCTTAACGTGGGAAATCTCTAAATTTACAAGCGAAACCGTTTATTAGTTTATCTTCTGTTGTGTTATGTCACAACTTGAATCTGAATTTCCTCATTGAAAATGTTGTTGTGAACCTGAATTAGACGTCTCATCATGTTTTAGTTGTTGAACAAACAAACATACCCGGTATAAATCCCACTTTTAAGTAGGGTATGGGTTTTGGTTACCGAACAAAACATCTAATGGTTGAATTTGTATTCTGAAAATCATAAATCAATTTCTTCATATAAAACAGGGACAGTCTAACTTTGAAGATATAAAGATGTGGCAGCGAGTTTGATGCCTGTTATTTCGTGGGGAATGAAGAGCAAATAGGATTGACCCGTTTTATAAAATCTCTTATTTGTATAGAACTATATTAACATGAGAAGCCTAAGAAACCATATGAATTTGACATGTGTTATTAGGGTAAGGGGCATTATCGTCCATATAAAATTACAGACGTAATTCATAAAATTACAGACATGCGTTTAACAAACATAATCAATGACCAACTTCATAATTATGGACCAATGATCACGTACCATATTATATGAAAATTATAAACTGTCATTTAACATGTATGATCAAAGGATCAAGTCACCAACTGTATAATCGCCTACCAATAATCATGTACTAAGCATTAAAATCACGGATCACATAAAAAATAGAAAAAACTATAACAATAGTATACTCAAATTAAAGATAATAAAATTCTTCATTTTATGGTGTATTTTTTTAAAAAAATAATAAAACGTTTAAAATTTATTTGATTTTTTTTTTAAAAATGTGAAACTTGATTTAACAAAAAAAAGTCAATGAAAAGTTGGGTTCACTAGATCTTAACCATTGATTAATTTAATCAATAGCTCAAAATCTTTCGTATCCTTCTCCCGTTGAGTTTCTTTGTATTGAATCTGCCTCCTATATATATATTGGTATGAAATCCCATTGATACATACCACTCATGCATGTAGTTTTGAATGAAATCTTAGTCCATATAGTTGGGGCCATTTATTTTTAAAGTTTGTGATGGAATCCCCCCATATACAATCGGGATTGTAGTCCCCAAATATATTTTAAACATTATATGTTGACTGAAGGATTGTAATCTCTGCATTTGAAACATTAAACTGTGCTCTTCGGTATTAACTAAATATTTGTTATTTGCTTAAATTCTAAACCAACATATTCACCAACTTTTCGTTGACCGTTTTCAGCATGTTTTTAGGATTCAGGAAACAAGAAACCTCATGAGTAACTTAGACCTTGGAGAGCTGCTCGTTCTGTGCTAAGCTTCAAACATGGTAATTAGACTTATTACTAACAGGCTTATTTATATAAAATTTAATCGTTTGTCCTCTTGTAAATAGTGTTCTTGATAAATGAAACCAGAACCTGGTTTTAACTGGGATAAGGGTAAGATTTGTATCCATCATTCCCCTCTAAACCCTACTGAAAAGTGTGAATATGCTGGGTAAGTTTGTTTAACATGGTTTTAATGATTTTGTTTGCATCAGCTACTCACGGTTTGTGAGGTTTTGGCTCATCGTCTGCAAGCCCGTCACCTATAGACACGCGAAACTTGGTTGGTGAAGCACCCAATCCATTTAGCCATCAGGTTAAGGGTCCTCTACCCTCCCTTGGCAATCCGTGAAGGATTTTGTCCCTTTTCTTTTATGTCTTTCTCAATTTCTTTACCATTTGTGCCTGGGTATTACACTAGCAGTTTGCAACAAGCATTATTATCCAAGAACAACGAACTCAATGCTTCTTGTTGGAGATTGTAGAGATGAATTTTTAGGAAAATTGGTTGTTTATGATTGATTAGAAGGTTGTAAATAATTGCCTCGTTCTTGATTTGGTATGAGAACATCGTGAATCAAAAGCTTTAGAAATCATTTTTTAGAAATCATTTTTTAGAAATCATATGCAAAATGGTTTTTGAAATATCAGAACATAACATTCAGGGGAGTTTTTTATAACAACATTTGGTAAGTTATTATATACATATTATCACCAGTGTGAAACCAAAAAACAGCTGACAGAATATTTAAACTGGACAAATAAACCATAAATTCTCATGCCCATAGATACTAACTTTTCAAGATGGGCCCATGAACACGGCACCATGCTCACTGGCTTTCATAAGTTTCTTCAACAGAAGCACAGCAATAGCAAGCGCGAGTCCTACTGCTGCCCATGTGAACAGGCGGTCATCAGCCGGTTTCTGAACTACCACAGGTACATTCAGAGTTGCAGGATGAGCCACCACCTGCTCTGACCCTTCAGATTCTGGGTTCCCATTTAAAGGAACTTCCTCATGCTGTTGCTCTTCATGTTCAGTTATCTCTGTGGTGGTGCTAGCAGCACCTACCGGAGTTTCACAGGATTGTTCAGTGGCAGCAGGTGGTGGCTCTGAAGTTTTCGGGGAGTTAGGTTGCGGGACCTGGGGTGCCTTACTAATCATGTACTCATGAATCTGCACATATAATATTTAATTATTGCAACCTGATTAATTGACTTACTGTTGAAATTAATCGTTAAAATTGCTGAATTAAATAAAGTTTGAGTCTTTTATTTATTAGTTTATTTAAATGTTTATCAAATAGAAGTCTACATAATTATTGGTTTAGTTTTTTAATTATTTGTAAGTTTATCAAGTTATTTAGGTGTTTTGTTTAGTTTAGATAGGTGTTTTGATCAAAGGTTAACAAACGTATGATTCCATAAAAAGTTTCTGGTATTTCTCCTGTTATTCATATATTTTATGTTCTAATCAAACCTGGGTCAACAATTGGTATCAGAGCTGGTTCTCTACAGTTTTGATAGTCGTTTTGCAGCGGAGAGCAGCCCTTAGGCCAGGAGACTATATACAAAGAAGAAGCAAGCAAGTAATCAATGAAATGAATCACCAATCATATCAGTCGAGAAGCAAGGCAGAAATCATTTAAAGGGGAGTAGCAGCTGCGTGAATTGGAAGCAAGGCTAGTAGGGAGGGAGTAGTGAATTGATGGAGAATTAATTAGAAAGCGCCTCAATAACCTCCAGTTGTTCATCCAGGAAAGAAGAAAGTAGAAAATTAATTCAAGCACACAACTAGGCAGCTGAATTTTATGCAGCCAAACACGTCAACAAAAAGTCCTAGCCGCTATAGGAAACTAGTGGCAGAAAGCTCGTGAAGCACAAAACCTAGCAGGTGAAGAATTTACAGAAAAATTCGAGAAAGAAGAAACCAAGATCAATCTATGAGACAACAACCCTTATTTTGGGCCTAAAAAGGTGATCTTATTACAAGCAGCGACAGCGGGGTGTTCGACCAACAGTCTGGTGCTCAGTATTGGCAGTATTCAAATGGCGGTTTGGAGACAAATTTGAACAGCACAAGTTTGGTTTTTTGCATGAGCAGGTGTGAATGAACAGCAAGTTCAGGTGCTCTTAAGCAACAAACATCAAGTCAATCAAAAAGTCGTCGGCTTTCGAATGAAAAGCAAATTCGTTAGAATAACCAAGCAAGTATGAGAAACCAATGTGTTTCAAAGCAAGCAAGCAAGTCAAGAACCTGACTAGCAAGTTGATCAGGAGCACGAAAATTGATTAGCAAGTTGGTCAATTTTTTCAGCAAGTTTAGCATCCATTAGCAAAAACCCAAATCAATTTGATTATGAAAGAGCAAGAAAACGGTAAGCTGAAAAGGCAAGTAGTGAGAGCAAGAAAAGGGTAACTTGAAAAAGCAAGTAGTGAGAGCAAGAAACTCGCATTTTTCTGGTTAAAGCAAACAACAAAAAAGCAACAAGTTTTTCTGGGTAGCAAAGCCAATAAAGCAAGAAGCATTAGGAGATTCATGTGAGCAGGTCGAGCAACTAGTGTAAGTTAGAAGCAAGCGGGAAACGGGTTGATGTGATGCAATTAAAAGAAGCAAGTTTATTAAGGTTAAAGCAAGTTTCACCTAGGGAAAGTAGAAAGTTCAGCAAGTAGCAAGCATCGAAAACAAGTAGCAAGGCAAGATAGCAAGAAACATCAATAGTAAAAACAAGAATGAAAGAAATTTAATTAGCAAAAAGGAAGTGAGAGCAAGATATTCAGCAAGAATAGCAAGAGCAAGCGGAAGCAAAAGCCAAGCAAGAAAGAAGTACATTAACAAGTTCAAAGCAAGAAGTATGGCAAACAAAGTAGTGGTAACAATCTGTGAGCAAGAGAACGAGACCAAGTTGAAGGAAGAATGTGAACATTTAACAATTAAGGAGGTGATTTTTGAATCTTTTATTTATTAGTTTATATGAATGTTTGTCAAGTAGGAGTCTAGATAATTATTGTTTTAGTTTTTTAAGTATTTCCGAGTTTATCAAGTTATTTGAAATTCTGAATTTCCTAGAAAGTAGGTGTTTTGTTTAGTTTAAATAGGGGTTTTGATCAAAGGCTAATAAATGTATGATTCAATACAAAGTTTCTGGTATTTCTCCAGTTCTTCATACATTTTATGTTTGGATCAAGCCTGGTACAATACCTGTAAAGGTCAAACCTATAAGTTGATTGTCTGTACTTGATGCATTTTGTTACTGATTAAACTATAGCAGTTTCCTATCTTAATAAGATTCAATGAAATTGTCAAAAATACCAAATAAAACCTTTGTATCAAATTTAAATATGTATCATATCTATTTGACCTTGAAAGTCATAAAAAAAATTAGAATGAAAAGCTTGGGTTATTTATGTGACCTCATCAATGAGCTTTTGGCGATCAGGAGCACCAAATTTTGGTGCAGCTTCACGAGATTTAACTGCAAGGGCACGCCTTTCTTCTTTCTTGTAGTCTAATGAGCCCAAAGCACCATTAGGATTTGTGGGCATGAACGCAATTAGTGCTGTTAGAGCGGTCCTAACTGGCAGTCACGATGTTAGGTTGACTATATATATAATGTAAAATTCACAATGAGTAGCTCAAGGGATCTAATAATAACATAACCAAACTAATGAGTTTTGAGCAACAACTTGTTTAACCAAGAAAATCAGATGCTTACCGCTCCATGATGGTTGCCAATGCTCAGGATGATGATTTGATATGCTTAAGCAAATCTTTGTCTGAGTTTCAAAACGGCCGTTTGGCTAAAACAATGATAATATAGAAAAGACATGTAAACACAGTAGATGTGCTAGGTAAAACTGATATAAAATAGAGAAAAACAAACAAATATTACTGTCAGCAGCATAAAAGATGGTGGTTTGAACGGATATTCTGATGGCAATTGAATTCGCCCATGATAAATTCCTCCTTCAAATTCAGTATCGTTTGGTCCTCTAATTGCAAATTGCCATTCAAAGATATTCTCCTGCATAGAGAATTTATAAACTGTTTAGAAGATAATAGAAATTCAGCATCAATTATTTATGTTAAAAATGAAAGTCAAAAGTCCATCACTACTCATGCTGTAACTTTTCATTGTTGGCACCTGCCCTTTGATCCAGTGACGGAGTAGAAAAAAAGCTCGGAGGGGGCCGAAGGATTTTTAAGAAGAAAACGGAGGGGGCGAAGGATTTTTTGGAAGAAAACGGAGGGGGCCGAAGGATTTTTAGGAAGAAAACGAAGGGAACCGAAGGATTTTTCGACGAAATACTATTAAATTGACCAATCTGACCGGAAAAAGCTTTGATCTGATCACATAAACACACAAGAATTGATTGAAACACAATAGACCACCATGTATTTTATCAATTTAATCTATATTTTTCTTATTATAACAAGGGGCAGTTTTGTATCCTACTAAAAGTGCCATCGTGGGATACTTTTAAGTTTTAACAATCCACTGACCGTCTCATCAAAAACTGCAACGATTTCCATTTAGTAATGCCATGTAAAAGTAATGCCATTTAGTGATTGATACAAAAAATTGACTACTAGAGTCCCTTAGTACATCATCAGTGACAAACATTTACCAAATATCATATATTTGTATTAAACTATGTGCACAGTCACACTTTGCATTTTCACAGGATGGATGGATTGAAATAAATGATAATTACAAATGAACTAACCCTTTCCCCCCTCTAAACCCACCTCAAAAATTTTAGCATAATGGCCTAAAATCTATTAAATTCAAAATGTAAAATATTCAGCTTGTCTTCCTCGTTATGAACTTGATGCAACTATTGCCACAAATACTCTAATAAATCCATATCAAAATGGCAATTAAAGAGACAAAAATGAATACAAAGCCAGAATTTGTAACAACTTTTTCCAACCAAGAAATAAGAAGCTCCAAGATAACACATTTGAAGATTATACAACATTAAAGAAACTAAATATAAAATTCCCTTCATCCTGCTACGTAGAACAATGCCTCTGATTTGATACAAAAAGAAAATTCACGACGGGATCATCTTAAAACCTAATGATTCATCGATTACTATTAAACTATTGAACCCTACTTCTTAATTCGAAAAGCAAACAGGATAATATCATGAAATTCAAAAACCTGTATATAGCAAATGAATCACCGTTCGTTCATATGGTGCTCAATCAAACGAAACAGTAAACACGCCTAAAAATTTAACCGATGAGCATACTTTTACCTGCCATCGAACAGAACAGAAACCCTAACGATATCTAATCATAAAGTGAAGATAATCATATTACACTGGATCCATATTAATAAAAAATAAAAATAAAAATCAATCGAATCAAAGATATTTTGACAACCTCAAGAGGAAGGCTCATGAAATCATCAGAAGGGTTTGATTGCATCTCCTTCAGCTCCTGTAAAATCCTTTTCACCGATGGATTCTTCGTATTATATTTATCCGCCATACTTGGATTCTTTCAATCAGATTTACAAAAAATCAAATCAAAGACTGAATACATAAAGATTGTAAAGAAATTGAAACAGGGAAACTAGTAAATGATAGAATAGAAGAATGAGGGCAGACGTTGAATCATTCACACGTCGTCTAGGTTACGTGTCAGCTGGTTATTGGTGCAATGCATTACAATCATACCCACCTGCTTATTTTTCAATCAAACAAACATACACAGTATGTTCTCACTGTTTAGTAGGGTCTGGGGGAAAGAATGGACACAAAACTTACATCTATCTCAGTTAGGATAGATAGGTTGTTCCGAAAGAGTCCTCGGCTCAAAATTGTCGTTTGAAGTTAGTCCACATGCTTATTTTTCAATGTTACTCTGAATTGCTTGATTATGATTTCGGTTTTCATTAAACCAAAACCTTAACTTTATGATCTTTATCAGCCAAACAGCACTTGTAAAAACAAATACAGAGAGAGTGAGTAAGGTTTTGTAAAAAGATATTAATTTGTAGAAAGAAACCGGCTCAAACAGACTTTGATTGAGCTTATTTCAACTGTAGAAAAAACAAATGACAAATAAGAAGACACAATAGTCAATAGATGGACAACATGTACAGTCGAAGCTTTTGACTGAAACTCACCAACCTTATGTCGACGGTGGTAGTGCTTAGCGTTAGTAAGGTTGGCGTTACACTCCTCTGCCTGACACCGTGGTGAACTGACTGTGCTGCCTCGAGTAGCCATGACCACTGGTACAACTGGTTCACAAAATCATCCTTCGTCAACGATAAGTATGTTCGGCCACCCAAGTTCAATAGTGATGACGATGGTAGTAGCATTTGGTGTTGGTGGTCGATGGTGGTGTTTAATGAATGGAATTGGTTGCCAAATATCTCATACAATAAAAGCAAGGAGAAGAAATAGTTAGGTAAGTAAGGGGTAAGAAAACGTCCATCATTTCCAGGGACTACTTGTGTTGTATTTTTACAAAAAGTTTGAACCACAAGTCTAATTTATAAAGTCAGGAGTCATCAACGCAAAATCAATATAAAACATTGACCAACCATGTAATTAATTGTGACACCCAGTTCTATTACTTTCCATATATGACTTGTTAATTCGAAAAAATGCAATTTCTCGCTTTAGGACTCAGAAAATCCCCGTACATATTTGGTTTACAAAACATATAAACCACTCACGACTTTCAAAATATATGATTTATGGTTTTCACAACATACAAAACATTTAATACCACCAATTACATAATTTAAACCAAACCATATGTTTTGCAGAAGATAGTTCGATCCATTCCTTCCGATCTCAAGCTCATGCCACCAATTCGTTTCTAATTAAATCCTGAAAACACACATAATACAACACAACTAATAATTTGGAATTTTTACACGGAGTTTTGTTTTAATAATCAGTTGATTAACGAGTAGTCGTGTTAGGGTTCCGATGAGGGAGGGGTGATCTGTGTTCACATAATATGATAGTTTAAAGATATGTTAAAACCTTTAAGAAAACAATGAAACAACATATTATATATTTTGGTTAAATGGCTTAAATCATTGGCTTGTTTATATGTCACAACTCGTTTCTAGCTCCTTTCGTTTTCCTTTTATAAATTTTTGGTTAAAATCACAAGTTGTATTATATGCCTACCAAATTAACTTATTTTGTCATAATTAAATTTAGTTTCATGTAAAACTAAAGTTATTAGACTGTTCTAGTTGATTTTATACAATAGTAGAATAGAATGTTCTAGTTAATTTTATACAATAGTAGAATAGAATGTATTACCAAACATTTTTGTGAATCATACTTTGAATGGTTGTAGTACTGTAAAGAATTAAATAAGTAAATGTATCGTATCTATGTATTCTAATAAAAAAAATGTTTATTTGCCACTTGTCACATTCTAAAGTCATAATGTCACTTGTCAAATTTTTATACACTTATTTAATTATCTCTTATTAAATACATTATATTATCTCTCCTATGAAATAAATTATATTTTCTATCTTATTAAATAATTATAATAATAATAATTAATGATATTATTTATATTTTTCAAATTTAAAAATAGTTTTTATATATTTAAATCGAATCATTTTATTATAAAATATATTTTAAAAAGTTTATAAAATATATTTTTTTCATAAATATCAAATTTTAAAAAAATAAGAAATATTTCAATTTGTTATTTTCACAAGATAATAGTTTTACAAAAAAAAAATTCTTAAAAAAATTATTTCAAAAAAAATAAAATATAAGCAGAAAAATATGTAAATGATGATAAAAGTTACAGTTTTTTTTGTCTTGTATGTTTAACGGTAATTTAAAATTATGTTCTTTAACTTTAATAATTACAAAAATATTACCTTCTCATCTTATTTTAAAATAGTTAATTTTTGATTGAAAATTAACTAATTAGATTTTTAACTTTAGGTAGTTCAAATATCTCACAAATAAAGTTTAAATCATCATGCGTAAAATATTAAAACATTATGTACATACACTTAAAAATGTTTATAGTTGACAATTTTTTTTCGATGTCACAACTAACATAATAACGTAGTTAATTATCAACTTCATTTAAAGTGAAAAAACATCATAAAACACCCAATTTTATTAATATTTGTAAGATCATAAAGACTGATGCTTTCCAAATATTCTAAGTCCTTGATTCCATACAAAAATATTACCTTCTCATCTTACTTTAAAATAGTTAATTTTTGATAGAAAATTAACTAATTAGATTTTTAACTTTAGGTAGTTCAAATATCTCACAAATCAAGAATGTTAAAGATATTACTATTGTTATTAAAAATTTTGATTATCGTTTTATCATCTAAAGTAATTATTAATACATAATTTAATCATTTTATACAAAAATATCATCATTTATTATTTTTAAATTTTTATTATTAATTGTTTAATATTTTATATTTAATCCGTGTGTTCACACGGGTAATAGACTAGTAAGAAGTTATAAAGTGAATTCACTAATTAAAATGACAAACGTATAGTCTAAGATACTAAATAAGCGGTAAAAATAACAATAATAAACAAGATAAATTTAGAGAGTAATGAAGAGATGGTACTAATAACTCAACTTTGACGTTTTAAAATAAAAATATAAAATCTCGTGACAACTACAAACACTATGTACTGTGTAGGTGTTTACTAACATTCATAAACGAGTACCTCATACAAATCACATTAACTTGCAAAAAATGTGGATTTTTACCTCCTTAACTTTTGTTTCGGCATATGATTTGAGTTTGAAAACCCCTTTGACTCTCACATATATTTGGAATTCCTAAGCATCTTTGATATATCGATATGTTTTATTTGTATTGTCCGTTATAAATTTTGAGTCATTATTTATTATTGGTTAAATCTCGGCGATAATGTATTCCAAAAATATGTTGTGGTGTTACTACTTTAGTTGTTGTATTATGTTATTTTATCATGCTCCCACTTGCAAGGGTGACCGCAAGTACGTCATTGCAGCATCGATGGCGTGGAACCAACCATGACAGTAAGAATAAATGACGGCGTATTCTTCGTACTAGTGAGATACATGAGGCCATAAGAAGGCATTTGAGGTATTACTCCACGACAAAAAGGCGAATTACGGAGTTGGTAAATGAATTGCTTTGTTTAATGGTTGGGTACTTAGTTCCCTTCTTGATCAGAAGTTTGCAAAGAATAAAAAAAGGCCAACAAAAATTGCAGGCAAAGAAAAAGTGTTTATGTTAACTTCTTGTTGTTTATTGAATTGAATGAATAAATTTGGATCCATGGTTTTATAAATATATACAACTTTGTAAAAAATTACTGATTTAAACTGTAAAAAGATAACACAAACAAATATCATAACCGCCCTATTAAATAAAGTTCTTAACAGTTGATAACGAAGACTTCTACTTCATCTAATTATACTTTACATACAAAAATTACTCAAAGAATTTTTAAACATTTGCCTCTGAACAAAAGACTTACGATCTTACTCGAATTCTTCCAACTTCAATTGTTAACATCAACGATTAAGTTCAATAGAAACACCGAGAGGGCACGATGGTAGGCTATACACATGTTTGTACACAATAACTAAGGTGGTGTTTGTTTTTTAAGAGGTAAAATGTCTGCGGTCTGCGGACCACATCTGCAAACCTCTTTTGCATAAGAGATGGACCAAACATCTGCAAGAAGAGTTTATGAGGGTGTTTGTTTTTAAAAACCTCTTCAAAAAAAATGTCTTCCCAACCCACCGTCCCCAACCCCACTTCGGTCTTCAACCCCCGTCGACCACCGAAGATCCCACCTACCGCCGCACCTCCGATCGTCCCCCTCCACCTACTGTTGAGCCACCGCCATCCACCACTGTCACCATCCACCATCGACCACCAAAGATCCCACCTACCACCGCGACGGTGGAGATCGAACGAGGAGGAGGAGACCGCGATCGAACCAAACCCACCGTCCTGGTCACCGTCGAAATCGAACCAAACCCGCGACGGTGGAGATCTCCGATCGAACTGGTCACCGTCGAAATCGAAGACCTACCCCTGTTCGCCGCTCATCTCCGATCGTCCCCCTCCACCTCGGGTTCGTCGCATCACATCTCCGATCGAAATCGAAGACCCCTGTGGTAGCATATCGTGGATGGTGGTAGCCGATCGAACACATCACCTAAGGTTCGCGTGGGGTTGAGGCCGACAGTGAGAGGGCGGTGGAGGGCGGCGCTGAGAAGGGGGCGACGACTGGGTAATGAAACGGGAAGAGGTTTGAAGAGGTTTGGAAGATGATGGTCCATGTCTTCTCCAAGAAGAGGTCTCGCAGACATTTTTTAATGAAATGTCTGCGAGAAAACAAACACCCTACATCTTTCCTTGGTCTGCGAGGTGCAGACATAAGAGGTTTCGCAGACCTTCGCATACGTTTTTTCAAAAAACAAACAGCCCCTAAGTGGGTTCAAAACCATAGAGGAAAAAAATGTATTAAATTTTCATATAGTTAAACTTAGAGGGTGTTTGTTTTTTTAAAAAAACATCTTCTTGCCTCTTATGTCTGCGCCGCGCAGACACGGGAAGAGGTTAGAGGTCTGCAGCTTGTTTGTTTTCTCGCAGACATTTCATTAAAAAATGTTTACCCGGCCTCTTCTTGGCGCAGACGTGAACTAACCCCTTCTCACCTCTTCCCACCTCTTCTTCCCAATCCCACCTATGAGCTGATGAAGCCCACCGCCATTATATTTTCATCAGTTTCATCTACCGCCTCAATTTAAAGCACCAGTCGGATGAAGCCACCACCGCCCCAATTTCATCTCCAATTTAATGCACCGCCATTATAATTTACCGATTCCACACATCGATTTGATCGAATATTTCATCAGTTCAATATCCGAACATGGGATTCTCGAAGAAGAATCAAGCAGTCGGATGAAGCCACCGCCGCTCGAGACCTCCTACCCTCCACCGCCGCTCGTGACCTCCGAAACCACCGGCGCCTCAACCACCACCGCTCCTCCACAGCCGCCTCAACCACCGCTGTCCTTCAGATCCGGGTCGGGAGGGCTTCATCTGACTGGTATGCTAACGTCCGATGGCGGTGGGATCCTCGTTTGTCTTTAGACGGTGGCTGTGGATGTAAGAAGAAGATTTTTTTTAAAAGAGGTTTCAAGAGGTAAAAACAAACCCTCTTTTTGCAGAGGTTTGGTCCACCTCTTCTGCAAAAGAGGTTTGCAGACATGGTCCGCAGAGTGCAGATGTTTTGCCTCTGAAAAAACAAACACCACCTTAAAGAATATGTAGATGATGTAAGTTAGGTTAGTATTTTTTAACTTTATTTTATTTGTTAATAATATTAATATTAGCTACATTTGTGTCTTTATTTAGGTTTTTCTTAAAATTCGATACGCCCGACGCTAAGTGAGGGGTTATATAACATAGTTTACCATGTATTTGAAATATAATATATATATATATGTGTGTGTATAAGCGTAAGAAAGTGCTAAATATTATTGTATATTCATCATTATTTTAATTTATAGGTAATTACACAATTGATATCTATGATGTGTCAACTATGTTAATGGTCTATATGATGTGTTACGAAAATGTAATAACAATTTCCATATAACGGATGCCGGTTAGTTTTTAAATGATTATTATACCCTAGCGTAAAGCCTCTTTGTATGTATGTATACAGATCGTCACACCCACCATCACTGATGACAACCCCTATGACCGGAAAAACAGTAAAAACACCATACGCGATGGTGGATGTAAGGATGAGAATGCCATGGATGTAGTTCCTATTAATGATACAACGTCGAACAAATTAATGAAACTGGGGTTGTTTCATCTTCTATTGTTTCTTCAACTTTAGAAAAATATAAAATTATCGAATATAACAGAGGAAAAAACCCATAGATTGATTTTGGGTGGTTCATGAATTTGCTGAAATGAGGGAGTAAGGCTAGGAATTTTAGATGTGGTTGTGGAGAGCAAGGCTTGAAATCTAGAAGGTACTTATACCGACACTGCACGAATGGTAGTTAGAGCTTCCTTGCTTGAAAAGGAGTGATATTCGAAAAATGTTGATCAAGTGAGAACCCAAATTATGGTTCACCCTATGATTCAAAGTGGGTTTTGAGACCATGAACTAATTGGTGTTTTGGTGGCAACCAGAACATACTGTTATCAAGCCTCTTACTAGTCAGAGGATATGAGGGCGATGGAGATGGATGACGTGATTTGCATGCATGCATGCATACATACATACATATAAAGGTGTACAAATCGGTTAACCTGTCGAAAATTAGTTTTGGAATAACCGAACCGGTTAACCGGTCAAAGGCTAGAAACCGGTTTTTTCCAATAACCCTTTTTTTAGGCTCAAAAACTGAAAACGTATAATAACTGAAACCGGTTAAACGAACCAGTTAACCTTCAAATAACCGATTTTTTAGTGATTTGGACCAGTAACCGGTTTGGTCTCTTGAAACCTCAAACCGGTCCTAAACTGCCGGTTTTTCCAGAAACCTATAACCTATTGCAATAACCGGTTATGAACCGGTACCGGTTCGGTTAACCAGTTTTTTTGTGCATCTCTATATACATACATACATACATACATATGGGTGTGTGTATATATAATATTACTAGTCTAGAAACTCATGTATTATTTTGGTTAATCAAATATAGTATGTTATAAAGAATGTTTATACAAAGATTTATATGTTACATTTATCTAATTAAATAATAAATATGAACATTTAAAAATTTTAAATAACAAATAATAACAAATAGTTAATAATTTTAACATTATAAATACATCTAAGCCGTAATTTCATTAGAAGGTGACGTTTTTCTATTAATTGAATTTTTTTATTAGGGTTGATATATATATATATAGAGAGAGAGAGGTGATATACTGATATCTAATATTGCTTGTTTAGCTTATTTTCTAACTATAAAGGTATAATTGTTATTTTAAAAATATATCAGAAACTATTAACTATATTTCACTTCAGATGTCCCGTATGGTATATTTTTGCAAAGCACACTAACAATGAAAAAGTTTAATTTATTACAAATCTAACACAACGTGCACCTTATAAAATAGGCTAAAACTTGTATAACAAAAAGTACATTATATAAATTTATACATTTTTTAAATAATGAAAATTATGAAACTAGACTTTAACAATTATTTTTTTGTTATATAAAACATTAAACTGTAAAACTTAAACCAGCAAACCAATATTAAACAACTAATTTTCATGTTTAATAAATGCATTTATTGTATCGTCTCTTACCTATTAAGTACAACTAGCATAGCACCCGCGCAATGCAGCGGGAAACACAAAACTTTAGTTGGTGATTTTAAATGTTTGCATGGTTCGTTCTTGAGTTATAACCATAACAAAAACAATTTTTTTAACTTAGTACTCATAACATAAAATGTCAAATGTACTAAAATGTCAAGATGTGATTCATTTGTTTTGAGAGGTTTTCTTTTATAATCACTCTATCTCATTTAAATTGTTATAAGCTACCAATGTGGGACAAAGTGAAAGTAGAAAAAAACTTTTAGATTAGATTTAAAAAGTTGTACTATATGCTATAAGAGTTGTAAAACTCTTAATTTAAGAGATTTAAGTAAATTACTATTTTGTCCTTCTAATATGTATTATATAGTAGTATAGATAAAACATGTTTTTCCGGTCCTCTAATTTAAGGTCTCACAAGTGCATGAGTTTGTTTGGGGTTGGATATTATATATATATATTTGAACAACAACAACCGAGCGTAACCTCGTGACATATGCACAATGACAGCAGGTCTCGAAGGAACTCTTTCACAAGGGAGCGATAGCCCGTTGTACTGGGCATCACCCTCGGAAGAGCAGCACCTGATGCGCAGAAAACAACTTATTTGCTGTAAAAGTTGCGCCTTCCATCGGTTTAGAACCCGAAATTAAACTCAAGATTTCTTTATTCACTTGATATCCAACAAAGTGCCTTAAGTGAGAGACGAACCCTTGACCACCGTATTGGAAGTTGGACGATCTACCAATAGGACAACTTATCTGGATTAAGATTGACGGGGGAATCCACTTGCGTGGTAAACCTCGGGTCCCCCAATACCCGACTAACTATGGAAAACTGGTAAACCGCGAGCGCAAGACCTGAGTCGGTTGGATATTATATTACCATCGAAATTCGAAATATGGGTTTAAAATTCAGAACCATTTTCCTAATCACGTGGGTCGGACACTCGGACAATCAATGGTCAGCTTCAATTAAAGTCGATCCAACGGCGAAGATAAACGCGTCAGGTTAAAGCTAATTTTCGGACGAATATTTATTTATTTATTTGTGCGTGTTGTTTCGAATTAGGTCTCGCTCACACACCGCGCCCCTCACTATATAACACAACTCTTAACTTCACCGCCTTCATTCTCTGTTCTACATCTTCAATTCAGTATGGTACGTCTTTCTTTCATTCTATCAGATCTGCAAGTCGATCTATGATATGTTCTTATGTTGATTTTCATTTTTTTTATAAATATTTTGTTGTAGTTTCAGTGGATTTGTCTGATGATTCGAAAAGGTTGTAAATTTGTAATAGTCTTTTAATTTTATTGTATCAGGCCTTGCCGAATCAGCAGACTGTTGATTACCCTAGTTTCAAGCTCGTAATTGTTGGAGATGGTGGAACTGGTAAAACTTTTTTTTTTGTCTGTTAATTTTAGGTTTGCTACTTGTTTAATCGTTGGTGTGAAAATTTGATATGATATAGGATTGTAATTTTCTTGTGATTTATGTTTTTGAGATCTCGATACAAGTTGTATGTCGAGGATTAGGGTTTATCCGGGTTTTGTTCGTTTTGGGTATATGGAGGTATTATTGATTGAATTTGTAACATTTTTCATGATAGCTTAAGAAAGTATGTGAAATTGGTCGCGATCGCTATGGAAGATATGCACCGTTAATTCGTTTTCCGCTATTTTTTCAAAGATCTAAGCTATTCAAACCATTTATTTTTTATTATTTTTTTAATCTGTGTTTTTTGCAATTAAGAACCAAGTATGATCGTTCAAGTTGATTACAAGTTTAAGAAACTACCTTGGTTTTAAAAAGCTCGAGGCTGAGGCATTAGACATTTAGACCTCAAATGCGAAGGCATGAGCCATGAGGCGTTGATCTGTATATAACAAAATAAGTTTTATCTACAACTAAAAGATGCATTTGTCTTGTCTTTTTAACATATTGGGCTTTATTATCATGCAAACCATAAATAATCTCTAATCCTATTAGTTGTTTATACATATCCCCTCCTACATACCCAACTGCTTATCAAATTTGACCATAAGTTCATAAAGCGCTGCCTCAAGGCCGTGAAGCGTTAACCTGCTTGTGCCTCACGCCTCAAGCGCGCCTCAGGCGCTATTTTTAAAACAAAGGAAACTACCAAATGCTGCTTGTCTGTTCTTGTCCTCCTATATGGGGCCATGAGTTCAATTAAAATGTATAGCAGGATCCCTCGGTAGTTATTTAAGTTAGGTCTAGAAAAGATGTTTGTTATTGGATGTGTTTATATATGTTGATTTGGGTATGAATACAATATAAGGATATCAGGCGCGCACCAGGTGTTATGTGTTTCAGCATTTGACTCTTTTTGGGGTTCTTCAAAGTTTTAACCTGCTTATCATGACCCTGAGGCCTGAACTTTTTTTTTTAATTATTGAAATGTGTAGGGAAAACAACTTTTGTGAAGAGGCATTTGACCGGAGAATTCGAGAAGAAATACGAACGTAAGTGACCATAAAAGTTAATTATGTTTGATCGTGTTAAGCTGTTTTTTTACTTGGATGATTGATTTAAGTTATATTTTGTCATCTTTAGCAACCATTGGTGTTGAAGTTCATCCTTTGGATTTCTTCACTAACTGTGGAAAGATTCGGTTTTACTGTTGGGACACAGCTGGTCAGGAGAAATTTGGTGGTCTTCGTGACGGATATTAGTAAGTATTGTTTTGTAATCATACTTATGCTAGTTGGTTTCGTTGATTTAGCTACAATGATTGTATTTAACATAAAAAAGGATTGTATCTTAAATATATTGGAAAAGAAACATTTAATCTTTTGTACTTCTATAGATTTTTTTTTGTGACAGCAGGTTTTCGTATTATCAAAGATATAACTTTGTTTTATTGCGATCATGCAATCTGAATTTTCTGCAGCATTCATGGTCAATGTGCCATCATCATGTTTGACGTAACTGCAAGGTTAACTTACAAGAACGTTCCCACATGGCATCGTGATCTTTGCCGGTACTTCTAAAAACTTTTTGATCTATTTTTTCATATTAACCATCTTTTTTCTTGTCTATTGATTTTTGTTTGTATATAGTGTGTGTGAAAACATCCCGATTGTGCTATGTGGAAACAAGGTTGATGTAAAGAACCGTCAAGTGAAGGCAAAACAGGTTACGTTTCACAGAAAGAAAAACTTGCAGTACTATGAGATATCTGCCAAGAGCAATTACAACTTTGAGAAGCCTTTTCTCTATCTTGCAAGGAAACTTGCTGGGTAAGTAACCAGTATTAGTGTACCTGTTTCAACTGATATATGGAAGAATGACATGTTTTGATGATGTTATTAGGGATCCCAACTTGCATTTTGTCGAGTCTCCCGCGCTCGCTCCACCAGAAGTGCAAATTGACATTGTTGCTCAACAACAGTAAGCCCATTTGTTGCTTTTTATTTTTGACAGTTTCTTAGGGAATGTTTCATGGGAGGGGTTTATATGGTCAGGTTGAAATTTGAAAGTGATGGATGCCTAAGGTTGATGGGTTACATTAATAAACTAATAATCTAAAATATATGGTTTTTGTAATTCATAACAAGGATTCCAGTTTTTGAACCCAAACAACAATTTAGGAATATGTATTCCACCACCAAAAACCAAATTTGTTCAACAAACCAATGCCGCTTTTGAAATTTTTTTGCAGGCATGAAGCGGAGCTTGCTGCAGCTGCCAGCCAGCCTCTTCCAGATGATGATGATGATGCTTTTGAATAGTTGAAATATGTTTGATTTGAGAAGGTTTTTTGTGTGGTTGTGGGTTTTTGTATTTTTATGATTTTGGTAGGAAGAAACATACCATGATTCAGGTTGGTTTGTGTTAAAAACCGAAGAGATTGTGTTTTGGGTGATTGAACTCCCATCGTGTTTGTTATGATGTACCACCACTTTTTTTATAGCCTGGTGCCATTCATGTGTGTGCTTTGTTGCATTGTGATTCGATCTGCTTTTAACATATCCAACACTGCTTTCTAGTTGAGTCTTGAAAAATACAAGTGAAATATTAACTCATTTATAGGTTATTTGTGGTTAATTATAATAACAAAATGCTTTTCAACTTTGACGTAGATGTAGATTGTCAAATGAGGCTTAAGTGCAAATTGAAACTATAGAAGCAGCATGATTATTGGTCATTATGATTAAAGCTGGCGACTTGTGATGTGGTGATATGATTAAAAAAACATATAAAGTAATTGATTGATTATAAATATTGAAACCTATATGTTATGAGGTATGAGTTTAAAATAAATTTATATGACGAATACAAAGTTGATTATATTTGTTGTATCTTAGGATATGTGTTATGCATCACCCTCTATTACTCCATGTAGGCGTCATGTAGGCGTGGCATAATCAACCAACATCATCACTCTATGTCATCACCACATGTGTAATCATCACCTTCTCATCATGCCCTCATAACCCATTTCCCCCCCTTTTCTTCCCCTTTCACGCCGTGAGGGCTGTCACGAGTGAGTTCATCATGCCCCCTTCACGCCCCTGTGTAATGGGGGAGGGCGTCACTGAGGCGTGATCGATGCCCCTCACGCCTCCTTCACGGGCGACAACACATAGCCTTAGCTACACTAAAGATGTGTATAAAGTTATAATGACTTCCTTATGCGTGTAAAAAAATAGAAATACTGGTGAGACGAATTGAAAGCAAAACCAAAGTCTTTCACTATATGACACAAATTTAATGACTAAAGCTGATGCAATTTAACAAGAATGGCAGCAATCGGCAATAAACACAACGCAAACCGGAAGCGGAATTTTATTCGTAACAATAATCAAAAAAACAATCTCTGCCAACAACAAAGATTAATTCCCCTTAAATAAAAGTTACAGCCATAAAAATAGCCTCAACTTGAGGAACTAATAACCAAACAAAAGATAACTTAAACAAAAGTCAACTAAAGATAAGAACATAAAAGATAAAATAAAACAAAGTTTCCCACTTCCATGCAAACCCTACTTATCCATGCAACTCCTGCGATTCACGTGGCCCGTTATCCACATTCGGTAATTCCGGCTCAAACCCAGCCCCTGCATCATTCTCCCCCCCTTCGGAAAGACTCGTCCTCGAGTCAAAGGGGTCATCTTGCTCGGGTATAAAGGGTGAAAGGTCGGCGACATTAAATGTAGCCGAAACATTGTAATGACCAGGCAACTCAATTTTATAGGCATTATCATTAATCCTCTCTAAAACCTTAAAAGGTCCATCGGCCCGCGGCTGAAGCTTAGCGGCCCTTCCTCCAGGAAAACGTTCACGGCTCAAATGAATCCAAACCAAATCACCTTTCTGAAAAACAACCTTCTTGCGTCGGGTGTTTGCCTGCCTTTGATACACGATGTTATTATTAATGATCTTCTCCCTCACTTGCTGATGCATTAACTTAATCTGCGCAGCACGGTCTTCTCCTTCAAGACTGAAATGATTACTAGCAGGTAGAGGTGTAAGATCTAACGGGGTAAAAGGGTTTCGACCATAGACAATGAGGAATGGACTCATTCCCGTGGATCTGTGATTGGACCTATTATAGGCAAACTCCGCTTGAGGAAGAACGAGGTCCCATTGTTTCGGATTAGCCCCCACTAAACTGCGCAATAAGTTACCAAGGGTCCGGTTTGTGACTTCCGTTTGGCCATCACTTTGTGGATGGTGAGCACTACTGAAATTGAGTTGAGACCCCAACCGCCGCCATAAAGTTCGCCAAAAATGCCCCACAAATTTTACATCACGATCCGACGTTAAAGACCTTGGAACGCCATGTAACCGGACAATCTCCGCGAAGTACAATCTGGCAATTTGGCTAGCATCATATGTTTTGGAGCAGGGAACAAAGTGGGCCATTTTAGAGAAGCGATCAACTACTACCATAACAGAATCTTTTTGTCTTTGGGTCTTTGGCAATCCCACCACAAAATCAAGACTGATGTCTTCCCAGGGGCCTTCTGGAACGGGTAAAGGAGTGTACAGCCCCGCATTCGTCTTGTGGGTTTTTGCAATATGACACGTTCGACACCTGTCAATGACTCGATTCACATCAAGTCCCATTTTTGGCCAAAAGAACCTGTTCTTGAGGAGTTGGAGGGTCTTGTCACGGCCAAAATGACCTGCGAGTGCCCCCTGATGACCTTCCAACACTATGGCTTCCCGCATGGAACTCCGCGGAATACATAAGCGGTTGCCCTTGAATAAGAACCCATCATGTATTGTATATTCACCTGCTGCTTGGTGACGACAGTCGGTCCAGAAGGTTGCAAAGTCTGGATCATCAGGATATAGGGTACGCAATGACTCAAACCCCTCGACTGATGTTTGGAGTGATGTGAGCAGCCCCCTTCTTCGACTGAGCGCGTTAGCGACTGTGTTTGTGGACCCCGATTTGTGTCGGATTGTGAAGGAGAAATCTTGTAGGAGTTCGACCCATTTAGCATGACGGGGATTTAATTTGTTTTGGCCTTGAATAAACCTTAATGCTTGATGATTAAAGAAGGCAATTGGACGGCCCTCTTGACTGAGAACGCCGCCAATTCCCGATCCCGACGCGTCGCACTCAACTTGAAAAGTCTTTTGAAAGTCGGGGAGTGCTAGAACTGGTGCTGTTGTGACACACACTTTGATTTCTTCGAATGCCCGAGTGGCTGCCTTGGTCCAGGTGACAGAATTCCCTTTCAAGCAATCTGTTATGGGCCCCATAATTGTGCTAAAGTTTCTGATGAACCTGCGATAGAAAGAGGCCAGCCCATGGAAACTTCTTGCCTCATGGATTGTGGTAGGTACCGACCAGGTTGTAATAGCTTCTATTTTGGTGCCATCCATGCGTATACCATGCCCCGATATAAGATAGCCCAGAAACATAACTTCCTCTGCTAGGAAGCAACATTTATCCCCATTGGCGTACAGTTTTTGTTGTTGTAGGATGGTGAAAACTTCGCGAAGATGTTGAAGGTGTTGTCTGATGTCTCGGCTGAAGATTAGAATGTCGTCAAAGTAGACGACCACACAGCGGCCAATCAACGCTTTGAAGACATGGTTCATCAAGCGCATGAAGGTACTTGGTGCATTTGAGAGCCCGAATGGCATAACCATCCATTCGAATAACCCGTCTCGGGTCTTGAAGGCGGTCTTCCATTCGTCACCGGGTCGCATCCGGATCTGGTGGTACCCGCTGCGAAGGTCAATTTTTGAGAAAACAGTGGACCCATAGAGCTGGTCCAGCAAGTCCTCAAAGCGAGGGATGGGAAATCTGTATTTGATTGTTATTTTGTTGACCGCCCTGCTGTCTATACACATTCGATACGCGCCATTTGCTTTTGGGACGAGTAAGGCCGGTACGGCGCATGGGCTCATGCTCTCCCGGATCAGCCCCTTGTCAAGGAGTTCCGTAACTTGTCTGTGTAGTTCCTCATACTCTTTGGGATTCATTCGGTAGGCCGGCCGATTTGGGATTACTGCTCCTGGGGTGAAATCAATGCAGTGTTGGATATCCCGCATAAGTGGCAACCCGGCTGGAATTTCGGTGGGGAAAACATCCTGGAACTCCTCAATGAGTGGTCGGACCTCATGTGGTATGGTGTTCACAGGTGGGTTAGCTTCGGCTATCACCAAATCGAACATGAGTTGGGGTTTGCTCCAACGGGTAAAATCAAGGAAGGCAGATTTAGTCAGAATGAGGGTTTCTATTGCTGTCTTCCGGGTATCGAGTGGGGCTAAAGTTATGTTGCATCCGTCTTTCTTGAAGGAGTAGGTGTTATGGAAGCCATCGTGTCGAACATGCCGGTCGTATTGCCATGGTCGGCCCAAGAGAATATGACAAGCATCCATGGGTATCACTTCGCACCAAATTTCGTCCGCGTACCGGGTCCCAATACTGAATTGGACTAGGCACCGTTGGTGGACTTTCACCACATTCCCTTTCTTCAACCAAGTTAACTGGTATGGTTTTGGGTGGGGCTCAATTTTTAGCCCAAGTTTGTCCACCATTGTTGAGGATACCATATTATCGCAACTTCCCCCGTCAATGATGATAGTGCATACTTTTCCTTTGGCGGTACATCGGGTTCTGAAGATGTTGTGGCGGAGCCAAAGGGTGTCATTCTCCTCATGGTGAGGGGAAGCGCTCAAGACCCGTTGAGCAATAAGGGTTTCTCCTTTATCTGGGTAGACAATTTCAGCTTGGTCTTCTTCCACTGGGTCAGCTTCTGTATCGTAAGTGGGGAGGGGTTCTTCAGTAAGAGTCACTAATTGGGAGTTAGGACATTCCCGTGCATAATGGCCTAGTCCGCCACACTTGAAACACCTCGGTGCGCGACTCGGGCCCCCGGTATTACTGGCGGATGATTCTGCTTTTCCTTGTGGCTCGGCCCTGGAGGGGTTAAACCGGCTACCTGATGAATTGACTGTGGCGCCGCGGTTGAACTCGGGTTTAGGGGTGGTAAGTTTGGAAGCTGAGGTTCTGTTTCTTGACTTCACTTGTCGTTCGACTTTCTGGGCAAGTTGGCATACATCTGTGAATGTCCAATAAGGTTGGAGCTGTACGACATCAGAGATTTCAGGCCGCAGGGCTCCTAAAAACCGAGCGATGGTTTGTTCCTCCTCCTCTTCTGCCCCGCATCTCATCCTTAACCTATCAAATTCCATGATTAGTTCATCGACCGTGGAGGTTCGTTGGGACAAATTGTGATATTCGAGGTAAGCCTCCTGTCGGTAATTAACACGGAGGAACTTCTCTCGCAATAACTTTCGCATCTTATCCCAAGTGGTGATTTTGGAGCGGCCTTCTTGGGGTCTTTTTTTTTTTGACATGCTCCCACCACAAGGAGGCATACTTACGTAATTTAATAGCAACCAATTTGACTTTGTACTTATCTGGGATGTCGCGGAGATCGAAGACCCGCTCAACAGTGTGAAGCCAATCAATGAACTCGTCCGGTTGAGCCTTGCCATCGAATTCTGGAATATCAACTTTAACTCCAAGTGTGCGCAGAGGGTCTGATCGGGGTTCCTGTCTTGCAAACGGGTTCCCATCCCCTTCGTGATCAAACATGTTTCCTGGTCCGGCCCCTCCTTCTCGGATGAAGGAGTCGGTGTCCGTTGTCTCGCCATGGTGGTCATCCTGCAGCTGCTCAAGATCCCGGATCCGCTGCTGCAGGCGAGCAATTTCTTCAATGTCGCGGGGGTCCCGCCGGTAACCCTCGTTGCCTCGATCGGCGGGTCTACGTGGGTGTCTACGGAAGCGTTCTCCCTGGTGGTCCATCGACAATTTGGTGTTGTCTCTGATACCAACTGATGCAATTTAACAAGAATGGCAGCAATCGACAATAAACACAACGCAAACCGGAAGCGGAATTTTATTCGTAACAATAATCAAAAAAACAATCTCTGCCAACAACAAAGATTGGTTCCCCTTAAATAAAAGTTACAGCCATAAAAATAGCCTCAACTTGAGGAACTAATAACCAAACAAAAGATAACTTAAACAAAAGTCAACTAAAGATAAGAACATAAAAGATAAAATAAAACAAAGTTTCCCACTTCCATGCAAACCCTACTTATCCATGCAACTCCTGCGATTCACGTGGCCCGTTATCCACATTCGGTAATTCCGGCTCAAACCCAGCCCCTGCATCAAAAGCAATGAACATAACACTTACACTATGTTCTTTAGTTTAATAATTGAAGAAAAGAAAGAGAAAGTTAATCAAAGAAAGAAATAAAGGGATGTAAAAAGAAAATTATAAAATTATTTTGTATTTTAGAGTTTGAAGCTAGTGAAAATAGAACAATAATTTTATGTGTTACGAAGTTGAGAAAGGGAGAAAAAAATACACAAAATTTACAATTGTATCATCAATAGGTTTTATTAGGCCACTAGGAGTTGTTCCATTTTCCCCCAGTTTTTCCCATTGTCATATCAGCGTCACATCACTTTTCCCCATTTTGCATAGTGTCGTCCCATTTTTTCCCATTTTCAAATCTTATTTTAATTAATTATTTTAACAATAAATAATAATAATAATAAAATAAAAAAGATTCATTGCGAAGTTCAAGTCGTTCCATTTGGAATAAATTTGATCAAGAGTCCTCGAGTTATCCTTCATGAGTTGGTGAAAATGGTCGGTTACCTACATATAAACAATATAAATTGAAGCATCAACCGTGATTTTTTTTGTTAAATGAAATAATGTGAAAAAATACCTTTCTATAAAAACCATCCATTTTTTGCACATTCCCAACATCAGGATTTTCAGAAATAGTTAGCCAAGATTTAGCCAACGCTACCTCTTCTTCATCAGTCCAACGCTTGGCCGGTGTTTTCTTTCCTATTTCTTTCTTTCCCGTTGGTCTAACCAGTTCTTCTTCTTCTTCTTCTTCCGATTCGACTTGAACACTTTTATTATGATCGCTTGAATCCGAGTCATCTTGAGTATGGTCACGATAGTCTAAACATAATTATATAATAATAAACGTAGTAGAAGTTGGGTTGATTCGGAGATGACATTTGTGGACGATATCCGGGTGTGTTGAACGGGTTCATTTGAGGATTTTATATATTTTTTGGACGTGGTTTTCTAAATTTTTTGCTTGACGACCCACCACGTGACGAACCCCCTTCCATTTTGCTTCAAAATTTTATAAATTTTGTGTATAGAATGTATAAGATGAGAGAAAAATATGAGCTTTTTTGTCGTTTAAATAGGATTAGAGTTGGATTTTTTTTAAACCCAACGGTCATAAAAATTGCAACGGCTAGTTTTGATTTGATTCCCACACTCGGCAAGAATCGGCTTCCTCTCCCCACTTTTCCCCTAGCCAAAACCGGGGGCACGGTGTTCCCGGCCGGCCCCGGTTCGGTGAGGGCTTCCCCACTTTTATCCCGAGCTCCACTTTGTGTGGCCTTATATCTTAAGTGAGGTGCTAAAATAACAGAGGTTAATAATCTTATTTTGTCTTTCTTTTATTGCTTTCCCTTGTTTATATTTTAAAAAAAAAAGTTAGGAAGAAATATTATTAAAAAAAAGTGAAATATTAATTTTGAAATAAAATAATTACAATTATAAAATATAATTTGGTTATAACGACTATTGGTCATTAATAAATTAAGTAAATAAATAAATGTATCAAAGGAGTTTATTATTAGGTGGTGTTAAACTCACACCCCAAAATAATGTCTGCACACCCTTCAAACGCCCCGTAGTGGCCACTACGGGCCGTTTAGGTACGGATTGTACTATCTTGGTCAAACGACAGGTACCATGATTAGACCTAAACGCCCCGTAGTGGCCACTACGGGGCGTTTTAGTACGATGTTCTGCAAAAGCTCCGACAATGTCAGTTGATGTTGACCAAACGCCCCGTAGTGACCACTACGTGGCGTTTAATGTTTAAAACGTGACAAATAGTTTGTAACTTACGAATTCATCGCCCATATATACACACATACTGCGTTACAATATCACACAATCCCTCGAATCACTTTCCAATTAGTTGAACGAGTTTCTCTTGTTTCGTTTATTAAATATCTACACTCTACACCCGTATTTTTTATTTGAAATATGTCTTGGTGGGACGGAGACTTTTTCTTTGGTCAATATTCCGACGTTTCGCGTGTGGCTGAAACATATCAGGTACGAAACTGTATTTACTTGCTTTTATTGTTAATCAAATGACAAACTAATCATAAAGTTTTTAAGGATGAGACTGGTGTGCAATCATCTGAGGCGACAAATAGACCCGCATTGCCAGATCTTAACGAAGAGGTTGCGGGTCAAACTTCGTACTGGCAGTTTGATTTGAACCAGGAACCTTGCGATGATGAAGACGTTAACAGAGAATGTTACGGTGGTGAACAATCACAACCACCCCAAGTGGCCGTTAAAAAGGAAGAAGCTGACATTGTATACCAAAATATGGACTGGAATACCAATGAGGTAATATATTTTCACTTGTTTTTAGTTAGATGGACATTAGTTTAATGACAACATTGTTTTCAGATATTCATTTTTGTGGAGGAGCTGATGGCATGGGTGAAAAGTAGAGCCCTTGATAATGGATACATCGTAGTTACCGGACGATCTAAGAAAAAGAAGGGGACCGATGAGGTCAACAAAATCTGGCTTGTGTGTGATCGTGGTGGTGAACACAATAGTACAGCCATCTTAAGGCGTACCGGTAGCAAAAAATCGGGTGTCCTTTTAAATTAATAGGGATATACGACTCTGATTCTTATGGTTGGAAGCTTCAGGTTAGAAACGACAAACACAACCATGAACCTGCTCAAAATCTTGAGGGACACCCGTTTGTTAGAAGAATGTCCGAGCAGGAACAAAACATGGTGCATCATCAGACTGAGCAACACATGGACCCACGCAACATACTCTCCAGCTTAAAGAAGCAGAATCCCAACAACGTCTCCATCCGTAGAGACGTATACAATGTGCAGCATAAATTTAAAAATAAACAAAAAGTCGGATCAACCCCAATGCAGGTCTTAGAGAACCTGCTACATACTAAAAATTACTTATACTTTACTCGGGAAAACTCTGAAACGAATGTCGTGGAGGAGATTTTCTTTTGTCATAAAAAATCATACACCTGGTGGCGTGCGTTCCCACATGTCACACCCCCAAATTCCCACTCGTGACGTCAGTCCACGTGGGTGTGACGTGGCCAGGATCACAGCTCATGGTCATATAGAACGACTCTATATGAGTTATACAATCACACAATCTTTGTAAAGTAAACAAGTTTTCAAGTAAAGCTGCGGAAATGTTTTAATATCAATATTAAATAAAGTTAGCAGCGGAAAATAAATTGTATCAGACACTACATAAGTCAAATTGTTTTCAAAATGAATCACATCAACACAAAGCCTAGGAGTCTAATATGCATGAGACTCTCTTGTACTCCTCCTTTGTGTCCTAGCGTGTGCTCCATTAGTTACCTGAGAATACATGCGAAAAGTGTCAACTAAAAAGTTGGTGAGTTCACAGGTTTAGACAGACTGAAAAGTAAACAGACATATACTGGGTATGTTAAGTTTTGTTGTTGGATACTACGATCCGTGGAGTGTGTCAGTTCATCTTACCGAAACTAGACTGTTCCCGTTTGCCTCCGCAGGTCATCGCTGAACCCGCATTCCCATCGAAATTAGACTCGTTATGACCTCCAGTCAACATTGGTGCCGAGTGAGGTTAGTCAAACCCAGTAGTACTACGTAATTACGACTCGTTTGTGATACAATTAACGGTAAGGATAAGTGAGGACTTTAAGCGATAATAGTTACACTCGAAAATGGTTTTCACAACATACCAGTACTATATCTAAAACAGTTGCATAGTATTCTCACCCCAAAGTTTAGTAAAACAGTATGAGAGTAAAAGTGGGGCTGTAAAACTCACCTGAGTTTGAGTAGAGATACCGTACAAGAATCGTGTAGCTCGCCGGCTAATGTTTACCTATATCACATAGGTGTTGTAAGTTCATGTTTACATACATGTGGGCCTCACTGGACCGTGTTCGTATTTAACAACACCAAGTTGTTAAGTGGGTCATGTTGACCGTGTTTGACCTAACGACCCGTTGGTGACGGTTTTGGATCAAGTGTTCGTGTAAAGTGCGGTTTAGTGTCGTGTGAAGTGTGCGGATACCAATAATCATTTTCGTGAGGAAACTTACTATTTATAGTAAGTTTCTATTTTAAGAAAGTTTCCATATTTGGCAAATCAAGCAATAAATCATATTCCGATTATTCTAACATGCATAATTATCCTAAATGAGCATGTTATCACATAGCATATAGTCATACATAGTTAATTTAGCATGGTTTGCACGTAAAAGTTATCCTAATTAGAAAGTTGCATAAATGACTAAATCTAAATACCAATCTCATCCTAATATCATCATCTTAGTCTTAAATAGTCATTTAATCATAACCGTTAAATCTAACGTGTTCTTATTCACAAATTTGTAAAGTAAAGTTACCATTTATAGTAACTTTTGATAAAACACATTTTTCATATCCTTCAAGTCATAAAATCACTTATTATTATCATAGCAACTTCAACTAACCATGTTAAACATACAACCTTTGCCAAATTCATTATTCTTAACAATTTCAAAACAAAAAGTTTCCAATTATAGTAAAAATCATGAATAACATACTTCTAGAAATTTTACTCATTCTAATACACCAAATAACCATTGCATTAGTTTCTAAAAAAATCTTGGATCTAATCACATACATGAAGCCATTTCATCATAATCACAATTTCATAACATTAAAGTTACTATTTTTGACAATAATCACCAAGTGACCATTTCTTGACATAATCAACACTCTAAACTATGTATAACATCTCAAATATCATTTACCATAGCATTTCACTATCAAAAATCATGTAGATATCCTTAGATCATACATGTATGTCAAGACCTCAACACTTTATGAGCAAATCATGCATCATAGCCATACACATCATTATGGATCATCACAAAACTTAATTTAAACATCATAGATCATTAAATATCATGTAAACATCATCAAAACCGGAACTAAAATTCGTGCATGTGCATCCATGGTGGTTGCATGTGTGTTTAAAGTCATGCATGTGAGTGTAAAGGTGAAGAAAGTGTGTTTTGGGTATAGAACTACCTTCTAATGCTTCCAAATCCTTGAGATGATGCAGAAATCAGCCTCTAAATCTCCTGGATTCGATGGATTGGATAGAAACAAGAGACTAGTGGTGGTGTTCAAGCTACAACCTTCTTCTTCTTCAAGTTCTTGGTGGTTCTCAAGCTTCCAAGCTTCAATGGAGGTCTTCCATGGCTTCCCAAGGGTCAAATCAAAGAGTATCAGCTGTTTGGGCAGAGGTATGGCCGAGAGGTTGAGTGTGGGATAGATTAAAATGAGTGTGTAGAGGTAATGATGGGTTTTGTGAGTTTAAAAATAAAATCTGCGATTTAGGTTGCCATGCGTAATGCCTGTCGAGGATTCCTGGCATCCAGGCGTTACGCGCGAGTCAACCGTTTGAGAGGCGCCCTTCCCTCATCCGCGCGCATCGCCAGGGGTTAGGGTGTCGGGTCAGGCGTACCACCTGGCCCATTTTTCAGGCCCAATAAGCTTGTTTTGATGTTCTGGACCCATTTTCACGTATTTCTTGATTACGATCATCGTTTCTCGACATGTAAGCATAGTCCCAACTATTTTAGGCCTCCTAGGACCTAAGTGCAGTGAAAGTCTACTGTGATCTGATCCGTTCACCAACGTTCGTCATTCAATATACGTACGAAAGTTGTGCGATAGTTCCTCGAACCATCGGTGTGTTTGGTCTGTTATGCCACGTGTCACACTAAGTACAATTATTCTAGTGCCACGTATGAAATAATAGTACACATTATTATTAAAGTAAAATAATTGCTGACCTGGAAATTACGAGGTGTCACACCACATGTTCTTATGATCGACGCGACTTACAAGACTAACATGTACAAACTTCCTTTTGTACAGATAGTTGGTGTTACCTCAACACACCATACGTTTTGTATTGCACACGCGTTCGTGAGTAAAGAAAAAGAGGAAAATTATCATTGGGTTCTAGAACGAGTAAAAGATATGCTAGATAAGTGTATGGAGCCCCGCGTGATAATAACCGACAGAGGCCTTGCTCTGATGAATGCATGTCGTAAGGTCTTTCCGCACGCTTCCAGGTATTTATGCAGGTGGCACATAAGCGAAAATATCGCAAAACACTGCAAGGCGAGTTTTTCAGCCGCAGGCCCAGCAGCAGCAGCAGCCACAGCATGGCGAGGGGGAGCCGCCACCGCCACCGCCGCCGCCGCCACCACCACCACCACAGGGCGAGGGGGAGCCGCATCAGGATGTGCCACATCAGCATCCTGAGCGCATATATAGAGTGGTGTGGCTTCCGGCTCGTGTCGAGGCTATGCTGCAGGGTATAGCTGATTCGACGCAGCAGCTCGTCCAGCAGCAGGCACACATGCAGCAGCAGCTCGAGCTCACGCAGCAGCTGTTGCAGATCCAGCAGCAGCAGGTGCTGATCCAGCAGCAACAGGTTGAGCAGAGTCAGCGGCTCGCTCATACTAGCGAGCAGCTGACGCGACGACTGGATCGGTTGGAGGATCTGATCTCGTGGCATGTGCATGTCGAGCTTAGGCATGCAGAAGGTGAGGGTATCCAGCTTCCTGCAGTTCCTCGGCCACGAGATTATCCTCCTCCACCTCCACCTCCACCTTAGTATTTTCAGTCTTATTTGTATTTGTTAAACAGACACTTGTATTCATGTTTATGGTTTGTATATATTTGGTTGTTTTGGTTGATGATGCGTGCATATATCTGGTTGTTTTAGTTAGTGATGCGTGTTTATTATTTAAATATGTTTTGTTGGTGATACGTGTTTATTATTATATGTTTTGTTGTTGATGCGTGTTTATTATTTAAATATGTTTTAGTTGGTGATGCATTATTTATCATACTATTCTATAACATCAGTATGCTTAAACAAAGAACGTCATTCATATATCAATTAATTAATATATTTAAATTTTATTTAAATCTAAAAATTAAAAACATTTTTAGCTTTCAAAACTAAAAGTTTTAAAAAACAATTAAAAAAATAAACGAACTGAGAGACCGTAAAAAATAAAAAACAAGTTTTAAACAAAAAAATATTAGTTTTTTACAAACAAAAAAACATGCGTTTAAAAAAATAACTAAACTTTTACGTACGAGAGATACGTCGTCGTAAAGTATAAATGCTACGAGAGATACGTCGCAAGATACGTCGCAAAATACGCAAAATATAAAAATAGTTTTTAAACAAAAATTTTATATTTTGTTAATATTTTTTAACAAAAAAACTATATTTTTACACCCCAAAAATCATACCCAAACCCCCAAATCACACTCAAACGCCCCAAGCTGCTGCGTTTGTTTTTTTAACCCTATACGCCCCGTAGTGGTCAGTACGTGGCGTATAGGCTTTGAAAAAGCTGACAAAAGAATTATGTCGTTTAAGGTTGTCAGTCTGTGGCTAAAACGCCCCGTAGTGGCCACTACGGGGCGTATGGATGGTGGCGGGGTGTTGAATTAAAATTCTGGAGTGTGTAGATAACCACACCCTTATTATTTCGGACCTTTCGGTGATAATTCAAAACCATTTGGGTAATGAGGGGGGTGGAACGATCAACAGCCAACTTCAAACGAAGTGGATCCAACGGCGTACATAAAGGCGTAAGATTAAAGCTAACACCCAACCGAAACCAAGCCATATATATTTACGCTTTCAAATTAGGGTCTCCCACTCAAAGGCAAGCCTTCATCTTTCTCTGTATACATAGGATACGATAAGAGAGAAAATGGTATGTCTTTCTATATCTGATACTTACAAATCGCTCCTATTTCGTTTCTTTTCTTTTGTTGTTTCAGTGATTTTGATTTATTGTTTTAGGCATTGCCCAATCAACAAACGGTCGATTACCCGAGTTTTAAGCTTGTAATTGTTGGCGATGGTGGAACTGGTAAAAATTATTATTATTATTATTATTTCTATTATAATTTTTTTGTATTATGTTAATTTTAGTTTTGCTATTTGAAAGTTGTGATATGATATAGTTTTGTAATTGACCGATGTTTTTATGAGATTTTGATGCACACGTTAGGTTGAGGGTTAGGGTTATTTGAATATTTTTGGAATCAGGAACCAATATGATGTGATTATTTAAGGTCCTAAATTTAATGGATGTTTTTTAAACAAATTTTTTCATAAAAATGTGTGGTGCATGTTAAGAGGATGTTTGCGGTTTATGCATGTTGAATTCTTTTTCTTTGTATATATAAATATTAGGATTTAAAGATGTGTTTACATGCTGATTTGACCAGGGTTTCTTCAAAGTTGTTAATTTGCTCATCAAGTTTTTTGATTTGCGACGTGTTTAGGAAAAACAACTTTTGTGAAGAGACATTTGACAGGAGAGTTTGAGAAGAAATACGAACGTGAGCACCTGGATGTTTGTATTATTATATATACGCGTGTATGATCGATCGATTGATATAAGTTTTGTTGTGTATAGCAACCATTGGTGTTGAAGTTCATCCTTTGGATTTCTTCACTAATTGTGGAAAGATTCGGTTCTACTGTTGGGACACTGCTGGTCAGGAGAAATTTGGCGGTCTTCGTGATGGATACTAGTAAGTATCATTACTTCGGTTACTTGCTTTTTGTTCATTTAGTTACAATGTACCCATCATCATCTTTGTAATAACTATATTCCACTATTAGCAAAGCTAATGTAGTGGTCTGAGGGGTAAAATGAAGACACACCTTACCTTTATCGTGTACGAGTAGAGAGGCTGTTTCCAATGAGGCCCTCGACTCAAGATGCATGATTTTGTTTTCACAAAAATCAGGTAGAGTCAACGTTGTTTTCACAAAAAATAAGTAAAATAACGTTAAAATTAGTGCAATTTTACTTTTGCCTCTCGAGGACCAACACATACATAAATTATATGCGCGAACCTCAAATGGGCCAAATGCCACTCAAATACTCAAGTTTTGTTTTTTTGATTGGAATTATTTCATAATATGACAATCTGAATTTTCTGCAGCATTCATGGTCAATGTGCCATCATCATGTTTGATGTAACTGCAAGGTTAACTTACAAGAACGTTCCCACATGGCATCGTGATCTTTGCCGGTACTTTTAAAAACTTTTTGATTTTTTCTTTCACATTATCCATCTTTTTCTTTTTTATTGATTTTTGTGTATATGTAGTGTGTGCGAAAACATCCCGATTGTGCTGTGTGGAAACAAGGTTGATGTAAAGAACCGTCAAGTGAAGGCAAAACAGGTTACTTTCCACAGAAAGAAAAACTTGCAGTATTATGAGATATCTGCCAAGAGCAATTACAACTTTGAGAAGCCTTTCCTATATCTTGCAAGGAAGCTTGCTGGGTAAGTAATCATTTGATGACCAGTATCAGTGAAATTTTTTATCGATTGCTTGAAATGATTGAAGAGTTTAGTCTGTATAATGACATGTTTTGATGTAAATTTTGTTTTTTTAGGGACCCTAACTTGCATTTTGTTGAATCTCCTGCCCTTGCTCCTCCAGAAGTGCAAATTGACATTCTTGCTCAACAACAGTAAGCCCATTTGTTCCCTTGAAATGTCAGGGTTTGTAGATCAGGGGATTGGTTTGAAAACACTGGTAAAACTTACGTTCGATTAAAGCCATCCAAAATGTGGGATTCTAATCAAAACTTTTCTTCTTCGGTTTCCAAATATTCCAGTTTTTAAACCAAAACTTGTGTTCTATATCATCCTATGTGACGACTGGTACATTGATGAATGATGTTTTTGGAACTTGTTGCAGGAACGAAGCCGATCTGGCTGCGGCTATCAACCAGCCTCTTCCAGACGACGACGACGACGCTTTTGAATAGAGTCAATTATTTTGTGGGAATTGAGAAGGGCTTTGTGTTTTTGTGAACTTGGACTTTAATTAAAATGAATTATGTTTGAAAGGTTTAGGTAGATGACCATATATATTCAGGCTTGTTTTTTATGGTAAAGATTGCATTCTGTGTAATGAATTTAACAGATCCCAAAATCTTTGTTATGTAGCTTTTATGATACGATGTATAGGTTGGTGCAATTGTTTTTTCCTTCTATTGCTGCCCTAACACATTGAACTTCGACCCTCTGCCGCGCCACCTGTAAAACTATGATATGCCGTTGCGCTATCTTTACCATAAAAAACTATGGCTTGCCACTTATTGGACTTAATTTGGTTTACTACCTATTAAAAAAGAAGACTTGTAACAAAACCTAAAGATAGCTACGATGATAATGCAAGTCTAAAAATATGACACCAACACATTTTGTTGCACGTAAAAATGCTAAGCCATATGGAAACATACCAATTTGAATAAGAAATTCAGTTCGTATATTTTTACACACAACTCATATAAAATTGGAAACCAAAGGATCCATTAATATTCTTATCTTCTAACTTCAACCTACAATACCCCACTCTTATGCTGTGTTTACGAGTTTATTATATGAGAGAATAGAAAGGAAAATAAATGAGAGGAAGGGAAAGGAAAAGAATAGAGTTCTTTCCTTCCAATTCCTTCCAAATCAGAAGGAAAGAAAAGTCAAGTAATTTTGCCTAGTTTTCCTTCAACTTCCCTTCTATTCATTTCTTAAATGAAACTCGGAAACACAAACATGTGTTATTTTTTTTCTCTTCACTCGTTAATGAAACTCAGGAACATAAAAGTTTCTCCTTTCTTCTCATTTTCTTTTTTTCTCTCCTTAAATGAACTCGAGAACAGTGCGTTAATGAAAATGGTAATAAACTAATAAAACCAACAAAATAATGAATGTTAATATGTAATGAACATTATATATATTTCAAAACACTTACATCATAGACAAAAAAAAATTGTGATTCAAATACGAGCTTGATAATAGACGAAAAGGGCATCATATCATACTTTGACTCTGGTTTTATTAAATTAAAAAAAAAAATTAAATTGATTCTATTCTTCAAATGATACACACGGCTACTACATAATTTCCTTACATAGTTTAAAGCTACATTGGTAGGTTATATGCATATGATTGAATATAACTTCAATTGAATAGTTTTTAAATACAATGCACCTTTACACAATCAACCATATCACAAACAATAGGCAAGTAATGAGCCATAAGTGTATCCCATATACATTGATCATAGTACACGATCGGAGTTATAAAGAGACATACCTAGCTTTTCAGTCCAAAATAGCATCAAGATATCCACCAATATTTCTTTTCAGAATAAAAATCAAATCAAGAAAACGACATAACAACTTTATATATGCCCTATTGTGGATATCAAAAAAAGTTGCATGATGACTACATGTTTTTTTATGCTTTGCTAAAATACTAAGGGACTGTTTGGTAGCATCTGAATGTGTTTGAATATGAACCATTTAGATTCAGATCGTTTGCTTGGGACTTCTGAATTAAAAAAAAATCTGAATCAGGGTCTGAATGGAGAAAAACGAAGGTTCCCGTCTTCCTTCCCCTCCTCCTCCTCCTCCCCCATAGCCGACCTCACCCAAGCACCGTCGGCTTCCTCCTCCCTCACGACCGCCTCTCCCCACCTTTAACTTATAGACAGCTTAAGCTTTCCTCATTTTGAGCTTTGCATCTAGAGCTTGCATGTGACCGATAGCTAGTTTTTCAAGCTCGAGCTCGAAGTATGTTCATGTGTCGGGTAATCTTAACACTATATCTAAATATAAAAGTTTGTCTTACATCCATTCTAAAACTCAGTATCCATTGAGTAGATCCACTGGTTTTGAGTATACTTAATAGTTTATTAAAATGTCCTTTCGGCCTTTTGGGTATAGTGGTATACTAAGCTTAAAATCTGTTAAGTATTTATTAGGATGATGTGGGAAAGATTAAGGCATTAAGCCCATTAGTACCTTCAATCTTTAAGCCCGTTAGAAGCCCAGCAACTTAATAACTGAAATAACAAAATATAAAACAAACTTAATAACAATAATTTGGATTATGAAATTGTATTAAAATAACAAAACGTTATTATTTTTAACAGAAACATATTATAGCTAAGCAAGTAATGCATATAAAGAAGTTGAAAGATTCTTAACCTTTGATTGTACTATGACACATAAAAAAAATTAAAAAATCTTCAAGGCCTGCCAATATATGGTGATCATTACAAAGTGAAGACTTAGGAATCATCTAAAAAAGTATGTTTCTAAACTATATAACTTAAGTGATAATGTAACATTAATTTTAATAATCAGGTGATCTTCATGTTTGTTGATCTTGGTTGTAATGGCAACTGGTAAGACTAAGAACACCATTTCTGAGTGTGTTTCCAAACTTCAATCTGATTGTGATTATGAAGTTAAACAGAAGGCACTTCAAACCCTAATTTCCATCACAAAAGCAAGTCCTCAAAACAGAAACTTAGTTCTACAAAACAATGAAGCTATCCCCACCATCCTCAATCTACTTAGGTCCTCTCCTACACTTGAAAAACTCTCACTCTCCACTCTCTTTAATCTCTCTCTAAACCCTAATCTCAAATCAACCCTTGCTGACATGGCAACCATTCAACACCTCAACACTATAATCCTCTCGCGTGGCTCCCTCGAGTCTGCTAGATTAGCGGCTTCTCTGATATGCAGTTTGGCAATGCTAGACAAGAACAAAGCGGTATTTGGTGTAGCAAATACCATCCAAGTTTTATTGATGGCGGTTTCTAGATCTAAAGGTCATGTTACACATCACCTACTAAGCTCACTAGCTGAGCTGGTACAGTTCCATGGGAACTGCACCTTAGCCGTTAGAGCAGGCGCGATTGATGTTCTCTTGAGACTCGTGGAGAACAAGGAGTGTGAAGATTTGAGTGGGACTTCTCTTGTTATTATAGGACTTCTTGCTAGGTTTGATGAAGGGATAAAAGCCTTGATCAACTCACCTTGTATTGTTAGCAAAATGGTTCATGTGTTGAAAGAAAGGTGCATGATGAGTGAAGGTGCAACCGAGATATTGATTCGTGTTATTGATGAAAGTGAAGAATGCTTAATAGAAGCAATGGGATTGCCTGATCTCATGTTTGTTTTGGCTGAAGTTTCTGTGAGGGGATCGACAAGAGCTCGAGAGAAAGCTTCTATATTACTAAAGAAACTCGAGGCAAATGAATCGTATGAAGAGGGTAATCTAGCATTCTTAAAATGGTAAGCTAGGATGTTTGTCCTTGAAAGATAACTTGATTAGAGATTTTGCTTGTTTTGTAGTAATTAAGGGCCTTCTTGTGTCGTAATCATGAGCAAGTGACTCATTCGGAGCATCCTCTCTATCCCAATTGGGATAGGGGTAATGTTTGTCTTCATCATTCCTTTCCAGACCCTACTGAAGAGTAGAAATATACTGGGCAAGTTTGTTTGTTTGTTTGTTTTGTGTCATAATCACAAAATAGTTCCCTTCGGTTTAAATATATGAAAAAAATAGAGAAAACAAGTGTTATGATTTGAGCACTTAATTCACGAGTGGAGAATGAAGCCAATGATAAACCTGAGGTGTTTAAAATATTTTAGGCAAACTATGTAGCACTCATCAAATTTCAAGGTCTAAATTTACAACAAAGATAAACCTGAGGTGTATAAAATGACTCTTCTGATATTGATTAGCTTAAAGTAGTTGAAAACTACTTATTTTAGCCTAAGAGTGAGCTTGCAATTTTGTGTCAATTTGAAATAAGCAATCTCTGAAAACTGAAATAAGCAGGAAAGCATGGAAACACGCAATGGTGTTAATCTGCTTTTACAAAACTCAAAAAGCAATTAAGTAGCAATCACATAAATAAAGCCCCTAGACATGTTGCTTTTGTGAAATGGAACTTGACTGATGCTTTTGACTTGATTCATGCAGAAGTTGCAGCAATGCATACAATTATGGTGACAGAGTGCAATTCCTTGAGGGATTTGGTTAGCAACACATCTGACTGACCATTCTTGTTGTATCTCAGGACTTACAATATGATGCCCGTAATGCAAGCGGATGCAATTAACGCATACCTCTTAATCATCACTGTCACATCAGCTTTTTAATCATTCTTCTCATATGTATTATTTCTCCTTTTTTTAGCCCCAACCCATCTGGCTGACCATTCTTGTTGTATCTCAGCTTTTTATTTTTCTTTTATACAAATATATTTTTTTAAATATTTGGTGTGAAAAAGTTACTTTTTTTTAAAAAAAAAAAGACTTTCTATTTTTCTTTTTTTTTGGTTTTTTTTTTTTTGCAAAAGAGCTTATTATTATTATTTTTTAAAATTGATGTTTATTGTTTGGGTCCCACATTTAGGTTCATGTTGATGCACTTCCTAAAGTGCAAGAGCCAAATTCACCCTCTCATCTCCTCCCTCTCCATTAAGCACTTCCCAAATGCACCCCCGTTGTGAGTGAAGATGACGAGAGAGATTTGTTGTTTTGACCATTTTGCCCCTATCCCTATAATGATCATTTTCTTTGTGGATAGTAATGGAATTTGAATCAGCTTGAAGAGTTTGGATGAATAAGTATGAAGTATGAAGAACTGCTTTCTTGAGTTTGTGTGTGTTTAATCTTATATTTGTTCTTTGTTGCATTGTTGGAATAACGACCTTGATTGTGTTTGAGATCAAAGTTTTTATTTTTGTCACCATTAAGTTGTTGATTACTAATTATATAAATAAATGAGACCCTTGTTATACCCACTCAGCACCAGGGATGTCACAACGGGTCAGACACACCATGTTAAGACACAAAACACGAAATAGGTAGACACGAACACGGCCTGTTTAAAATACGTAAACATGAAATGATGCATTAAGAAACATGTTAACAATTAACACTATAAATGACCTATTAAAGAACATGTTAAGAAACCCGTTCAGGAAATAAGTTAGAGAATTAGAAATATATAGAAATTTATTATATTATTTATTAAAAATTTAACTTTAAGCAGGTATTAACAGGTATTAACAAGTTTTTACCTGTTTAGACACGAAACATGTTAAGGCTAAACACAAAATATATGTCGTATCATGTAAAAGTATCCATGTCTGAAATTGCGAGCCCTACTCGGAACACATGATCCATAACCTATCCTTCGGATGGTGGAGTCTTAGCTATTAATTAGCGGACATGCATCGTGTCCTTGCAATATTTTAACGACTTAGCAACATTGTATCACACCATTTTTTTAGGGTTACATGGTTTGTTTTGTAATTAGAAGCCTTATTTGTTACACACTATTTTTAAGCTTGTTTTTCAAAGGCAATGTTGGAATTTATCACTCGAAACAAACTTACATTTCTCAATAAAAGCCAATCAACTCTTAATTGTTCTTTGGCAACATACATTGAAAACCACGTGTTTAGCATATTATTTTATTATTTTTTTAACGAAGTACACCATGGCATGACGTGACATCCTAAATAAGAGACAAGACTTTTATCAAGTAGGTTACGTTATAACTGAACATATTCGACATTAATTTTGGCGCTTTGAGATTTGGAGATAGCAGAGAAAGCATCATTGGATAAGAGAATGGTTGATGGACATGGTGTTTTGGAGCAATGATCAACCACCCTCACATCAATCGTCCCCTCTCTACATGGTTTTCTGGTTCCGCTCAAACATTTTAACCTGTAACGCCTGCCACACGCCGCCCCATTATCCCACAATCCTTCGCTAACTGATATGAACAAGTTTCCTGATGGAAACTGATCAACTTCATTCCCATTACAACGAGTAGCTGCATACAAACATACAAACGTTATTGTTGTTGATGTTGTTGTTTATTTATTTATTAAAACATAATTCTCAAAATGTCTGCTTTGACCAACATTTTACCCCAAAATCTCCATTTGAAAATCCAATGTCTACCCATTTATGAGCGTCGGCACCCACATGTACATAGACGGGTGTCTATACAACCACCATTTAAAAGTTGACACGTGTATACTCTAACTCCTGGCCTTAATTTCTCAAATTTTGTCCTGGATTACAGGCGCCCGCCCGTTAAGTACATGGTACCATATACATGCGTCAGCCTGTACATGTTTTTTGCCGCGCCTATATAGAAACATGTGTCAACTTTTAAACGATGGTTTGTATAGGCTCCCGCCTATGTACACACAAGCCTCGGCGCCCGTGCACAATATGAACATTATCTGGCATTAGAAAGTCAAATGAGTATATATGGGAAAAAATATACTCAAATGGCTATTTTGGGGATTTTCACTATACATATATATATACACACATGCATGTATGTGTATATATATATGTATGTATATGTATATATGTATATGATGGATGAGTATCGTACGTGTGTATGGAGGGTCATATGATGTTGCAGTGCCAACATCACCCAATGCATTCTTGATTATGCCTCCTGCAAACAAAAATAGCCACCCCATGATTACAACTCTTTCCATTACTATATGCATACATGCACCTTTACCAGCTTTATGCAATTACTTAGTACCCATACATCCAACTCCTCTCAATTTATATTACCACCCTCGCCTCCATCTCCATTTTTTATTTATATATATATATTTAATTAAACAACTACACGTGCGTAATAAACCAATTAACCTACCTCACTGCCTGCCTATATGTATATAATACTACTCCTATAATCGCTGGCTATATATATTATAGGCCACTCGACTATTTTAGTGGCCCTTAACGGAATAAAAAGTCGGGGCCTTCAACAGCGGTTATGTTAAAAATTATTTGCATTTTATCTTGGCTAGATATCGACAATAACAAAGTAAAAATTTATATATGTTGGATTGAAAAAAAATTGTTTATATATATATGTAAAAAAGTTTAGATTGAATTTATTTTTCTAGTTTTTTTAAAAACAAATTCGATCTTTAATAAAATGTTCATAATAATTTTTTTTTAAAAACATTTTTCAATTAAATATTAAAAGATTTTATGTACGCCTTTTTTGTTTTTTCTATTTTTCATAACCCACAAGCTAAAAAAAAACTCACATACTACAAAAACACCACTATGTACTACATATGAAAAAAATATAAAAATTGAAAGCTTTATATTTTAGGGGGCCCTAAGCCTTTGTTCGGGTTGATAGGTCCATTGGGCCAGCCCTAATATATATATATATATATATATATATATATATCTAATATAATAAATCAAAATAATTTGATACACGTGTTCTCTTGTGGTTCAATATTTTCCTACTCAAATTTTTTCTCATTTTAAGTAATGTAATATTAATCAATTCTTTGTAATTGATTTTTTCTTTAAATTTTATAAATGATTTTCCTTTTATATCATCAATTCAAATTAATGATTATGTTTTCATTTTAATTTTGAAAGTTTTATTTCTATTTGGTTTTGTAATTACAATGATAATCAGCCTTCTTTTTATTTTTCTAGGGATATCATTTCGTTTCTGTAATGCAAGAACGCAAATTTTAAAGTTTACTATTTTATTTAATTTCATGTTTATCTTATTCACTTAATTAAAGAGTTGTTTGAAATTATTAAATAGTCACAAATTTTAAAATACTTTTTCTATTTTTACCATTATATTTTTCTATCCGAAAACCCTAATGTGTATATGTCACTTTTACTTAAAAATAATTAATTTATTAATTATTTGGATTAGATTTGTTAATTTCTTTGTTCAATCTCAATAAAATTAAATGTATTTTCTCAAATAACTTCATTTTATAACTTAACAAACAAAAATTTATCTCACGTAATCCTTTTAGAATTATTAAATCTTAGTTAGTAATTCGTATTATTTAATATATTTTTTTGATCGAGCCCGTGTAGTACACGGACGACTAACCTAGTGTGTGTGTGTGTATATATAGAGAGATTTTATCTTGTGAAACCTTTCAAGCTTCGCCACTGTGTAGAAACAATACGTTTTTAAATTTCACTATTATAATTACACACACATACATATACACACATATATATACGTATATTAAAATTTTATATATACGTATATATATTTATGTATATGTATATATACATATACATATAATTAAAAATAATTTGGTATTTGGATTAAATTTATTAAAAATAATTTATTTGGTATATATATACGTATATTAAAATTTTATATATACGTATATATATTTATGTATATGTATATATATACATATACATATAATTAAAAATAATTTGGTATTTGGATTAAATTTTATATATACTTTTACTTAAAAATAATTAATTTGGTATTTGGATTAAATTTATTAATTTCTTTGTTCAATCTCAATAAAATTAAATGTATTTTCTCAAATAACTTCATTTTATAACTTAACAAACAAAAATTTATCTCACATAATCCTTTTACAATTATTAAATCTTAATTAGTAATTCGTATTATTTAATATATTTTTTTGATCGAGCCCGTGTAGTACACAGACGACTAACCTAGTGTGTGTGTGTGTGTATATATATAGGGATTGAATCCTTTGAAAACCCAACCTTAGAGAGAAAATCCTTAAAGCCTATGTGAGCCACTCATTTAGAATCTTGAAAATAAATATGTGGTCCACATTAAACCTGAATAAAAAATTGGGTTTTGAATAAACAAATCATTTTTAATGTGGGTTAATGTGGACCACATATTTATTTTCAAGATTCCAAATGAGTGGCTCACATAGGGTTTAAGGGTTTTTCTCTCTAATGTTGAGTTTTCATTGGATTCAAGTATATATATATATATATATATATATATAGGGATTTTATCTTGTGAAACCGTTCAAGCTCCGCCACTGGGTAGAAACAATACGTTTTTAAATTTCACTATTATAATTACACACACACACACACATATATATATACGTATATTAAAATTTTATATATACGTATATATATTTATGTATATGTATATGTGTATATGCATATGTGTATATATGTATGCATGTATGTATATATAGGATTTGCATCTTATATTAACTCACTTTTATAGTGCTAACCCAAATAACTACACCAACATCAACATGAATCTTTTGTTTTTTTTCAAAATATTTATTTTATATGTACAAAAATATTTTTTTTTTGCTTTTTCAAAATTTTTTTATCATTTAAAATCTTATATCAGTGCACGCTGACTTACACTAATGTAAATATTAAACATATAAATAATTGATTTTCAGCATAGATTGATTTACATCTATGAGAGTGTGATTGTTGTTGTGCATGTTTCTTTCTTAAGAATATGAATCAAGTGCGAATCAATTATGTGGTGTGTGTCCACTTAGAATCCGAAAGGATAAGTACTGATAATTCTTTTAATTTCTTTGATAGGATAAACTATAGAAATCAATTTGTGCATCATCCAACTTTGCATCAAACCTACTTCCTATAGGCCGGTTAATTTGGCCAATTAATTAATTAAAATTAAATATTATTTTATTCCTTACCACTAATTAATTGATTAGTTAATTATCACTTGTTCTAGCTAGCTAAAAAGATGACTTTTGATCTAAACATAAAATACCATTTACGGAAAAGATCAAATAAAAAGTGTATTTTGCCTAAGAAGGCTAAAAAGATTTTTAAAAACTCCAAAACCAACTCAAACGAACTTCGATTGAACTCATTTCGATGGCATTGAAACCGTCTCATCGAACCCTACAATATTAGATTTTAAGTTTTCGTTTTAACAGCTAGATTTAGATTTTAGGTTTTAAGGCTTGGTTTTTAGTTTTTAAGTTGCATCTTTATGTTAAAGATTTGTTTTTAAAGTTTTGGTTTTAGCATTAGGGTTTATTGTTTATGATTTAAGGTTTGGGTTTTAGGGTTCGACAAGCCGGTTCCAATGATGCAAAAATGAATTCAATCGAGGTTTGTTTGAGTCGGTTTTCGAGTTTTTAAAAATCCTTCTTAGGTTTCTTAGGCAAAATAAACTTTTTAGGAGAGCCTTACCCATAACATTTAAAGGTTGTATGTATATATGTATGAAAACCTTCATTTTGAAAAACATTACCAATTAAAATTTTTTTTTTCATTTTTTTGTTTCTTATATCTTTATATTATAAAGTAAAAATATGAAACAAAAAATAAAAAAAAATTATGTATTTTATATTATTATATATATGTAACTTGTACGTTATATGTACGAATTACATGCGTAAACTTTTGAGTTACATATACGTAACTTCGTGATATACATATGTTTATTAAAAAGTTTTTTTCCTCATAACATATCTAACCTTACAATAAAAATTATGAAAAAAAAAAAATTATTGGTTAGGATGAGTTTTTTTGTTTTCTCCAATATAAGGAGTTTACTTATGAACCTTTATATATGAATATTTATATAGGGTGAAGTTATAGTAAAAAAGGTTAAATTGGTAAGTATGAAAAGAATTGTAAGCCATTAGATATATAATTTAATAATTGAGATCAAAGTTGTATTAAAAAAGTTAGTAGGAGTGTATTCTAGTTATAGTATATATATCACGAGTTGATAGATGTGTATTATTAATTGCACATACGTACGTACGTAGTGTTGGCCAGCCAATTAACCAAAGTGGCCTCCCACTAGCCAAAAACACACAGCTTTAAATACAAAACAACTGCTATACGTGTTTGATTTCATTACGTCAAACCGTATATATATATTATAACTAACACAAAAATGCTTCATGATTTCAACTTAATTAGTGGAAAGCTTCACAAAGTGCTTAAATTCATGGTGATCCTCACATACATATTAAATATATGCTTTTAACTGGATGGCATATGGCATGCGTTGCAACACTATTGTTGGTAGTGACGGATCTTGAAAAAAAGCTCGGAGGGACCGAAGGATTTTTAGAAAGAAACGGAGAGGGCCAAAGGATTTTTAGGTAGAAAACGGAGGGGGCCGAAAGATTTTTAGGAAGAAAAAGAAGGAAACCAAAGGATTTTCTGACGAAACACTACTGAATCTAACCTTCTGACCGGAAAAACAGGGAGGCCGGTGCCCCCGGGCCCTTAAAAAGAACCGTCCCTGATTGGTGGTGTCAGTGACAAAGCTTGAATAGTTTTAATCTACAATAGGAAAAATATTAAGTGGGGGTGCCTCACTACCCTCCGTCCCTGGCTGGTGTGTTGTTGTTTAATGCCAATTCACTTCGGATCCATGGGTTGCATTGGATTTGATATACTAATATAATGCCTATTGTTGAGACTCAGACTTTGAATGTCATCACAATGATTGCCATATGAAACTTTCGAATAGTTGATATTACTATCTGAATTATTGTTTGAGATTTCGGATATTCAAGATTTCAAATTATATTTTATATTGTGAATTAGAAAGGGATGCCTATAGAGAACTAAAAAAAAATCAATTATAATCATACGATTTAAAAGGGATAAAAAGTTTCAAGTAAAAGAAAGTTATTTTTATGTATTTTAAGCTTGTGATTAAATTTAGTTTTTTATTTATTTTTTAGTTCAAAAAGAAATTAGTATTGGTTTTTAATTTTACATCCCTCTTACTATATATGAACAGTATTTTTAATTTATAAAAGTAATTAAATTACTAAAAAACAATTTAAAATATACAAAATATATAAATATATACTTTGGTTTTGACTCAAATTTTATTATTATTTATAGCGTAAAAACAATTATACAAATATATAAATATTATATTTCAGACGAATATTCAAAATATCCGAAATTTTTAAAAACTTTCAAAAATTACTATCTGATTCCGAATCCAAATACCAATGTCAAATTTCTTTTAAAAGAATTCGTATATTTTTTTTTCACAGCCTTAGAGCATGTGTAGTGAGAGAGACTCACCACCCCCATCATGTCCTCACCCCTCATAATACCACTACACACAGGGGCGTGACCACCCTGTGGTTTAAAATTCGTGAACACAGTCACGGCATAAAGGAGGAAGAAAGGGGGAAAATGAGGAGGTGATGGAGGCTTAATGATGAGATGATGATAACACATGTGGTGATGCCGTTGAGCAATGAGGGGGTGATTGTGTTGATTGTTTATATAGCGTCTATGTGGAGTGATGGGTATCTGATCACTACACATGGCCTTAGAGGCAGCGTTGCTTGTCCAGATATGAGGAAGGAGTGGCGAGTATTACAGTGATTGGAAGCAAAGAGGAAGCGACATGTCGCTTGTTGGCAATATGTTGAAGGGGTGGAGGAGGGGTTGTGTTGGGGTTGGGCGATGAGGACTAGTCAAAACAACATGATAGGGGTCTAATGACAGAGAAATACTGCCGGTGGTGATCATGTTTGCTGTCATTTGGGACCGGAGATTATTGTTAGGCTATGTGTAATGAAAGGGCTCGATGGAGGCTTGACCGGAGACATGCAAGCACCACGAAGGAGGCTTGATACATGTGTAATGGGGGGGGGGGGGGTTATGGAGGCCGGTCACGGGGCTTGTGTAATGACGGAGAAAGCATGACAAGGGCTTGAGGGTCGTCACTTGGTGCGGGTCGCGCCTCACTACAGATACCCTTAGACTCGTTGTGCCAGAAGAAAGACGAGCCATTGTTTTCCCAGACCACCCATTTGCAGCAACCATAGAGTTCCAAGATACATCTCTATTAGGTAAACACCTTTTGACCTTCCATTCCTATTTGTATGCAGACCCTTTTTATAAACAGCAAAACAGCAAGATGGGTGGGTTTGTAACTCAACCCACAAATTATCAGACCCAGAACATGCTTCTACATGCGAAGTGCTCTTTCATGAAATTTATGTTTACGTATCATGACACTGAAAAAGACATGTTTTTGAGGAAATTGATGAAACATTCAGAATAAGTTTTTATAAATTTGAGAGCAATACATGATCCTGAGGCAACTAACCTTTGACCTGTCCAGATTTTGACACAATAAATCATCTGTGATCAACATGAATGTTAGACATGATTTGTACAAAATTTATTATACATTCATTTCTAAATGTAAGTTCCTAATAACTTGATCAAATCCAACAACAATTATAAAGCATAACTTTAGTCTAGATCATCTGAGAGTTACCCATCAAACAGGTAATTGAGAACCTTTTATCAAGTTACACTTATTTACAAAGAATAAGACAAGTAAATATACGACTCACTTTGAGCGCCATCAGCTGGCTCACCGTCTCGTCTCTTCTTCAATAATTTCATGTCAGGACTGATTAGTAATTAATAGTGTTTGTTCACTTATCATCTTGAAATAATGCCTTGGAAACAGGGTTACTCCTTTCACCTTCATTTTGTTGAGTAGCACATGAAGGTTTGTTATCTGTCAAAGGGGTTTCACAAACAACACTGTAACTAACCCTCTTATGTTTCTTTCTTTTCGGATCAGGTTTGGCTTTCATGATCTTTGATTGCTTTGGAGCCCAAACCCGTTGCAAATCCGGCATTCGGCTAGTAAACGAGACAAACCTTCTAGCCCGTTCTCTTCTCTCACGGGCCTCATTTAACTTCCGGGCATGATCTTTTTTTGTTTCACATTCATGACTTTTGTTGACCTCTTCAAGTTGATGACAAGATTCATCTTCTATAGATAATGAATCTAGAATCATCTTACATGCTGACGTATCGTTTCTATCATGTTTCTCTATCCATGATTGATTGCTATCCTCACTGTTGAACATCACTGCTTGATCTTCAGTTTCTTCACCAAATGGCAAGAGGTCCATTTGATCATAGATTTTGTCCACCACATCTCCAAGAGTATGTGAATACCTGAAAATTTATGACTTTTGTTTTCATATAACCAAAATTTCAAATGCTGATAATACAATCTTTACTATATTGGACTCCAGTCAAGAATTCAAACCCAAGTAATATTGATTTCATTTTTCGGCTTAAAACATGGCAAATCAGCAAATGACAAAAAATTGTCCTTCCTTTATTTAGAAAGAGAAAATTTTTGTCATTTTTTAAGAAAGTATAAGGGCTTTTTTGTCTAGCACGTTTTGTTGCCGGAATTGGTGTATGAAATCTATGGGACCAGATTGATAGAAACTAGAAATTAGATTAACTAAGAACAAGAACAATGAGATGACCAAATTTGAGAGGGGCTAGTCTCCAAGAGTTTGAGTACAAACTACAAACAAGACCGTAATTCAAGACAACCAAAAACATAAACAAGAACTGGAAATATAAGCCTAAAACTAGTCGGAAGTTTATGCCACCTTTCCTCACCCTCTCGTATTTTTGGAGCACTCTCCCACTTCTTTGATTTTCGAATCACCTCACGCCATTTTCCATTGACTGGGTGACTGGGTCCATGGGTTGGGTCCAATCTGGCTAAGCAGCTTGCAGGGCTCCTATCACAGATACATACTTGGGTGGCTATAAAGTAGTTTCAATATAAAAATTGCACGTATATAAAAATTTGATTACTTATGTAGCCTCCATGCATATTATCCCTAGTATATAATTACTTACACAATATATAGGTCCTATTTGCTGCAAGAAAATTACTTGTGTAAGAATAAGGATAATTGCATAACAAGGTTACTAATTTTGATCTAATTTTTGTTTTAGATAACAATATTTATCATAAAGCAACCATTAATTAGCAAAAAAATTAATATAACCCCTCAAATTTGAATTTTATTTGATACAACACCTCAAACTTTAAAAAAAATCTATAAAATCATGTTGAGCTTTTTGCAGCATTGAATTGGCGTTCATTGAGTGACTACATTTACATGCAGTTATAACTCTAAATACAACTTTTACAACTTTGATAGTTTTTCTAGCCTAAAATAAGTTGGTCACCCAAGATAGAAACCAGACTAAAATTGGTTACATTTTTAGGCAAATCATTTTGGCTGGCAGCTGAAATAGCAATATCCAACCCATTGCAAACAGGAAATAAAGGTTAAAGTGTCATTTTATTATGTCATCTTTTTTTAAGTCCTATCTTTATTTCTTTTCACATCGTATAAATGCACACTGTTAAATAGGTTAAAACTAGATAAAAAACTATATCAATAAGAAAAGATGTGGATGTAAGTACCTTGTTTTTATGGTCCTCTCAACATAATCATAAAGGCTCACACCACCATGAAAACCTCCTTCCACAAGGTACTGAATGATATCCAAAAGGGAGCAAATTTGTTTCACTAGTTTCATCTTCACAAACCCTTTGATACTTCCAGCATATTCTGACTGAAGTATCTCCAGACGGAGCAAAATTTGTAATTCATATCTTAATATTGTTAAAGAAAAGATAAGAGCAAATGGGTTTATGCTATGTAAGATTAACAAAATAAAACAACTGAAGGATACTCTCGGACCAGGTATTCTGAAATCGAACCTGGATCGTCCTTGTGTTCCTTAAAATCCTTGGGCTCACATAGTAGCAACTTGATAATTTCAGCAATTTGTAACGTACAAGATTCATCAAAATTTTCCATGGCTTCATGCTTTAGACGTAACCAGTAAATAGATGAATTTACAAGCCTCTCTGCCAGAATCTTCAAATCCACTCCATCAGATTTTAGCCCATGTTGAATTTTCCTAGGTAAATTACTGAAAAATGATTCAACGGTTTCTGAACATGAAACTAAAGCAGCACCATCCTGCATTCTTGACTGATTAGAACAGACATGCATGGAAAAAAGTTCATCGTTTTCTCTGTTGCTTGCAGTCAAACTTTCACTTGTATTTGTCTCTTTCTGTTGATTTGAATCTTGACCCCTTTGGCAAGGTCCATGTGACATGTTATTTAGAGAAAAAATGTGTTTTTTCACTTCTTTCATCCAGCATTTCAAAAACTTCAATTTCTTTGACTTTTTTAAGCAATTGGCAAAGTAAACCTCTGCTATGTCCACATCTGAAAACTCATATGATGCCTTGCAGAATGAGCTCCATGTAAGGTCCTGATAGGTATGTTTTTTCATCTTGCTTCTCTTTACATCACCTCCATGAACATATTTCCTTGATGGAGAAATGCTCTTTTGAAAATCAGTGTCACCTTGAGGGAAATTCTCATCCATGAGAAGAATTGATCCACCAGAATTTTGAATGAAAGAATGGTTATTATCTAGGAGCAATAGAACAGCTGAATGAATTGTGAAGGGTTTAAGAATCCCCGTGCAAGAATCCCCATTACAATTTGATAAAGATAACAAAGCCCAATAACCCTCTCTATAAAGAAAACTAAGAAAAATCTGCCAAGTTGGAACAGTTTTTTTCTCAAATAACACAGAGTTCTCTCCTGCAAGTAGTTCAAGGACCCTATCTGCAAAAAGATTGTCAAAACCATCCTTCCCTTTTTTGCCATATTCTGCAGACTGGACTATGAAATAGTCAGATGAAAATTCTTCAGTATATCCATACTTGGTGTACTTCTGAACTGATGTAACATGCAATTTCATAACTCCGTCATTGAAACCATCCAAAAAATTTTTCACAAAATCAAGATGTTGATCTTTTGAGCTAACGAGTTCCCCTGTTCTATCAAATCTATGCCTGGACGATTCTTTCATACGCAGCAATTCAAGATCACAGCATTTGCACTCTAAAGGCTCACCACTGACACCCAAAATTTCAAGGTTCAATTGCCCACGGATTGTATCACCTAATCTACAAGATTCTAACAACTTAGATGACACCACAATGTTCGGATATATCAATCCGAAAGAAACAAGAGCAGAACCTAGAATAATCGAATCTGATGAACAAAAGCCCCAACCAGATTTTCTAATATCAATGCCAATAAGAACAGAATCATTAATTTCAAGTTGTTCTTCACGATTACCAGTATCTACCCAACAAAAATGAATATCCTTCCCGTTAAAAGCATTATTAACAGCACCAAAACTATCACGAAATCTGTCTCGATAGCCGTCTAAATCCATGGGACACTTTTCATTTACATCAACACATATAAATTCGGCTAATGATTTAGAAACCGGAGATAACAAGATAACCAAATTAGAAGGAATATGCATACCATCAAGCTGCGCCTTAGCTGAAACGTCATTAATATCGTACTCCCAATCATAATCACGAAGGAGCTGAACCAGGGATCCGACTGTGTGTAACAAATTTGAAGGAGAAGAAGTGAATTGAGTAGACGATATGGAAGTGAGAGTGTTAGAGAGAGATTGAAGGGTTTGCGATGGGGAATTGAATGAGAGAGAAGCAGAACAATGTTTGGGAAGTATGCGGTGGAGTGTAGATGCGGAAAGAAGAGGGGAAAGAGAGGAGAAGAAGAATTTGAAGGAGGAAAGTGAAGATGAAAGGGGATGGAAAGATAGAAGGATTTTGGAGGTAGCGATAATGGAGGCGATGTAATTAGGGTTATGGTTTGGGGATTGGAGCAAGGGATTGAGGTCTATGAGGAGAACGATGCGCTGTGTTTTAGAGAAATCGATAGCGTCCGCCATTGATGGCATGGATTGGGGTTCCAGAGGTTGATGATGAAGATCTCTATTTTTTTTTTTAATTAATTTATTATTTTTGCAGATCATGGAGAGCTTGCTTCGTGCCAAAGCGGATACACAAAAAGCATGGGCGGGAATGGAGAAATGGCGCCATTTTTCATTAGTCTTTTGAATTTTTATTTTTTTTTCATAACAGATGTCAAGACATTCTGCCGTTGAATCTTTAAGTTATGTTTCTTATAAATTAGTAACTATAACAAAAGGGAGGGGTTATCTACACACCCCAAAATTTTAATTCAACACTGCGGCCGCCACCCATACGCCCCGTAGTGGCCACTACGGGACGTTTTTACCACAGACTGACAACCTTAAACGACAAACATTATTTTGTCAACTTTTACAGACCTATACGTCACGTAGTGACCACTACGGGGCGTATAGGGTTCAAAATAGCAAACGCAGCACTTGGGGCGTTTGAGTGTTATTTGGGGGGTTTGAGTATGTTTTTTGGGATGCAAAAATATAGTTGTTTTCTTAAAAAAATAAAAAATATAAAATTTTTGTTTAAAAATTATTTTTATATTTTGCGACGTATCTCTCGTAGCATTTATACTTTACGATGGCGTATCTCTCGTACGTTGAAATGTTTAGTTGTTTTTTTAAACACATGTTTTTTGTTTGTAAAAATCTAATATTTTTTTGTTTAAAACTTGCTTTTTATATTTTACGGTCTCTCGGTTCGTTTATTTTTAATTGTTTTTTAAAACTTTTAGTTTTGAAAGCTAAAAATGTTTTTAATTTTTAGATTTAATTAAAATTTAAATATATTAATTAATTTATATATGAATGGCGTTCTTTGTTTAAGGCATCACCAACCAAAACATATTTAAATAATAAACACTCATCACCAACAAAACATATAATAATAAACACGTATCACCAATATGTGTGTATATATGGACGATGAATTCGTCAGTTAGAAACTAATTGGCACGTTTTAAACAATAAACGTCTCGTAGTGGCCACTACGAGGCGTTTGGGTCTAATCAACTGACATGTCGGAACCTTTTTCAGAATATCGTACCAAAACGATCCGTAGTGGCCACTACGAGGCGTTTAGGTCTAATCAATTACTTGTCGTTTGACCAAGAAAATACAATCCGTACCTAAACGCCCCGTAGTGGCCACTACGGGGCGTTTGAGAGCTGTGCATACATTATTTTGGGGTGTAAGTTTAACACCACCCTAACAAAATCCATTTATGAATAGTATTATGATGTAATTGGACCATGTGGCACATCCAGTTTTTCCCATATTTTAGCTTATTTGTATAATTGTTTTACAACAAAATCCATTACGAGGTTCATCGCTATTTATCGTGATAAATTCATCCTATCGTGATAAATTTATTTCTATTAATTATGAGACTTTCTATTTATCATGATAAATTAATTTTATCGCGGTTTATCGTATTAAATTAACTCTATCGCGATAAATTCCTTTTTATTGATTTTATTGTGAAATTTTTGGCGAGAAATCCTAATTTCATGAGATAAATTTATTTCTATTGATTATGAGACTTTCCATTTATCATGATAAATTAATTTTATCGCGTTTTATCGTAACAAATTAACTCTATCGTGATAAATTCTTTTTTATTGATTTTCTCATGAAATTTTCGACGAAAAATCCTAATTTCATGATTTTTTGTGAGAAATTAGTTTAAATTACCTCAACGCGGGCTGTTTAATTTTAATTTTAGTTCCTTTTTGTTTTTTTCTTATCCTCTAATTAATTTGGTTTATAATTATAAATGTTTCTTTTTTATTCTTGACTTATAATAGATTTGTTTTATAGTCACGACTATTTGTACGTTAATGTTTTTCTTCTTTTGAGTTTGATCCCCAGTCAAAACAAGGATGTTAAATTTGCTCGACAACGCGCGAAAAGGGCCATCTAGTTTACCACAAACTTAAAATATTTTGCCACAAAATTGTTATCTTAACTTTTATTAGTCTAATTTTTGTTAACATTTTGTTTACTCTTTCTCATTTTTTTCGAATTTCAGTTTTACGTTTTTCTTTTGTCCTTAAACCTGCATTAGTATTTGGGTTTTTTATCGCTCGTTTTTTTTTTTCTAAATTCTTCATATTTTCTTTTTCTTTTCTTAATTTCAAATTTTAGGATAATTTGTTTGTTAACGATATCTCTATCGTTACGTTTGTATTTGTAACTCATAGAATAATTATAATGAAAAACAGGTTTAAATCAGAATAATCCCTCTTATACGTTTAAATTGGAAAAATCCCTTTTGATAACACGTAATTTTACTATTATAATAAACAAAAATCTTAATTTGCCATTTATCACATTTTAAAATCATTTTGTCAATTGTCAGTTTTATATGCACTCACATAATTATATCTCTTATTAAATGTTTATTATTATATTATCTCTCATACTAAATACTAATAATAATAATTATAACTAATAATAGTATTTATATTTTACAAATTAAAAAAAAACTTTTTTTAATAAATTGAAATTCAAATCATTTTATTACAAATCACGAAGGTTAGATGATATTTCTATTGTTATTAAAACTTTAATTATTGTTTATTATTTAAAATGGTTGTTAATACGTAATTTAATCATTTTATTATATCAAAATATCGTTTCAGAATTTACAAATTTTTATCACTTACTATTTAATATTTTATATCTAATTTATGTAACACACGGGTTAATAGCCTAATTATGGTATAAATTAGCGTTAAATGTGATAAATCTGAAACTGGGTTTTCTCTAAAAAATTCTGAGTAAATTACGTTTTTTGCACATTTGATTTAAGTGTTTTCCCTATTTTGGCTCAAAATATAATCTATCAATTTAACCCTATGGTTTAAACAACTATCGGTTTTTGTCAATCAAACTTAACTATTATAACAGTTTTGCCCAAAACCTAACAATGATTGGTGGCAAAAAATGTTACCTATCTAAATTACGGGGGCTGAATTTATAAAATATTATATGTTAGGCCGAAGTAATTAAAACACTTAAAACATAGGAGCTGAAATCATAATTTATTAATTTACTCAAAAATTCATTTTATTATTTCACTTTTTTTTAATTAGAATAACCAACATTATGATTTATACCAAAATCTCGTAATCTTTTTAACACTAATTATGTTTAATTTTAATTCACATTTCTAATCTATACTATATAATAAAAGAATAACACTCCGCCACTTGTCGTTTTATGGTTAAACCATATGCCACATGTCATTAGATGATTGGACAAATTGCAACTCATACCACATGTCATGATTATATTATTCCTTAATATTTTAAAAATATATTAAATTTAATAAATGTAATCAAGTCAAACTTCCTAATTTAAAAAATGATATTTATTTTCTTTAAATACTAATTAAAATTTAATCATATCCAACTTTCCATTTATGATTAATAATTTTGAAATTAAAAAATTTTCAAATTAAATTATTAAGATACTCAATACACAAATTTTAAATTATAATTAAAAAAGAAAGAATAATGATGATAATTATATTTTTATGAATGGTTTCAAATTTTTATAATTATTAAATCTATCATCATTCTGTAATTAATATTTATTTTTAATTAACTTCATTCTACAAATTAAAAAACAAAAGTTTATCACAAAAAATCATTTTACAATTTTTATTTCTTAATTGCGAATTTGTAATATTTAATATAATTTTATAATTCAGCCCGTGTAATACACGGGGTCAATAAGCTAGTAAGACAAATATTTATAGTCATAAATAAACATAAAATATAAAAATATCATATTTACGGAGTATATTTATATTAATTTCCGGTATCTTTCAACTAAATGCTTATCTATTTTATTGAAAATAAAACTGAATTTAATTATATATAGAGTAAACTTCTCTTTTGCTCTCTGTTGTTTAACAAAAGTCACCATTTTCATATAAATTTTGAAATTTTGCAATTTTCCTCCATTAGTTTCAGAAAATTAACCATTTTAGTCCCTGGGGTTTGACAAAAGTCACCATTTTTATCCAAAGTTTAAATGGACTTTGGATGAAAATGGTTAATTTTCTGAAACTAATGGAGGAAAATTGCAAAATTTCAAAATTTGGATGAAAATTGTTACTTTTGTCAAACCACATAGAGTAAAAGAGAAGTTTACTCTTATATATATTAAAAAACATATATACTAAAACTAAACCGTATATATAGTTAAGTTATGTTTATTTTAATCGGCCACAAACTTAAAATATTTTGCCTCAAAATTGTCTTTCTTAACTTTTTTTGTTTAAATTTTTGTTTCGATTTTGTTTATTGCATTTTTCTCGAATTTCAATTTTACGCTTTTGTTTTGTTAACGTTGTTTTTATCCTTAAGTCTGTGTCTGTATAACTGTATTTGGGTTTTTTGACGCTCGATTTTTCTAAATTCTTCATATTTTCTTTTTCTTTTTTATTTAATTTCCAATTTTAGGATTTTTGTTTGTTAACGTTATCTTTATCATTACTTCTACGTTTACATAAGAATTTTTGATTCTTGCTTTTACAACCGAGAATAATTTTGGGTTTTATGATGAATACGATAGCTATTATGATGAAGTATGGCTTTTATGCATGACTACACTTTCGAGTTTTACAACAAGATGATGCTCGCTTTTACGACGACATGTTTTTTATTCATGTTTTGATTTTAAGATTATGTCGTCACCAATGGCTCAATTTCAAGGCAAGGACCAAGCTCAATTGTGTTTTTTTTGTTGTTTTGGAGATTTAAGTGTGTAAACTTTGCTGTTACGTAGGTTTGCAATTAGTTTTTTTGATACCTTAAAACTTTACATCGAAATGACAGTCTCCTGACACAACGCACGAAAGAAAAATCTTGTTATATTAATTGTTTCTTTCTCATATAAAAATAGATTTGATATAATGTATTAAAAAATCTATTATAAGATACAATTTTTTTTCTAAAATAGTAAATTATGGTTTTGGTCCATATGATTTAAGTATTTTAACTATTTCGGCCTAAAATAAAATTTAATATCAATTTAGCTCCTATGGTTTACACATATATCGGTTTTGACCCCTCAAACTTAACTATTATAACGGTTTTTGCCCAAAATTCAATTGTGGTTGAGGGCCAAAAAAATTCGTTGTCTAAACCACATAGGCTTAATTGCTAAAATTTTTATTTTAGTCCGAAATAGTTAAAACACATGAGCTAAAATTGTAATTTACTCTTTTTAAAACAATGAATTCTTTAAATCTACAAAATATTCAAAACGGAAGTTTTTGAAAAACAAAACGTTTTAACAAAAACGATTTATTAAAAGAAAACTATTCAGAAAACAAAATTAACTAAAAACTAAAGTTTTTGTACTGCAAGATATTTATAAGAAAAATAGTAAATTACATAAATCGTGTTTTATATTAACTCATTTTATAGATGGCATCCTTTATCAGAAAAGTTACAGAAAACCTCATTAAAATGAAATTTTAGATTTTAAATCGTCCTTTTATATTCACTCACTTTATAAATGGCGTATTTTATTAGAAATAGTTATATAAATAATCTTTAAAAATGAAAATTTATAATGGATTTCACAATTTTTCTTAATATAATTGAAGATTTAAGTAATGTAATTAAAGAACAACATATGTAATTTTAAGGATGAAATCCATTGTAAATTTTCATTTTAATGATGTTTTTGTAAACATTTATAATAAATAATTTCATCCATAAAATGAGTAAATAAAAAGGATGATTTGTGTAAATTTATAATTGATTTCATCCCTAAAATTACATAAATCATTCTTTAATTACATACATAACGATTTATGTAACTATTCCTAATAAAAAAAGTAATCCATAGAATTAGTGAATATAAAGAACGATTTATGTAACTGATCGTAAGAAAAATGACATTTAAAGAAAATTTCTTAAAACAAAGTTCTTGGAAAGTGATAGTTTAACTTTTAACCGAACTGATTTTTTTTAAAAACCTATAAAACCAATCAGATCAGTTAATCCCAAACCAGTTTGTGCACCTCCCCGTCTCTTAAATGTTGAAATCAGTTTGCATCCCGTACTATAATCCGACGATGATGAATCCTGGAGACAAATTTTGTGGCAATCGTCGTAAATAGTCGTCTAGGAGAACGAGTCTCGTCGCGGAGGGGGGGGGGGTTAAGCAATGGCCAGTTTATCACAAAGCATGCATCTTCTTGACCAACATCAATCAAGAAACGTTTGTGATGCATATCCACCCATCTTAATCTTTATATTCATTTCTTCAATCATATCATGAATCTCTTTGTATAAATCATGTGTTGTATCACCTGCCATAAATTCATAAATTTTGTTGCCCACTTCGATCATGCTTCTCCCTGGGATCTTTCTCATCCCTTTTTCGCCCATCATGTTTCTAACCGTCGTCTTCTTTTGCCAGTTACACATTTTACCATAAATGTTGGACAGTAAGACATAATTAGACTCGTCAAATGGTTCGTTTTCAATCAACTGTTTTGTAAGGGTTTCACCAAGACTTAGTTCTCCATGGAGTCGACAAGCAGCGGTTAGGGTCCTCCAGATGATTGGGTTTGGGTCAATGGGCATTTTGTTAACGAATTCTAGCGCTTCTTTCACTAATCCAGCCCTGCTGAACAGATCAACCATGCAACCGTAATGCTCGATTTTAGGTCTTATATGAAACTATGTTGTCATCAAGTCGAAGTATTTGAGACCTTCATTGACTAACCCTGCATGGCTGCAAGCCAAGAGCAACCCCATGAACGTGTTGGAAATTTGAATAGTTTCAAATTTAATATGAATTAAAATCAAAGACTTTTCATATTACTCAATTAAATCAAGACTCTTCAAATTACATATATTTATTATATGTATTATGACAAGACTCTTCAAATTACATATATTTATTATATGTATTATGTCAAGACTCTTGGTATTCTATTCATGTAGTATAAATAGAAGACATATTGTGACACCACGTACTTTCCAGGTCAGCAACTTATTTATTTAAATGTTTATTTAAATGCTTTATGTACACGTGGCACTAAAATTAGATTAATTTAGTGTGACACGTGGCACGACAGTACGAACGCCGACATACAACAAGATAATTCGTGGAATTATCGGCAAACAGCATACACGTGTCAAAAACACACGAACGTTGGTGAACGTCTAACACATTGTGTAGCACAACACTCGAGACTTCACGAAACAATCACACATTGAACTTGGGAGTTCAAACAAGGCCAAACGAAAGTTCGTAGACGTGAAAACGGCAACGAACGGATCAAACCAACGAAAATGGGCCTATTGGGCTCATCAGGGGATCTGTCGCGCTACGCGACGGTCCACAAGGACTCTGTCGCGATACGCGACAAGTGGCGGGGGAAATTTGAACGCGGGACTCTCTCGCGTTACGCGAGGGGAACTCTTGAACATGTCGCGCTACGCGACAAGACCCAGCTCGCAGAATCTTTATTTAACCAAGACACCATCATCACTAGCCACCCTATTTCGCACAAATCGAACCCCAGGCACTCAAGATCGTCTTCCTCACCAGAAAAACTCCATTTTTACTCTGTTACAACCATTTTCAAGCTTGTGGAAGCTTGAGGTGAAGATTGGGAGCTTAAAGAACGACGTTGGAAGCTCGATACCATCACCACCTCTACATCCCTGCGTGAACCAGCTGTCCAGAAGCACTTGGGAGCCTTCTTGCTCGATTTCATCATCATCTCAACCACTTTGGAGCACTCAAAGGTAGTCTCTAAACTAGAAACTCACTTTCACACCTCCTACACCCACATGCAAGGCTTTATACTCACATGCAAACACCTAGGATGCACATGCACGAAATTATTTTCTGGGTTTGTTGATTTTACTATGATTCTTGATGATCTAAGATGATTAGATGATGTTCTATGATGATCTAAGATGATGGGTATAGGCCATTGTGCTTAAAATGGTAGTTTGTAATGATATTGATGCATGCATGTATGATCTAAGACATTCTAGATGATTTTGTTGATATTGGAATGATTCTTGATAATGTATAAGTGTTCTTGCAAGGTTAGATTGTGATTATGATGGTCAAAATGTGATTTGGAGGCAAACTTGCTATTTCTAGTAACTTTTTAGTTACAAGTTGATGACTTGGTGTATTTGATGATCATGCATGTATGTGGAATTGCTATTTGGATAATATTATGATGATTAGAAGTTTAGGAATGGGATTTGGAACTTGATTGTAGTCACAAATGATAACTTACTATATTTAGTAACTTTTTGAGACAATATATTGCTAGATGATAAATTTGGTTATGTATACATGATTTAATGATGCTAGATTGATTATTATGATGATTGATGATGAGAAAATAGGTTTAGAAATGTTAAATGGTCATTTTTATGCAAAAACCACAAAGTTACTATTTATAGTAACTTTATTATTAGAAAAACCGACTTGTAAACATTTTGTATGATTTGAGCATGCTAAATGACTTGTTACGATATAACATGATGATTAGATGCTAAGTTAGATGGTTTCCGATGTCACGTATGCTAAAAATGGAAACTTTCCATTTTAGGAAACTTTTATGTGCAAACATGCTATAAACGACGTATATGAATTTGTATGATAATGTGCTATGTGTTAACATGATCACGTAGGACTATTGAACATGCTAGAACTATAAAACCGGTATGCTTTGTGAACTTTCCAAAAATGGAAACTTACTATAGATAGTAAGTTGTCCATAGACGCGACTTACGCGTTTTGCACACGACGAGCACTTAAACATTTGCTACACGAATCACAACCGTCACAAGGTTCACCAACGGGTCGTTGACTTGACACGGTCAACTTTAGTCAAACACGGTCAAACACGGTCAAACACGGTCAAACACGGTCAATGTGGACCAACACGAGCAAACAACGGTCATTGTGGACCGACACGGACAAACATGAACAACCAAGGGTTGTTGGACACGAACACGAGCACTAACACTAGCATGGTCACTTATGCGAACTCATATACGGTATACGATATAGGTTTCCAGTGACCGACGTGCTACTTGACGTTTCAGGAGCTTACGCTTACATACTACTGCATTATTGAGGTGAGTTTACGGCCCCTCTTTACTCTTTTTTTCAAATGATTTTAAATAGGGGGAGAATACTAGTTGCATCGAGTCAAACATTATTACTGTACAAACACTATTGTGTATGCTGGTTTATTGGACAAACATTAAGTGTTGAACTCGTTACAAGCCCTCACAAAGTCTTACCGTTAATGTACGAACAACGTGGTAGATTTGGATGGATCCATTAGGGAATGACTAACCCCACGGGGCACCATGTTGACTGAGTGTCATAACCTGTGCAAATTCTGACCTAACTTGCTATGTGTACGAGGCATAGCGGAGGCAAGAGCAAACAAGTCTAGTTCGGTAGTGACGCACTGACACTTTGGGCCTAGGGCTCGGTACTAACATTTGATAAACAGCATGACACACTTTCTTACTATATGTATATCAAAACCTGTGAACTCACCAACCATTGTGTTGACACTTTTCTAACTTGTATTCTCAGGTAACTGAGGAGTTGATGGACATTCAGGGATGCACCATTAGGGGAACGAGCATTAGGGCCATCATGCATTCCTGTTTTTGCTTAACTTTTGAAAACTATTTTGTTTGGTTTATGTATTAAACAATGTTATGTCAACAGTTAATTATTTCCGATGCACATGTCAAACATTTGATTTTCCGCTGCAATATATTACGATAACTTTTATTCCGCTGCAAACTATTTTATTATGTGTATGTGTCAAACACTGGATTTGTAAACGCATATAGGGGTGTTCTATATGACCTTGAGCTGTGATTCTGGACACGTCACATCCACGTGGACATTTGCCACAAGTGGGAATTTGGGGGTGTGACACATATGTTGTCTTGTTAAGGTGTTGAAAAGGATACTGCATTCAATCTCACAAGAATTTCCAACTTTCTCAACTTTTCAAGCTCTTGTTTAAGATATTCTTTTCAGGTGTTAGGTTAATCACGGCAGTACACAAACTGTTTCGGTTGTTGTACCCTGGGAGACAGACGCGCTCGTCTTGAAAAGAGGCGCGGAATCTGTTTTAAGGGAAGCGTATTGAATACGTGCCTCAACCATAATCATCAACATGTTTATTCTATGTCAATGAATAATAGGTGGAAGACATAAGCGTATTGAAGTATTTGTGATCGGCTCGTCAAGATATTTGATTGAAGACTCGCTATTTGGAGTACCCAACGAAGACATGCATCAAAACATGTTTAGTATATAAATTAGTAATTTATATTCTTTTATTTTAGTCTTGTAACCGGTAATGTACTAAATTATTTCTTATGAATAACGAGTGTATCGTAATTATGTATATTTTATTATTGTTTTATAATAAAAACGTGAACTCATCTCCTACAAAACGTAACATCTGTTGGGTTTCGTACGTGGGTTTTAAAATTTTTAAATCATTAAACGCAGCGGAAACATTAATCGTACGAACCAATCCGGTCTAAACCAGATTGCCCACCAGGAGTCCAGATGCAAACCAAACAGAATAAACAAACCATAGGGTGTTAGTGATTATACCTTTCGAGAATAAACCGCTAACATACGCGAGACACCACGAAACAACGAACCCAGTCGCTAGATCTGGTTACACAATCTGATTCGTGACTGTTGAATCTTCACAATATCTCAACACCACTTGAAACAAATCTGCTCGATCCTACCGCAACTAATCACGGCCAAGAAAAATGCAATCACTATCCAACACCTTGTGGTGGCTGGTGGTGCTCTCCTTGCTGTGTAGTTGCCGACGCAGGGAATAAAAGGCAAAAAAAAATTATACCATATATACATTTACAAGTTATGAACAGTAATAGTATTTTAATAATAATAATAATATAATATTAATATTATTATAATAATTATATAATATTGATATTAATAATTTTTAATATAGTAATATTAAAATATATTATTATTATAATATTTTAATAATAATAATATAATATTACTAATAATATTACTATTATAATAATATAAAATTAATAATATTATAATAACAATATAATAATAATATTAAAATAATAATAAAATAATATTAATAATATTATAATATTATAATATTAAAATATAGTATTATAATTATAATAATAATAATATTATTATTATAAAATTATAATTATAAGATAATATTAATATAAAATTAATATTATAATTAATAATAATATTATTCTAAACTAAAAAAATTAATGATAATAATATTATAACATAATCTTAATAATATTATAATATAGTAATATTAAAAAACATTGTTATTATAATATAATAATAGTATAAAATAATACTATAATAATAATATAATAAAAATATATATATTTTAAAAATATTATAATAATTATAAATATATTATAATATTATTATAATATCATTATTATATCCTAATTTTTAATCGTTTACGTTTAGGTTCGTAGTTTTTGAAGATTTTACGTATAAGTGTGTTTTGGTTACTGTTTTGGCATTAGGTTTTTTTTACGTTGTCAGTCTAATAATATTATAATCGCACTTATGCTTCGGTATTGATAGCCGTTGTAACCGTTTTATTTTAGTGTTTTGATATTCATAATGACACCATCCCCGTTATGATCGAATAGTCATATTAACATAACGATATAAGTTGACCTTTTTTTTGTTGCATATAATGTAATGCAAGTTTTAGACAATTTTTATTTTTTACTGTTATTTTTAAAATTTTTTGTGTTAAAATTTTCCGACACAATGAAATGTTTATGTATTCTGAGTTTTGATTTTTGAAACCATAGTTTTATCATGTTAAATAAAGGGTCCCGTCGCAAAGCGCGGGCGGCGGCAACCCTAGTTCACGTACAAAAAGAATCCCATATCCATTTTGTGTATATATATATATTATCCATCTTTATCTAGTTTTAAGAGTTTAATTTTTGAATAAAATTATCTTATTCAAAATTCAAATCTTTTATTCAAAACTTAGATAATCTAATTTATTAAATAAATACTAATCTAATTAATATTTAAATAATAAATAAAATATATAATTATCAACTATTTGATAATTACAAATATTGCCCCTTAAATATCAACTCCTTGATATTTCCCTTTGTTAATCGTGATTGTGTTGATTTAATCTACTATTAATTAAATCTAATTGTTTGTTGGTCGTAGTGTAACCCTTGCGGATCTTATCTCGATAGCAGTACGAACTAATGTCGTTACTTGGGCATACAAATCCAACAGACTCCCACTTGCACAAGTCTCGACCATTCAGGAAGTACTGACAGTGGTGGATGTCTAGATACATCTCACTGTCCCATCAAGATACGACGCTTTTTAGCCGTCTACTATTCACATATAGCTTAAGTGCAATTCCTTAACTATTCGTAATAGTGATGGACATGAAATCAATCCTCCTTCTGTAATTGACATCCCGTTGAACATGAGACATGGATCATGTGTCATTCTCATATCGTGTTCAACCATTTCTATTCTCGATCCCATATCATAACTAGTTTAATTAAACTCCCAGTTTGAGCATGGCCATGCAATTTTACTAGCTTTGATAAACGAGGGGCCCAAAGACGTCAGCCTATTACCGAAGTATAGGAACAGATCCCATTGACTGCATATAACTCTCACTATGTTTCGGATTATCTCCAACTATGGATCCTTATTACTGCCTGGTCAAAGAGCAGTGTTAGATATGTCAAAAGATAATCTTATGCATAATAAAGTTCAATATGCATCTAAGGTCTAAGGATACAAAGATTATGCCATTCTCAAAATCTACTCATGACTATGATCCATGAAGTAATTTTGAAACGGGTTGCGTTCAATATCCACTCTCTATTGGATATCTGTGAATTTGGCCTCCAACTCTTTGGACTTTTCCTCTTATGAAACCAACCAACATTCACAATGGTTTCAAACTCAACATCTATTCCCATAGATTTGATTGACCACGAACATTTAGAATAAATTATATTCAAGGATATTAAACGTACAAAAATTGAACACAATTAGTATGATGATAAAGCAATTAACTCTTTAATTCAGAATCATTCAAATACAATTGTCTTAGTTCAAGAACATCCAAATACAAAAACAAATCATATCCAATCACTAGCAAATCTAAGTCCTATGTTTCTAGCATGCTCCTCATGTTTTGCTTGAGGCATAGGTTTAGTGAACGGGTCTGCTAGATTATGATCTGTATGCACCTTATTTATGGTAATGTCTCCTCGTTCCAATATTTCCCGTATATAATGGAACTTCCTAAGTATATGCTTGGTGTTGTGATGCGATCTTGGTTCCTTCGCTTGAGCAATAGCACCTGAGTTGTCACACATTACCTCGATTGGTCTTGCAATGCTTGGCACCACTCCAAGATCAGCTATGAACTTCTTCATCCAAGCAGCCTCTTTTGCAGCATCTGATGTTGCAATGTATTCGGACTCTATGGTGGACTGGGCAACAACAGTTTGTTTGGAACTCTTCCATGTTATTGCTCCGCCATTTAGAGTGAATACAAATCCAGTCTGTGATCGAGAATCATCTCGATCAGTTTGAAAACTAGCATCAGTGTAACACTTTACACTGAGCTCCTCATCTGTACCTCCATATATCATATTCATGTCTTTAGTTCTTTTCAGATACTTCAGAATGTACTTTACAGCAATCCAGTGAGCATCACCTGGATTCTGTTGATATCTGCTCGTCATGCTCAAGGCATATGAGACATCTGGTCTAGTGCACAACATAGCATACATGATCGATCCTATTGCAGAAGCATATGGAACTCTTTCCATCCTTCTTTTATGATCTTCCGTTTCGGGACATTGCAACTTGTTTAGGATCGTCCCATGTGCCATAGGTAAAAAACCTCTTTTAGCATCTTGCATTGAAAAGCGTCGAATGACCTTATCAATATATGTGCTTTGACTTAAACCAATAAGCCTCCTTGATCTATCTCTATAGATCTTAATTCCCAGAATGTATGCAGCATCACCAAGGTCCTTCATTGTGAAACACTTTCCTAACCAGGATTTTACTCCGTTCAAGGTTGGAATGTCATTTCCAATAAGGAGTATGTCATCTACATACAAAATCAAGAACATCACAATGCTCCCACTTGCCTTCATGTAAACACACGGTTCATCTTCGTTCTTTAAAAAACCAAACTCTTTGATTTTCTCATCAAAACGAAGATTCCAGTTTCTAGATGCTTGTTTCAATCCATAAATGGATTTCTTTAATTTGCATACTTTATTAGGATTCTTAGGATCGACAAAACCTTCAGGCTGAGCCATATAGACATCTTCAGTAAGGTGTCTATTTAGAAAAGCCGTTTTGACATCCATTTGCCATATTTCATAACCATAGTATGCTGAAATGGCAATTAGAATTCTAATTGATTTAAGCATAGCCACTGGAGAAAAAGTTTCCTCATAATCAATACCTTGAGTTTGAGTAAAACCTTTTGCTACAACTCTAGCTTTAAATGTATGCACATTCCTATCCATGTCGGTTTTCTTCTTAAAAACCCATTTGCTCCCTACTGTCTTACAATTGGGATGCAGATCAACCAAGTCCCAGACTTGGTTGTCATGCATGGATTGCATCTCAACTAGGGCTGTAATCGAGTCGAGTCGAGCCGAGCCAGGCCTGGCTCCAGCTCGGCTCGTGTATTTTCGAGCCGAGCCCGAGCCGAGCCGAAATTTCTTTCGAGCCAGAAATTCTGGCTCGAGCTCGGCTCGTAAAAAACGTCGAGCCACAATCCAGCTCGTTTTTTTTTGTTTTTTTCCTTCGCTTTACATATATATAATTTAATATATAAAATCTAATACGGAGTATATATGTATATATACATCTATATATATAATTATATTTAAAATCTAATATATCTATATATATATATTATACATGTATATATATACACATACATACATATATATATATATATTATACATAATATGTATATTTATATAAATATGTGTATAAGATATTGTATATATATATATATATAAATATATATATATATATATATAAATTTATTATGTATAATATATGTATGTGTGTAATATGATATATGTGTGTGCATATATAATTATATATATATATTAAAAGTCGAGCCGAGCCAACGAGTCGAGCCACGAGCCGAGCTAGAGCCGAGCCAACCCTGGCTCGAGCTCGGCTCGTTTTTATCGAGCTTTTTTCGAGCCGAGCTCGTTTCGAGCCGAGCCTTTTTCGAGCCGAGCCTCGAGCCGCGAGCTTTTTGAACAACCCTAATCTCAACGCTCATGGCCTCAAGCCATTTATCAGATTCTAAATTTGAAATTGTAGTCTTATAATTGGTAGGTTCTGTGCCATCCAAAAATGGTACATCATTTCCTTGAATGAGAAAACCGTATCTGTCTGGATCCCTACGATCTCTACTAGATCTGCGAACGCTTGACTCTTCAACATTTGACTGAGTCACTGGTGTTGTGTCAACTCTTAGTTGACTTGGTGTCTCAACCTCAGGTTGTGTTTCTTGAATTACTTTCATATCCACAATATTATCAGCTTGACTTCTCGTGAGAAACTCTTTCTCTAGAAAAGTTCCTTTACGCATAATAACAACTTTGTTTTTATCTGGCTGATAGAAGTAGTATCCCATAGTCTCCTTTTGACATCCGTCAATTTTCGAATTTGACTTATTAACACCGTTAGTGTATTTAACGTTGACTATGACGGAAATTTTCGAAAATGTAATAATTAAATGTTTATTCTCGTTTAAAGTTTAGCAACATTTAAAGTGTATGACACACACACACACAAATATTGCATGTATACTTACCAAATACAAGACTACATACATGCAAGAATCATTCCAAGCACAAAACAACAAACTACCAAATCAACTCTCTTACACACTCAACCCCACCATCCAATCTATACTCTCCCACCATCCAAGACAGCTCTCCCCTCTCTCCTCTCTCTCCTCCTTGGTCGTCCCCCTCTCTTTCTTTAAATCCCCCTTTTTCCTTTACAACATACACACACTCTTTCAAGAATTCTCAAACTTTCAAACTCTCTCTTGTTCCTCTTCTCTACCCAAACGACTCCAGCCCCTAATCCTTTAATTCCTGGTCATTTCAAGCATCCAAGAAGCCAAGGATCAAAGCTAGGATCAAGCCGCACAAGCTCAAGGTGACTACACGAACGGTTTATTTCCAAAACTCACTTTTCTTCACATTTTTGCACTCTATCACATACACTTTCTAAACCATGGCCAAGACCTGGTTTTGAACAAAAAATATTCACCATTTAACACTCTAAATTTGTGGGTATTGAAGCCATGACCTAAAACTCTACATGCAACAAAGTTGCATGTACTAGAAATGAGTTTTTCAAGTCCAAAAACTTGTTTTGGTGACTTGATTCATGCATGCATGTATTTGTATGAGCAAAATGATAATCATTGATGAATATTATTATTCTTCATCATTATCAACTCTATTAATGGTGTAAAGCCTCAAAAACTCGTTTTAAAAGATCGTTCATAACTATACACACAAACATGCATTCATGAAGATTCTGGCAGATTGTTGTCCCGACTTCAAAGAGTCATAAAATGGTCATAAAAACTCCAAATGGAACAAACTCAGATTCCATGACTAATTTCATTGAGTTAGCTTTCCGTGAACTACTTATTCAGCTTCTAACTCGACCAAATGATACCCAAACAGCCTTCACAAGATTAGTGCGCGGATTTGTACCCCCTAACTTGTGCAGCTGTTTTGACCTACTTAAGGTCCGAATCATGAAAACTTTCCTAAAATAAAGTTGTTCATAATATGTTAAAATGGTGTACTGGAGAATTTCATAATCTGACTCAAAGTTTTACTATGTCAAAAATGAACCCAAACTCTCTGGACTAAATCTGCCAAAACAGAAACTTCAAGGACTTATACTTGTTTTACTGTTTTGACCTATTTACAAGCAAAATCACGAAATATTTTATAAATGAAAGTTGTTCAAAACACCTTAAAATAGTATATTGTGAAGTTTCATAATTTTATTCAAACGACTTCTATTTTTAAAGTATTTCCGAACAAGACGGACAGAATCTGTCCAAAATCAGTTTTATAAACTTAGACATTTTTACATAAATATTAATCATTTTCACATATATAAATGTATATATAATTTTATAGACACACTTTAATGATGTGATATAATACATATATACTTGTATATATTTATATAAGTTGATTTAATTTATGAGTTTTGAAGTTGTTAAGCAAAATGGTAATTTTCAAAATACGTCGTTATAATGACGAAATTTTTATAAAATTCAACACTTAGTAATTTCAAGGCATTATAAAATAATATTTCAAGTATAAGTTAGGACATTATTGTTTTAATAAAATCTCGACAAATAGAACACAAGCACCATCACATAAACTATAGTAGGTCCACAAACTTAATGGAAACTCATTATGTTATAGGAACCAAGTTATAAGTCTCCATATAAACGACAATCAAGAAGTCAATCATCAATCATACTATGTGAGTTACATAGCCCCTTTTCTTTTACTTTTGCTTATAAAATCATCGGGGCTGGAACATGTTTATCTTTGAACTATTTTCTAGCAATTCAAACTTGTATCTATGTGGATTTGAGCTATATGTCCCAAACTACCATCTTAACTATACTTAACTTGTGCATTGATCATTAACTTGTGATAGCCAAACTGTTGTGATGATAGATCTATTGAACTGACCACTCCACCCAGCCAGTGATCACACGGTACTTAACTATTTTGAGGGTAGTATGGAGTACTATGCCTAACTAGGTTAACTAAGGTTTGATCTGCGATAGTTACATGTGTATGTTTCCACATATTGCCTTATATCACTATGTTACGTATAAATTGAAAAAAACTTATCTTTTTGAACTGTTAACTTTTGGTGTCAAAACCTATGTTCTCACCAACTATTTATAGTTGACCTTTGAAATTAAACATGTTTCAGGTACAAACTAGTGAAGCTATGAGGATCATGTAGGGCTTTTGGACTTAGAATAAACTTTGAACTATGAGTTTGTTTATGTTATGTTTTGAACTACTTGTATGACTCTTAAATTGGAATGTAATAAATATTAAACTTTAATAGTCGATCATGAGCTTTTGAACAGTCGTCGTCGCGCCCCGACGTTATTCCGCCGTCGGTTGGGGTGTGACAGATTGGTATATAGAGATTTAGGTTATTAGACATGACCTAGACTATAACCTAAGTTAGCTTAGGATCTTACGTGCGACTTATCTACACCTTATTTCTATCTGCATCCCTATTTTTCATCCTCATCCTTAAATACTCTTTGGAAATCCTTAAACCCTCAAAAATCAAATGTTTTTAGACTATAATTCTTAACTGTGTGAAAATCTCGTCAAAGTCTTCGAGTTTTAAATAATAATTATAGTCACGTGCAATCTGGAAGGGTGATTACATGTATCTTGGGGGTTCTGTCTAGGAAAGTGTAACCGTTGGACCTGTTACACTTTCCTGGGAACTCTTGGGGTGAGTTGTCACTTATAGGCTAAAGCATGTCTCTTACAATTGATAGAAAAACTTGAAGCAACTTTGATTTAGTCCATGTGATCATCTATTGGTTACACCCTATATGTTTTAAAATTTTCTCTTATATTATGAAATACTCTTATGAATATTTCATATTCATCCTTTCCATGGTTTTATATTCTATAGAATGCCTCCCCGTCTCCAGATTCCTCGTCGTCAGATTCCTCGTCGTCCGAGAGGTCAAAGACTTGCCCAACTCATAGCCCAAAAAATGGCTGCTGCTTTACCAAATCTTGTAACTCAACTCAACGCTGCAGCCCATAACATGCATGATGAAAATGGTAATGGCGGAAATGGTGGCAATCACACTTGCACCTTTAAACACTTCAACTCTTGCAACCCCACTACATTCAATGGTACATAAGGAGCCACTGGTCTTTTACAGTAGTTCGAAAGTATCGAGAACACCTTCCTCAATAGTGGTTGCCTTGAGAATCTTCAGGTACAATATGGTACAAGTGTTTTTCAAAAGAGGGCACTAACTTGGTGGAATGGTGAAAAACGTAACCGTGGTGTGGATGTTGCTATGGCACTACCTTGGGCTGATGTCAAACAACTTATGACCGAAGAATTTTGCCCAAGAAACGAAATGAAGAAGCTCGAGGCAGAGTTTTGGAATCTTACCCAAGACAGTGGTGAAAATCTTGCATACACGAACCGATTTCATGAGCTTAGTCTGCTTGTACCTCATATGGTCACTCCTTTATCAAGGGCCATAGAGAAGTATATTGGTGGACTACCAATAAAAATTCAAGATACTGTGCTGGGCAGAAATCCTACAACTCTTGAGGATGTTATCAGACTTGCTGCAACGTTAACCGATAATCATGTCAAGGATGGTACCCTAACCAGGAAAGGAAGCAAGAAAACTATCACTAAACCTACTATAGGTGAATCATCCAAAACCAACCCAACTGAATCCTCATCCAAGAACAAGAAGCGTAAAGCCAAAAACTATGCTGTAGTAACCCCTGCTACACCAGTAAATCAAATGCCTGCTTAGGTTACCAACCCTCCCAAGAAACAATATGTGGGTAATCAGCCTCTTTGCAACGCATGTAGACTCCATCATCCAGCCAACGTGCCATGTCGCATATGTACCAACTGTGGGCGATATGGACACTTGGTAACCACTTGCAGAACCACCAGGCCTCAGTTCAATAACCAACTTAACCAAGCCAACCAAGCCATGGGTCAAAACAACCAAGCACCACCACTTGCAATCCAAGGTCGGGCATGTTATAACTGTGGTGACCAGGGGCATTTTCGCAACCAATGCCCAAGGCTTAACCCGATAGTTCCTGTGAATCACGGTCGTGCCTTCAACATCAATGCTAATGAAGCTCAAGACAACAACGATGTGGTGAACTGTACGTTCTTAGTTGATAACCAATATGCTTCTATTCTATTTGATACGGGTACTGATAAAAGTTTTGTATCTCTTGAATTTGAGCATTTACTTGCAAAGAACCGCACTAGACTAGAAAACACATTCACAGTAGAAGTAGCAAATGGAAACCCTATTACTATTAATTCCATCATTCTTGACGTTCCCTTAAACTTAAATGACCGTACATTCTCGATTGATCTTATACCTATGCCACTTGGAAGTTTTGACATCATAGTAGGCATGGATTGGTTAACTACTAATAGTGCTGAAATCGTATGTGCTGAAAAGTACATTCGTATTCCTCTTTCATCTGGAAACACTTTGAACGTGTTTGGAGAAAAACCAACACGTGGGCTTAAGCTTATGTCCTATACAACCGCACAAAAGTACTTGCGTAAGAATTACGTGGCTTTCTTGGCTCATATTGTGAACAATAAGGACAAGGAAAAGAAAATCGAGGATATTCCTATTATCAAAGATTTTCCTGAAGTATTTCCGGAAGACTTACCTGGCCTTCCTCCAGTTCGACAAGTCGAATTTCGTATTGAACTTGTACCTAGCGCAACTCCTGTGGCTAAGTCTCCTTATCGTCTTGCACCGTCGGAACTTCAAGAGCTAGCTAGTCAATTTCAAGAGCTTTTTGAAAAAGGCTTTATTCGTCCTAGTTCGTCACCTTGGGGAGCACATGTATTATTTGTAAAGAAGAAAGATGGAACGTTTCGGATGTGCATTGACTACCGTGAACTAAACAAGCTTACAATTAAGAATCGCTACCCATTACCTAGAATTGATGATCTTTTCGACCAACTTCAAGGTGCTACTTGGTTCTCTAAAATCGATCTTCGATCGGGATATCATCAACTTCGCGTTCATGATGATGATATTCCAAAAACAGCTTTCCGCACAAGATATGGTCATTACGAATTCATGGTTATGCCATTTGGGTTAACTAATGCACCTGCGGTCTTCATGGATCTTATGAACCGTGTTTGCAATCCCTATTTGGACAAATTCGTAATTATTTTCATCGATGACATCTTAATCTACTCTAAGACTAAATCTAACCATGAACAACATTTACGTCTGATTTTGGATCTTTTAAGAAAAGAACAACTACACGCCAAATTCTCTAAATGTGAATTTTGACTTAAGAAAGTTCAATTCTTGGGTCACATTGTTGATGACAAGGGTGTTCATGTAGATCCTGCAAAAATTGAGGTTGTTAAGAATTGGAAAACCCCAACTACCCCTACCGAAATTCGTTCTTTTCTTGGCTTAGCGGGCTACTATCGGAGTTTCATATCTAATTTCTCCAAAATTGCTTTACCCCTCACTACCTTGACTCAAAAAGGTAAATCATATGAATGGGGTCCTAAGCAAGAAGAAGCGTTTCAAAATCTAAAGCATATGTTATGCAATGCTCCTATATTGACTCTTCCTGATGGTAACGACAATTTTGTGGTCTATTGTGATGCATCAAATCAGGGTCTTGGCTGTGTCCTTATGCAAAGGGGTAAGGTTATAGCTTATGCGTCACGACAACTCAAAATTCATGAAAAGAACTATACGACGCATGACCTTGAATTGGGTGCTGTCATCTTTGCTTTGAAAATTTGGAGACACTACCTTTATGGAACCAAATGTGTCATTTTCACCGACCACAAAAGCCTTCAACACATATTCAATCAAAAGGAACTTTACATGAGACAACGGCGATGGGTTGAACTACTTAACGACTATGACTGCGAGATTCGCTACCACCCTGGTAAGGCAAATGTTGTAGCCAACGCTCTTAGTCGTAAAGGTCACGCCAATTCTATTCGACTCCAAAGCATCCGAGCCCAAAATGATATCCAGAATCGTATCCTCAAGGCACAAAATGTCTCAGTCCTCGAGGGTAACATGTACGACGAAATGTCCTGTGGAGCTGAACGACATTTGGAAACTAAATCAAATGGGCTGCTTTGTTTCTTGGATCGCATTTGGGTTCCAAATCGTGATAGTTTGCGTACCTTCATCATGGATGAGGCACACAAGTCTCGCTACTCTATTCATCCTGAAGCGGATAAGATGTATAAGGATCTTCGCTGTCACTATTAGTGGCCAGGTATGAAAAAGGACATTGCTCTCTTTGTGGCAAAATGTCTCACTTGCTCGAAAGTTAAATCCGAGCATCAACGACCTTCTGGTCTGCTTGAACAACCAGAAATCCCTATGTGGAAGTGGGAAAACATAGCTATGGATTTCATTACTAAACTCCCTCGCACTTCTAAGGGTCATGATAGTATTTGGGTGATCATCGATCGTCTTACTAAATCGGCACATTTCTTGCCTATTCGTGAGGATGATCGAGTTGAGAAATTGGCTCGAATCTATATCAATGAAATAGTAAGCCGCCATGGCGTACCTCTGAGCATTATCTCCGATCGTGATGGTCGTTTCATCTCATGCTTTTGGCAATCACTTCAATCAAATCTAGGTACTCGACTAGACCTTAGCACAACTTATCATCCTCAAACTGATGGTCAATCAGAACGAACAATTCAGAACCTTGAGGATATGTTGAGGTCTTGTGTCATCGATTTTGGTGGCAATTGGGATACTCATTTACCTTTGGTCGAGTTCTCGTATAACAACAGTTATCATTCGAGCATCGATATGGCACCTTTCGAAGCACTTTATGGTCGTAAGTTTCGCTCACCCATTTGTTGGAGCAATATTGGTGAATTTCAAATCAGCGGTCCTGAGTTGATACAAGAAACTACTGACAAAATCATGCAAATTCGCAAAAATCTACTCGCTGCTAGAAGTCGTCAAAAGAGCTATGCTGATAAACGACGAAAACCCTTGGAATTCAATGTCGGCGATCTTGTACTCTTTAAGGTGTCCCCTTGGAAAGGAGTAGTCCAATTTGGAAAGAAAGGAAAGCTAGCACCTCATTATGTAGGATCGTTCAAAATTCTTGAAAGAATTGGAAATGTGGCTTACAAGCTCGAGCTACCACAAGAGCTTAGCAACATTCATCCTACATTTCACGTATCCAACCTTAAGAAATGCTTAGCCAATGAGAACCTCCATATTCCTCTTGATGACGTGTACATTGATGAGTCGATGCACTTTGTGGAGAAACCTGTGGAGATCATGGACCATGGAGAGAAAAATCTTAAACGCAGCTGAATACCAAGAGTCAAGGTTCGATGGGAATCTAAACGTGGAACTGAATTCACCTGGGAACGGGAGGATCAGATAAAACAAAAATACCCACAACTCTTTGCGGATGCAGCTGTCAACCACAACGCTAGTTGAATTTCGGGACGAAATTCTTCTAACTAGGGGAGACTTTGACATCCGTCAATTTTTGAATTTGACTTATTAATACCGTTAGTGTATTTAACGTTGACTATGACGGAAATTTTCGAAAATGTAATAATTAAATGTTTATTCTCGTTTAAAGTTTACAAATTTTTAAGTGTATGACACACACACACAAATATTGCATGTATACTTACCAAATACAAGACTACATACATGCAAGAATCATTCCAAGCACAAAACAACAAACTACCAAATCAACTCTCTTACACACTCAACCCCACCATCCAATCTATACTCTCCCACCATCCAATACCCCTCTCCCCTCTCTCCTCTCTCCTCCTTGGTCGTCCCCCCCTTTCTTTAAATCCCCCTTTTTCCTTTACATCATTCACACACTCTTTCAAGAATTCTCAAACTTTCAAACTCTCACTTGTTCCTCTTCTCTACCCAAACGACTCCAGCCCCTAATCCTTTAATTCCTGGTCATTTCAAGCATCCAAGAAGCCAAGGATCAAAGCTAGGATCAAGCCGCACAAGCTCAAGGTGACTACACGAACGGTTTATTTCCAAAACTCACTTTTCTTCACATTTTTGCACTCTATCACATACACTTTCTAAACCATGGCCAAGACCTGGTTTTGAACAAAAAATATTCACCATTTAACACTCTAAATTCGTGGGTATTGAAGCCATGACCTAAAACTCTACATGCAACAAAGTTGCATGTACTAGAAATGAGTTTTTCAAGTCCAAAAACTTGTTTTGGTGACTTGATTCATGCATGCATGTATTTGTATGAGCAAAATGATAATCATTGATGAATATTATTATTCTTCATCATTATCAACTCTATTAATGGTGTAAAGCCTCAAAAACTCGTTTTTAAAAGATCGTTCATAACTATACACACAAACATGCATTCATGAAGATTCTGGCAGATTGTTGTCCCGACTTCAAAGAGTCATAAAATGGTCATAAAAACTCCAAATGGAACAAACTCAGATTCCATGACTAATTTCATTGAGTTAGCTTTCCGTGAACTACTTATTCAGCTTCTAACTCGACCAAATGATACCCAAACAGCCTTCACAAGATTAGTGCGCGGATTTGTACCCCCTAACTTGTGCAGCTGTTTTGACCTACTTAAGGTCCGAATCATGAAAACTTTACTAAAAGCAAGTTGTTCATAATATGTTAAAATGGAGTACTGGTGAATTTCATAATCTAACTCAAAGTTTTACTATGTCAAAAATGAACCAAACTCTCTGGACTAAATCTGTCAAAACAGAAACTTCAAGGACTTATACTTGTTTTACTGTTTTGACCTATTTACAAGCGAAATCACGAAATATTTTATAAATGAAAGTTGTTCAAAACACCTTAAAATAGTATACTGTGAAGTTTCATAATTTTATTCAAACGACTTCTATTTTTAAAGTATTTCTAAACAAGACGGATAGAATCTGTCCAAAATCAGTTTTATAAACTTAGACATTTTTACATAAATATTAATCATTTTCACATATATAAATGTATATATAATTTTATATACACACTTTAATGATGTGATATAATACATATATACTTGTATATATTTATATAAGTTGATTTAATTTATGGGTTTTGAAGTTGTTAAGCAAAATGGTAATTTTCCAAAATACGTCGTTATAATGACGAAATTTTTATAAAATCCAACACTTAGTAATTTCAAGGCATTATAAAATAATATTTCAAGTATAAGTTAAGACATTATTGTTTTAATAAAATCTCGACAAATAGAACACAAGCACCATCACATAAACTATAGTAGGTCCACAAACTTAATGGAAACTCATTATGTTATAGGAACCAAGTTATAAGTCTCCATATAAACGACAATCAAGAAGTCAATCATACTATGTGAGTTACATAGCCCCTTTTCTTTTACTTTTGCTTATAAAATCATCGGGGCTGGAACATGTTTATCTTTGAACTATTTTCTAGCAATTCAAACTTGTATCTATGTGGATTTGAGCTATATGTCCCAAACTACCATCTTAACTATACTTAATTTGTGCATTGATCATTAACTTGTGATAGCCAAACTGTTGTGATGATAGATCTATTAAACTGACCACTCCACCCAGCCAGTGATCACACGGTACTTAACTATTTTGAGGGTAGTATGGAGTACTATGCCTAACTAGGTTAACTAAGGTTTGATCTGCGATAGTTACATGTGTATGTTTCCACATATTGCCTTATATCACTATGTTACGTATGAATTGAAAAAACTTATCTTTTTGAACTGTTAACTTTTGGTGTCAAAACCTATGTTCTCACCAACTATTTATAGTTGACCTTTGAAATTAAACATGTTTCAGGTACAAACTAGTGAAGCTATGAGGATCATGTAGGGCTTTTGGACTTAGAATAAACTTTGAACTATGAGTTTGTTTATGTTATGTTTTGAACTACTTGTATGACTCTTAAATTGGAATGTAATAAATATTAAACTTTAATAGTCGATCATGAGCTTTTGAACAGTCGCCGTCGCGCACCGACGTTATTCCGCCGTTGGTTGGGGTGTGACACTCCTTTGGATATCCGACGAAAACTACCTTTTCGCCTCTGGGTTCTAATTTGCTGGGTGTCTCATGTTTCACGTAGGCATCACAACCCCAGACCTTTAGGTATGACGTTTTGGGTTTACTACCATGCCATATCTCATATGGTGTTTTATCCACCTTCTTGGTTGGAGCAATGTTTAAAAGTTTAGCAGCGGTTTCAAGGGCATATCCCCAGAAAGAGTGAGGCAGATTCGTGCGACTCATCATAGATCGAACCGTATCTAATAAGGTTTGATTCCTCCTTTCAGACACACCATTGAGTTGCGGTGTTCCAGGAGGAGTCAATTGTGAAACAATTCCACATTGCCTAAGATGCTCTTCGAATTCATAACTAAGATATTCACCACCTCGATCCGATCGAATGGCTTTTATTGTTTTACCAAGCTGATTTTCAACTTCCTTTTGAAATGTTTTAAACACTTCAAATGCTTCATGTTGGTGACTTATGAGGTAAACATACCCATATCGACTGAAGTCATCAATGAAAGGTATAAAGTATCTTTTACCAGTTCTAGTCATAGTCTTGAAAGGACCACATACATCAGTATGTATTAATCCTAACAATTCTGTGGCCTTTTCACCAACTCCTGAGAAAGGTGCTTTTGTCATCTTGCCACTTAAGCATGATTCACATGTATCAAAAGTTTCAGACCCGGTGGGTTCAACGATCCCATCTGTTTGAAGCTTTTCCATGTGTTTCTTGCTAATATGACCAAGACGACAATGACATATATATGACTGGTTAAAGTCTGACTTCAACCTTTTGGTGTTCATAGTGTACATAAAACTACTAGTGCATGAATTTCTCACATTAATCTCATATATTCCATTATGAGGCTTCGCCTCAAAATAAAACATATTATTAAAATAAGCAGAAATGTAATTACCATTAAAAACATAATCAAAACCTTGTTTATGCAAACGAGAAACTGAAACAATATTTTGAGTCACATTTGGAATAAAACAAACATTGTCTAATTTCAAATAAAAACCACTTGGCAGCAGTATCTCATACTCTCCAATAGCTTTGACTGCGACATGAGCTCCATTGCCAACATGGAGTTCCATTTCGCCATCTTTCAGTTCTCTAATGTTCTTTAGTCCCTGCATTTTATTACAAATTTGAGAACCACATCCGGTGTCAAACACCCATGACTTAGGGGAAAAAGAATACAGTTCTATTACAAAGATACCTGAAGTGCTAGCCCCAGAGGACTTTGCCTTCTTCAGCTCAGCAAGGTACTTGGGACAGTTCCTCTTCCAATGACCCATCTCTTCACAGTGGAAGCATTTGGCATCTTTTTCAATTTTCTTAGAAGGCTGCTTAGGCACAACAACTTTGGCCTTACCTATACCTTTGCCTCTTATGTTTTTGTCTTTATTATTTAGCTTCTTGATTCTACCCTCATTGATCATGAGAATTGGAGAGGTTTTGCTTGGAATGTTCACTTCAGCAGTTTTAAGCATCTTATGCAACTTTGTAATGGACTTTTCCCAATCATTCATATTATAATTCATAATGAAATGATCAAATGATTTGGGCAGAGAGTTGAGGATCATATCCCCAGCTAACTCAATGCTTAAGGGAAAACCAAGCCTTTCCAGTTGATCAATGTAACTCTTCATTTTTAGCACATGAGTGCTAACAGATGACCCCTCTTGCATTTGACAACCCATGAGAGAATTCATGGTTTCAAAACGCTCATGACGTGCTTGCTCTTGGAACATTTCATTAAGCTGAGTAATCATGTCAAAAGCTGCGAGATCTTCCAGATTTTTCTGAAGTTCAGGAATCATGGTAGCTAACATGAGGCATGACACTTCTGCAGAGTCATCAACATGTTTCTCCCATGCCTTTTTCATAGCCTGAGTGGTGTTTGCAGGAGGTTCATCAGGAATGGCCTTTTCAAGAACACATTGTTTCTTGTCAGCCTTGAGAACAATTCTCAAGTTGCGATGCCTATCAATGAAGTTAGAACCATTGAGTTTCTCTTTGTCCAGAATGGACCTTAGAGCATAGTTGGAGTGAGAGGAATTGTTGTTTGAGTTTGAGGTAGACATCTACAAAATAGGATAGTGGAATTTTAGTATTTTCAATGTTAAAATCTTAATTAAATTGACCCTTTTATTCATTTTAACTTAAGAAGAATGAGATCCATATTTCATTATACTTCAATGATTGGTTAATCCATTTCATGAAATATAACTATTTAGGTAGGTAACGATTACCAATTGTATCTCTATATAATTCTCATAATATGGGGTCGATCTGGACGAGTTATGTCCATGTCGGTACGTTTTACCCCATCTATGCCCGTTTCGCTTATTGTAATTGGTTAATCCAGTTTACAAGGCAAAATGATACTTGTCCTAAAATTAGCAACGTGTGATTACTGGTCTAGCTTGCTTAGACTAAACAGTATTACCTTGTCCCGACATCCGTAGTCCTTTCGTAATAGGCTAAGCCAGAGAACTTAGGGGGTTCGGATATATCGTTTCAAGTGCTCCAAAATTATGGTGGCATAGACCTATCGATTTTTCTAAGGGATTTTATTTTAGTGTTTTACCTTTTATGGGCCGAAAACACATCGTGTTGTATTTGCATGCTTAATACAATACGAACTTTTATAAAATTCCAAATTTTATAGGTTCGTGATCTAAACAAACTCTTACCTCACAATGCGCTTGATTTTAATATCCTATATTAATAAGCGTGTTTGTTGATCACGAGTTAATTTTAAACTATTAATAAACTCTTTTATTAATATGTTTGAAATTAATATCCTTTCGAGATATTTGGTTTTATCCTTTTAAAATAACTCTTTATTTTAAAATTCTTTCACGAGATAACTAAAAATTATTTAAAATAATATTTTAAAATCCCGTCGTTTTACTGTGTTGTTTGTTTTAAAACTCTTTTAAAACTGTTTTGATTGTTTTGTCATTTAAAACAAAATTATTTAATCCTAAATGTCATAAACAACCACAAACAAAATAAATGTAAATCAAGCCTTTTAGTGTCCGGTTTTGTTAGAGCCAATAACAAAACCGAACGGGTCACAATGGGACAAAAAAACAAGAATCAACTCCTTGAATCTTGTGATCCTCCCACTTGCTTCAAGATCTCTATCTTGTCTTCGGGTTTGCTATCTGTTGATTTCCAATCTTCTATCTTGTCTTGTCTCAATCAGATTACATTTTACAATTTGCAAATAAATTCAAAATACAATTTACAAATAAATTTAAAATTAACCTATCTATTACAAGGGCTTCCAAAACAACCAAAAATACAAGATATATAAAAAATAAAAAAATACAACCAACACAACCACAGGTCAAAGGCTGATTTACAATAAACAACACAATATTTAATAAACGAAAAGGAAGCAATCTTTGTTAAAATAAATTTAACAAAATAAAAACGGATTGCTTAATTAAATTAAATTAAATTAAATTATTCTGATTGTTTGCAAAAGCGGCTCTGATACCACTGTTGGGTTTCGTACGTGGGTTTTAAAATTTTTAAATCATTAAACGCATCGGAAACATTAACCGTACGAAAAAATCCGGTCTAAACCAGATTGCCCACCAGGAGTCCAGATGCAAACCAAAGAGAATAAACAAACCATAAGGTGTTAGTGATTATACCTTTCGAGAATAAACCGCTAACATACGCGAGGCACCACGAAACAACGAACCCAGTCGCTAGATCTGGTTACACAATCTGATTCGTGACTGTTGAATCTTAACAATGTCTCAACACCACTTGAAACAAATCTGCTCGATCCTAACCCAACTAATCACGGCCAAGAAAAATGCAATCACTATCCAACACCTTGTGGTGGCTGGTGGTGCTCTCCTTGCTGTGTAGTTGCCGACGCAGGGAATAAAAGGCAAAAAAAATTAACGTACAAAAAGAATCCCATATCCCTTTTGTGTATATATATATTATCCATCTTTATCTAGTTTTAAGAGTTTAATTTTTGAATAAAATTATCTTATTCAAAATTCAAATCTTTTATTCAAAACTTAGATAATCTAATTTATTAAATAAATACTAATCTAATTAATATTTAAATAATAAATAAAATATATAATTATCAACTATTTGATAATTACAAATATCGCCCCTTAAATATCAACTCTTTGATATTTCCCTTTGTTAATCGTGATTGTGTTGATTTAATCTACTATTAATTAAATCTAATTGTTTGTTGCTCGTAGTGCAACCCTTACGGATCTTATCTCGATAGCAGTACGAACTAATGTCGTTACTTGGGCATACAAATCCAACAACATCATCCGATGCAACCCCAGAAACTCTCATCTTCTCAAACAATGAAGCGGCTTCCAAACCTTGCCCATGCATTGCCATGCCAACAATCACAGATGTCCAAGAAACAATGGTTTTCCCATCTAAGCTTCAAAACAATCTCATCGCGTTATCCACATCCCCACATTTTGCAAACATGTTAATGAGAGCATTACAAAGCTCCATGCCTGTAATCTTTTCTCTTTCGATGTAATTTTCAATCAATTTGCCCATATCTAAAGCACCTAGATCACTACAAGCACACAGAACATAAACCATAGTAACTTCATTAGGATGAACCCGAGCAATCTGCATCTCCCTAAACAGCTCAACAGCGCTTTTAGACATTCCCATTCTTGCATACCCACCAATCATTGCACTCCACGAAACAGAATCACACTTAGGCATTTCATCGAACACCTCACGGGCATTTTCAACATTACCACAACAACAATACATATGAACCATGGTATTCAATACATGTATTTACCAACAAGCCCAAACTTCACAACAATACCATGAACAGATTCCCCTAAATTCAACCTCCCAACACCAGCACAGGCCTTAAGAACAAATGGGTATGTGAATTTATTAGGCATAACTTCATTTCTAACCATATTTTTGTACATGTCAACAACAGTGATCTTAGATTGATTCGTTTGCGCATAAGCTCTGATGACAGTGTTGTAAAGGAAAGTGTCATAAAGATGGGTTTTAGAATGGGAGGGGTTATCTACACACCCCAGAATTTTAATTCAACACCCCGCCGCCACCCATACGCCTCGTAGTGGCCACTACGGGGCGTTTTAACCACAGACTGACAACCTTAAACGACAACATTCTTCTGTCAGCTTTTACAGACCCTAACAATTCGGGGCGTATAGGGTTCAAAATATCAAACGCAACACTTGGGGCGTTTGAGTGTTATTTGGGGGGTTTGGGTATGTTTTTTTGGGGTGTAAAAATATAGAGATTTTCAACAAAAATTATTTTTATATTTTGCGACTTGAAAATTATTTTTATATTTTGCGACGTATCTCTCGTAGCATTTATACTTTACGATGACGTATCTTTCGTACGTTGAAATGTTTAGTTGCTTTTTTAAACGCATGTTTTTTGTTTGTAAAAATCTAATATTTTTTTTGTTTAAAACTTGCTTTTTATTTTTTACGGTCTCTCGGTTCGTTTATTTTTAATTGTTTTTTAAAACTTTTAGTTTTGAAAGCTAAAAATGTTTTTATTTTTTAGATTTAATTAAAATTTAAATATATTAATTAATTGATATATGAGTGACGTTCTTTGTTTAAGGCATCAACAACCAAAATATATTTAAATAATATATGAATGATGTTACAAAATTATATGATAAATAAGGCATCACCAACAAAAACATATTTAAATAATAAACACTCATCACCAACAAAACATATAATAATAAACACGTATCACCAACCCAACAAAACATATTTAAATAATAAACACGCATCACTAACTAAACAACCAAATATATACACGCATCAACAACCAAATATATACAAAATATAAACATGGATACAAGTGTCTGTTTAACAAATACAAATATAACTGAAAATACTAAGGTGGAGGTGCAGGGGGAGGAGGATAATCTCGTGGCTGGGGAACTGCAGGAAGCTGGATACCCTCACCTTGTGCATGCCTAAGCTCGACATGCACATGCCACGAGATCAGATCCTCCAACCGATCCACTCGTCGCGTGAGCTGCTCGCTGCTATGAGCGACCCGCTGACTGTGCTCAACCTGCTTCTGTTGGATCTGCAACAGCTGCCGCGTGAGCTCGAGTTGCTGCTGCTGCATGTGCGCCTGCTGCTGGATGAGCTGCTACGTCGAATCAGCTATACCCTGTATCATAGCCTCGACACGAGCGGGAAGCCGAACCGCTATGTATATGCGCTCAGGATGCTGATGTGGCACATCCGGATGCGGCTCCCCCTCGCCATGTGGTGGTGGCGGCGGCGGCGGCGGCTGTGGGTACACAGGCATAGGGTCCTCGTCTCTGTAATGGAGATCATTTGGCCCCGGCTGCCAAATGACCCCCTATGGAGCGAAAATCGAAGCCCGACCCGTGGGAATGTCTGTGCGATACGCATGCCCAGCACTGTCCGTCGATCTAAACGAATTGGATGAAAGGCCTCCATACCGGCAGGCTCCATATCTATAATCCCGTTAAAACGAGCAATACGGGTCACATACACCCCCCGAAGATCAGCCCCCTTTCCTGGCGGTGGTAATATGTGCTAAAGTACTCCGCGAGACAACGTGCAAGGTTGCACGGTCTCCCACTCAATATACAATACAAAAAAAAATCCTGTGAAGTGCACCACTCTTGGCTCATGCCACGTCCTGTAACAGACGAGGCAATGCACCGGTGCAAATACCGAATGAGCGGGTCACGAATACGCGTGACCCGGGCGCTGCGGACAAAGGCGTCGTCGCCGATCCGAGGCCACCAAGCACTGACGACGGCATATGAGTCTCCTCCTCGGTGTACAAATCGAGGACGCTCCCAAACTCTGCCAAAGACAAATGGTACGCGGCCCCGCAGAGTCTAAAGGATACCTCCGCCGGCTGTAAGGGTGTTCATCGGGTCGGATAACGAGTTATTCGGGTTGCGAAATTTTTTTGGTCTATCCGAAACCAGACCTGACCCGAAATTCGAAATATATTATCCGACCCGAAAAACCCGAATAACCCGAAAAACCCGAATTCGTTCATCCGAATAACCCGAACAACCCGAATAACCCTGTTTTTTTCGGGATTTTCGGATATCCGACCCGAAAAAACCACTTTTTTGCATATCCGAAACCCGACCTGACCCGAAACTAAAATCATATTATCCGACCCGAATAACCCGAAAAACCCGAAAAAGATTTCGGATACGGTTTTTTCGGGTTTCGGATACGATTCGGATTTCGAATTTTTTCGAGTTTCGGATATTTTGAACACCCCTAGCCGGCTGCGCCTAACCCGGCTGTGGCTGGAAATCAAGAGGCTGAGGCCTGTACCTGAATGTCGAAAGAAACTCCACCGTGATAAGTCGATACTATGGAGCATACGTCATCTCAAACAGACGAGACCATGGCGTGTCCTTGCCAATGATCGTCGTCATCCTATCCTGCTGGCCAAGCTCGACCAGCAAATCGTAGTCAATCGCATTCTGGTTGCCCATCTCCTTCTTCAGGAGTCGATCGCGCCTCCTACGCGTGCTCGTCCCCTGAGGAAACGCCAACCAGGGATGTCCATAAGCTCGTCGAAATGCTCGACATCTAGATCATCAACATGCGGCTGTCCCACATCGTCATCAGCAATCTCCATCTCATCAGAAGAAGACATATATGAAGGTTGAACAAATAAAACAAATTACGATAATAACAATAAATAATAAATAATAAATATTAATAATAATAATAACAATAATAATAATAATAAATAACAAATAATAATAATAATAATAATAATAATAATAATAATAATAATAATAATAATAATAATGATAATAGTAAATACATTAAATAAAATAGATAAAATAAATAATTATGAACTCATGACTCTTAAAGATGATTATTATAAACTTTTAGGGGCTGAAATTGAAAGTTTTATAAACTTATTTTGTGAGTGAAATGAGTTAAAAGGAGGTTTAAGAAGAAATATAAGTTGAGGGGTAAAAATTGCCATTTCCGGATTCTCCCTCACCCCTTTCCCTTTTCTTCTTCGCCCAACAGCCCCAACCCGACCCAACCGCCCCTTTTGCAACCCACTTTGCTATACCTGCTCAACACACGCGGTTAGAACAAATTAGGAATGGTTTTATACACCAGCGAGCACACAGATCGTGTCAAAGCATTAATTAACAAATTAAATCAAAAATCGTGGAGATTCGATCTCTTAAAAACCGAACAAGAACCAAAAATAGGATCCATCCTTCACGTGTTTAAAAACTCGATTTCCTACACCCCATTTGGTGCGCTCATTTCTCTCGAACCTCTCTGCATCATCTAAGCACACCTGCGAAGCTTCTGAAGTCGGATTTGAAGACCTAAGGCCGGCCGAACCTGCAACCTACTCGAGCACCTTCATTTTCTAATCATTCCAGGTCGGTAAGTACACCATTCCAATCGGTTTTAGATGTAGATCAAAACCCCCATGGTTCTTAGTTCGAATAATCCTTGTATTGATCGAATTGGAAACGAAACCCAAATTAGGGTTGATATGCTCTTGGGGGCCGATTGTGGTACCTATTTAAGGCCTTTTGGATTCAAGATTGTTCAAGGCTTTAATACCCAGCATAGTGGTAACACACGAGACATGGGGTAGCCGAGACCTGGGTTCGAGTCTTTCGGGTGGATCCAGAACCGGGTTTTTGCCATTTTTACCCTATTCCATCCTATTTTTTTATATAAAAAAATACAAAAAATCTTAAAATAATTCTTTTAACTTTCTGTAATAAATAAAATAATTTCAGAAAAATGTTAAAATTATTTTCACTTATTTTAACTAGTTATTTACATTTAAACAATTAAATTAAAAACTATTCTTTCATTACTCTTTTAAAAAAATAATACTAATTTATTAAGTTTTTTTTTAATATTTAGTCATTTATAAAAATACATACATATCTAATTTTTATCTTTTATTATTTTCAATGAAATAAAAGATCATTAAATGAATCCTTTTATTTATAAATCAATTTTGTTCAAACAAATTTTGTAACCTTAAAAGTTTGTTTTATAAAACTAAGAATTTATTTTTTTTCTAAAAAGAAAATTTCATAAACAAAAGCATATGAATCTTTCAAAATAAATAAATAAAAAGGCTTTTGTTTTTAAACTAAACATAAATCTTTTATAAACATACAAATTCTTATTTAATTTAAGATGTATTCTTTGAAAACAAAATTTATTTATTTTTAAACATTAAACAATAAAACAATAACCAAATGATGGAAATTAGGTTAATTCAAACATCATGAGTTATTCAAATGGTTATTTATTTATTTGATTATTCAAAAATCAAATAAATAAGTAATTATTCAAAATCAATTAGAAGGTTTATTTGTTTGATTATTAAAAATCGAATAAAAAAATTATTCACATTCAATTAGGATATTTATTTATTTGATTATTCAAAGTCAAATAAATAAATAAATAAGTATTCAAAAATCAATTAGAATAATTATTTATTTGATTATTCAAACATCAAATAAATAAATGATTATTCTAAATCAAGTATGATATTTATTCATTTGATTATTCAAAGTTAAATAAATAAATAAGCATTCAAAATCAATTAGGATATTTATTTATTTGATTGATAAATAAGTAAATAATCCTAAATGAAAACCATTCAAACTTAGACATATAAATTAGGACTTCCATAGTATGCCATAGATACTAGGATGCCAAAACTTGAACTCTAAGTACATAGACTAAGAAATTATATTGCCTTTAGGTTAAGGTGTGCAAGCACGACTTTGTAAATCCTAGGCAACGATTCAAGTGACAAAGCTAGGACATCATGTGAGTAATTCTATACTCCCTTTTTACATTTTTGTACTTTTGGGATGTTACATATGCCAGTATTCAAAAACTAAGTATTCTAGAGTCAAATTCTATAGATGCAATGCTTTTAGTCTATTTAGTTTGAATTCGTGCTATGTGATTCTATTTGCTTTGTGATTCTATGTTATTCGATACCGAGTAGCCTAAGGTGTGTTAGATACCGCCTTCGCTTTGACTTAGGTCAAATGTGTCAAAAGGGCGAAAAGTACAATCTATGGGCAGACTTGTGAAATTACTTAGCCTTGTGCTTTGTAATTGAACGCGTTTGGAGACGATATAAACTATGGCAGACTTGTAGATGTACTAAGCTTTTTAGCTAAGTATTGATACGAGTTTGGAGACGATATATTCTATAATCTAATTGCAAAACTAGTAGGATTTGCATGCTAGAGTTTAAACTTATATTCTAATTGAATTGCATCAATTTCTTATGTATACTATAAACTGTATGGGTTACTCACCAACTATTCATATAGTTGACAAAAATCTTTATTTTGCATATGTAACAGGTTAGCTGGATGCTTTCAATGAAGACATAAGATAGGTTTATGTTAGTAGACCTAGATTTGAAATTTAAAATAATGTTAGACTATTTCAGTTATGTATTTTGGTTTTGAACTATGTAATTGAATGATTGGTTATTTTGAATGAATTTATGATTGAATTATTTAAATAGAATTGTTTATTTATCGAAACTTACACATAGCACCATGAGTAATGAACAATCTAACTCGCGCCTCGACGTATTCCGCCGTCGGTCGGGGTGTGATAGATTGGTATCAGAGCCATGGTTATAGAGATTTAGGTTATTAGAAATGGTGGCCTAGACTATAACTAAGCTAAACCAAATATGAGTTATCTCATATTGCTACTTGTTTATTACTTGTTATGTGCTATGTGCTATATCATAATTGTTATGCTATGATTTTTTATTATTATGTGTTATTTATATTAAACTGTTACCATAGAGGAAAGCCTTAGTTGTTAAATACCATAGAGGAAAACCATAGTTGTTAATATGCCTCTGCCTAAACTTAGCTAAGAATGCCTTAGACTAAGATTGCTTATTATTTTGGGATTTACTTAGCTTAAGCAATTGCTTTAGAACCTTGCTTTAAGTTATATCCTTTTCTAAACTCACGTACGCGCAAACGATCGATAGTTGATAAGATTCAAACTCATTAGGCTTAATGCCTAATATTCCTTAGAGAAGTTAGGTTTAGGACATTCTAATATTGATTTTAAGATTCCGTTAGAAATAGGTTTGTGAGGTGGATATGTAGTAACTGGAAGGGTGTAGTACCGGTAGTTGGAATTCCTGTCCAGGAAAGCTATTCGTATAAATCCCCGAGGTACTGTGGGACCAGTCTAGCTTTCCTGGGGACTTCCGATGAGAGTATGACCACTTATAGGCCAAAGCATATCACACCAAACATCTTACAAACCAAATTAATTCTAATATGTCACACGGTATTTTGAATACCATTCCTTATGTTTTAAATTAAGTCAATTGATTTGTTTATGTGTTTTTATATTCAATGACATATTATCTATGATTAGTGATAATTAATTATTGCTATATCTAATATAAAACAAATGTCACAAATGCTATCTATTCAATCTATTCATATCCAACTCCTAATCACTTCATATCCTTTGTTTATCTAGAATGGCTTGTAGACAACGCGCTGCTGAACGTCGCATGGCGGCAATGATCGCCGGTCCGTGTTACCTAACATGGTTGTGCAACTGCACCAACGACTGAATGTGAACCCAACAAACCCAAGACCCAAAACTGAAAACCAACCCAAGTGCTCATTCAAGCACTTCAATTCCTGCAACCCACCTAGGTACAATGGGTCGGACGGAGCTACTGGACTGCTCCAATGGTTCGAGGGAATTGAAAGCACTTTTCTGAATTCTGACTGCCCGGCAAATCTGAAGGTTCGTTATGCTACTGGGACTCTACAAAAATGAGCCTTTACTCGGTGGAATAACGAGAAAAGGTCTTTGGGTGAGAATACTGCTGCTGAACTGACCTGGACTAAGCTTAAGGAACTTATGACCCGAGAGTTTTGCCCTCGCAATGAGGTCAAAAATCTCGAGTTCGAGTTTTGGGATCTTAAACAGGATAGTGGAGAAAACATGTGACACCCCGAAATTTCCAGGTCATCAATTCTTTATTTTTAAACAATAATATGTTTTATTATTTCATACGTGGCACTAGAATAATTGTATTTAGTGTGACACGTGGCACAACGGTTAGAACACATCGATAATTCGAGGAATTAACACACAACACTCGCACGTGTCTTGAATGACGAACGTTGGTGAACGGATCAAACCATAGCACAATAACACTGCACTTAGGTTCGGGTGAACCTAATTTAGTTAGAACAATGCTTATGTGTCGAGAAACGATGATCGTATTCGAGAAATACGAGAAATTCGATTCAAAACAATGAAATTGGACTTATTGGGCTCAACCGAGACCCATCGTGGTACGCGATGGGCACCTAACTGGGCCTTCGCGGTACGCGAAGCCTGAGCGGGAGAATTTGAATTCTCCGAAAAGCGTCGCGGTACGCGACGACCGATCATCTTCCACCTCCGCGGTACGCGGCGTGTTTTGGGAACCGAATGATTATTTTAATCATCGCGGTACGCGATGATGCTTTTTGGGCGGTGTCTCGGTACGCGACGACCCTAGTTGCGCAGAAATCTTTATTTAACCAATGTAAATCATTTTAATCGCTCTTACACTCCAACTCTCGACTGAAACCTTCCACTCCGACCATTTTCACTCTGTTACACCATCATAGTACCTCTGGAAGCCATTGATAAGGTCTTAGAAGCTCGAGATCAAATATTGGAAGCTTGGGGGGAGAAGATTGGAGCTAGTCATCGACACCACTAACACTTGTGACGACCCAGGAGCTGTTCTCAGAAGGTTTCCAGCTGCTACCCACCTGTTCCAAGTCCCATCTCGACCCTCTTGAGCTCTCCTAAGGTAGTCCTAGCACTATTTCGGGTTTTTAGCACTTGTACACACACATGCAATGTGAATCAAGCACATGCATCACCATCACACACCTAATCACGAAATTTCTATGTTGTAGATCTGTTATTTGATACTAAGGTTACTGATTTGATGATCTATGATGATTCTTATTGATTTATATGGTCATTTGTTGGTTTTATGATGAAATGGTTACTTTAATCAACATGCATGTATGATCTACAATGGTTTGTGTAATTTTCAGTATTGAAATGTTATTGATAGCGTTATTGATGATGTTCCATGTGATTAGAATGTTTGATTATGGTCAAGAAATGTCAAAGATATGGTTATTACTATAAATAGCAACTTTAGTGTTACTAAGTATGTGCTCTTGATGAAATAATCGCATTTGCATGTTTAGATCTATATGTTACAATTAAGAATGATGTTTAGAAGTTAAATGATGATTTTTTGGTTAATAGAAATGAATAGAATCGCCAATGTATGAATTTCGTGAATGTTACTATAAATAGTAACTTTTTAACACAAGTTTGCAACTTGATGATGGGTATGATAATGTTATGAGTCTAACATGTTTATTTGGTGATTATATGATGATTATTGAAAGGATTATGTTGTTGGGAGACTAGATTTTGGTTATTTTCATAAGTTACTAATTATAGTAACTTTATTTTGCTAAGTCAATGATTTATCACATGTTTAACGTAAAGATCATGATTAAAGGACTATTGAGAACTAAGGATAATGATGTTATATAATATGGGTTGTTAAACTTGGTGAAAAAATGCTTGTTTATGCACACTTTATAATTGTGGAAACTTTTACGCGCAAACTATGTTAAACCGGCTATGTGTAACTATTTGCTATGTGATAACATGCTCATTTAGGATAAATATGCATGATAGAATAATCAGAATATGATCTTATGCATAACTTGCCAAATATGGAAACTTTCCTAAAATAGAAATTTACCATAAATAGTAAGTTCCCTCATAGGAATGATTTTGGTATCCGTGCACATCACACGACACTAAACCACACGTTACACGAACACTTGATCCAAAAACCGTCACCAACGGGTCGTTAGGTCAAACACGGTCAACAAGACCCACTTAACAACTCGGTGTTGTTAAACACGAACACGGCCCTGTGAGGCCCACATATGTGAACACGAACTCATAACACCTACGTGATATAGGTGATTACTAGCCGGCGAGCTACACTACGCTATTGAGCAAACACATTACTAAACTCAGGTGAGTTTACGGCCCCACTTTTACTCTTATATTGTTTTACTTAACTATGGGGTGAGAATACAATGCAACTGTTTTATTTTATGTATGACTGGTATGTTGTAAAACAACTTTTCGTGTGCAACTACTATCGCCACAAGTCCTCATAAATCTTACCGTTAATTGTGAACAAACGAGTCGTTATTACGTAGTACTACTGGGTTTGACTAGCCCCGCTCGACACCAATGTTGACTGGAGGTCATAACGAGCGTAATATCGATGTGGATTTGGGTTCCGCGATAACCCAAGGAGGCAAAAGGAAACAGTCGAGTTCGGTAAAGATAAGCTGACACACCGCGGATCGTAGATCCAACTAAACAACTTAACATACCCAGTATATATCTGTTTTACTGTTTTCAAATACATAAACCTGTGAACTCACCAACTTTTTAGTTGACACTTTCGCATGTATTCTCAGGTAACTAATGGAGCACACGCTAGGACACACTCAAGGAAGCATTAAGGAGTCTAAATGGCATATAGACTCATGTCCTAGGCTTGCGTGCATTGGGTTGTTTTAAAACATGTTAAACTTTGTAGTGTCTGTTAAACAGTTTACTTTCCGCTGCAACTTACTTATTATATTAAACCATTTCCGCTGCTTAAGTTATGATTATTCCGCCGCTATAGATGAAAACTTGTATTGTTTTACAAATCTGTGTGAATGTGTAACTCATATAGAGTCGTTCTATATGACCATGAGCTGTGATCCTGGCCACGTCACACCCACGTGGACTGACACCACGAGTGGGAATTTGGGGGTGTGACAGACTGGTATCAGAGCCTTGGTTATGGAGAACTAGGTTTGCATATAGTAAACTTAGACTATAGCCATAGCTCTACATTTAGACACTACACTAGTTTTACACAACACATTATGTGCTTAACTTAACAACATGCTTTGTGACTTAATCTGACTCTTAGGAACATGCCTCTGGCACCTTTAGTGGGCGTTAACACTCAACTACACATGCGACCTGTGCAAGGGGACTAGCGAGAAGGCAAACTCGAGACCCAAGGGGACTCTTCTATGCTCTGAAGAAGACTCCTCTAGCACGATCTAACTCGAATCAAACGCCTTTCCCAACCTCTTTCTTGAGTGTAAACCCAGTCAAAAGACGCATGTTCGTGGACTGTAACCTTAGTACTGACTCTCAGGAAGCAAACTTTGAACCCTGAGTGTTTAGTAGCGTGAGATTGAATGAACTAGAATGACTGTGTAAGATAAATTGACGATTATGGTGGCCAACGTAATCGTGAATTTATAGGTACATACGAATTCTGACGAATTCAAAGGATGAGCTACGCCCACCAGGGACACCGTGTAATACACCGCTGCATGTGAAGATTCGAACTCCACTATTTTCACCGAGTAGTTTATTTTCCCCATTGTATTTGGTATTGTTAGAACCTATCAGGGCAAGATGTGCTCATACAAGTCAACCTGGTAGCAGTAACTTCATAAATCTTATGATAGTGATTTCGAAGGAAATTACTAGTAAAACGATGCCTTAAACTTATTCATCCTGTACATGCTAACGCGCAACAAGCTCTAACAGTAAGTGATACGATATTTATTGTATATAGATACTAGCAAATGGCTGGTCAAAGAGCAGATGTGCGTACAATCAATCAATCAATCGATGTTGCGACTATCGAGGCCATGGTAGAACAACTTGTTGACAAAGCCATTGCGGATTACGAGGCTGCACGCTTAAAAAGTGAAACAAGAAACTGGACTCGCAACAACAACTCAAAAGGATGCTCATTCGAAACTTTCCTTAGTTACCATCCTCAAACATTCAAGGGGTCAGAGGGAGCAGAGGGACTGTCCCGATGGATTAAGAAGGTCGAGTCAGTCTTCTGCATGTGTGAGTGTTCTGAGGAGAACAAAGTGAAATTCGCTACCAAAACTCTGGAGGGGCAAGCCCTCACTTGGTGGAATTCACATGTCCAGAAACTGAGCCCGGAAACTACTAACTTAATCCCCTGGGAAAATTTTGTCAAGATGTTAGAAGAAGAATATTGTCCGCAGAATGAAATCAAGAAACTGGAAAGGCTCTGGAATCACAAGATGGAAGAATCTGAAATCGAACAGTACACCACTCGATTCCATGAATGGTGTAAACAATGCCCAGAAATGGTGACCCCAGAATACAAAAAGATCGAGTCGTACGTCAGTGGATTACCCGAGCAAATCCGAAGCATGGTTACCACGGTAGACCCCACTCTCATTCAAACCACTATTTGCTTGGCTCACCGCCTGATCGACCAAGCAGTAGCACTGGGTAGGCTACCCAAGAGGGGTGAACAACTAAATCCCCAAGATCGCAAGCGTAAGTGGAAGTCTAGTCACAACCAAACTCACTCTTCACAACAATGGCAACACCGTAACCAATCAGTAATGATTAGAGAATCCACTGCTACCCAATCCAACACTAAGGACAAGAATGTCTACAAAGGGAAATACCCTAAGTGTAACAGATGCCCATATCATCACTACGGCCAGTGTGAACGCTACCGATGTCGGAGATGCGGAAGACATGGTCACATGGCCAAGGAGTGTAGAAGCAAGTCAGTTAGCAACAATAACAACCAGAACATCATAAAAGGGTGTTATGAATGTGGCAAACCTGAACACAAGCATGGAGACTGTCCACAACTGAAGAAAACGAAAGAAAACGCGACAACGGACCGTGCATTTGCGATTGATTCCGGAAAAGCTAATAATGACCCGAACAGTATTACCGATACGTCCCTTTTAAATAATGTCTACGCTAGTATATTATTTGATACCGGTACCGATAGGAGTTTTATCTCTAGTGACTTTAGCAAATTGCTTGATATGACACCAACCCCTTTAGACTATAAGTACACCGTAGAGTTAGCGGATGGCAAGCTGATCGAAACACAACACATCATCAAAGGATGCGTTCTGGCACTAGCAGACCATCAACTAGTGATTGACCTGATGCCGGTAACTCTCGGGAGCTTCGACGTGGTGATTGGAATTGATTGGTTATCTGCAAAACACGCTGAGATTGTTTACAATGAGGAGATTGTACGAGTTACGTTGCCAAATGGAGAGCAGATCTCAATGCAAGGAGAAAGACGCGGAATACCATTAAACATTATGTCTTGAATGAAAGCAAGCAAATATCTGAAGAAGGTATACATGGAAATCCTAGCACTCATCACCGAACAACCTAAGAAGGAACGGAAGACCGAGGACATAGCCGTCGTTCGCGATTTCCCAAAAGTCTTTCCTCACGATCTACCGGGACTACCACCGATGCGACAAGTGGAGTTTCAGATAGATCTAACACCAGGAGCTGCACCAATAGCCAAGGCACCATACCGATTGGCTCCTGCAGAGATGTAGGAATTATCTAATCAGATGCAAGAGTTATCAGATAAAGGATTTATCCGACCGAGCTTCTCACCTTGGGGAGCACCGGTCTTGTTTGTAAAGAAAAAGGACGGATCGTTCCGTATGTGCATCAACTATCGGGAACTGAACAAGGTAACGATCAAGAATCAATATCCAATACCGCATATAGATGATCTGTTTGACCAGATGCAAGGGTCAAGCTACTATTCGAAGGTCGATTTAAGAACTGGTTATCATCAACTAAGGATACAAAAAGAAGACATACCGAAGACAGCCTTCCGAACACGATACAGACATTACGAATTTGTGGTCATGCATTTCGGACTAACCAACGCACCGACAGTGTTCATGGATCTCATGAATCGGGTGTGTAAGCCGTATATCGACAAGTTCATAATCGTATCTATAGATGACATCCTGATTTACTCAAAGACTCAAGACTAACATGCCAATCATTTAAGACGTGTTTTGGAACTGTTGAAGAAGGAACAACTATACACGAAGTTTTCCAAATGTGATTTTTGGACAACCTGAAGTTCAGTTCCTTGGACACGTAGTGAAGGAGAAAGGGATACACGTAGGCCCAACCAAGATGGGAGCCATTAAGAGCTAGGGAGCACCCAAGACTCCAACTAAGGTGCGACAATTCCTAGGATCGGCAGGGTACTACAGGCTGTTTATCAAGGGATTCTCGAAGATCGCACAATCACTGACATCCCCTACGCACAAAGACAAGAAATCCGAATGGGAAGAAAAACAAGAAGCTGCTTTCGGCTTATTGAAGCAGAAACTGTGCAGTGCACCAATCCTATCGCTACCAGACGGGTGCGAGGATTTTGTGATGTATTGTGACGCATCGAAGCAAGGAATCGGTTGTGTTTTAATACAACGCGAGAAGGTCATAGCCTATGCTTCACGACAACTGAAAGTGCACGAAAAGAACTACACAACTCACGATCTAGAGTTGGGAGCCGTAATGTTCGCATTGAAAATCTGGGGACACTATCCCTATGGTACCAAATGCACCATATTCACTGATCATAAGAGCCTAGAACACATTTTCGACCAAGAGGAGCTAAATATGAGACAACGTAGATGGGTCGAACTGATAAGGCGATTATGACTGTGCAATCAAGTGTCACCCTAGAAAGGCTAATGTAGTAGCCGACGCACTAAGCCGGAAAGAAACAACCAAACACGTACGTGCACTACAATTTCCCATCCACTCTGAACCACCCAATCGGATTCGGATCGCACAACAAGAAGAGTTGAAAGCTGAAAACCTCACACTCGAGGCCATGCGAGGGATGGACAAACAAATGAAGTAGAAAGAGGACGGAGCTTACTACCTCATGGATCGTGTTTGGATCCCACGTTGTGGGGGATCAAGAGAGGTAGTAATGGATGAAGCTCATAAGAGCCGATACTCAGTACATCCTGGTTCTGAAAAAAAAAATGTACCACGATCTAAAGGCAACTTATTGGTGGCCTAACATGGAATCAGATGTCGCAACATATGTGAATAAGTGTCTAACTTGCTCAAAGGTTAAATTCGAATACCAGAAACCTTCAGGGTTACTCCAGCAACCGGAAATTCCAGTATGGAAATGGGAGCAGATTTCCATGGATTTTATCACTAAGCTGCCAAGGACAACTAGTGGTTGCGATACCATTTGGGATATCGTAGACCGACTCACAAAATCAGCACACTTCCTGCCGATTAAGGAAACAGATAAGTTGGAAAAGTTAACCCAAATCTATTTGAAGGAGATCGTATCTAGACACGGAGTCCCAGTCTCTATAATATCTGACCGATACAGCCGTTTCACGGCACATTTTTGGAAGTCCTTACACAAGGCACTGGGGACGAGGTTGGATATGAGCACAGCCTATCACCCGCAAACCGATGGTCAAAGTAAAAGAACCATCCAGACCCTAGAGGACATGCTTCGGGCATGCGTGATCGACTTCGGTAACAGTTGGGAGATACATCTACCTTTGGTGAAATTCTCATATAATAACAGCTATCACGCCAGCATTGGGGCTGCACCATTTGAGGCACTTTACGGACGTAAGTGCAGATCACCACTCTATTGGGTGGAAGTTGGTGCAAGCCAACTGACCGGACCCGAACTCGTGCACGAAACAACTGAAAAGATCGTGCGAATACGTAACAGAATGGCAGCAGCTCGGGATAGACAGAAGAGCTATGCCGACAAGAGGCGCAAACCTTTAGAATTCCAAGTGGGAGACCGCGTGCTTCTTAAAGTCTCGCCTTGGAAGGGAGTAATTCGATTCGGGAAGCGGGGAAAGCTAAGCCCTCACTATATCGGACCCTTCGAGATCACCAAACGTATAGGCCCGGTGGCCTACGAACTACAGCTATCGCATGAATTGAATAACGTGCACAATGTATTCCACGTTTCAAACCCCAAGAAATGTCTATCAAACGAAACGCTCGCAACACCATTGGAGGAAATTCAGATCAATGAACAACTACACTTCATTGAGGAACCGGTGGAAATCATGGACCAGGAAATCAAGAAGTTGAAACTTAGTAAGATACCCATTGTAAAAGTTCGATGGAACTCACGACGAGGACCGGAATACACCTAGGAACGAGAGGATCAGATAAAACAGAAATATCCTCACTTATTCTCCTACCAGACTAACACCGACAACACGAACTGAATTTCGGGACGAAATTCCCAATAACTGGGGGATGATGTGACACCCCGAAATTTTCAGGTCATCAATTCTTTATTTTTAAACAATAATATGTTTTATTATTTCATACGTGGCACTAGAATAATTGTATTTAGTGTGACACGTGGCACAACGGTTAGAACACATCGATAATTCGAGGAATTAACGCACAACACTCGCACGTGTCTTGAATGACGAACGTTGGTGAACGGATCAAACCATAGCACAATAACACTGCACTTAGGTTCGGGTGAACCTAATTTAGTTAGAACAATGCTTATGTGTCGAGAAACGATGATCGTATTCGAGAAATACGAGAAATTTGATTCAAAACAATGAAATTGGACTTATTGGGCTCAACCGAGACCCATTGCGGTACGCGATGGGCACCTAACTGGGCCTTCGCGGTACGCGAAGCCTGAGCGGGAGAATTTGAATTCTCCGAAAAGCGTCGCGGTACGTGACGACCGATCATCTTCCACCTCTGCGGTACGCGACGTGTTTTGGGAACCGAATGATTATTTTAATCATCGCGGTACGCGATGATGCTTTTTGGGCGGTGTCGCGGTACGCGACGACCCTAGTTGCGCAGAAATCTTTATTTAACCAATGTAAATCATTTTAATCGCTCTTACACTCCAACTCTCGACTGAAACCTTCCACTCCGACCATTTTCACTCTGTTACACCATCATAGTACCTCTGGAAGCCATTGATAAGGTCTTAGAAGCTCGAGATCAAAGATTGGAAGCTTGGGGGGAGAAGATTGGAGCTAGTCATCGACACCACTAACACTTGTGACGACCCAGGAGCTGTTCTCAGAAGGTTTCCAGCTGCTACCCACCTGTTCCAAGTCCCATCTCGACCCTCTTGAGCTCTCCTAAGGTATTCCTAGCACTATTTCGGGTTTTTAGCACTTGTACACACACATGCAATGTGAATCAAGCACATGCATCACCATCACACACCTAATCACGAAATTTCTATGTTGTAGATCTGTTATTTGATACTAAGGTTACTGATTTGATGATCTATGATGATTCTTATTGATTTATATGGTCATTTGTTGGTTTTATGATGAAATGGCTACTTTAATCAACATGCATGTATGATCTACAATGGTTTGTGTAATTTTCAGTATTGAAATGTTATTGATAGCATTATTGATGATGTTCCATGTGATTAGAATGTTTGATTATGGTCAAGAAATGTCAAAGATATGGTTATTATTATAAATAGCAACTTTAGTGTTACTAAGTATGTGCTCTTGATGAAATAATCGCATTTGCATGTTTAGATCTATATGTTACAATTAAGAATGATGTTTAGAAGTTAAATGATGATTTTTTGGTTAATAGAAATGAATAGAATCACCAATGTATGAATTTCGTGAATGTTACTATAAATAGTAACTTTTTAACACAAGTTTGCAACTTGATGATGGGTATGATAATGTGTCACACCCCTGCGCCGCATGCGGAATCCACGGCGCGGTGACGTATGAACAGTTGAATCATGCACAAGTATTGAATAAGAACAACCACAATGGATTACTATGTTTCATAATGTTAAGTCAATTGTTTAGTTACAGACAACTATCTACCAAAATAAAGACAACTACAGACCCAAAATATAGTTTACAAAATAAGACTTCAAACAAGACAATTAAACAATTAGGATTTAGTGAGTTTCTATTCCATCCTAGCATGTTTCTTCATCTTGTTCTATCTTAGAATGGTCTCCTTAGTTGTCTCTGAAAATGTCTTAAACCTGATTACCTGAAACACGTGAAAAGTAACTGTCAACTACAGACGTAGTTGGTGAGAACAATAGGTTTAAGCATTTGTAAACATGAGTCTATGATATAAGACATAGGTAAGTTAAAGCAACATAAGATTCACACGGATGAGCTGCAACCCAAACTAACATCAAGTAAGAATATGAGTGTAAACAGTCCAATCACTGTTCGCACGAAAGCCAACATATAATATCAAGTCCCAAAACACGTTTGGAGTTAGATAATACATCAGCAGTTTTGATAACCATATGACACCAGACCTGCAGTTGGCTTTTAAAACAAATTTAAAAGCTAACTCCATTCTGGATAAGAAACAATGTGTCCGCTTTCCCTTGTTGTGATCACCCAGTACTAACGCTAATGAATGTGATACTTGATGCTTTTACAAGTTTGTTTACAACAATAGACACCATGTTCTGAATCTTACTTTAACCGGATGTGTTAATGCCTTATTTGATAACATGAATTGAAAAGCCTGGATTTAATTCCACGAATTAAATCCTTTGTTTTGAATACCATGAAATGAACAACTTGATTTGAATACCATGTTTTGAACAACTTGATTTGAATACCATGTTGTGAACCACCTGTTTTGAATACCATGATGTGATGACCTTGTATAATAACAAGGTTTATAACAAAAGAGTTTGTACAATCCTTTGTCTAAAAGTGTTTATCCTTCATAAATACATTTGAGTAAATCAGTTACAAACAGTTTCAAGATTCCTTATACAACCTTTTTAATGAAAGAGTTTAGTAATTGACAAGTAAATTAAAACAATTGACAATTTCCTTAAACAATTGATGAATCCCTTGGATTCGTAAGATGAACCTGTAATGTTTATGAAATACACATAACTTGTGTAATGAAACAAGATTGAAATAGCGGTTTTGATCACGTGTTCCACCCCAAAACAGTTATAAAACAGTAAAAGAGGGGCTAGAGTTCTCACCTGTCTGCAGTAGACTTTGAACTAAGACAGTTAGCAAGTAGCAAACAGGACTTCTAATTGTTTCCTATAACATGGTAATCATACATAAGATATAGGATTTATAATTGTATAACTTTGATTCATTGATTGACTTGTGTTCTCTTGAAATTGATTAACACTTGATAACTTGATCTCATGATTATGATTGTTGTGAAAACTTGAAAAGTTATGATTTGAATCATTTGATTGATCATGGGTCCAAGAAACTTATGAAATGTTCTTTTGTGTACCAACCTTATGCATAAAATGATAATTGTTTGCGAATTTGATAACCATTGATTATTATGAAATTTGATAAAATGTTCAATTGTCTTAAGTCTTGTGATTGTGAATTGATCTTCATGATCATTATTAAGTTACAAACTTAACCTATTTATGATAAATTCACAATTGTCATAATCGAGGCCTCACATTGGGCCTTAAGCCCATGAAACCATGAGGCTTAACAAAGGCCATGGGCCACTTAGATCAACAATGGACCAATTGGGCTATAGTGGCCGAATGGGATCTAATTGGGCCCATCGGTATTGGGTTGGACCGGATTAAATTGAGTTGTGCCAAAGGTTTTGTGAATGTGGATTGAATGATGGCCATGAATCCATTCAATTGGGCCGAGAATGAAGAAGTGGGCCCTATGAGAACATGGGCCACGGTAGGTTTCTGGGCCAAACAAAACGACATGGACCAAGGGTGTGCGGGTATGGTCTCAACAGAGTAAGTTGGGCCATGAACTTGGGCCGGTTGTGGGCCTGGTCATTATATCGAAGAAGAAGGGCTCTAGGACAGCGAACCTATTTAGTTTTCCTGTCCAGGTTCGGCCACAATGATGCTACAGGTTCGCTTCATGTTCAGCGAACCATGCTATGTTCGGCTGCATCCAAAGGGTTTGGCAACACAGGGGGTTTCGTCGGATGCATGAGGGTTCGGTGCAGTATTAGGGTTCACCCCATGCACACGTAGGTTCGCAAACAACACTGGTTCGTCTGCATGAGAAGGGTCGTTCCTATGCGAAGGTTCGGTGAAATAGAAGTAGTTCGGCTGGTCATGAAGGTTCGCCGCAGGTGAGTAATACCATTAGGGTTCGTCCAGTTGTGATCAACGAACCCTAGGTTCGTTCCAGATATGGGTTCGGTGACAAGTCTGGGTTCGGCTAGAGCATGATGGTTCGTTAGTCAGGCATGGTTCGTCGGATGAGGATGGTTCGGCAGCTACCAGAAAGTTCGTGAGTCTCTATAGTTCGGCTGGAATTGCACAGGTTCGTCCCATCTATGGCTGCATTTCACGAACCTGTACCTGCCATCACCATCTTCATCATCGTCTACCAGCTATTCCAGATTGATACACACCACGCTAGCAACCCAAATCAATAGTAGTGTATTTATGGTTCGAAATGAAGAGGAGGGAACCGGTTTTAAACTCGTGAACAACCTTACACGACAAAACCCTATTTCCAGATTTTTAAACCATTCGTACCTCGTTTTTGGCCGGTTAAAACTTCAGATCCCTTGTACTTTCGTGTAGTACTCGTTGAGAGCTTCGCGTGGACACCAAGAACACCAAAATCCGTTGAGAAACGAAGAAGATACGAACGTTTTAAGCTTTGATTTCTAGAGAGAGGATAGGTTCGCGAGTTTTAGAGAGAGAAGTGGTTGTTGGCTGAAATAAATGAGAGAAATAGCCATCTTTAGGGCTTTTATAGCCCGGGTGGTATTCGGGTTCGTTTCGGTCGCTCGGTTCGCGTTTCCGGAACGTAACGCGTATTTTACGCGGTTTTAAAATTAAAAGAGTTGTTAAACTCCTTAAAATGATGAGTTTCAAAATTGTAAAAATATAAAATAATTAATTTAATTATTTTTACTCTTCGTGCGTTGTCAGATCGTTAAACATTCGAAATTACGTGTATACCCGCAATCGCGTACGTTTTCCGATCGTATTAAAATATTTAAAGTCGTTAAATCATAATTATAAGTTCAACATTCGTATCATTATGGATCGTCACCCATAACCATACTCAGTCTCGCTTACGTATTACGATTCTTGTGAATTAATTAATTGTCATAATTTTCGTCTCAACACTTCGCACTAACACTAACCTGTTACACCGAACGCAGTATATATATAGGGCTCACTCTCGCTGCCCACCACTGTTTCGATATAACAAGTTACTGTTCTTGATTAGTGAAATCGAATGTAAATAAATAATACATACTTGAGAAATGATAAAGATTCTAACACACAAGCACATAATGACACATGATTCACATTGATTGACTGAACATGGATACACACTGTTCTAACACTGTTCACTACTACATGACTAAATGTACAAATGTTACAGTCTCCCCTAGTTAAGGGAATTTCGTCCCGAAATTAACTAGCCGAAGATACTGTAAAAAGATGAGGGTACTTAAGCTTCATCTGGTCTTCACGTTCCCAGGTGAACTCAGCACCGCGTTTGCCCTCCCATCGTACCTTTACGATCGGGATACGGCTGCGTTTAAGTTTCTTGACCCCATGATCCATGATCTCAACTGGACGTTCTATGAATTGCATGTTGTTCTGAATCTGTATATCTTCCAGTGGAATCTGAACATCATGATCCGCCAAGCATTTCTTAAGATTTGATACATGAAAAGTATCATGAACATTGCTTAGCTCCACTGGAAGTTTGAGTTTGTAGGCTACGGGACCAATCCGTTCCAGGATCTCAAAAGGTCCAACGTACCTTGGTGCAAGTTTCCCTTTCTTCCCGAATCGGACAACGCCTTTCCAGGGAGAAACTTTGAGTAAGACTCGGTCACCGACTTGAAACTCAAGCGGTTTCCGACGTCGATCAGCATAACTCTTCTGCCGATCCCGTGCGGCCTTAAGCCGTGACTGAATGATTGTGATCTTGTCTGATGTTTCCTGAATGAGTTCTGGTCCTACGACCTGTGAGTCACCAATCTCGGTCCAACAGACCGGTGATCGGCACTTTCTACCATATAGAGCTTCGAATGGTGCACATTGAATGCTTGTATGGTAGCTATTGTTATATGAAAACTCAATGAGTGGGAGATGAGTGTCCCAACTTCCACCGAAGTCAATGACACAAGAACGAAGCATGTCTTCAAGTGTTTGGATAGTCCTTTCGCTTTGGCCGTCGGTTTGAGGATGATACGCCGTGCTAAGATTAACACGCGTTCCCAAAGCCTTTTGCAATGATTGCCAAAAGCGAGAAGTGAAACGACTATCACGATCAGATATGATTGATGTTGGAGTACCATGACGTGCAATGATTTCGTTGATGTACAATGTGGATAACTTCTCCATCTTGTAATCCTCTCGGATCGGGAGAAAATGAGCAGATTTGGTGAGTCGGTCAACGATCACCCAAATCGAATCGAAACCTCGTGGAGTTCTCGGCAACTTTGTTATGAAATCCATGGAAATTTGCTCCCATTTCCATTGAGGAATTTCAGGTTGCTGCAGAAGTCCCGAAGGCTTTTGATGTTCTGCTTTGACCTTTGAACAAGTAAGACATTTTCCCACGTACAGTGCTATGTCTTTCTTCATTCCCGGCCACCAGTAAGATGTCCTCAAATCCTGATACATCTTATCAGCTCCAGGATGAACTGAGTATCGCGACTTATGAGCCTCATCACAGATGAGTGTGCGCAATTCTTCAGACTTTGGAATCCACATGCGGCCGTTGAGATATAACAACCCATCAGCTCGAGGTTCTAGTTTCTTCTCAATACCACAATCCAAGTCTGTCTTGAGTTGATTGTCTGTTACTACTTGTTGTTGTGCAATACGAATCAAGTCTTTCAAGTTTGGCTGTGTGTTGATCTCCATGGCTCTAACACGAATTGGTTTGACTGGTTCCTTGCGACTAAGAGCATCCGCCACCACATTGGCTTTACCCGGATGGTAACGAATCTCACAGTCGTTATCAGTTAGAAGCTCAACCCAACGTCGTTGTCTCATGTTGAGTTCTTTCTGATTGAGAATGTGTTGCAGGCTCTTGTGGTCTGTATAGATGACACATTTAGTACCGTACAGGTAGTGTCTCCAAATCTTCAATGCAAAGACCACAGCCCCTAACTCGAGGTCATGAGTAGTGTAATTCTTCTCGTGAACCTTAAGTTGTCTTGAAGCATAAGCAATGACCTTGTCCCGTTGCATAAGTACACAACCGAGACCAAGGTTTGAAGCATCACAGTAGACAATGAAATCATCACTGCCTTCTGGAAGACTAAGGATAGGGGAGTTGCATAACTTCTGTTTAAGAAGTTGAAATGCATCTTCTTGTTTCTGTCCCCATATAAATGCTTGACTTTTCTAAGTCAGAGTGGTAAGTGGCAAGGCTATCTTAGAGAAGTTTGCAATGAATCTTCTGTAATAACCTGCCAAACCCAGAAATGAACGAATCTCTGTTGGAGTAGATGGGGTAGTCCAGTTCTTAATCACCTCAATCTTCGCCGGATCTACATGTATCCCATCTTTGTTTATGACATGTCCTAAGAAGTGAACCTCCTTTAGCCAAAATTCACACTTTGAAAATTTAGCATAAAGTTGTTCCTCTCTTAGTAGTTCCAAGACTTTCTTCAAATGATCCTCATGTTCTTGTTCTGACTTGGAATAAATCAGTATATCATCAATAAAGACGATAACAAACTGATCCAAGTAAGGCCTACAGACTCGATTCATCAAGTCCATGAACACTGCGGGTGCATTGGTCAGCCCAAATGGCATAACCACAAACTCATAGTGTCCATATCGAGTCCTAAATGCCGTCTTTGGTATATCCTCATCATTTACTCTTAACTGATGATACCCGGATCGCAAATCAATCTTAGAGAAGCAAGTTGCTCCCTGTAATTGATCAAACAGATCATCGATCCTGGGCAGAGGATATCTATTCTTGATTGTCAACTTGTTCAGCTCACGATAGTCGATGCACATGCGAAATGAACCGTCTTTCTTTTTGACAAAGAGAACCGGAGCTCCCCATGGAGAGAAACTCGGTCTTATGAAACCTTTGTCTAAAAGTTCTTGAAGCTGACTAGACAGTTCTTGCATCTCAGACGGTGCTAATCGATACGGTGACTTCGCCACTGGGTTTGCTCCAGGGACGAGATCAATTCTAAACTCCACTTGTCGGACTGGTGGTAGGCCAGGCAAGTCTTCTGGGAATACGTCTGGATAATCTCTGATAACTGGAACGTCTCCAACTGCTTTCTTTTCAGGTTTCTTTTCTACCACGTGAGCCAGGAAAGCATAATACTTCTTCTTCAAGTACTTCCTCGCTTTGATGCACGATACAATCTTCAATCCGCGGCATGGTTTCTCGCCGTAGACTATCATCGTTTTGCCGGACGGTAGAGGAATTCGAATAAGTTTCTCCGAGCATACAATTTCAGCATTATTCTTGGATAACCAATCCATTCCTACCACCACTTCGAAGCTTCCGAGGGTCATAGGAATGAGATCGATGGGAAAGAGATGGTCATTTAGTCTTAGCTCGCAAGCATTAATGATGGCATCTACAACTATGGTTTTACCATTCGCTACTTCTACGGTATAGGGAGCAGTAAGTGTGGACAGTTGCATATTAAGCAAAGAAGCAGTATGAGTAGAGATAAAACTTTTATCAGCACCAGTATCAAATATGATAGGAACATAGTGATCATTGATAAGAAATGTACCAGTGATGACTGCCGGCTCTTCACGTGCTTCAGCAGTTCCAATCACAAAAGCACGAGCGGCAGCAGTATTGTTGTTGAGTTTCGGACACTGATTTCTGAAGTGTCCCTCTGCCCCACAATTATAACAGGCCCTTCCACCTGTAACAGCAGTGGTAGCAGTTGTTGTAGCAGCAAGATGAGCAGATCGGCATGTAGCCGCCAAGTGTCCCATACGCCCACATTTGAGACACTTTCTGCATGGAGTGTTGGGTAAATGATGATACTGGCATTTGGTGCAGAGTGGAAACGGGCCAGTGTACTGCTTTCTGACATTAGCGGGCTATGGCATAGCAGTGAGGGGAGTAGCATGAGTAGGTGCAGCCGCAGTCAACGCTGCAAAGTTCTTGATCGTCTTCTGTTTCTTCTTCTTATGATGGTGCTGTTCAGGCTTCTTGCCTTCCTCAATCTGTGCTCTTTTAAATCCCTTTCGGGTGAGCACTCCCGATTTAACATACTCCTCGGTCAGAGTAGCACCAAGTTGAATCGCGGCTTCCAAGGTAGTGGGGTTGTTCCCCATAACAGTTCCTCTAACAACTAGAGGCAAGCCTTCGATGTATTTCTCTATCCTGCGGGATAGAGGAGTAACCAAATGTGGTACCAAAATGCACAACTCATGAAAACGAGTTGTATACTTGGCACTTTCGCCACTATCCTGCACCAGATTCCACATCTCCACTTCCAGTTTCTTTAGCTCGTGACGTGGACAAAATTTTTCCACCAGTAAGTCCTTGAATCCATCCCATGGTAAGGCTAGAGCAACCTCACGTCCCCTGGTGTTCTTCTCAGAGTTCCACCAGGTGAGCGCTCCCTTATGAAAAGCACTTGAGGCCATCTTGACCTTCAGATTTTCAGGACATCCAGTGAAGTCGAGAATGTCTTCGATGCTTTCCAGCCATTGTAGTAGGCCGGTAGCTCCTTCAGTACCAGAGTACTTGGGAGGCTTAGCATCGTTGAACTGCTTGAAAGTAAAGTTAGCAGTTCCAGCGTTAGTGGCATTGGAGTTGTGTGCGGAATCACTGGTACTTCCCCGAAGATTCTGGGTGATATCAGTGACCATGCCAGGAATGACATCTCTCATGTGGATTGCTATAGCTCGAGCAATCTTGTTGATTTCATCATCGTTCCCACTTGTTGAACCCCCAGCATTAGGGTCACGTCGAGGCATTCTACGAATAGAAGCCACAAGTGGGTCAGTAATGAGAAAGGATACAATTGAATTTTTCATGATAAGGTCAGTAATATATCCATACTACTAGTATTATCATTCAATTGTAATATGATTCAGTACACGTATAAGTTATCCACTTAATTGCATACTTCTCATGTGAATGTGTTCCCATGTATAATGATTTCTTTACACCAAACCTACACACTGACACTTTCCTGATATACCGAACGCAGCATATATATAGGGCTCACTCTCGCTGCCCACCACTGTTTCGATATACCATGATCATGTCCTTGCTAGCGTTTGGCAACAAGTGTGTATTGATTTCCCATGTGTTTTCCATTGATTAAGAATTCCAGGATTTTTGATCAACTTGAACTATGATTGATTTCATGATTGAACCATGATTATGTTATGTGTGCACCTACCAACAGTCGTTAACATGTAGAACTAAGTCATACGTGTGTTCTACACTTTCCTGTTAACCTATGTCAGCAAGTACCATGTATGTAACCTCTTAAGAGTTTCACTTAAGATTTACATTTATGATATGTTCACAACTTGATTGATTCACCATAATGTCTGGTTCATTCAAGTTTGAATTGTACTATGTGTTGATTCGCCAATGTTTGTATCTCAATGTGGGTACTCCATGTGTTTTGACTGATGTTCAATGATTCCAGTTGTTCCCGAATCTTCACTTCAAATGCAAATGCCGGATTCCCCCTAACGTACTGAAATAAGCTTATATATAGGGTAAGCTCTCACCGACCCACCACTTACCTCAACACGTAAGCGTCAATTCGCCGTTTGTATTTGAAGTTAGGATTCCAACTATTGATTGTTTATGATTGATTCACGTTTGTCTCTTGTTCCTTGATTCTGTTTATGATTGTGTAAACCATGGTCCTTAATTTACTAGAAACTAAGACCTTAGGTTTATGTATATGTGTCCTAGGTTAATCAACCTAGGTTCCCAATACTTACAGTACTGAGCATAATGATTTCCTGTGAGAACTTCAACTAAAGAATACTGTTACACAGATTCTAAGTTATAAAGTTCCTCTGATAATGAATCCATGATAATGATAACAATGACAAGGATTTCAAATCTAAGTTCTAAATTAATAGATCTCAACCTTTGAATTCCTATAGTGATATGACAAGGATCTCAAATCCAAGTTCTAAGTTAATAGATCTTGACCTTCGAATCCTATAATGAATATGACAAGGATCTCAAATCCAAGTTCTAAGTTAATAGATCTTGACCTTTGAATCCTATAATGAATATGACAAGGATCTCAAATCCAAGTTCTAAGTTAATAGATCTTGACCTTTGAATCCTATAATGAATATGACAAGGATCTCAAATCCAAGTTCTAAGTTAATAGATCTTGACCTTTGAATCCTATAATGAATATGACAAGGATTTTAGATCAAAGATACTAAATTAATAGATCTTTGCCTCTAAATCCCATAATGAATATGACAAGGACCTTAGATCAAAGATATCAATCTTTGCCTCTAACTCCTATACTGAATATGACAAGAAATTCATATCAAAGATACTGAAACTACAGATCTTTGCCTCTGAATTTCTATAATGATCTCTGTGTGAGAATTTCAGATCAAGGATACTAAGAATACCGATCCTTGCCTCTGAAATCCTTAATGCATATGTGTGAGAATTTAATTCGGTTTCTAAAATTATAGAAATCCGATTCAAATTCTTTGGCTCGATATCTAATCTTAGTAAAATGTCCTAAGATCTTTCAAGCTTAATGCAGACTTAATGCTTACTTAAGTTACTTAGATCCTAAGTTCCTCAAGCCTATAGCACTTAGTCCTATTGGGTAGCTTAGGTTATAGTCTAGGTCATTAAACATTGGGTTTTTCCTAGTTCTTTACAACCTTGGCTCTGATACCAACCTGTCACACCCCTGCGCCGCGTGCGGAATCCACGACGCGGTGACGTATGAACAGTTGAATCATGCACAAGTATTGAATAAGAACAACCACAATGGATTACTATGTTTCATAATGCTAAGTCAATTGTTTAGTTACAGACAACTATCTACCAAAATAAAGACAACTACAGACCCAAAATATAGTTTACAAAATAAGACTTCAAACAAGACAATTAAACAATTAGGATTTAGTGAGTTTCTATTCCATCCTAGCATGTTTCTTCATCTTGTTCTATCTTAGAATGGTCTCCTTAGTTGTCTCTGAAAATGTCTTAAACCTGATTACCTGAAACACGTGAAAAGTAACTGTCAACTACAGACGTAGTTGGTGAGAACAATAGGTTTAAGCATTTGTAAACATGAGTCTATGATATAATACATAGGTAAGTTAAAGCAACATAAGATTCACACGGATGAGCTGCAACCCAAACTAACATCAAGTAAGAAAATGAGTGTAAACAGTCCAATCACTGTTCGCACGAAAGCCAACATATAATATCAAGTCCCAAAACACGTTTGGAGTTAGATAATACATCAGCAGTTTTGATAACCATATGACACCAGACCTGCAGTTGGCTTTTAAAACAAATTTAAAAGCTAACTCCATTCTGGATAAGAAACAATGTGTCCGCTTTCCCTTGTTGTGATCACCCAGTACTAACGCTAATGAATGTGATACTTGATGCTTTTACAAGTTTGTTTACAACAATAGACACCATGTTCTGAATCTTACTTTAACCGGATGTGTTAATGCCTTATTTGATAACATGAATTGAAAAGCCTGGATTTAATTCCACGAATTAAATCCTTTGTTTTGAATACCATGAAATGAACAACTTGATTTGAATACCATGTTTTGAACAACTTGATTTGAATACCATGTTGTGAACCACTTGTTTTGAATACCATGATGTGATGACCTTGTATAATAACAAGGTTTATAACAAAAGAGTTTGTACAATCCTTTGTCTAAAAGTGTTTATCCTTCATAAATACATTTGAGTAAATCAGTTACAAACAGTTTCAAGATTCCTTATACAACCTTTTTAATGAAAAGAGTTTAGTAATTGACAAGTAAATTAAAACAATTGACAATTTCCTTAAACAATTGATGAATCCCTTGGATTCGTAAGATGAACCTGTAATGTTTATGAAATACACATAACTTGTGTAATGAAACAAGATTGAAATAGCGGTTTTGATCACGTGTTCCACCCCAAAACAGTTATAAAACAGTAAAAGAGGGGCTAGAGTTCTCACCTGTCTGCAGTAGACTCTGAACTAAGACAGTTAGCAAGTAGCAAACAGGACTTCTAATTGTTTCCTATAACATGGTAATCATACATAAGATATAGGATTTATAATTGTATAACTTTGATTCATTGATTGACTTGTGTTCTCTTGAAATTGATTAACACTTGATAACTTGATCTCATGATTATGATTGTTGTGAAAACTTGAAAAGTTATGATTTGAATCATTTGATTGATCATGGGTCCAAGAAACTTATGAAATGTTCTTTTGTGTACCAACCTTATGCATAAAATGATAATTGTTTGCGAATTTGATAACCATTGATTATTATGAAATTTGATAAAATGTTCAATTGTCTTAAGTCTTGTGATTGTGAATTGATCTTCATGATCATTATTAAGTTACAAACTTAACCTATTTATGATAAATTCACAATTGTCATAATCGAGGCCTCACATTGGGCCTTAAGCCCATGAAACCATGAGGCTTAACAAAGGCCATGGGCCACTTAGATCAACAATGGACCAATTGGGCTATAGTGGCCGAATGGGATCTAATTGGGCCCATCGGTATTGGGTTGGACCGGATTAAATTGAGTTGTGCCAAAGGTTTTGTGAATGTGGATTGAATGATGGCCATGAATCCATTCAATTGGGCCGAGAATGAAGAAGTGGGCCCTATGAGAACATGGGCCACGGTAGGTTTCTGGGCCAAACAAAACGACATGGACCAAGGGTGTGCGGGTATGGTCTCAACAGAGTAAGTTGGGCCATGAACTTGGGCCGGTTGTGGGCCTGGTCATTATATCGAAGAAGAAGGGCTCTAGGACAGCGAACCTATTTAGTTTTCCTGTCCAGGTTCGGCCACAATGATGCTACAGGTTCGCTTCATGTTCAGCGAACCATGCTATGTTCGGCTGCATCCAAAGGGTTTGGCAACACAGGGGGTTTCGTCGGATGCATGAGGGTTCGGTGCAGTATTAGGGTTCACCCCATGCACACGTAGGTTCGCAAACAACACTGGTTCGTCTGCATGAGAAGGGTCGTTCCTATGCGAAGGTTCGGTGAAATAGAAGTAGTTCGGCTGGTCATGAAGGTTCGCCGCAGGTGAGTAATACCATTAGGGTTCGTCCAGTTGTGATCAACGAACCCTAGGTTCGTTCCAGATATGGGTTCGGTGACAAGTCTGGGTTCGGCTAGAGCATGATGGTTCGTTAGTCAGGCATGGTTCGTCGGATGAGGATGGTTCGGCAGCTACCAGAAAGTTCGTGAGTCTCTATAGTTCGGCTGGAATTGCACAGGTTCGTCCCATCTATGGCTGCATTTCACGAACCTGTACCTGCCATCACCATCTTCATCATCGTCTACCAGCTATTCCAGATTGATACACACCACGCTAGCAACCCAAATCAATAGTAGTGTATTTATGGTTCGAAATGAAGAGGAGGGAACCGGTTTTAAACTCGTGAACAACCTTACACGACAAAACCCTATTTCCAGATTTTTAAACCATTCGTACCTCGTTTTTGGCCGGTTAAAACTTCAGATCCCTTGTACTTTCGTGTAGTACTCGTTGAGAGCTTCGCGTGGACACCAAGAACACCAAAATCCGTTGAGAAACGAAGAAGATACGAACGTTTTAAGCTTTGATTTCTAGAGAGAGGATAGGTTCGCGAGTTTTAGAGAGAGAAGTGGTTGTTGGCTGAAATAAATGAGAGAAATAGCCATCTTTAGGGCTTTTATAGCCCGGGTGGTATTCGGGTTCGTTTCGGTCGCTCGGTTCGCGTTTCCGGAACGTAACGCGTATTTTACGCGGTTTTAAAATTAAAAGAGTTGTTAAACTCCTTAAAATGATGAGTTTCAAAATTGTAAAAATATAAAATAATTAATTTAATTATTTTTACTCTTCGTGCGTTGTCAGATCGTTAAACATTCGAAATTACGTGTATACCCGCAATCGCGTACGTTTTCCGATCGTATTAAAATATTTAAAGTCGTTATATCATAATTATAAGTTCAACATTCGTATCATTATGGATCGTCACCCATAACCATACTCAGTCTCGCTTACGTATTACGATTCTTGTGAATTAATTAATTGTCATAATTTTCGTCTCAACACTGCGCACTAACACTAACCTGTTACACCGAACGCAGTATATATATAGGGCTCACTCTCGCTGCCCACCACTGTTTCGATATAACAAGTTACTGTTCTTGATTAGTGAAATCGACTGTAAATAAATAATACATACTTGAGAAATGATAAAGATTCTAACACACAAGCACATAATGACACATGATTCACATTGATTGACTGAACATGGATACACACTGTTCTAACACTGTTCACTACTACATGACTAAATGTACAAATGTTACATAATGTTATGAGTCTAACATGTTTATTTGGTGATTATATGATGATTATTGAAAGGATTATGTTGTTGGGAGACTAGATTTTGGTTATTTTCATAAGTTACTAATTATAGTAACTTTATTTTGCTAAGTCAATGATTTATCACATGTTTAACGTAAAGATCATGATTAAAGGACTATTGAGAACTAAGGATAATGATGTTATATAATATGGGTTGTTAAACTTGGTGAAAAAATGCTTGTTTATGCACACTTTCTAATTGTGGAAACTTTTACGCGCAAACTATGTTAAACCGGCTATGTGTAACTATTTGCTATGTGATAACATGCTCATTTAGGATAAATATGCATGATAGAATAATCAGAATATGATCTTATGCATAACTTGCCAAATATGGAAACTTTCCTAAAATAGAAACTTACCATAAATAGTAAGTTCCCTCATAGGAATGATTTTGGTATCCGTGCACATCACACGACACTAAACCACACGTTACACGAACACTTGATCCAAAAACCGTCACCAACGGGTCGTTAGGTCAAACACGGTCAACAAGACCCACTTAACAACTCGGTGTTGTTAAACACGAACACGGCCCTGTGAGGCCCACATATGTGAACACGAACTCATAACACCTACGTGATATAGGTGATTACTAGCCGGCGAGCTACACTACGCTATTGAGCAAACGCATTACTAAACTCAGGTGAGTTTACGGCCCCACTTTTACTCTTATATTGTTTTACTTAACTATGGGGTGAGAATACAATGCAACTGTTTTATTTTATGTATGACTGGTATGTTGTAAAACAACTTTTCGTGTGCAACTACTATCGCCACAAGTCCTCATAAATCTTACCGTTAATTGTGAACAAACGAGTCGTTATTACGTAGTACTACTGGGTTTGACTAGCCCCGCTCGGCACCAATGTTGACTGGAGGTCATAACGAGCGTAATATCGATGTGGATTTGGGTTCCGCGATAACCCAAGGAGGCAAAAGGAAACAGTCGAGTTCGGTAAAGATAAGCTGACACACCGCGGATCGTAGATCCAACTAAACAACTTAACATACCCAGTATATATCTGTTTTACTGTTTTCAAATACATAAACCTGTGAACTCACCAACTTTTTAGTTGACACTTTCGCATGTATTCTCAGGTAACTAATGGAGCACACGCTAGGACACACTCAAGGAAGCATTAAGGAGTCTAAATGGCATATAGACTCATGTCCTAGGCTTGCGTGCATTGGGTTGTTTTAAAACATGTTAAACTTTGTAGTGTCTGTTAAACAGTTTACTTTCCGCTGCAACTTACTTATTATATTAAACCATTTCCGCTGCTTAAGTTATGATTATTCCGCCGCTATAGATGAAAACTTGTATTGTTTTACAAATCTGTGTGAATGTGTAACTCATATAGAGTCGTTCTATATGACCATGAGCTGTGATCCTGGCCACGTCACACCCACGTGGACTGACACCACGAGTGGGAATTTGGGGGTGTGACAAAACATGGCCTATAACAATCGTTTTCATGAACTGAGCCTTTTGTGTCCTCATATGGTGACCCCTCCTGATAGGGGGATCGAAAAGTACATTGGTGGTCTGCCAATGCAAATCCGAGACTTGGTCTATAGTAGCAAACCTCCTACCCTAGCTGATGCCATTCAGATGGCAGCGACCCTCACTGACAACCATGTAAAAGATGGGACCTTAACTAGAAAGGGGTCAAAGAAAGTCAAGGAACCAACAAAGGGTTCAAAAGAAGGTCCAAAAGAGGAGCCATAGACTGGTTCAAATTCCAACTCCAAGAAGAATAACAAAAGAAAGGCCAATCACACGAACTATGTTGTGACCATGCCAACCCTATTCGCCAAATGGCCGCGGTAAATCCTAACACTCAAGCCAACAAAAAGGTCTACACAGGCCCTCATCCTTTGTGCACAAGGTGCAACTTTCATCATCCTCCTGCTGCTCCATGTCGTTTGTGCACCACTTGCAATCTACTTGGTCATTTTGCTCTTCATTTTCGTATGCCAAAGGTTCAAGCTCCTCAAACTAATATGAACTTCATCACTTCTCCTAAGGCCAAAGCTTGCTACAACTGTGCGAACCCTAATCATTTTGCCAACACTTGCCCTATTCAAGCCAACAACAACAATGCATTGATGGCCCCGAACAATCAAGTCAATCAAGGTGCAAGGGGCCGTGCTTTCAATGTCAATGTCAATCAAGCTCAAAACAACAACGATGTGGTGAACGGTACGTTTCTCGTAAATGGACTTTATTCATCTATATTGTTTGACACGGGTGCCGATAGGAGTTTTGTATCCTCAGACTTTGAACCCCTGCTTGCTATGCCTAGAACTAAGATGAATGAACCTTTTAGTGTTGAGGTGGCCAATGGAAATACCATTAAGCTTGACTCTTTTATACCTAATTGCACTTTGAACCTTAATTCTCATGACTTCTCTATTGACCTTATCCCAATGCAATTTGGAAGTTTTGACCTCATAGTTGGAATGGACTGGTTGTCAAAACATCATGCTGAAATAGTTTGTCATGAAAAGTATATCCGAATCCCGATCAAAGAAGGTCAAGAGCTATTAGTATATGGGGAGAAAGCCTCGAAGGGACTTCGACTCATGTCATGTATGCAAGCTCAAAAGTACTTACGAAAGAGGTACGTGGCCTTCTTGGCTCACATTGTGGAAACCAAAACTGAGGAGAAAAAGCTCGAAGACATTCCCATTGTTCGTGAATTTCCCGAAGTCTTTCCCGAGGATATCAACGGTCTACCTCCGAATCGACAAGTCGAATTTCGTATTGATCTCGTTCCTGGAGCGATGCCTGTTGCGAAAGCTCCTTATCGACTCGCACCTACCGAATTACAAGAACTCGCAAGCCAATTACAAGAACTTTCCGGCAAGGGTTTGATTCGCCCTAGTTCATCTCCATGGGGTGCACCGGTCTTGTTTGTGAAGAAGAAAGACGGTTCTTTTCGTATGTACATTGATTATCGTGAGCTTAACAAACTTACGATTAAAAATCGATACCCATTACCGAGGATTGACGATCTTTTTGATCAATTACAAGGATTGTTTCTCTAAAATCAATCTTCGTTCAGGTTATCATCAACTTCAAGTTTTTGAGGAAGATGTGCTGAAGACAGCTTTTCGTACAAGATACGGGCATTACAAGTTTCTGGTTACGCCTTTTGGGTTGACAAACGCACCTGCGGTTTTCATGGACTTAATGAATCGTGTTTGTAAACCGTATCTTGACAAGTTCGAAATCGTATTCATCGACGACATTCTGATTTATTCAAAGTCAAAATCCGAACATGAGAACCGTCTTCGTTTAATCCTTGAACTCCTGAAAAAGGAGCAACTTTATGCCAAGTTCTCGAAATGTGAATTTTGGCTTAAAGAAGTTCAGTTTTTGGGACACATTGTGAATGAGGATGGAATCCATGTTGATCCTGCCAAGATCGAGACGGTGAAAAGTTGGAAGACTCCAACAACACCAACCGAGATTCGATCATTCCTTGGCCTAGCAGGTCAAATCTTAAACTCTTAGAATTTATTTAAGGTTTATTTCATTTTTATCATCTAATCAAACGACCTTGTAACTGACAGGTTATTACCATCTGTTCATCTCCAATTTCTCTAAGATTTCATTACCGCTTACTGCCTTGACTCATAAAGGCAAACCATACAAGTGGGAAGATGCTCAGGAGAATGCCTTTCGAACTCTTAAACAAAAGCTTTGCAACGCTCCTATTCTCACGTTACCCGACGGAAACGACGACTTCGTGGTTTATTGTGATGCCTCGAATCAAGGTCTTGGATGTGTTCTTATGCAACGTGGCAAGGTGATTGCATACGCTTAAAGGAAACTAAAGTTTCATGAGAAGAATTACACAACTCATGACCTTGAACTTGGTGCGGTGGTATTCGCTTTAAAAATTTGGAGGCACTACCTTTATGGTACGAAGTGTGTGGTGTTCACGGACCACAAAAGCCTTCAACATATTCTGAATCAAAAAGAGCTCAATATGAGACAAAGGCGTTGGGTGGAATTACTCAACGACTACGATTGCGAGATTCGTTACCATCCTGGTAAAGCAAACGTAGTAGCCGATGCTCTCAGTCGAAAAGATCAAGCCAAGTCCATTATTCTTCAAAGTATTCAAACTTCATCTGATCTTCAAAATCGTATTCTTGAAGCTCAACAAAGAACGGTCTCGGAAGGCAAGTTACCTGAAGAAATGCCTAGTAATGTTGAACTGCAACTCGAATCCAAAACAAACGGTTTGCTTCACTTTCAAAACCGTTTATGGATTCCAAATCGAAATCAGCTACGAGAACTCATTTTGAACGAAGCTCATAAGTCTCGGTATTCTATTCATCCTGGTGCCGACAAAATGTACAAAGACCTGCGGGTTCAGTACTGGTGGTCGGGAATGAAGAACGTTGTTATTCTTTTCGTGTCTAAGTGCCTTACATGCTCAAAAGTGAAAGCCGAACATCAAAGACCGTCAGGATTACTTGAACAGCCTGAAATTCCTGTTTGGAAATGTGATGGTATTGTTATGGATTTCATAACTAAACTCCCACGAACTTCTCGGGGTTATGACAGCATTTGGGTGATTGTTGACCGTTTGACAAAGGCCGCTCACTTTCTTCCGATTCGTGAAACTTATCGTGTAGAGGAATTGCCTCGTATCTACATCAATGAGATTGTTTGTAGGCATGGCGTTCCACTAAACATCATCTCTGACCGTGATCGTCGTTTCATAGCTCATTTCTGGAAATCATTACAATTAGCTCTCGGTACTCAATTGAATCTCAGCACCGCCTACCATCCTCAGACCGATGGACAATCCGAGAGGACCATTCAAACACTTGAAGATATGTTGCAATGTTGTGTGATTGACTTTGGTGGTAATTGGGATAACTACTTACCATTGATCGAGTTCTCATATAACAATAGCTACCATTCGAGCATTGACATGGCACCTTTCGAGGCGCTCTACGGGCGCAAATGTTGATCACCGGTTTGTTGGAATGAGCTAGGTGAAGCTCAAATCACTGGCCTGAACTGGTTCAAGAAACAACCAACAAGATCCTTCGTATTCGTGAAAATCTGACAACTGCTCGTAGCCGGCAAAAGAGCTATACCGACAAACGGCGAAAGCCGTTAGAATTTCAAGTCAATGATTTAGTCCTTCTGAAGGTGTCTCCTTGGAAAGGAATGATTCGTTTTGGCAAGAAAGGCAAGCTAGCTCCTCGTTACGTAGGTCCTTTCAAAGTTCTAGAAAGGATCGGTAAAGTGGCTTACCGACTCGAGTTACCTCAAGAACTGTCCAATGTGCATCCAACATTCCATGTCTCGAACTTAAAGAAATGCCTAGCCGATGAAAATCTGCACATTCCTTTTGATGAAGTTCGCATCGATGAATCTATGCACTTTATCGAGAAACCGGTGAAGATTGTTCATCGGGGTGTCAAAAAGCTCAAGAACAAGCGTATTCCAATCGTCTTGGTTAAATGGGATTCTAAATGTGGCCCAGAACTTACTTGGGAACGTGAGGATCAAATGAAGACCAAGTACCCTCAATTATTCAATTCAAATTCTTAGTCATTTCGGGACGAAATTCCCTAAAGTAGGGGAGACTGTAATCCCCGCTATTTTCAATTTTCATTTAAACCTTGTAATCGTGCTCAATTCGAAATAAATAAAAGTTTGGGATATTCTTGAACTTTTAATGTATGGATTTATATTTATTTAGATATAATAATAACACAATACATAATCTAAGTTTTTATAAAATTTCATTTTTATAAAAGAATTTTAGTTTTAAAACTTAAAAGTCATAATAGGTTATAAAATAAAAGCATTTTATTTTGTAAATAACCTATCCTTAAACTTATAAAATCTTGATAATAATAATAATAATAATAATAATAATAATAATGATAATAGTAAATACATTTTCAAATAAAATCGATAAAATAAATAATTATGAACTCATGACTCTTAAAGATGATTATTATAAACTTTTAGGGGCTGAAATTGAAAGTTTTATAAACTTATTTTGTGAGTGAAATGAGTTAAAAGGAGGTTTAAGAAGAAATATAAGTTGAGGGGTAAAAATTGCCATTTCCGGATTCTCCCTCCCCCCTTTCCCTTTTCTTCTTCGCCCAACAGCCCCAACCCGACCCAACAGCCCCAACCCGACCCAACCGCCCCTTTTGCGACCCACTTTGCTATTCCAGCTCAACACACGCGGTTAGAACAAATTAGGAATGGTTTTATACACTAGCGAGCACACGGATTGTATCAAAGCATTAATTTAACAAATCAAATCAAAAATCGTGGAGATTCGATCTCTTAAAAACCAACAAGAACCAAAAATAGGATCCATCCTTCACGTGTTTAAAAACTCGATTTCCTACACCCCATTTGGTGCGCTCATTTCTCTCGAACCTCTCTGCATCATCTAAGCACACCTGCGAAGCTTTTGAAGTCGGATTTGAAGACCTAAGGCCGGCCGAACCTGCAACCTACTCGAGCACCTTCATTTTCTAATCATTCCAGGTCGGTAAGTACACCATTCCAATCGGTTTTAGATGTAGATCAAAACCCCCATGGTTCTTAGTTCGAATAATCCTTGTATTGATCGAATTGGAAACGAAACCCAAATTAGGGTTCATATGCTCTTGGGGGCCGATTGTGGTACCTGTTTAAGGCCTTTTGGATTCAAGATTGTTCAAGGCTTTAATGCCCAGCCTAGTGGTAACACACGAGACATGGGGGAGCCGAGACCCAGGTTCGAGTCTTTCGGGTGGATCCAGAACCTGGTTTTTGCCATTTTTACCCTATTCCATCCTATTTTTTTATATAAAAAAAATACTAAAAATGTAACATCACTGTACTTTCGGTTGTCCGTACGTCCGTACATTCATACGATTGTACTGTTACGACCTGAGATTTATTAATTATTAATGATTATGAAATTACTGATATTATCACTATATGGGTATGCATGTCCATGACTTAATATACGCGTAAACCACGGGAAGTTTAGTTGTAATTCAACTAAACAGACCTGTAGTGTTTATCGCAGTTACTTATTACTGATGATGATGAATTAATGAAATGAGAATGGATGTGGGATGGAACTGGGAATTTGTTAGAGTCTGGTTATTAAACATAGTCAAGGACCCATGGACATGGTTTATCGAAATAGCGGTGGGACGGTGGCTAGGGCAGTTGCGACTGACCCTTACATATGCCCTATATATATGCATATTTCGGTCTATCATGGATGTGTCAGTGACTAGAGTTTAGTGGGATTTGGTTTGGGAAAATGATAATATTAGAGTTAATAAATAATGGGAATTAATTACGCGAAGTGAGGTTACGAACATTACTTAAACGCGAATATTGATTCAGGAATATTAACTTAATAATGTATTCGAGTGGGTGACGATTCACACGAATATAATTATTAAGAATAATATTCTAAAACGATATTCCATAAATCATAAATCAAATCGAAATACGGTACGAGCATCGGATTCGCAAAGGTGACGATCTTTACGAATACGTACGCGAGTAACGCGTTTCGACGAGATAATGAAATAATATCCAACGATATTAAATTAGTAAATAAATACTTAAAATGTTTATTAGGAATCACAACTTAAATTGTGTTGAATAAATAAATTTATCAAATAATTATCTTAACGATGATAAAACGATAACCGTTTTAAGAAACAGCAATGTTTAAATAAAATCATTTTAATTTGGATGAAATTTAATTATTTTAATGTTTTATGATTAAAAATATTTTACGAGTAAAACCGGACATTTATTTAATTATCGCGATAAAGACGAGACCGAACACGCGGGAACGAGGTAAACTTAAATGGTGAAAGACTTCACCATCTTCTTCATTCTCTCAAATTCTCTCTCTCTCTAAAAACACACACATACTTCTCTCTACCTTCTCTCTAACTTATCTCGTTCGTTACCCGACGGATCCAAGTGATCTTTGGCTCTAAACGACCGCGTGAACGAGAGCTACAAGAGGATACGAAGAAAGCCTACGTTTGTTGAACGGATCGAGGTAGATCTCAAGTTTATCTTTCGGTTTTTATTAAAAACGTGATGTACTTGTGCTTAGAATATATAATCGAAATTAGTGTTGTCTAATGCTTTAATCGAGTTGTTGTTGGGAAATGGAAAGCCATAGATGATCTTAAAACCTGCAAATGAGAAGATGAGGACGATGGGGTGGTCGGCCGAACCCTTCTCAGCCGCCATCCACGAACCCTAGCCAACTTCCTTAAACGAACCATGGACAGCGAACCTTAAGTGCTGAAGCTTCAGGTAGCGAACCCTAAGCCTGCCACGAACCCTGTCCCTCTGCAGATTATCCCAGCCGAACCCTGCTCACTTTGGCCGAACCCTGCTCACTTTGGCCGAACCCTCAGGTCTTGACGAACCCACGATCTGACAGCGAACATTCTTCCACGCAAGGTCAGCAGCGAACCATAAGGAACCGGACGAACCTTAGGGCTAAAACCCTTTTCAGCGAACCCTCATGCAAGGCCGAACCATCCTGCTGTTAGGTGAACGAACTTAATGGTTCGTGAGCCTTAAGGCAACGAACCCTTGTGCCATGAGCATTCAACCGAACCCTAACATGCAACTAGCCGAACTTTGGCTGAACTAGGGGTCACGATCCCACGATCCTTGTGTAGTGGAACACTATACTTGAACGAACCATGCAGATGCTTTGGCCGAACCCTTGTGGCCATAGGCCACGAACCTTGTGTTATGGAAGCCGAACCTTCGGCCATAACCCTAAAGGTTCGCTGCCACCTTTGTGTAACCACACTTAATTGTTGAATCTAGGGTTAAGGACGATCCAAGAACCACATAGTGGGGTAATACATGCATGCATGAATACAAATGATAATTATCTTCTATAATATATACATATATAAATGAACTTTAAGTTATAAATTGTTATGACTTGAAATCTTCATGAGAATAACCTAAATATTATTTCATGAAACTAAAAAGGGGATTTTATAATCTAAGTAATGATGTTGTGATGAGGAACTCATGCATGTATATATGGGGGTGTATGAATAAAGATAATACTTTAGCACATTTAATTACGAAAAGTGAACATGCGATTTGCCAATAATTGTCAACCCTAGATGATAAAAATTAACAAGTTTAAGTTAAATGTTACAATGATCACCTATAAGCCTTAGGTGTTACAAGTTAACTTTGAGTAAATAAACTAAGTAACTAAACACTTAAGGATTTAAAAGGGCACTAACTTGAAATGATGAAAATATACATATGAATGCGAAATAAAATATAATTACAGATTGTTGACTTGCTTTGAGTTATCTACGCGAGCGCGCATAATACGAGAACATATATATACTAAGGACTTCAGGTGAGTTCTCATAACCTCCCTTTCTTTAAACTATTTTGTTTTAAAACTCGGAGGTGAAGCATGTATACCAAATTCAAATATTGTTTTGATAACTCAAGGTTAATACCTGTTTATCAATATGATATTCACAATATAAATTTATCATTTATTATGGATTATCTCTTATTGTTTATTATCCATGTAAACATTGTTATTGACTTCGGTCAATAACAAAGATTACAAGTATTGTCACAAACCCCGAGAATCATTGCTCTTAACTTCGGTTAATTGCTTTGACATCGTGTATTGTCACGTGGATGATTTCCACATCTGTGTAGCATTGCATTAAACTTCGGTTAATTGTTTTGACTTCATGTATTGTCACGTGGTTAGCTACCACTCCATGAATCATGTATTTAACTTATGTTAATTACATAATGATCATGTATAGTCACGAACATTGGTTGAGAATATAATTGATTGAGTTGGTTGATTTGTTGTGGATTGATTATCTATGTTTGACTATGATTAATTGTGATTGATTATGACTGATTGGCTATGTGATTGTATATGTGTATGATTGAGGAATTGGTGGTTGTGTATTGGATTATATCATACAGGTATTCTCATGGAATTTCTCACGAAGATCATAAGTTTTATAACCGTTTTAAATAAAGCATTTTATAAAACCATTTTAAACTTAAACTTTTAAACTCATTTTATTAAAACATTTTTAAAAATATAAAGACTTATGATTACTCACCAACTACTTTGTAGTTGACACTTGATTTTCTTACATGTTTCAGGTGATGGAGACAAGTAGGAATGAAGAGAGGATCTCTTCTATTTTGGACATCATCATCACATAGGATCTTGGACTTAGTTAATTAACTAAATTTCTGGCGATTAGAGTTTAGTTAGTTTAACTAAATCTTTTGGTGTATTGACATACTTGATTCATGATGAACATGATTTTTGTGTAATTATTGTGGTTGATGAAATGATATATGATGATTTGATTTAGATGCCCATGAGCTTTTGAACAATCTACACATCCCTCGTGGCATCCCGATGATTCCGCCGTCGGTCGGGGTGTTACAGATTGGTATCAGAGCCTGGGTTATAGGGAATTAGGTTACTAGAAATGGTTGACCTAGTCTATAACCGTAGGATACCCTAGTATGAATAAATTCATACACTAGTTAGTATATTCAGGACTTCATGCTTATGTGTTTATTACATGTTAATTGAACTCCTGTTATACATCTAATATATATATTGCTTATAAATTTCTTGTTTACGTGTGCCCTAATGATTCGATAAGGACATGCACGTGGTTTATCGTAAAGGTGGTGGGATGTTGGCTAGGGAAGTTGCGACTGACCCTTACATATGCCCTATATATATACCATTTACGGTACATTAGGTGGATGTCAGTATTGAAGAATGTGGGAACTACCCGTTTGGGAAATTAATTGTTTAGGAAATTAAATGCTTAGGAATTATCTGCCTTAGGAATTATTTGTTTGATCTATAAACTCCAGACAAGGACACACTCGTGGTATACTACAAAGGTGGTGGGACGGTGGCTGGGGCAGTTGCGACTGACCCCTACATATGCCCTATATATATACCATTTGTAGTATATTAGGAGTCTGTCAGTGTCAGGAACTTAGGATATTACTAGGATACTATTAGGATGATGTTGTGAAGTTGAGACTAATGAGATATAGATGTTGATGTATGTTTGATGGATTGACTGGGATTGACTCATGGATGATCATATTTGATCAATACTCATAAATTCACTTATGAAACACACGGATTGGACACGTAGGATGCATAGGATTAACGAATGAGATGAACGATTAGTGATGGAATATGGACTTGGGTGATAATATGGACACTTGATGATAATATAAACGCATAGTGATGATACTAACACTTAGTGATGGTATGGACACTTGACAATAATAAACTATAGGGAGGATATAAACACTTAGTGACAATAAGAACACTTCGTGATGATATGAACCCTTAATGATGATTATTGACATTGGGATTGATATGGATTTCAGTGAACTTAGACAATTGGGGGAGACTTAATGTCAGGTGAACTTAGACATTAGGTGAACTTAGAAATAGGCAAGCCTACATGTCAGGTGAACTTAGACATTAGGCAAACCTAATTGCCCAAGGGAACTAGAGATCACTTCACTTAAAATTTTCCTACTAACGATAAGGTTGATGAAGTGAGATTTATGATGAAATACATGACACACTTTACACACTAGCAAGGGCATAATCGTGGTGCAATGGAACGGTGGTGGGACGGTGTAGGGGAGATTGCGATCTACCTCTGCATATGCCCTATATATAAGCTTGTTGCATTGCATTGGGAGGTTGTCAGTGTTAGTATAGAGTGAGGAATGTATAGGACCTAGGAATAGTTAGCTAACACTAGTTATGACCAACTAGGACACTTAGAATAATATTAGGAAATCTATAAAAATTTGGAGTTCAACGACAGATAGGAGATGAATATAGTTCCTATATGAAATTCTACCTGTTTAAATGAACTCATTTGACCATTGTTTGTCTGACTTACGTTGTAAACGGTAGTAACATGTTTCTAATTTCTCAGAAACATGCCGCCTCGCCGTCACAACGAAGATGACTCAAACAGTGGGGATGCTAACAACGGTAATGCCAACTCCGGCATACAAGAGTTAGCCACACTTATTTCTGGATTGGTGAACCAACTGACTCAGGCTAACCAGAATATCAACCAGAACCGAGGTGGTGCAAATCAGACAACTTGCACATTCAAACACTTCAATTCCTGTAATCCCCTGAAATTTACGGGTGCTGAATCGGCCACTGGTCTGCTACAGTGGTTTGAGAGTATGGAGAACACCTTCATCAACAGCGAATGTCCCGAGAATCTGAAAGTTCGCTATGCCACCAGTGTTTTTCAAAAGAGAGCACTAACTTGGTGGAATGGGGAAAAGCGAACTAGGGGAGTGGATGCTGCCTTAGCACTGACATGGGCGGAGGTCAAGAATCTGATGACCGCTGAATTTTGTCCTCGAAGCGAGATGAGGAAGCTTGAGGCCGAGTTTTGGGAACTCAAGCAAGACAGCGGAGAGAATGTTATCTACAATACTCGTTTCCACGAGTATAGTCTGCTGGTGCCTCATTTGGTGACACCCTTGGATAGGGCGATTGAAAAGTATATCGGCGGACTGCCGATACAGATCCAGGATACAGTCTACGGGAGCAATCCCGAAACACTTGAGGCTGCGATCCGTCTATCTGCAACTCTTACTGATAATCACGTGAAGAATGGAACCCTTACCCGGAAGGGATACAAGAAGACTGACACCAAGACTGCTGCAAAAGAAGTCAAAAATGAAGTCAAGTCTGAAGCTGCTAGCTCGTCAAAAAGCAACAACAAGAAGAGGAAGACCAGAAACTTCATGGTCACTGCTCCTGCTGCTAAGTCTGCGCAGCAATCATCAAACAATTCAACTGCTAGGAATTTCACTGGGAACACTCCTCAGTGTAACACCTGTCGTTATCATCACGCACCAAATTTGCCATGTCGCGTCTGCAACAACTGCGGCAAGTTTGGCCACTTTGCTAATGTTTGTAGGAGTGCACCGCAAGCACAAAGGTTGCAACATGCACCGCTTGCACTGCCAGCTCCTCATGCACAACCTATACCAGCTGTACCCGTTCGCCAGGTACCTCAGGCACAGGCAAGAGCCTGTTATGAGTGTGGTGAAGTGGGTCACTTCAGGAATCAATGCCCAAAGTTGACCGGTAATAATCAAAGGGTGGCAAGAGGCCGGGCTTTTCAACTGAATGCTCCAGCTGCTCAAGCCAACCAGGACGTGGTCAACGGTACATTTCTGATCAACAACTCTTATGCATCTGTCTTATTTGATTCTGGTGCCGATAGGAGTTTCGTTTCATATGATTTTGAATGCTTGCTTGGTAGAACACGTACATATTTAGATAAACCGTTTAACGTGGAAGTGGCTGACGGAAACACTATTGATATTGACACTATTATCGTTGGATGTACGGTGAACTTAAATGATCACGTTTTCCCAATTGATCTCATACCTATGCATCTTGGTAGCTTTGACGTTATCATAGGCATGGACTGGTTAGCCACCCACAAAGCGGAGATTGTATGCCATGAAAAATACATTCGTATTCCATTACCTTCGGGTGAAACTTTGAGAATATTTGGAGAAACTGCAAGTAAAGGTCTTAAGCTGATGTCTTGCACTAAAGCACACAAGTACCTTAGGAAGAAATGTATAGCCTTCTTAGCACACATTGTGGAGAAGAAAGAGAAAGAAAAGAGAATTGAAGATGTTCCGGTGATACGAGAATTTTCAGAAGTCTTTCCAGACGATTTGCCGGGTCTTCCACCAGAACGTCAAGTGGAGTTCCGAATCGACTTAGTACCTGGTGCTAACCCAGTAGCCAAAGCTCCCTACAGACTTGCGCCTTCGGAGTTGCAAGAATTGGCGAGCCAGCTGCAAGAACTTACCGATAAAGGATTCATTCGCCCAAGCCATTCGCCATGGGGTGCACCGGTCTTGTTCGTCAAGAAAAAGGACGGGTCATTCCGAATGTGTATCGATTACCGCGAATTGAACAAACTCACAATTAAGAATCGATATCCACTGCCGCGCATCGATGATCTCTTCGATCAGCTTCAAGGCTCGGCATGGTTTTCAAAGATCGATCTTAGGTCTGGGTATCATCAGCTTCGTGTACATGATGATGATATTCCCAAGACTGCTTTCAGAACCAGATATGGCCACTATGAGTTTTTGGTAATGCCTTTCGGCCTTACCAATGCACCTGCGGTTTTCATGGATCTCATGAACCGTGTTTGCAGGCCATACCTGGATAAATTTGTGATTGTATTCATTGATGATATTCTGATCTATTCGAAGACCAAGGAAGAACACGAGAAACACCTCAAGTTGGTCTTGGAGATCCTAAGAGAAGAGCGACTGTATGCCAAATTCCCTAAATGTGAATTTTGGCTTAAGGAAGTTCAATTCTTGGGGCATATAGTCAACGAATACGGTGTTCACGTGGATCCTGCAAAGATTGATGCTGTGAAGAATTGGAGTACACCGAAGACACCGACGGAGATTCGATCGTTTCTTGGACTTGCCGGTTACTATCGGCGGTTCATATCGAACTTCTCCAGGATTGCTGTCCCTCTCACAGCTTTGACTCAAAAGAATAGGCCATACGAGTGGGGACCAAAGCAAGAAGAGGCATTTCAGACTCTGAAGCAGAAACTCTGTGATGCTCCTGTCTTGACATTGCCTGATGGAAATGATGATTTTGTGGTTTATTGTGATGCATCCAACCTAGGTCTCGGTTGTGTTCTCATGCAACGGGGAAAGGTTGTGGCTTATGCATCAAGACAATTGAAGATTCACGAAAAGAACTACACCACACACGACTTGGAACTTGGTGCAGTCGTGTTTGCCTTGAAGATATGGAGACACTATCTTTATGGCATTAAGTGTGTAGTGTTCACTGATCATAAGAGTTTGCAACATATTCTGAATCAGAAAGAACTTAATATGAGACAACGGAGATGGGTTGAACTGTTAAATGATTATGACTGTGAAATTCGCTATCATCCTGGGAAAGCGAATGTAGTAGCAGATGCGCTTAGTCGCAAGAGTCAAGTTCAGATCCATAGTGTCCGAGTGCACAATAGTCTCCGAAATGACGTTCTCACAGCCCAACAACACTCATTAGCTCAAGATGATTTGAAGAATGAGATGTCTTGCGGGGCTGAAATCTTATTGGAAACTAAGGATGATGGGTTAATGTATTACTTGAATCGATTGTGGATACCGAATAGGGGTGATCTCAGGATGGTGATTATGAATGAAGCTCATAAGTCTCATTACTCAATCCATCCAGGTTCTGACAAGATGTATCAAGACCTTAGGGGCTTGTACTGGTGGCCTGGAATGAAGAAGGATATTGCTGAGTATGTGTCTAAGTGCCTTAACTGTGCCAAAGTCAAGGCCGAACATCAGCGACCTTCGGGGTTGTTATTACAACCAGAGATACCGATGTGGAAGTGGGAGAATATCTCCATGGATTTCATTACTAAGCTCCCACGCACCACGAACGGTAAAGATAGCATCTGGGTAATTGTTGATAGATTGACCAAGTCGGCTCATTTCTTACCGATACACGAAACTTACCCTGTGCGGAAGTTAGCTCGTATCTACATTGACGAGATCATTAGCCGACATGGTATTCCCTTAAGCATAATATCGGACCGTGACGCTCGCTTCACGGCACGATTTTGGGAATCACTTCATGAAGCTTTTGGAACAAGATTGGATCTTAGCACTGCTTATCATCCTCAAACGGATGGTCAAACGGAGCGAACGATTCAAACATTGGAAGACATGTTGAGAGCTTGTGTCATCGATTTCGGTGGCAATTGGGATAGCCATCTACCATTGGTTGAGTTCTCGTATAACAATAGTTATCACGCGAGCATTGGTATGGCACCGTTTGAAGCTCTTTATGGCAGGAAATGTCGGTCACCTATTTGTTGGACCGAAGTCGGCGATTCGCAGATCACTGGTCCCGAGATTATTCAGGAAACGACTGACAAGATCCGCCAAATCCGCGACAATCTGTTAGCTGCTCGCAGTCGACAGAAGAGTTACGTGGATAAACGAAGAAAACCTCTAGAGTTTGAAGTGGGAGATATGGTATTGCTTAAAGTGTCGCCTTGGAAGGGCGTTGTTCGATTCGGAAAGAAGGGGAAGCTTGCTCCACGATATGTTGGCCCTTTTAAAATCCTTGAACGGATCGGGAAGGTTGCTTACAAATTGGAACTTCCTCCTGAACTTAGTAATGTGCATCCGACGTTTCACGTGTCCAATCTAAGAAAGTGCTTAGCTGATCAAGATCTTCAGGTACCACTCGATGACATTCGCATCGACGATACCATGCACTTTGTTGAAAAACCAGTGGAGATAATGGATCGTGAGGTTAAGCAGCTCAAACGCAGTAGAATTCCCATTGTCAAAGTACGTTGGGAATCGAAGCGAGGTCCAGAATTCACTTGGGAGCGGGAAGATCAGATGAAGCTTAAGTACCCACATTTATTTACTACGGTCACTCCAAGTTGAATTTCGGGACGAAATTCCTTTAACTAGGGGAGACTGTAACATCACTGTACTTTCGGTTGTCCGTACGTCCGTACATTCGTACGATTGTACTGTTACGACCTGAGATTTATTAATTATTAATGATTATGAAATTACTGATTTTCATTACTGATATTATCACTATATGGGTATGCATGTCCATGACTTAATATACGCGTAAACCACGGGAAGTTTAGTTGTAATTCAACTAAACAGACCTGTAGTGTTTATCGCAGTTACTTATTACTGATGATGATGAATTAATGAAATGAGAATGGATGTGGGATGGAACTGGGAATTTGTTAGAGTCTGGTTATTAAACATAGTCAAGGACCCATGGACATGGTTTATCGAAATAGCGGTGGGACGGTGGCTAGGGCAGTTGCGACTGACCCTTACATATGCCCTATATATATGCATATTTCGGTCTATCATGGATGTGTCAGTGACTAGAGTTTAGTGGGATTTGGTTTGGGAAAATGATAATATTAGAGTTAATAAATAATGGGAATTAATTACGCGAAGTGAGGTTACGAACATTACTTAAACGCGAATATTGATTCAGGAATATTAACTTAATAATGTATTCGAGTGGGTGACGATTCACACGAATATAATTATTAAGAATAATATTCTAAAACGATATTCCATAAATCATAAATCAAATCGAAATACGGTACGAGCATCGGATTCGCAAAGGTGACGATCTTTACGAATACGTACGCGAGTAACGCGTTTCGACGAGATAATGAAATAATATCCAACGATATTAAATTAGTAAATAAATACTTAAAATGTTTATTAGGAATCACAACTTAAATTGTGTTGAATAAATAAATTTATCAAATAATTATCTTAACGATGATAAAACGATAACCGTTTTAAGAAACAGCAATGTTTAAATAAAATCATTTTAATTTGGATGAAATTTAATTATTTTAATGTTTTATGATTAAAAATATTTTACGAGTAAAACCGGACATTTATTTAATTATCGCGATAAAGACGAGACCGAACACGCGGGAACGAGGTAAACTTAAATGGTGAAAGACTTCACCATCTTCTTCATTCTCTCAAATTCTCTCTCTCTCTAAAAACACACACATACTTCTCTCTACCTTCTCTCTAACTTATCTCGTTCGTTACCCGACGGATCCAAGTGATCTTTGGCTCTAAACGACCGTGTGAACGAGAGCTACAAGAGGATACGAAGAAAGCCTACGTTTGTTGAACGGATCGAGGTAGATCTCAAGTTTATCTTTCGGTTTTTATTAAAAACGTGATGTACTTGTGCTTAGAATATATAATCGAAATTAGTGTTGTCTAATGCTTTAATCGAGTTGTTGTTGGGAAATGGAAAGCCATAGATGATCTTAAAACCTGCAAATGAGAAGATGAGGACGATGGGGTGGTCGGCCGAACCCTTCTCAGCCGCCATCCACGAACCCTAGCCAACTTCCTTAAACGAACCATGGACAGCGAACCTTAAGTGCTGAAGCTTCAGGTAGCGAACCCTAAGCCTGCCACGAACCCTGTCCCTCTGCAGATTATCCCAGCCGAACCCTGCTCACTTTGGCCGAACCCTGCTCACTTTGGCCGAACCCTCAGGTCTTGACGAACCCACGATCTGACAGCGAACATTCTTCCACGCAAGGTCAGCAGCGAACCATAAGGAACCGGACGAACCTTAGGGCTAAAACCCTTTTCAGCGAACCCTCATGCAAGGCCGAACCATCCTGCTGTTAGGTGAACGAACTTAATGGTTCGTGAGCCTTAAGGCAACGAACCCTTGTGCCATGAGCATTCAACCGAACCCTAACATGCAACTAGCCGAACTTTGGCTGAACTAGGGGTCACGATCCCACGATCCTTGTGTAGTGGAACACTATACTTGAACGAACCATGCAGATGCTTTGGCCGAACCCTTGTGGCCATAGGCCACGAACCTTGTGTTATGGAAGCCGAACCTTCGGCCATAACCCTAAAGGTTCGCTGCCACCTTTGTGTAACCACACTTAATTGTTGAATCTAGGGTTAAGGACGATCCAAGAACCACATAGTGGGGTAATACATGCATGCATGAATACAAATGATAATTATCTTCTATAATATATACATATATAAATGAACTTTAAGTTATAAATTGTTATGACTTGAAATCTTCATGAGAATAACCTAAATATTATTTCATGAAACTAAAAAGGGGATTTTATAATCTAAGTAATGATGTTGTGATGAGGAACTCATGCATGTATATATGGGGGTGTATGAATAAAGATAATACTTTAGCACATTTAATTACGAAAAGTGAACATGCGATTTGCCAATAATTGTCAACCCTAGATGATAAAAATTAACAAGTTTAAGTTAAATGTTACAATGATCACCTATAAGCCTTAGGTGTTACAAGTTAACTTTGAGTAAATAAACTAAGTAACTAAACACTTAAGGATTTAAAAGGGCACTAACTTGAAATGATGAAAATATACTTATGAATGCGAAATAAAATATAATTACAGATTGTTGACTTGCTTTGAGTTATCTACGCGAGCGCGCATAATACGAGAACATATATATACTAAGGACTTCAGGTGAGTTCTCATAACCTCCCTTTCTTTAAACTATTTTGTTTTAAAACTCGGAGGTGAAGCATGTATACCAAATTCAAATATTGTTTTGATAACTCAAGGTTAATACCTGTTTATCAATATGATATTCACAATATAAATTTGTCATTTATTATGGATTATCTCTTATTGTTTATTATCCATGTAAACATTGTTATTGACTTCGGTCAATAACAAAGATTACAAGTATTGTCACAAACCCCGAGAATCATTGCTCTTAACTTCGGTTAATTGCTTTGACATCGTGTATTGTCACGTGGATGATTTTCACATCTGTGTAGCATTGCATTAAACTTCGGTTAATTGTTTTGACTTCATGTATTGTCACGTGGTTAGCTACCACTCCATGAATCATGTATTTAACTTATGTTAATTACATAATGATCATGTATAGTCACGAACATTGGTTGAGAATATAATTGATTGAGTTGGTTGATTTGTTGTGGATTGATTATCTATGTTTGACTATGATTAATTGTGATTGATTATGACTGATTGGCTATGTGATTATGTGATTGTATATGTGTATGATTGAGGAATTGGTGGTTGTGTATTGGATTATATCATACATGTATTCTCATGGAATTTCTCACGAAGATCATAAGTTTTATAACCGTTTTAAATAAAGCATTTTATAAAACCATTTTAAACTTAAACTTTTAAACTCATTTTATTAAAACATTTTTAAAAATATAAAGACTTATGATTACTCACCAACTACTTTGTAGTTGACACTTGATTTTCTTACATGTTTCAGGTGATGGAGACAAGTAGGAATGAAGAGAGGATCTCTTCTATTTTGGACATCATCATCACATAGGATCTTGGACTTAGTTAATTAACTAAATTTCTGGCGATTAGAGTTTAGTTAGTTTAACTAAATCTTTTGGTGTATTGACATACTTGATTCATGATGAACATGATTTTTGTGTAATTATTGTGGTTGATGAAATGATATATGATGATTTGATTTAGATGCCCATGAGCTTTTGAACAATCTACACATCCCTCGTGGCATCCCGATGATTCCGCCGTCGGTCGGGGTGTTACAGATTGGTATCAGAGCCTGGGTTATAGGGAATTAGGTTACTAGAAATGGTTGACCTAGTCTATAACCGTAGGATACCCTAGTATGAATAAATTCATACACTAGTTAGTATATTCAGGACTTCATGCTTATGTGTTTATTACATGTTAATTGAACTCCTGTTATACATCTAATATATATATTGCTTATAAATTTCTTGTTTACGTGTGCCCTAATGATTCGATAAGGACATGCACGTGGTTTATCGTAAAGGTGGTGGGATGTTGGCTAGGGAAGTTGCGACTGACCCTTACATATGCCCTATATATATACCATTTACGGTACATTAGGTGGATGTCAGTATTGAAGAATGTGGGAACTACCCGTTTGGGAAATTAATTGTTTAGGAAATTAAATGCTTAGGAATTATCTGCCTTAGGAATTATTTGTTTGATCTATAAACTCCAGACAAGGACACACTCGTGGTATACTACAAAGGTGGTGGGACGGTGGCTGGGGCAGTTGCGACTGACCCCTACATATGCCCTATATATATACCATTTGTAGTATATTAGGAGTCTGTCAGTGTCAGGAACTTAGGATATTACTAGGATACTATTAGGATGATGTTGTGAAGTTGAGACTAATGAGATATAGATGTTGATGTATGTTTGATGGATTGACTGGGATTGACTCATGGATGATCATATTTGATCAATACTCATAAATTCACTTATGAAACACACGGATTGGACACGTAGGATGCATAGGATTAACGAATGAGATGAACGATTAGTGATGGAATATGGACTTGGGTGATAATATGGACACTTGATGATAATATAAACGCATAGTGATGATACTAACACTTAGTGATGGTATGGACACTTGACAATAATAAACTATAGGGAGGATATAAACACTTAGTGACAATAAGAACACTTCGTGATGATATGAACCCTTAATGATGATTATTGACATTGGGATTGATATGGATTTCAGTGAACTTAGACAATTGGGGGAGACTTAATGTCAGGTGAACTTAGACATTAGGTGAACTTAGAAATAGGCAAGCCTACATGTCAGGTGAACTTAGACATTAGGCAAACCTAATTGCCCAAGGGAACTAGAGATCACTTCACTTAAAATTTTCCTACTAACGATAAGGTTGATGAAGTGAGATTTATGATGAAATACATGACACACTTTACACACTAGCAAGGGCATAATCGTGGTGCAATGGAACGGTGGTGGGACGGTGTAGGGGAGATTGCGATCTACCTCTGCATATGCCCTATATATAAGCTTGTTGCATTGCATTGGGAGGTTGTCAGTGTTAGTATAGAGTGAGGAATGTATAGGACCTAGGAATAGTTAGCTAACACTAGTTATGACCAACTAGGACACTTAGAATAATATTAGGAAATCTATAAAAATTTGGAGTTCAACGACAGATAGGAGATGAATATAGTTCCTATATGAAATTCTACCTGTTTAAATGAACTCATTTGACCATTGTTTGTCTGACTTACGTTGTAAACGGTAGTAACATGTTTCTAATTTCTCAGAAACATGCCGCCTCGCCGTCACAACGAAGATGACTCAAACAGTGGGGATGCTAACAACGGTAATGCCAACTCCGGCATACAAGAGTTAGCCACACTTATTTCTGGATTGGTGAACCAACTGACTCAGGCTAACCAGAATATCAACCAGAACCGAGGTGGTGCAAATCAGACAACTTGCACATTCAAACACTTCAATTCCTGTAATCCCCTGAAATTTACGGGTGCTGAATCGGCCACTGGTCTGCTACAGTGGTTTGAGAGTATGGAGAACACCTTCATCAACAGCGAATGTCCCGAGAATCTGAAAGTTCGCTATGCCACCAGTGTTTTTCAAAAGAGAGCACTAACTTGGTGGAATGGGGAAAAGCGAACTAGGGGAGTGGATGCTGCCTTAGCACTGACATGGGCGGAGGTCAAGAATCTGATGACCGCTGAATTTTGTCCTCGAAGCGAGATGAGGAAGCTTGAGGCCGAGTTTTGGGAACTCAAGCAAGACAGCGGAGAGAATGTTATCTACAATACTCGTTTCCACGAGTATAGTCTGCTGGTGCCTCATTTGGTGACACCCTTGGATAGGGCGATTGAAAAGTATATCGGCGGACTGCCGATACAGATCCAGGATACAGTCTACGGGAGCAATCCCGAAACACTTGAGGCTGCGATCCGTCTATCTGCAACTCTTACTGATAATCACGTGAAGAATGGAACCCTTACCCGGAAGGGATACAAGAAGACTGACACCAAGACTGCTGCAAAAGAAGTCAAAAATGAAGTCAAGTCTGAAGCTGCTAGCTCGTCAAAAAGCAACAACAAGAAGAGGAAGACCAGAAACTTCATGGTCACTGCTCCTGCTGCTAAGTCTGCGCAGCAATCATCAAACAATTCAACTGCTAGGAATTTCACTGGGAACACTCCTCAGTGTAACACCTGTCGTTATCATCACGCACCAAATTTGCCATGTCGCGTCTGCAACAACTGCGGCAAGTTTGGCCACTTTGCTAATGTTTGTAGGAGTGCACCGCAAGCACAAAGGTTGCAACATGCACCGCTTGCACTGCCAGCTCCTCATGCACAACCTATACCAGCTGTACCCGTTCGCCAGGTACCTCAGGCACAGGCAAGAGCCTGTTATGAGTGTGGTGAAGTGGGTCACTTCAGGAATCAATGCCCAAAGTTGACCGGTAATAATCAAAGGGTGGCAAGAGGCCGGGCTTTTCAACTGAATGCTCCAGCTGCTCAAGCCAACCAGGACGTGGTCAACGGTACATTTCTGATCAACAACTCTTATGCATCTGTCTTATTTGATTCTGGTGCCGATAGGAGTTTCGTTTCATATGATTTTGAATGCTTGCTTGGTAGAACACGTACATATTTAGATAAACCGTTTAACGTGGAAGTGGCTGACGGAAACACTATTGATATTGACACTATTATCGTTGGATGTACGGTGAACTTAAATGATCACGTTTTCCCAATTGATCTCATACCTATGCATCTTGGTAGCTTTGACGTTATCATAGGCATGGACTGGTTAGCCACCCACAAAGCGGAGATTGTATGCCATGAAAAATACATTCGTATTCCATTACCTTCGGGTGAAACTTTGAGAATATTTGGAGAAACTGCAAGTAAAGGTCTTAAGCTGATGTCTTGCACTAAAGCACACAAGTACCTTAGGAAGAAATGTATAGCCTTCTTAGCACACATTGTGGAGAAGAAAGAGAAAGAAAAGAGAATTGAAGATGTTCCGGTGATACGAGAATTTTCAGAAGTCTTTCCAGACGATTTGCCGGGTCTTCCACCAGAACGTCAAGTGGAGTTCCGAATCGACTTAGTACCTGGTGCTAACCCAGTAGCCAAAGCTCCCTACAGACTTGCGCCTTCGGAGTTGCAAGAATTGGCGAGCCAGCTGCAAGAACTTACCGATAAAGGATTCATTCGCCCAAGCCATTCGCCATGGGGTGCACCGGTCTTGTTCGTCAAGAAAAAGGACGGGTCATTCCGAATGTGTATCGATTACCGCGAATTGAACAAACTCACAATTAAGAATCGATATCCACTGCCGCGCATCGATGATCTCTTCGATCAGCTTCAAGGCTCGGCATGGTTTTCAAAGATCGATCTTAGGTCTGGGTATCATCAGCTTCGTGTACATGATGATGATATTCCCAAGACTGCTTTCAGAACCAGATATGGCCACTATGAGTTTTTGGTAATGCCTTTCGGCCTTACCAATGCACCTGCGGTTTTCATGGATCTCATGAACCGTGTTTGCAGGCCATACCTGGATAAATTTGTGATTGTATTCATTGATGATATTCTGATCTATTCGAAGACCAAGGAAGAACACGAGAAACACCTCAAGTTGGTCTTGGAGATCCTAAGAGAAGAGCGACTGTATGCCAAATTCCCTAAATGTGAATTTTGGCTTAAGGAAGTTCAATTCTTGGGGCATATAGTCAACGAATACGGTGTTCACGTGGATCCTGCAAAGATTGATGCTGTGAAGAATTGGAGTACACCGAAGACACCGACGGAGATTCGATCGTTTCTTGGACTTGCCGGTTACTATCGGCGGTTCATATCGAACTTCTCCAGGATTGCTGTCCCTCTCACAGCTTTGACTCAAAAGAATAGGCCATACGAGTGGGGACCAAAGCAAGAAGAGGCATTTCAGACTCTGAAGCAGAAACTCTGTGATGCTCCTGTCTTGACATTGCCTGATGGAAATGATGATTTTGTGGTTTATTGTGATGCATCCAACCTAGGTCTCGGTTGTGTTCTCATGCAACGGGGAAAGGTTGTGGCTTATGCATCAAGACAATTGAAGATTCACGAAAAGAACTACACCACACACGACTTGGAACTTGGTGCAGTCGTGTTTGCCTTGAAGATATGGAGACACTATCTTTATGGCATTAAGTGTGTAGTGTTCACTGATCATAAGAGTTTGCAACATATTCTGAATCAGAAAGAACTTAATATGAGACAACGGAGATGGGTTGAACTGTTAAATGATTATGACTGTGAAATTCGCTATCATCCTGGGAAAGCGAATGTAGTAGCAGATGCGCTTAGTCGCAAGAGTCAAGTTCAGATCCATAGTGTCCGAGTGCACAATAGTCTCCGAAATGACGTTCTCACAGCCCAACAACACTCATTAGCTCAAGATGATTTGAAGAATGAGATGTCTTGCGGGGCTGAAATCTTATTGGAAACTAAGGATGATGGGTTAATGTATTACTTGAATCGATTGTGGATACCGAATAGGGGTGATCTCAGGATGGTGATTATGAATGAAGCTCATAAGTCTCATTACTCAATCCATCCAGGTTCTGACAAGATGTATCAAGACCTTAGGGGCTTGTACTGGTGGCCTGGAATGAAGAAGGATATTGCTGAGTATGTGTCTAAGTGCCTTAACTGTGCCAAAGTCAAGGCCGAACATCAGCGACCTTCGGGGTTGTTATTACAACCAGAGATACCGATGTGGAAGTGGGAGAATATCTCCATGGATTTCATTACTAAGCTCCCACGCACCACGAACGGTAAAGATAGCATCTGGGTAATTGTTGATAGATTGACCAAGTCGGCTCATTTCTTACCGATACACGAAACTTACCCTGTGCGGAAGTTAGCTCGTATCTACATTGACGAGATCATTAGCCGACATGGTATTCCCTTAAGCATAATATCGGACCGTGACGCTCGCTTCACGGCACGATTTTGGGAATCACTTCATGAAGCTTTTGGAACAAGATTGGATCTTAGCACTGCTTATCATCCTCAAACGGATGGTCAAACGGAGCGAACGATTCAAACATTGGAAGACATGTTGAGAGCTTGTGTCATCGATTTCGGTGGCAATTGGGATAGCCATCTACCATTGGTTGAGTTCTCGTATAACAATAGTTATCACGCGAGCATTGGTATGGCACCGTTTGAAGCTCTTTATGGCAGGAAATGTCGGTCACCTATTTGTTGGACCGAAGTCGGCGATTCGCAGATCACTGGTCCCGAGATTATTCAGGAAACGACTGACAAGATCCGCCAATCCGCGACAATCTGTTAGCTGCTCGCAGTCGACAGAAGAGTTACGTGGATAAACGAAGAAAACCTCTAGAGTTTGAAGTGGGAGATATGGTATTGCTTAAAGTGTCGCCTTGGAAGGGCGTTGTTCGATTCGGAAAGAAGGGGAAGCTTGCTCCACGATATGTTGGCCCTTTTAAAATCCTTGAACGGATCGGGAAGGTTGCTTACAAATTGGAACTTCCTCCTGAACTTAGTAATGTGCATCCGACGTTTCACGTGTCCAATCTAAGAAAGTGCTTAGCTGATCAAGATCTTCAGGTACCACTCGATGACATTCGCATCGACGATACCATGCACTTTGTTGAAAAACCAGTGGAGATAATGGATCGTGAGGTTAAGCAGCTCAAACGCAGTAGAATTCCCATTGTCAAAGTACGTTGGGAATCGAAGCGAGGTCCAGAATTCACTTGGGAGCGGGAAGATCAGATGAAGCTTAAGTACCCACATTTATTTACTACGGTCACTCCAAGTTGAATTTCGGGACGAAATTCCTTTAACTAGGGGAGACTGTAACATCACTGTACTTTCGGTTGTCCGTACGTCCGTACATTCGTACGATTGTACTGTTACGACCTGAGATTTATTAATTATTAATGATTATGAAATTACTGATTTTCATTACTGATATTATCACTATATGGGTATGCATGTCCATGACTTAATATACGCGTAAACCACGGGAAGTTTAGTTGTAATTCAACTAAACAGACCTGTAGTGTTTATCGCAGTTACTTATTACTGATGATGATGAATTAATGAAATGAGAATGGATGTGGGATGGAACTGGGAATTTGTTAGAGTCTGGTTATTAAACATAGTCAAGGACCCATGGACATGGTTTATCGAAATAGCGGTGGGACGGTGGCTAGGGCAGTTGCGACTGACCCTTACATATGCCCTATATATATGCATATTTCGGTCTATCATGGATGTGTCAGTGACTAGAGTTTAGTGGGATTTGGTTTGGGAAAATGATAATATTAGAGTTAATAAATAATGGGAATTAATTACGCGAAGTGAGGTTACGAACATTACTTAAACGCGAATATTGATTCAGGAATATTAACTTAATAATGTATTCGAGTGGGTGACGATTCACACGAATATAATTATTAAGAATAATATTCTAAACGATATTCCATAAATCATAAATCAAATCGAAATACGGTACGAGCATCGGATTCGCAAAGGTGACGATCTTTACGAATACGTACGCGAGTAACGCGTTTCGACGAGATAATGAAATAATATCCAACGATATTAAATTAGTAAATAAATACTTAAAATGTTTATTAGGAATCACAACTTAAATTGTGTTGAATAAATAAATTTATCAAATAATTATCTTAACGATGATAAAACGATAACCGTTTTAAGAAACAGCAATGTTTAAATAAAATCATTTTAATTTGGATGAAATTTAATTATTTTAATGTTTTATGATTAAAAATATTTTACGAGTAAAACCGGACATTTATTTAATTATCGCGATAAAGACGAGACCGAACACGCGGGAACGAGGTAAACTTAAATGGTGAAAGACTTCACCATCTTCTTCATTCTCTCAAATTCTCTCTCTCTCTAAAAACACACACATACTTCTCTCTACCTTCTCTCTAACTTATCTCGTTCGTTACCCGACGGATCCAAGTGATCTTTGGCTCTAAACGACCGTGTGAACGAGAGCTACAAGAGGATACGAAGAAAGCCTACGTTTGTTGAACGGATCGAGGTAGATCTCAAGTTTATCTTTCGGTTTTTATTAAAAACGTGATGTACTTGTGCTTAGAATATATAATCGAAATTAGTGTTGTCTAATGCTTTAATCGAGTTGTTGTTGGGAAATGGAAAGCCATAGATGATCTTAAAACCTGCAAATGAGAAGATGAGGACGATGGGGTGGTCGGCCGAACCCTTCTCAGCCGCCATCCACGAACCCTAGCCAACTTCCTTAAACGAACCATGGACAGCGAACCTTAAGTGCTGAAGCTTCAGGTAGCGAACCCTAAGCCTGCCACGAACCCTGTCCCTCTGCAGATTATCCCAGCCGAACCCTGCTCACTTTGGCCGAACCCTGCTCACTTTGGCCGAACCCTCAGGTCTTGACGAACCCACGATCTGACAGCGAACATTCTTCCACGCAAGGTCAGCAGCGAACCATAAGGAACCGGACGAACCTTAGGGCTAAAACCCTTTTCAGCGAACCCTCATGCAAGGCCGAACCATCCTGCTGTTAGGTGAACGAACTTAATGGTTCGTGAGCCTTAAGGCAACGAACCCTTGTGCCATGAGCATTCAACCGAACCCTAACATGCAACTAGCCGAACTTTGGCTGAACTAGGGGTCACGATCCCACGATCCTTGTGTAGTGGAACACTATACTTGAACGAACCATGCAGATGCTTTGGCCGAACCCTTGTGGCCATAGGCCACGAACCTTGTGTTATGGAAGCCGAACCTTCGGCCATAACCCTAAAGGTTCGCTGCCACCTTTGTGTAACCACACTTAATTGTTGAATCTAGGGTTAAGGACGATCCAAGAACCACATAGTGGGGTAATACATGCATGCATGAATACAAATGATAATTATCTTCTATAATATATACATATATAAATGAACTTTAAGTTATAAATTGTTATGACTTGAAATCTTCATGAGAATAACCTAAATATTATTTCATGAAACTAAAAAGGGGATTTTATAATCTAAGTAATGATGTTGTGATGAGGAACTCATGCATGTATATATGGGGGTGTATGAATAAAGATAATACTTTAGCACATTTAATTACGAAAAGTGAACATGCGATTTGCCAATAATTGTCAACCCTAGATGATAAAAATTAACAAGTTTAAGTTAAATGTTACAATGATCACCTATAAGCCTTAGGTGTTACAAGTTAACTTTGAGTAAATAAACTAAGTAACTAAACACTTAAGGATTTAAAAGGGCACTAACTTGAAATGATGAAAATATACTTATGAATGCGAAATAAAATATAATTACAGATTGTTGACTTGCTTTGAGTTATCTACGCGAGCGCGCATAATACGAGAACATATATATACTAAGGACTTCAGGTGAGTTCTCATAACCTCCCTTTCTTTAAACTATTTTGTTTTAAAACTCGGAGGTGAAGCATGTATACCAAATTCAAATATTGTTTTGATAACTCAAGGTTAATACCTGTTTATCAATATGATATTCACAATATAAATTTGTCATTTATTATGGATTATCTCTTATTGTTTATTATCCATGTAAACATTGTTATTGACTTCGGTCAATAACAAAGATTACAAGTATTGTCACAAACCCCGAGAATCATTGCTCTTAACTTCGGTTAATTGCTTTGACATCGTGTATTGTCACGTGGATGATTTTCACATCTGTGTAGCATTGCATTAAACTTCGGTTAATTGTTTTGACTTCATGTATTGTCACGTGGTTAGCTACCACTCCATGAATCATGTATTTAACTTATGTTAATTACATAATGATCATGTATAGTCACGAACATTGGTTGAGAATATAATTGATTGAGTTGGTTGATTTGTTGTGGATTGATTATCTATGTTTGACTATGATTAATTGTGATTGATTATGACTGATTGGCTATGTGATTATGTGATTGTATATGTGTATGATTGAGGAATTGGTGGTTGTGTATTGGATTATATCATACATGTATTCTCATGGAATTTCTCACGAAGATCATAAGTTTTATAACCGTTTTAAATAAAGCATTTTATAAAACCATTTTAAACTTAAACTTTTAAACTCATTTTATTAAAACATTTTTAAAAATATAAAGACTTATGATTACTCACCAACTACTTTGTAGTTGACACTTGATTTTCTTACATGTTTCAGGTGATGGAGACAAGTAGGAATGAAGAGAGGATCTCTTCTATTTTGGACATCATCATCACATAGGATCTTGGACTTAGTTAATTAACTAAATTTCTGGCGATTAGAGTTTAGTTAGTTTAACTAAATCTTTTGGTGTATTGACATACTTGATTCATGATGAACATGATTTTTTGTGTAATTATTGTGGTTGATGAAATGATATATGATGATTTGATTTAGATGCCCATGAGCTTTTGAACAATCTACACATCCCTCGTGGCATCCCGATGATTCCGCCGTCGGTCGGGGTGTTACAGATTGGTATCAGAGCCTGGGTTATAGGGAATTAGGTTACTAGAAATGGTTGACCTAGTCTATAACCGTAGGATACCCTAGTATGAATAAATTCATACACTAGTTAGTATATTCAGGACTTCATGCTTATGTGTTTATTACATGTTAATTGAACTCCTGTTATACATCTAATATATATATTGCTTATAAATTTCTTGTTTACGTGTGCCCTAATGATTCGATAAGGACATGCACGTGGTTTATCGTAAAGGTGGTGGGATGTTGGCTAGGGAAGTTGCGACTGACCCTTACATATGCCCTATATATATACCATTTACGGTACATTAGGTGGATGTCAGTATTGAAGAATGTGGGAACTACCCGTTTGGGAAATTAATTGTTTAGGAAATTAAATGCTTAGGAATTATCTGCCTTAGGAATTATTTGTTTGATCTATAAACTCCAGACAAGGACACACTCGTGGTATACTACAAAGGTGGTGGGACGGTGGCTGGGGCAGTTGCGACTGACCCCTACATATGCCCTATATATACCATTTGTAGTATATTAGGAGTCTGTCAGTGTCAGGAACTTAGGATATTACTAGGATACTATTAGGATGATGTTGTGAAGTTGAGACTAATGAGATATAGATGTTGATGTATGTTTGATGGATTGACTGGGATTGACTCATGGATGATCATATTTGATCAATACTCATAAATTCACTTATGAAACACACGGATTGGACACGTAGGATGCATAGGATTAACGAATGAGATGAACGATTAGTGATGGAATATGGACTTGGGTGATAATATGGACACTTGATGATAATATAAACGCATAGTGATGATACTAACACTTAGTGATGGTATGGACACTTGACAATTATAAACTATAGGGAGGATATAAACACTCAGTGACAATAAGAACACTTCGTGATGATATGAACCCTTAATGATGATTATTTTATAACCTTAAAAGTTTGTTTTATAAAACTAAGAATTTATTTTTTTTCTAAAAAGAAAATTTCATAAACAAAAGCATATGAATCTTTCAAAATAAATAAATAAAAAGGCTTTTGTTGTTAAACTAAACATTAATCTTTTATAAACATACAAATTCTTATTTAATTTAAGATGTATTCTTCGAAAACAAAATTTATTTATTTTTAAACATTAAACAATAAAACAATAACCAAAGGATGGAAATTAGGTTAATTCAAACATCATGAGTTATTCAAATGGTTATTTATTTATTTGATTATTCAAAAATAAAATAAATAAGTAATTATTCAAAATCAATTAGAAGATTTATTTGTTTGATTATTAAAAATCGAATAAAAAAATTATTCACATTCAATTAGGATATTTATTTATTTGATTATTCAAAGTCAAATAAATAAATAAATAAGTATTCAAAAATCAATTAGAATAATTATTTATTTGATTATTCAAACATCAAATAAATAAATGATTATTCTAAATCAAGTATGATATTTATTCATTTGATTATTCAAAGTTAAATAAATAAATAAGCATTCAAAATCAATTAGGATATTTATTTATTTGATTGATAAATAAGTAAATAATCATAAATGAAAACCATTCAAACTTAGACATATAAATTAGGACTTCCATAGTATGCCATAGATACTAGGATGCCAAAACTTTAACTCTAAGTACATAGACTAAGAAATTCTATTGCCTTTAGGTTAAGGTGTGCAAGCACGACTTTGTAAATCCTAGGCAACGATTCAAGTGACAAAGCTAGGACATCATGTGAGTAATTCTATACTCCCTTTTTACATTTTTGTACTTTTGGGATGTTACATATGCCAGTATTGAAAAACTAAGTATTCTAGAGTCAAATTCTATAGATGCAATGCTTTTAGTCTATTTAGTTTGAATTCGTGCTATGTGATTCTATTTGCTTTGTGATTCTATGTTATTCGATACCGAGTAGCATAAGGTGTGTTAGATACCGCCTTCGCTTTGACTTAGGTCAAATGTGTCAAAAGGGCGAAAAGTACAATCTATGGGCAGACTTGTGAAATTACTTAGCCTTGTGCTTTGTAATTGAACGCGTTTGGAAACGATATAAACTATGACAGACTTGTAGATGTACTAAGCTTTTTAGCTAAGTATTGATACGAGTTTGGAGACGATATATTCTATAATCTAATTGCAAAACTAGTAGGATTTGCATGCTAGAGTTTAAACTTATATTCTAATTGAATTGCATCAATTTCTTATGTATACTATAAACTGTATGGGTTACTCACCAATTATTCATATAGTTGACAAAAATCTTTATTTTGTATATGTAACAGGTTAGATGGATGCTTTCAATGAAGACATAAGATAGGTTTATGTTATTAGACCTAGATTTGAAATTTAAAATAATGTTAGACTATTTCAATTATGTATTTTGGTTTTGAACTATGTAATTGAATGATTGGTTATTTTGAATGAATTTATGATTGAATTATTTAAATAGAATTGTTTAGTTATCGAAACTTACACATAGCACCATGAGTAATGAACAATCTAACTCGCGCCCTGACGTATTCCGCCGTCGGTCGGGGTGTGACATTCACCACCGTAATATTCCCTGTTAACGTCTTCATCATCGCAAGGTTCCTGGTTCAAATCAAACTGCCAGTACGAAGTTTGACCCGCAACCTCTTCATTAAGATCTGGCATTGCTTGTCTATTTGTCGCCTCAGACGATTGCACCCTAGTCTCATCCTTAAAAACATTATGATTAGTTTGTCATTTGATTAACAATAAAAGTAAGTAAATACAATTTCGTACCTGATATGTTTCAGCCACACGCGAAACGTCGGAATATTGACCAAAGAAAAAGTCTCAGTCCCACCAAGACATATTTCAAATAAAAAATACGGGTGTAGAGTGTAGATATTTAATAAACGAAACAAGAGAAACTCGTTCAACGATTTGGAAAGTGATTCGAGGGAATGTGTGATATTGTAACGCAGTATGTGTGTATATATGGACGATTAATTCGTAAGATACAAACTATTTGTCACGTTTTAAACATCAAACGTCACGTAGTGGCCACTACGGGGCGTTTAGGGATAACCTAAACGCCCCGTAGTGACCACTACGTGGCGTTTGGTCAACATCAACTGACTTTGTCAGAACTTTTGCATAACATCGTACTAAAACGCCCCGTAGTGACCACTACGGGGCGTTTAGGTCTAATCATAATACATGTCGTTTGACCAAGATAGTACAATCCGTACCTAAACGCCCCGTAGTGGCCACTACGGGGCGTTTGAGGGGTGTGCAGACATTATTTTGGGGTGTAAGTTTAACACCACCCTTTAGAATGAGGGGGAATAAGATGAATGAAGCATAATCAATGGCGTTAAGATCGGATGATGTTTGTGTGAATTTGGCGAGGACTAGTGGGTTGTTTTGCAGACCCAATTTGAAAATTTGTGCGTGAATTTGTGTTAGATTAATGTGTGTTGCAGGTTTGGAGGAGATATAGACATTGTTGTTCTGCTGCTCTTTTGTTGACCATGGTTTTGGAGGGTGAAAAACTTCATTGTTAAATAAATAAATAAATATATTTTTTTTGAAATACATTTGACTCAACGTGTGAACAACTAATTTTTAGGTACCGTCATCAATGTTTAGTTACTGAGACCTTCGTTGAGACCCCACCACTACCCCAGGAGGAAGCCACGCCGAAAAACCCCGTAACCTCTCAAGGACCCCTATTTCGCTTTGAGAGAGATTTGAACCCATAACCTTACATTTGGAAAGAAAAAAGGCACCGCTTGGACAAAGATTCTTTGGTAAATAAATAAATAAAAAAACTAAAACTATTATTTCGACTAGATTTTATTTCAGTTTTTGTATAAAATAAATTATTTTTCCTTAATTTTTGTTTCGGTTGTCATGCACTTGACTTGCCTCTAATAATATATACTTTTTAAATATCCCTGTTAACAAAACTTTAGCTAATACAAATTAAGTTTTTTTACTAAGTTATTTAAATTTCTTTTAGTTATTCTAAAACTACTCAACTTTTAGCAAATGGTTTAATAATGTGTATTTTTTAAAAACTTCTTTAAATTTTTAGAAATTATTTGAGACAAATAAACATATATGAATATTTATTAATAATAAGAGATTTCTTTTTTCTAATTAACTTGAAATAAAATGTAATTAACTTCGTATATTTCCTAAGTCAAAAAACATTAAAAAAAACATTCATGTGGCTAATATTCGCAAATAGTGTGATTGAATCACTCATGAATTATGACTATGATTCCCCTTTTTTTGCAAGCATTTGATATTATTTTAAAAGATTATAACAAAATTATATGATTGTGGTCTTTCTAGCTTTTAAGTTAATTGTGGTCTTCCAACTTTAAGTTAAAAGTTTTGATATTTATGCCTTTAAGTCTTCTTGTTACATCTTCAAGAATGTTGTTATTATTTGTTTGCTTTCGTAGGAAAATCTACCAGTTATATCAGGTTGCCCAAGAGAGCTTCAATTATTTTTTTTTTCTCCAAAGTCTTCAATTGTAAGTGCAAGTGTTTTTGAAAGCATTAAAGGAACAAACGAAACCGGTATGCCAATTTAAAATCAACTCCTAACCTCATATGTTGAACCGGTATGACCTGAAACAAACCGATTTAAAACATGTTCCAACCTGATTTGAACATTGTCACTTCTCCCAAAAAAATGATTTTCAATACTTACACGATTTCAAAAAGATATACTAATATAATAAATAACTTTATTTACCCATTAATTTGAAAAACCAAAACGGTGTTTGTGCCAGGAAGTAAAAAAAACTTTGTGTACACCTCATTAATTAGAGGAAGGTAAAACGATAGCAAAGAGTGCAACTTAAACATATAAAAAGTTTAATCTTATTGAAATTATGGGCTCATGAAATATGAGCAAAATCATCATACCAAGTGGAAAGCAATATTCCAATATTTGAAGCCTTGAGTTTGAATTCAAAACTATTATCCTAATTTTCTATTTTTTTTTTCAATTTACATGTCTACGAAAGAAAACTTGTAGATCCCACATCATTTATATCCACAAAGACACAAACTCAGGAGTAAACTACCACTGACTAGGGCTCTTACCTTTCATAGTAGAGGTTAGGGGTTTGAATCCATCTGAGACCAAGTTTAACGGACACCATGTGAATGGTCAGTTTGGAGTTTATCCCATGTCTGATTTTGATGGGGGCCTGGGGTGAAGGTCTGCCCATTACATGGGGTTCCTGCGCATTAGGTGTCGTCGTGTATTCTCACATAGGTCGAGTAGTCACCCTTGCATATAGGCCGTGAAAGTGAGGGGAAAATTTGTAAAAAATAGTTTTTTTTTGAACGGAGACGATCTTACATACCATGTATGTTGTCTTAACGGGACCCACCGGGCAGAGGCAGAACACGACTACTTCAGATGCACGGGAACCTCCTGGAATGGGTAAACCCCCTCATTGGTCCAGAAACCGAGATTAAGCTCAAAATCCTTCCCTCACCTAGATGTCCTTTAAACCGGCTCTGTTAGGGCTTGAACATATGACCTCTTGGTTACAAGATGAAACCTCAACCAGTAGGCTGAATTCTCATTACATTTGTAAAAAATAGTTAGAATCCTAATTTCAAGTGGCATTAACAGTTGTTTGTTATATAAATATAAAGGGAGATTACATTGGAACTTATAAATGACCTTTAAGGCCATATATTAAATTAGAATTAGAATTGACGAGCGTAGAGAATCAAGTGGTGAGAATTGGAGGAAGATGCAGAGATCTTGTCCCAAGAACATGAGCTTTGGTGTCCGGAAAGAAGTTAAATTCCGGCAAAGCCGTAACGTCTCCGCGGTCGGAAATAGCCACCGGATATCGAAGCAAATGGCTGTGAAGATCTTGACTCAACGTTGGGCTCGAATACAAATTCCAGTTCTCATCTGCCTTGGCATTTACCTTACGGATGCATTCAAGGCTTTCTGGATGCCGAAACGAGTCATCTATGTAGTTAAGATGCTCTAACCACAACGCTATCCTGAACCCAAAAATCACACCTCGAACCGGCCATTGACCAGCAATGTGGTTTGGCTGGTAGCCACCGATTGCAATCTCAGTGTCCCTGGCCCCGTCCATTGATCTTTGATTGATGTTTGCTGACCCAATTATTATGTACTCGTCATCAACTGCAACCAAGTCGTAAAACAAAGAGATTTATTCACTTTAGTGTTATTGGTTTTGTTAATTGGGTTTAAAGAAACCCAAAACTGAATCATCAAAACCAAGCCCAAATCTGATTTGACTAAATGAACCGAATAATTTTTACAGTAAGTTACGACTTTGGCCCATTTGGTTTGAGTGTTTAAACTATTTTAACTCAAAATAAAATCTTCTATCAATGCAAGTATGCAACACATCTGGTTTAAACAACTAACGGTTTTGCCCACAAACGTAACTATAACTATAAGGGCTAAATTAATAAAAGATTTCATTTTGGGTTGAATTAGTTAAAACACTTAAACCACATGGGTCAAAACCGTAATTTGCTCCAATTTTTATTTAGAGTAAAATGTCATTTTAATCCTCATAGTTTGGCAATTTTTGCCATTTTAGTCCAATAATTTAAATTTTGTCATTTTGGTTATTATGATTTCATTTCATTGTCATTTTCGTCCCTGTGGTTTGTTAATTTTTACCATTTTAGTCCAAAAGTTTAAATTTAATTGAACTAAAATGACAATAAAATGAAATCATAATGATCAAAATTGCAAAACCTAAACTATTTAACAAAAATAGCAAAAATTGTCAAACCATAAAGACTAAAATAACAATTTACTCTTTTATTTATTTATGAGTAAATCGTCGTTTTCATCATTTTAGTTTTCTCATTTTTGTCATTTTAATCCAAAAGTTTAAATTACACCATTTGATCCTTATATTTTCTATTTTATCATCATTTTAGTCTAATAAAATTTAAACTTTTAAGCTAAAATGACAATAAAATAGAAAACATATTAACAAAAATAACGAAATTTAAACTTTTGAGCTAAAATAAAAAAGTGGACAAATCATGTTAACAAAAATGACAATTTACTCATTATTTATTTATTTATTTATTTATTTATTTATTTACTTTTACCATTATTTGTTATTTAACTGGCATGGGTTAAATAAGATTTGGGTAAAACCGAATTTCAAATTTAGTTTAGTAATCAACACCAGAAGAAAAGTGTTTACCGATCATCATTTTCGCATGAACGTAAATCATGAATCGACGTGATTCTTGCGCTCTACCGTAATCAGAATCCGGCTCCGGCTTCTCCGGCGGTTCATATTCCCCCGGTTTTTTAAGTTCCCGTTTTCCAAGGCAGAAGAATGTCAAGTAGTCTCTAGGATTTGCTTCAATCCCTTTAGCACGAATCTCGGAAGCAACGTCTTTATACATCATCTCCATCGTTCTTCTTTGCCAATCTAAAATCGCCTGAACGGACCCACTTTCCGGTATCCCCTCCGGCCACATCGGGATGACGATGTACACAGCAAATCTTTCGTTTGCTTTTATTTTACTCACGATTTTAAGCGACAGTTCCTTTGGTATGAGATTCAAAGCCCCAATGTCCTCGATTTTGAATTCATTGCTTGATTTCCAATCGTATGAACTCCCGATAAAGTACTGGTTTTCGATATAGATGAAGTTTTTTGCCCGTCGTATGGCGTTTATATATGCATCTTGAATGCTCCGATCAATCACGTTGTTTTTTCCGGTAACCAGCCCGGCCTTGGAAGCTTCTTCGGGCTTTTCCGGGAACCCCGACACCGCACCACCATCGATGGACCGAAAGAGCTGGACATTCCATGCGTCTTGGTCTTTGTATGGGGCCGGTGCGGGTCGGGTTAAGAAAGTTTCGAGCTCTGGTAGAGTGAAAAGATACTTGGTTCCGACTTGTTTAGTCCACCGTTGCTCGAAATTATACAACACGTCCCACGCAATCGGGCCATCGAGCCGGCAATGTATATCGTGCCACGGCTCTCTCGGCCCGCCTCGCGTGATGACGGCCCCGGTGAAATTCGGTTGGTGAAAGTCGTCATGATGAATGTCCTTTAATGTGTGAAACAGTGAATGTTCGCGGGAGTCGTATCGACCGTCACAAAGATCGATACCTCCGACAAACGCGACAACACGTCTGTTTCCTGACGGGGCGTCACTGTCCACAACTATCGTTTTCTGATGATGAGTAAACATCGTAGCAATCTGAATCCCTTGAACATAGCTATTTTTGTCCTCGGGTTCACGAGGACATAAAACACAATGAACTTTTGTGTCACGAAAATAATCTCCGGTTTCTTGATCATGTGTTGCCATCAACCCGTCTTTCTTTAGAACCTCGACCGAAGTTCGATCATCCCAAACGAGCATTAACACGTTCACGCCTTCATCGGCTTTGCGCTTCAATAGCTCGCCCAACGTCATGTTTCCGCCCGGTTTCGGTCTCCTCGGGTCACGAATCAACACGATCTTTGTGTAAACGGACCATCCTGTTATGTAAATCAAATATTTTGCGTTACTAATCGCGTCAAAAACATCTTCCCAACATCTTCGAGGCTCGTAGTACCCTTCGGAGACCAGGTACGAAGTAATGTTATCGTCAACGATATGTGCATCGGGGTACAACGTTACCTCGCAACCTTCCCTTTGTCGAAAAAACGTGTAAGGTATACCTCCAAATTTAGGGCTTTTGATCCCTTGTGACCAATGGCTATCTCTTGAGACACTAACATATTTGAGTGTCACATGAATTCTTGATCGTCCTTGAATCGGGTTGTAATCTTCGTCAAGTATTTCGAGCCACCTGTCAACTTCATTCTTGTTGATGACCTCCTGGACCGGGAGGTAAGCTCGACCAATCAGAATTGCGCCTACCGGATTGTCATCTTTGACGGTGAATATAATATTTGAAACATTATGTGCGCAGTATATGTGAAATGACTCGAACCATCGAGGATTGGTTGGTTCGTTCTCGATCATCCTAGTTCGTGCAACTCTGGCTTTTTCTAAGTCCACTGTTGCGTAGATTTTTGATCCCACAATCTAATAAATTTATAAAAAAATTATATATATTGATACGGATACATAAATTTTAAAATGCTAAGTGATTAGTTTTTGTGCAAGAATGTACGGAGTAATTGTGTGGTTATTTTGTGTTGAAGAAAATCTGTGTCAAAAATATTTAACGTAAAAAATGTACGAAATATATAAAATTAACCCTTATATCAATAATTAATGTTTGAGATTACATTGTAAAATAAAGTTGTTGTAATGGTATTTTTCTCATGCTAAATTTTATATATCATATTTTTTTTTATTTTGAATTTCACCATTAAAACGAGAAGTGTTTATCTTTAATACATGTATAGTATTCTAATATAAAAACTTTATAGAGAAATAAAAAAAATTCAACACATGTATTTTGAACACATTATTTTTTTTTAGCTCGTCGTTTGTGTTTTACCATGAAATGATATAAAATGTTAAATTCATTGATAAATACATATAAAACAATACCTTGAAAATGTGCGTTTAAAAATTACAAGTTTTTAAAAATTGATAAAATAATACAATTACGTAATTGTAATTAATACGTAAAACTTAAAAATTTTAAATAATCCAAATTTATTTAGTATATAAAAAAAGAATGACAAATTAACACGAAAGAAGTTAAAATGTAAAACATAATAACAATACATATTACATAATGACATGAATGTTAAAACACAATGACAGGAAAATATTTTTTATACAACTTTTTTACAAATAAACTATTTTTACAATAATTTATACACACATGATCTGGTTTATATTTAAAGTGGCTTATTGCATGTGAAGTAGTTGTGTGATTAATTATCAGTTACACTTGTTTGATTCTTATATTTTAATGAGCTTTACATTATAAAAATCAAATAGGTGTAAGCAATAACAATTAGTGCAAAAATTACGCCAAAATTAGCTTGCGCGATAAGTTTATCACATAAATATTAATTAAATCGTAGAAAAATAAAAAATTACATAAATAATTTGCATATTCAAAAGCAAAACACATTTTGTATTATAAATTTCTGTTGAGTGTGTGTATTAATGCCTGTTATTAATATATTAATATTAAATAGTTTTTTTTGAACGACGAAGGTCTAGTTACCTAAACCTCCTATAAGCCATCACAATCACTTCAGGAGGAAACCCTCCTAGAAAAATCCCCTGACCTCTCTCAGACCCCCTTTTTCGTTGCGGGAGGGATTTCAACCAAAGACATTCTATTTGAAAGAATCTCGGAGTACTATTGATGCAATACCTCTTTGGTATTAAATAGTTAGTATTGAGTGATTTACCTGAGGGCGACAAAGTATCATTCTTTTCACTTGAGATAAAAACTTTTTCCCTTTTCCTTGACTTGTTGACTCCATGGAAAGATAATAGAAAAGAAAACGTAAGTAAATTAAAAGAATAATAAATAAAATTATTTGTTATTTTTATTCGAAAATGATTAAATTAGATCGCTTCCGCAACTGTTATTTTGTATTGTTTTGAAAACCTTTTTTAACTTAGCTTCCGCACCTTATGATTTCGAAAAATTTTGATAACTTATACATTAAACTTCCGCAATATCTGATTTTACAAAATTGTTTTATCAAAGTTATTAGATATACGTATGCAACTAGACATGTATGTCTCGCAATTGTGACCGGAGACTACGATCCTGCAGATACTGTGAATGGCTAGTCTCTCGTCGCACCCTTGGAAAGCCAGGAAGGCCGGGGTGCGACATTATTGTTATACTATACTATATATTAAAAACCGACCAAAAAAATAGTAAGGTATTTGTTTCTTTTCTTTGGACCAAAAGTTTTTGTTTTAACAAATATAATTATGAATTAGGTTTTGACAAATACTAATATACTATCTCTTTATTTCATTCACAAACTAGTGAGAAAGATTTTGAGTAATTTTAAAAATTTTAAAAACAAACATTTTTTCTTTTAATATTTTGAGTAGCATATAATAATTTTTGTGACCCGAAGAAAACATATTTAGATATTACTTGATTACGTGTTTTATAAGTGTCTTTATTAATTAGTATATTGTATTATCCTTCGTGTTGTGTGGACATTCCTCTAACAAACATATGATACACCTAACTTTTTTTGAACGGCTTCAGGCTGAAAGACTAATTTAAGTCCAAACGGGCACACATCTAAGGGCAGGCTCAGTCATCACTCATTCACCTACCAGATAAGCGGGAACCGGATTAATCCGTAAACCCTCTCCTCTACTCAGGTTTGAACCACTGACCTCAATGAGGTGCAGCTTCTTCCCTTCATTGTAATACCGTTAGGCTAGAAGCCCTTTGGTATACGGTATACCTAGCTAGCTATCAATTTTTTGTGTAGTTTTAAACGTTAAAAATAGTGTTCACACGTATAATTGTGAACACAAATAACATGTTAAAAAATTTTAATAGTATAATCACTTATAAGCTAGCTAGATGGTGGCAAAATTTTAAGAAAATGTAGAACTACGTAAAGATAATATTACTTGTGTCACCCATGTTTTTTCAAGATAAAAAGAATCGTTGAATCAAGTAATTAATGTGTAATTACCTTGAAACAAGCGTTAAAATCCCATCCGTTGTGTAACCTATCGACCTCGAAGATGGTGGCATGGATGGTTCCGTGGAGTAAATGCGTAGCCATGTAAAATTAACCAAAAGGTGATGGTGATGGTGATGATGATATTCGAATGGTTAAGTATTTATTCAATTCTATATGATAACGAAGGATTCTTTCTTGTCATTAAGGAAGAAAGAGATATCTTTTAGTGAAAGTGTTTCCTTGCTTCAAACCATACAAATCTTCATGCATGGATGTACTTGGATGTAAGTTTCTCTTTATCCTTTTTAATATATATATATATATATATATATATATATATATATATATATATATATATGATTTGAATCAAATGAAAACTCGATCTTAAAGAGAAAACCCTTAAGCCCAATCTCAACCCTTAGATCAAACTAATTTTATATTTAAATTAATTTAATAAAAATGGTATAATGGTATTTTTCCACACTCCCTCCAATTAAATATTTAATTTTATTCACCTACTCATTAAATATTCACCTCTTTTCTCTCTCCTCTCTCCTTTTTTCTCTCTCCTCTCTCCTCTCTTTATATATATAATTTATATATTTAATTTTCCAGAATACTATACATTTGTACTGTTTTATTTTTTGTTTAAAAAATTATTTTATTAAATATTACAACTACAAAAATATATATTTTCATACAAAAAAAAGTCATATTTTTTTAAAACACAAAAAATATTTATATTTAAATGTATATTTTATTATACAAAATAAAAAAAACATATTTTTTACAAGAAAATATAAAAAATTACACATGCGTATAAATAAAAATGTACAAGATTTAATACACAAAGTACACTTTACTCAAAATACCACACATGTGTATATTTTATATATTTAATATTTATAAAATATTACAACTACACATGTGTACTTTTTGGTTAATTTTGATGTTTTTTTATAAATTTACACATATATAGTTTTTTGTTTCATATGTAAAATACACATGTGTAATATTTATTACGGTTGAGAATATGTAATTTTTGTGTTTGTGTGGTGAAATTTTTGTTTGATACACATGTGTATATTTTTTGTTTTTCTTTAAAAAATTACTTTTAAAAAAAATTAATTTAAAAAAATTACTTTTTTTTGTCAGATTCTCTTTCCTCTCTCTTCTTTCTCTCTTTATCAGATTCTCTCTCCTTTATTTATCAGATTATCTCCTCTCTTTATCAGATTCTCCCTCCTCTCTCCTCTCTCTATCAGATTCTCTCTCCTCTCTCCTCTTTTCTCTCTCCTCTCTCATCACAAAAGTCATTTATACCCCTTAAAGTCAAATACCCTATTAAAATATTCAACTTTAATTATAGACCACATGTTTTTTCTGTTTAATTAATTAAAAATTAAAATAAGCTTGATCTAAAGGGTTTTCTCTTTTAGATCGGGTTTTCAAAGGATTCAAACCCTATATATATATATATATATATAGGGAAGGGTTATTTTAGAAACTTGGTTGAGTTAAAGAAACTTTGGAAACCATATTCTAACCATTGATCAAATTCTTGGATGGATGAGATTAAATTTGAAAAAGTTGATTAGATTGTTTTAGATTAAAAAATCTGATAATAGTACAAGATAGTACAAGATAGTACAAGAGGGGTAGAAATGTAATGTTACATGTGTACTTTTTTTTTATTTTATATGTAATTTTCTCTTTTTAAATATTTTATTTGTACATACTCATCTCTATTAATACATTTCTTTGTTCATAAAAATGTAATCTCGAAGTTACATCAAAGTTACATAATTCAAAATTATTTCATTTACGTATTGTTTATTTGTATTATGTTACATCGAAGTTACATTATTAATCATGCTAATTTATGTTTGCATGTGTTCTTAAATAAATTTAAAATTACTTTAATTTTGTTACATTTTTTTAACATTCGTTGTAAATGTATGTGACATATATGTAGCATGGTTCTATTTTATTTATTTTATTTACATAACCAACTGTTACATAAATATTACATAAAAGTTACATATTTGTAATTTTGAATGTTTTAGAAATATTTTCTTTGACATACATGTAACACTTTGTCACAAATATGTATACAAGTTAGAAAACGGATTTTCAAGCGATTTTAGCTTTCACGTGACCTAATCGAACCCTGAATTGTATTGTGTAAAATCATTATAATAAGGTAAAAAATGTTCAATTTTTAGGACCGATTTCAAACATGAATTAAGTGCATATATATATCATGTAAAATCAATGTATCACGCATTGGCGAAGGTTAGTGAGGGCTAGGGGGGCGACCGCCCCCCTGTTTTTTCGTTCAGTGGTGTACATTTCCCGATTCGTTGTGCAAAATTTTAAAAAAAATTTATTTCGCCCCCCCCCCCCGGGAAAAAAAAATATACCCTATGTTCGCCCCCCTGATGTTTCGCCCACTACGCTTGGGGTCAAGCTACGCCACTGGTATCACGTACATTTTGAAACAAAATAACCCAAAAAATGAAAGTCGCGCATGACTTGTAACCGAAATATATTGTGTAACATCACTGTAACAAGGTAAAATTTGGAGCATATATGATTGTTCAAATTTCGGATACGAAAATTCAATGTAACACGTTTTATTTTGCATTATATAAAACATATAATTCAAACAAAATAAAACCTAAAAATAAAACAAAATAATAAAGTATTATAGAAAGTTACATTAAAAACCTAAGAAACAAACAATCATTTAATGATTGTATACTATCAAATAAAGTCAATTTATAAAGTATATAGAAAAGACTACAGAAAGAATTAAAGTACAAACATCAAAATATATTCGAGATGTAACATAAACGTAATAAAATGTAATAGTATATATAAAATGTGAAATGTACTGGAAATAAAAAACTTGCTGAAATAAAAAAAAACATAAATATTCAAAAATAATTAGTGAACTATTAAAAAAAGGAAAATTATAATACTAACTAAAAATGAACAAAAAAATATATATGTGTCTATAAAAATCAAGTTTCAAAATAGTCCGTCTATATGTAACATAAACGTAACTTGATAATATTCAAGTATCTGTATTTAATTTTTTTATCTAAATATTACGAAATACAAAGATATGAAATCTAACATTATTTTATGCGTTACTATAACATGAATGTTACTTGAAAAAAAAAAGAATAAGAACAAAAATTAAGTAAAATAAATGCAGACCTTTAAATCTGAAAAAAAGGTTTGTAATGCTATAAAATTTGGTAAACATAAAAAAACATAACCAATCAACGTGTTAGGCATGACAATACATATACACAATATCCGGAAAATCGTAACAATAACGTAACAACGACAATAGGTATACACATCCATCACACTATCATTTAATTTACTCATTTTAAAAACCTGATGAGAAAAAATTAGGTGAGAAATGTTTAAAAATTAAATATTTTTTTTATTTAATTTAAAGAGAGAGAATGTGGTTAAATAATAAAATATTTGAAGAGAGAGAATGTAGTTAAATAATTAAATATTGTATGGAGATAATTGTGTTGGAAATGACTAAATTACCCTTGTATTATATAGGATTATTAAAATGAAATGGTGATGTGGATAAATGTTGACCAAGTATTTGGTTTCCAATGTTTCCTCCACTCAACTTAGTTTCCAAAATATACATATCCTATATATATATATATAGGGAATAGATAATTTGAAAACCACTTCTTAGTGCGAAAACCGTGAAAATCATGTAAAAATCATGTAAAAAACGTATTTTTTTGAAATTTTTTTTACAGGTTTGTAACACTATTGGGAACATTTTTATAAAAAAAAATCAAAAAATCGCCGACCAAATATTTTTAAAAAATATATTTTATAAACCATGTAAAACATACGTAACAAAACGTAAAAAAATTTCGTCAGATCTGATGAAGAGTTACGTATGTTTTACATAGTTTTATAAAATATTTTTTTTAAAAATATTTGGTCGGCGCTTTTTTGATTTTTTTTATAAAAATGTTCCCAATAGTGTTACAAACCTGTAAAAAAAATTTCAAAAAAATACTTTTTTTTACATGATTTTCACGGTTTTCGCACTATGAAGTGGTTTTCAAATTATCTATTCCCTATATATATAGGGGCCGGTTATTGTACAAAGCAAATTAACGTGAGAAGCGTAGGAAGCCTCCAGAACGCGCCACGTGTAATATGGGTAAAGGGTATAATGGTCCGTGTAAAATCACGGACCACGTTATATATATTCACGGACCATCGTTTAACAAACATAATCACGGATCAGTGCGTCATATCAAAATCACGGACCGTCATTTAATACATATAATCAGGACAAAATGGATAATTACGGACCAACAATTACGTACCAAAGCATAAAAATCACGGACCACGTAAATTTTTTTTAAAAAAACTATAATAATATTATACTCAAATTAAAGATAATAAAATTCTCGATTTTATGGTGCCTTTTTTTTAAAAAATAATTAAACGTTTAAAAGTTATTTGATTTACAAGAAGATGGTGGAACTTGATTTACCCACAAAAAAGTCAACAAATGCAGGCAATTCCTTTTTTGCCCTTTTATCTTTAATTTTCGGAAGTTTTAAACAAAAAGTGGGGACCACTAAATATTAACCATTGATTTATTTGATCAAAGGTCCACAATCCTTCCTATACTTCTCACGTTAAATATCCTTTGTATTGGATCCGTTTCGTGTATATATATATATATATATATATATCTTTTGCTACAACTACATAACTCAATTCAACCAATCATAAACTTACACATAAGCATTTTATTAAAATATTAAAAAGGAATCATAGTCATTTTACTTCTTATAAGTTCCCCCCTCTTTTTTAAACATTAATAACTTTTTTATAATATATTATTTTTTTAAAAAAATTGCACCATTATATTCGTCTCATTTTTCTCTTTAATTTCGTTATAGTCTCGACTAATTTTTTTTACTTTTTTTAAATGTCCTATATTTATATCATTGTAACGAATTAAATATAACAAATTATTTGAAATTTTTTTAAAAATGATAAATTACAGTAAGGTAATTTACATTGACGCAATTTATCGTGATGTAATTTACATTGACGTAAAATTCGGTTTCGGTTTTTTTCGGTGAATTTGGTTTAAATTACAGTAATGTAATTTATATTGACAATAAATTAGTTTAAATTTTTTTCGAACAATGATAAATTACATCACTATAATTATCATTGTGAGAGAAAAAAATCAAAATAATGTGTTCTATTACATCACTGTAATTTATCATTGTAATTATAATTGTTTGAGAAAAAAATAAAATAACGCGTTACGTCATCGTTAATTATGTCATTGTAAATTACTTCATTTTGTGTTACATTACTGTAATTTACCATTGTTAGACTAAAATTTTAATTAATTTGTTATCTTTAAGCTCATTACAATGATGTAAATACATGACATCAAAAAAATAAAAAAAAATTAGTCGAGACTATAACGAAATTAAAGAGAAAAATGAGACGAGTATAATAGTGCAATTTTTTTTAAAAAAATAATATAGTATAAAAAGGTTATGAATGTTTTAAAAAGGGGTAAATTTTACCCAAATAACAAATGTCTTAAATGCCCTTTATATTAAAAAAAAAGAAAAAGAAAGGAATCTGACACGTGTCACGATCGTACACACTTATCTTTTTCAAGTAACCATTGGATGATGGTTAATAGGTTATAGCAAAAGATGAGTGTTATCAAAAATTCAATCCCCTATATATATATAATTTCCTGAAAAATCTAAAAATTGTATTCAGCAATATATACACTACAAGCCTACGGATATTATGATAAAAAGAAAAAATAAGAAAAAGTAATACATACAAAAAAGAAAATAGACCGTATTATAAAAATAAATACAAATATGTTAATAAACCAAAAACAAGAAAATGTAAATGTTTTATATATTTTTTGGTATTGCAGCATTAAAGCATGAAAATAAAGTATAGAAACAAAATAAAACAATAAAACGTACTTGAAATCAGAGTAATTAAGGAGCGGAAGAATTTCTTCATGAGTATATGCAACAAATTTTTTTTTTATTCTCAAGATATAATATGAAGAGTATAAGGAGGATTTAATGAAAGTTGGATTAGAAAATGGAAGAATATAGGTTTAGTGTGCCATATGGTATGAAAATTTCAGAGATTTTATTTTTTAAACTTCGGTGTGTTTTTACAAATGAATCAATTGCCTTATATAGGCATACAAAAGCAAACTAATAATTTACAATGAACGTTTTAGATCTTATCTAAGAAAATAACGGTTAGAATTAAAAAGTACAAGCGCATTATACACAGTAAAAGTAGAAGTAGAAGTAGAAAGAATCTGTCGGCCATCTATCTTCTTTCATCTTTTTCTGTGTATTCGTCAGCCATGACAACATCTTCTAGAACTTCTAGAAATCTCTGTGTGTATCCGAAATGCTATCCACCGAATGTGGTGATTCTGGACTGCTGTGATTATCTTCTCTGTTAATAATATGTTATAATTCCAACTCTTCTCTTTCTAATGCAAATGGAAGAAGCATTTTTCAGTTTTCGTGTGCATAAATCTGTATATAATGACCTTCTCATAATAATACATAATTTTCCCATCTAAATCCATCTGGTAACTTAGGAGTTTGTTGATATTTTTTGAAAGCCTCTAAAAATTTCTGTTCTGTGTATGGCTCTATGAACATTTCATTAACCCATGGAAGATTTCCACAATCAACGTCTTTGTTTACTGCTAGATCCTTTAAATAATTGTGTAGATACATTCTATGAGAAACAAAGACTCGTTTTCTAGCAGGAATATAACTATTTTCATCCGAAAATGGAAAAGATGAAAACAATTTGCAACCAATTATTGGATCTCTTAAATGTGTGGAAATATTTCCAATAATTTCTAAGAATTTATCACCAAATCTTGGTAATAACTGTTCCATTCTTCTGTTGAACTTTATTTCTATGAAATCTATCATTTCATTATGGTAGAATTCAATTATTTCATCGTCTGTTAATATTGTAGGATAGGAAATTTGTAACAATAATAATCCTATTCCTTCCCCATTATCATTAATTCTTTCTATGACTTTTACACCTGTATTGTCTCTATCCGGTTGAAAATGAATTTCGAAGATTTTTTGTTGTAATCTGTATAGAATCAATGGGAATTCCATACAAACCTTTTGGGACACTATTTTTTCAAATTCTGGAAATTTCTCTATTAAGGGTTTTAGAGTGGTTTTCCAGGGTTTATCGATCATTCTGTATCTAAAAGCCTCAAAGCTTCTAGAACACAAATCAACACTTTCTATTTTCTTTTCATATTTTTATAATAACTGTGTATTTGTTTCCTCTAAAATCTTTATATTATGTTTAAGCACTCTATTTTGTATTGCAAGATTTATACTTTGTGTATCTTGTTTACTTGCCAAAAGCTCTTCTTTTAATTTGGCAATTTCTTCTTGTTGTTTCTGTATAACTTGTTCTGGATTTGTTCTTGCTTTTTCCGAGAACGTTTGTACTGTTTCTGGCTCTATATATAACTGTAAACCCAAATTTTCTCTTGCTACTTTCAAAGCTTCATCGAAAGAGCAAAAGCCTTTATAAATTGGATTTAAGCACTGTATATATTTTGCAACTGTTTCCCATTTATTATAAATACCAAGCTGTGTACCTCTAAATATCACACAGTGTGTGTATTTAGGTTTACTATGTATTTTTTCAGGAACTATTCTTGTTTGCTTAGAGAAATATATACTAAGAGCATTTAGGATTTGTATTTAAAACTTTGCAGCCTGTGTAAACGTTTGTATATGCCACAAATTATCCAACAAACATTGTTGTTTTTCTGTTAACTTTATACTTTCAATTGGACGGATTTTTTTGTGTTGTTCATCACATTTTTGTAGAACATAATTCCCAAAGGAAATTGAAGAATTCTGCATAATTGGTGTAAAATCACTGTGTCTTATAAGATTCTGTGTAATATGTGGTTTCGAACTTTGTCTAGTGAACTTTGTAACTTTTGGCTGTATAATTGGTTGCCCAGTTATAGATGCTGGTAACCTTCTATGACTTCGCACAAACTGTTTCAGTTCATCATCTGAGGATATCTCCATTGGAGACGAGCTGCTAGTAGTAACTTGATAAGTTTACCTTTTCCTTTATTTTTCCTGTCTATCTACACAAAAAAGTTTGTTTATATTTCTAGATAACATATCTGCTATCCTATTATTTTTTCCTTTAATATGTTCAAAAATTATTATATATCCTTGTCCTTGAATAATATTTTGTAGATTTACCCATCGGGTTCTATTTACCTTTTTACTTTGATCATTTTTTATATATTTTACTATAGCTTCACAGTCTGTTCTTACTGTAAATTCTTTTTGTAAAAATATTTTAAATTTTTCTAAAGAATTAATTAAAGCTTGTATTTCAAAATCTATGCTTGTCCAGTTATTTTTTGACTTGAAATTTCCACTGGTATAAGCACAAACTTTTTCTTCTGATTTCAAACTATATTTATTGGGTTTACTAAGCAATACTGCTCCCCATCCGTCTTTACATCCATATGTTCTATTATAATACTAGTGGTAATTGTAAAGGTTTAATTTCCTTTATTTTTTCTTTAATTTGTGCTATTATTTTCATATCTTCCTTGTTAAAAAATCTTTGACCATTCTTTGTAGTTTTACTATATAAAGGTGTGACATCCCGCAAATTCCAGGTCAGCCTTGCTTTTATTTAAATGTTTATTTAAATGATTTATGCACACGTGGCACGACAGTACGAACATTGATGCATAACATGATAATCCAAGGAATTATCAGAAACTGCACACACGTGTCAGAAATCACGAACGTTGGTGAACGTCACAACACTTAAGCACTAAAACACTTCACAAGTCAATTATGGCTAGTATTTGACTATTAGAGTCCAAACGACGCTCGAACGATGTTCTACAGTCGAGAAACGGGCAAGAAATGGCCCAGAACAACAAAATAGGCTTAGTGGGCCTAACTTTTGGGCCAGGCGCTACGCCTGACCCGGAACCTTGGCGATGGGCGATGCGCGCGAGGCACAGAAAACGCCTCAGATGCCTGGCCATCCGCGCGTAACAACGGAGCCACACCCCCACGTCAGGCGATACGCCTGGCATCTCTGACAGCTTAAAATCTTCTTGAGCAACACAAAATCCATCATTATCTCTACACCATCATTTCCTTCGGTTTCAGACGCCATTAGCTCGAGCTTATCCTTCCCAGATACCTGCAAACCTGATTTCAACACCATAATCACCATTAGAAACCTTGAGGAAGCCATTGTTGAGAGTCTTGTTATCTTGGAAGAAGGTTTGAAGCTTTTCATCACCACCCCCATCATCTACACGACTAAGAGAGGGATTCCAGGAGCTTAGAGTGCTGTGGATCAATCACCTCAACTCATTTGGAGCATTGGAAGGTAATCCCTTAGCTATTTTGCACATATCTCACTCAAAGACCCACATGCAAGGTCTTACACTCACATGCAAGCACCATGGCACCACATGCACGAGATTCACTTCTGGGTTTGTTGATTTTAAGGTGTGACAACTAGTAATAAACCGTACGGCAAATCCGTACGGTGTGTGTACTTTCACGTTAACTGGGTGTAAATACATTACGTAAACAGTTGTGTGACAACAGACATCGGAAAACAAATCACAGTTGTATGTGTCTAAGTGAAAACTTAAATACGATAAATACAACTCAAGAGAAACAATAATGTTCAAACGAATAACAATAACAAATCGGTTGCGATCTGATATCCATAGATGACAGGAATCAGATGACCGACAATTTAACGTGACAGCAAAGTGATAACAGGATGTTTAGTTGATTCCGACAGTGAGGAAACACAATTCAAATCAGATTCTGCAGTGTCGTTTTAGAATATTAAACTGACAGCGTGTTTGCGTGGGTGACGATTCACCCAAACATATCTGTGAGTTTAACGTTCTGAACGATAACTGATAACTAGAAAACCAAATCAGAAAGTGAAACATACGATCGTGTTCGTACAGTTAGCGCTCTGTACGAAGACGCACGTAAGTGACGCAATCTGACGAAACGAAAACGAAAACACGACACGAACGAAAATAAATTTAATAAAATAAAATAATTAACATTTTACAATTTTGAAACTCATCAAATAATTAAAATAAACTTTCTTTTATTTATTACAATTTAATTACGTGTAAAATCCGAATACGCGACGAAAACGCGAACCGAGCAACCGAAACGAACCCGGACACCACGTGGGGTATAAAAACCTTAAAATGAGAGTGTTTTCTCATTTTTGTCATCTTCATCCCCTCTCTCTCTCTTTTCCGGCCAAGAACACCCACCACCATTGAAGACCTTCTCTCCTCCAAATCTCACTCATTTTTAACCAAATCACTCCATCTTTGGACCTACGCGAAGCTCTCATCAAGCTCTACACGAAAGTACAAAAGATCGGCCCTGTAAACTCCTTGATTTGAAGTAATCGGAGGTCAAAGGTCACGAAAACTAGGGTTTTTAACCCACCTTGTTCGACCCAAGCTTTAAACGGTTAGAACCTCTCATCTCGAACCCTATAGCCACGACAAACCAGTCCTAACACCCACCATTACTTAAAACCATCATAGACATGAGTTGGGTACTAGTTTGGAACCTCCATGGTCGACCACAAGGTTCAGCCCACCGAATGGAACCCTTCGGCCGAATGAGGGTCAAATAGCCTCATTCGCTCGGCTATGGCCTCCTTCGCCCGACATCTCTACATTCGGCCAACCACTACACCCTCGACCACCAGCTTCATTTGATCAGACCCATTCGCCCAAAGCTAGAGCAGCTTCATTCGGCCAGTAATGATTCGGCCAGCCACCTCATTCTCTCGGATAAGACACATTCGGCCGAAGCTGGTGGCTGTTCATTCGATCGACAGAGTTCCATTCGGCCAGGATCAAAAATTTCATTTGGTCCACAACCATACAATCGGCCCAATACCAAGACTTGGTCTGGCCTACATGCCCAACAAACTGCCTTGGCCAGTTATTGGGCCGCAGCCCACCTTGTGCAGCCCCACTAATTCGGCCCAAAACACTCGGCCCACCCATGTGACAATCCTATTCGACCATCAGCATCCATACGGCCCATTTATGTTATTTTGGCCCAAATTGACTAATTGGCCCATGGTGGTTTAATCTATTGATTAGGCCCAACAGTGTGGCCTATATACATATACGACCCAAATGACTTGAGCAGGCCCACTTAACCTAACACTTGTAAACAATCACATAAACATACTTTATTGGGTAACATGCAATAGATTAATACACTAACTATATATATTTACTACAAAGGTGGTGAATTGTGGTTAAATACAACCCATAAAACCCAATACTTTGGTTTTGAAAATGATAACAGTGAATACCAAGGAGTTTAGGCAAAGTTAGCAATGATCAATCAAAATGATTTACAAGATACTAAGGGTTATTAACCTTTAATCTAAAAACTATACTTCGTACTCGGAACCATTAAGGATATGACATTATATCAAGTTGGGTATAAAATCAAGAACAAAGCATACTAACCTTAACCTAAGGGGGTTAAGTACTACTAAGTCAATAACAAGTAAACCGGGCCGAACAGTGACCGAGACTTGTAAGTGTTAGCCAACTTTAAGGGTTAACACAAACACACACACACACAATTACGTACTCAAAGACTTATACTTATAAGTTACAACAACGTGAAATCAATACAGGATCGTGAACACAACAACAAATACAAACAAGAGCGCGGGCATTCTCGTTTAAGCTAAGTCAACCACTACAACTACTACAAGGTGAGTTCATATGCCCCTTTTCTTAATCTTTACTGATTTCAAAGCTCGGGGCTGAGAAACATGCTAAACTTTTATTTACTTAAAAGTTTCTATTAACACATTGCTTATATCATGATTTAGATAATAATTGCTTGTCTTTATTATCGTTTATCATTACATGCTTCATTGTTTGATGACATCATATATGTAATAACTAGGATGCCATATGCTAACCTAGAATTGTGACACATTAACACTAAAGAATAATGCGCGCTGTTAAGAATATATCTTACAACCGTGTATTATTCTTACACAATAGAACAACGGGGAAAACCATGGGATAACATGCCAATAACAATTACTAATGACAAGAATGATCATCATGATAAGGTAATTTCATGATAACAGGATCATTCACACATCACTAACATCGTGTAATAGACATGTTCTTATGACACTTTGTTCAAGATCGCTAGAACACGCAACCTTGAGATAACAGTTGAAACATTCATTTGTGATATCGAGGATGATATCGCATGCACACGCTCTTGGGTTGGCATTTCACACCCATACCATCATTACTTACTAAGACTCTATTCAGAGCACATCTTATAACCGTCAGAGGATGTCGGTTACACAACCATAGATCAGTCGAGTAATCACTACCTTTAATCATTAGAACTTTGGGGTAATTAAACGAAATCACACCGGGCACGAGAGGTGCTATCAATCAAATTAATATCATGCATAAATCTAGGAAACGAGTTCATTTCAATAGATATCGTGGGAGGATATCTTACACACTGGGCTGATCAGAAATGACGGCTACTGAGACTATTACGTCTCTAACGAGGAATCATGAGTAGGACACTTTACACACCGGGCTGGATATGGGTGACAGCTACTGGGACTATTATGTCCCTACCTAGGTATCGAGTATGATATCTTACACACCGGACTGGTTAGTACTGACAGTCACAGAAACTATTAAGTTTCGCTCTAGATATCGAGTATGATATCTTAAATGCCGGGCTAATCCGTAAGGAATAGCTAACAGAGACTATTATGTTTCTTTATTCAATTGTTTGGGTATTCTACACGCCGGACTAATCAATATTGATTAGTTACAGAAACTATTAAGTTTCGCTCTAGATATCGAGTATGATATCTTACATGCCGGGCTAATCCGTAAGGAATAGCTAACAGAAACGATTCCGTTTCTTACTTGTTCATTTGGGTTATATTACATGCCGGGCTAATCCGTAAGGAATAGCTAACAGAGATATTATGTCTCTTTATTCAATAATTGGTTTATTTTACATACCGGCTAATCCGTAAGGATTAGTTAACAGAGATGTTTACATCTCTTACTTTATTCATTGGGTCATTTTGCATGCCAGCCATTCCATGAGGAATGGTTTATAGAGATAACTATGTCTCTTTCTCTTTCAGTGTTGGGATAAACATACCAGGAAATCATGGGTGAATGAAAATGGGTATCCATAGTTGTATTATAGGTAGTGTCGAGTGCAGTTAAGCATGTGGTGGGGTGGCGTCTGGGCTTGACCCTTTCGTATGCCCCTATATATAAGCATGCTTGACTGGATGAGGCATTATCTGTACATGCAATCATGGAGAGGACATTTTGTGAAACATGGGATTCAATTAACAATACAACTTGTGTGAAACGCTGTGAACATGATTGACAAGAATTCAATGGTTTTCAATTACTAAACTTATGAACTTAACAACCTAGTGTTGACTTTGTTTAAATGCATGTTTTCTCAGGTGACGGACAGGTCTAGTTAACCAGCATCAGTGATTAAGATAGAGGACTTTTAGAAGACCTAGCTTAATTTTGGATGCACACATTTTGATGGCATTGTGAATCTATTTTGCATATCTTGTGCAGCTACAAGATAGAAACTACACGATTCTTTTGGAGTAGATTTACTCTGTTAAATTATGAACACGTACTGTGTAATTTAACTTTGTAATTCTATATTATATGTCATGATTAGAATTTCTCATTATACATCATGTGCCATGTAAACAATCTGATCATTCCGATTATCATTCAAGATATCGCGCCCCGGGAACTTTCCGCCCGACGGGAAAACCTGACCCGTTCCCGCCGGCCCGGGGTGTGACATAAGGTGTTTTATGATGATCTATGATGTTTAGATAGTGTTTCATGACGATCCATGATGATGTGCTTGTATAAGTATCATGATTTGGTCTTGACTTGATGAAATAATGCAATGCATGTACGATCTAGGGCATTCTAGATGATTTTGTTGATGTTGAGATGATTATTGATGATGTATAAGTAATGTTGCAAGGCTAGATTGTGATGTTGATGATTGAAAATATGTTTTTATGAATCTTTCTATTTATAGTAACTTTATAGTTACAAGTTGTGTTTTGGTGGAAATGGTGAGCATGCATGTAGCTAGATATGTTATTTGAATGTATTTAGGATGATATTTATGTTTAGAATATGATTTAGAAGTTGATTATGTTCATTTTGACATAGTTACTATATTTAGTAACTTTTATTGATGAAATGTTGATGGATGATGATTTGGATCATGTTAGTATGTTTAGAATGATGCTAAATGGCATATTATGATGATTGATGGCATGAAAATTGGTTTAGAAATGTTGAGATGGTCATTTTATGCAAAAACTACAAAGTTACTATTTTTAGTAACTTTATTTTTACAAAAACCAACTTATGAATGTTTTGAATGATTTGAGCTTGCTAAATGGCTTAATATGTTATAACATGATGATTAGATACTAAGTTAGATGGTTTCCGATGTCACTTATGCTATAAATGGAAACTGTGACAATTCGACTTTTCGGATTAACCTTGTTAACTGAAGATGGTGAGATCACAGGCCCAACAAAGCCAATGTAGGCCCAACAGAACCAATGTAGGCCCAACAGAGCCAATGTAGGCCCAACAGAACCAATGTAGGCCCAACAGAGCCAATGTAGGCCCCATAAGCCCAAGGGTGGCCCAGTAAGGCCAAGATAGGCCTAGTGAGTATAAGGTAGGCCCAATTGGCCCAAATGGATTAATTGAGTCCAATAGCATTTCAATTGAACAAATTGGTGATAGTTCGGGAATTTCGGTTCAACTTTGTAAACCGAATTGTTATGTAATTGAGAAAAATCAAACCTAAGGGATTAGTATTAACTGAAATCTATCCTAATACACTTTAATTACAAGTTTAGACTTGTAATTAGTTAAAGGAAGGTTCAAATTTGACTTCAGGAGTCAAAATTCGTCATCACGCAAGAGGGGAATTCAGAATTATATGCAATACACTATAATTAATTGTAATAATCGTTCATAACCATCATATTGATGATTGTTATCGGTTATAACTAGTTAATTCTATCATAACGTTAGAATTAATCATGATATTAACTCAAAAGTCGAAACCGTTTTGAGTCATTATCAAATTCGTATCATTGGATCATAATTCTCGAAATTGAAACTTCAGAACCTCTAGTCGGCTTACTTAGAAGCTTTCCTATATCACAATTCGATTTCAGAAGTTCGGGAAGAAGGATTTCGATCAAAGGGTTGCCGAATCTAGGGCTCAAAGTGATTCCACCTCAATTTCATATCAAAGCAGGTTAGTAATTGATCCTAAACTTTCTAAAAGGTCCGACTAAACTAACCCATATAACCAATTCGTGATTTAACATCGAATCATATGGTTTTTGATTCTAGGGTTCATCTTTGTAACTGTTTTGGGGGTTTTGATCGGGATGAGTTTAAAAATGAAATCAAATGGTGCCATTAGTTTCATAATGTGCCGATTAACAAAACCCATGATTTGATTTCATCACGTTATAACGAATTGGTTAGGTTCAAGCTTCTAGGGTTTATACATAAACTGTTTTGGGGATTTTCATCTAGATGTGTTTTAGAATCAAATTAATGATTACTAATAGTTACAGAGTATTCCGATTAAGCTAAGACATGGATCAATTGCTGGTTGTAACATCGAATTAATGAAGGTTAATATCTAGGGTTCGTGAATAATGTCGAATTGGGGATTTCAATTCAAATGAGGTTTATAATTCAATTAAAACTACCAGAAAGTTTCGAAATATCAATCTTAATGAAATCCTTATGAATCAGGAACTTGTTAATGGTCAATTTAACTGATTTGATGCGGGATTTAGGAAACTTGAGTTCGAACAAGGTCAAACTCGATTAATTGAGTTTCAATAGATAATTGTTTGAATTAAGATCATCTAAGGAGTCGGTTGGATGATTAGAATAGAAACCCTATAGTTTAAGTGTTGATCAGATTCGAATTGGGGATCGATTGGGAAGATGTTGCTTCGGCTATAATATGAAAGGGGATTTGGACTGGAAGAGGGTTTAAAACAATTTATTTCTGATATCTGTTGCGATACCCTAGCGGGCGAAGATGGTAGAGTGTGTGTGATGGGTGTGGCAGGTCGCGGGTTCGAACCCGAGGGCTGCCAGTTTTTATACTTTTTGAACCATTTTTGATTTTAACTCATAACTCTTTCGTTTCAAGTCTGATTTGATCCGTTCAAGTTGCGTTGGAACCGTAACAGGAATACAGACACTTTGAAATGATAAAATTCATATTTTTAATCCGAAAACGAAATCGCGTATAATTACGATTATTGAAATAAAATCAAATATGATTTTATTTAAACGATTTCAAAGTCACGCATATGTACGTATGCACATTTCTGACACTTTAACATACGTATGTTGACACGTATGTGATTTCAAGCACAAAACGACATTCCGAATAACACTATGTTATTGTTTAAACACAGATCCTTCGTAAGAGGATTTTTCTAAACGAGCTTACGTATTTGATCATTCTGCAATACTCAAAGGTGCGTACACGGCCCCTTTCTTATTTTAACTGTTTTGGGGGAGAAAACATGTGCAACAAACATTTTTAGATACATATCACTTGCATGAGTTAGCTGTTTACATTATGTGACAACATAGCAATTGAAAGTCCTTACACACCTCGAACCGTTTAGTTTGTCGTAGCGCAAAGCGTGGTAGTTGGAAATAGATCTATTAGGTTTGACAAACCTCATCTGGTAGATGGGATCTACGCAGGTGTTTGACTGACCAAACACACATTACTATTGTTCGTGCTAGACAATAGTGGCAAGGCAAAAACATGCTATAGCATGGCAATTCGTCAGCTTCGGTGTCGACCACTTATGTAAATAGCTTATATGACTAGCTATCATGACTGTGCATGTGTGATTATGTTATCTACAACTTGATATTCAAACTGTTGTTTTGAACATTGTGAATGATTAAAACCTGTGTTATGCACCAACCTTTGTGTTGATTTGATTTACATGTTTTCTCAGGACGCTAAGGCGCGCAATAAAGACTGGCATGGACTAGGAGATAGAGTCGCATGCATTTTAAACATTTTAGATATTTGGATTTGAACATTTGAAACTTTGTATTGTATTTTACATTTTACAACTGTTACTGGTTTTATAACGCTTCCGCAAATTTTGAAAACTCTGATGTTATGTTTTAAAGACCAAAGTATGTTTTGAAATTCATATAGAGGTCTTCGTTATGTCTAATGATCTGAGATACTGGTTTGTCACGTTCTCAAACGGTATGATTCCGGTAGTTGAAAATTGGGGGTGTGACAGATTGGTATCAGAGGCATTGGTTATAGCGAACTAGGTTTGCATTTGTAGACTTAGACTATGACTGTTAGACATTAGACACATATGTTTACACATACTGCTTAGAAATTACATATGACATTACGTAATTGACTTGTTTACACATTCCATGGCACTGCACTTACATATGGTATTATGTAACAGGCATGGCATCATCATCAGTACCTTACATCTATATTGATGATTCTGAGGACGAGGCACCGATAGTTCCAGCACCACCGTCATCACCACCACCACCTATTCCATCTCCTCCACCATATGAGAGGGATGACTCAGACCCGGAGGAGGTTCCGGAGGAGGATCCAGACGAGGACCCGGAGGAGGATCCGGAGGAGGATCTAGACGAGGATCCAGAGGAGGATCCAGATGAGGACCCGGATGAGGATCCGGAGGAGGAGCCAGTGGAGGGCACTCAGCAGATCCCTGCTGAGGGACCTTCTACACATCCACCACCAATATTGGATGCTCCTGAGCCTAAGAGGCAAAGGACGGACGCTGAGGAGATCGCCAAACTGCGCGAGGATTTGTACGAGGCAGAAGATAGGATCGCACAAAACTCTCAGGAACAATGGGATGCTAATGAGAGGCAAGAGGAACTTGCCCATCTGGTTCATGATATGCGGAATGAGATGATTAATTTGATTGGTCGTCTTGAAGTTTCAGAGAACCGAGCCGAGATCTTGGAGGGCAGAATAGAAGCCTTAGAGGATTTAGTAGCCTCAGACAATGAAGAGGAGGATGAGGAGAATGAAGAGGAAGAAGGGGAGGAACCAGCACCAGTTGTTAATTCCGATCCTGAATCCACCGTTGAGGATGATTGATTTTTTTTCTTTATTTGTTTTGTTTAAACTTATTAGGAACGGGTTTTGTTCCTACATTAGTAGTTTGAAAAATTATGTTTGATTTCAAAAGTATTGTACTCAAAGAAAGTTTCTATTTATTGAAAAATTATTATGTATTTCCAACAGTTGTGTTGATTTATATTACATGTTGTGTTTGTTGTTTTACTTACACATGTCACATTGGATTTTGATTACGCGCTAACATTTCTTGTAAATAGGAAGGAGATGGCTGACGGAAACATACATATGACAGTTGCTGAGCTCAACGAGCTAATTAACAACAGAGTTGCAGAGGCAATCGCACAATATGCGCAGACACACAACACAGGGCCACATGGTCCAGCTGGGGGACTGATTAACCCACAGGCATGCACGTTCAAGATGTTCTTGGACTGTAAGCCTCACAATTTCAAAGGGTCGGAGGGGGCCATAGGACTCCTTCAGTGGATTGAAAAGGCGGAGTCTGTGTTTGAAATGTGCAACTGCCCTGACGAGAGCAAAGTGAAGTTTGCAACGGGAACATTGGAGGGTCCAACATTAACTTGGTGGAACTCGAATGTTCAGACTCTGGGGTTGGATGAGGCAAATGCCTTGACATGGAACGGCTTCAAAACTTTACTGCAAGAGGAGTACTGTCCTCGCAGTGAAATGCAGAAGTTGGAGGAGGAATATTGGCACCTCAAGATGGAGGGGTCAAACATTGAAGAGTACACAACCCGGTCACATGAGTTGGCCAGACTTCTACCACACATGGCTACTCCAGCCAGCAAGTGGATTGAAAGACACATTGGAGGACTAGTGCCTCAGATTCAGGGGTTGGTTACTTCAGCAAATCCCACCACCATCCAACAAGCTGTTCGTTTAGCGCATCAGCTTACTGATCAGGCAGTATTACAGGGGACTCTGCCTAAACGAACATCTGCTACCAAGGTGGGAGATCATAAAAGAAAGTGGGAAGGTAACAACTCAAAGAGTCACAACCAACAATCATATCAGCAAAACCGGAAGCAAGACTTAAACAAGTCTTATCATAATTCAAGCAGTGGTCAGCAATCGTCATCATCGGGGGGTTATATTGGCAAACACCCCAAGTGCAACAGGTGTGGGTATCATCATGCAGGTAATCAGTGTGATAGAGCTAGGTGCCAAAGGTGTGGCAAGATTGGACATGCGGCTAAGGATTGTCGCGGGGAGCTACAGAACAACCACAACAACCAGAATAATAACCAGAACAACGCACAGAAGGGTTGTTTTGAGTGTGGCAAAATGGGGCATTTTAAGAAAGATTGCCCGCAACTCAAGAAAGGCGGGGACAATAATGTCAATGGCAATGGGAATGGCAACGGTAATGGTAATGGCACCAACAACAACAATAACAACAACAACAATGGTGCTAGGGGCAAGGCGTTTGTGATTGGAGGACGTCAGGCACAGGAGGATCCCAACATCGTTACGGGTACGTTCCTCTTAAATAATCACTATGCCTCTATGTTATTTGACACTGGTGCCGATCAGAGTTTTGTATCTAGTTCACTTGCTAAGTTGCTAAATGTTAGTCCCACTGCCTTAGATAGTCCATACACTGTGGAATTAGCTGATGGTAAGTTGATTGTAGTGGAAAATATTTTTAAGGGATGTATCCTTGATTTGATGGGTCAAACATTAGAAATTGATCTTATGCCTATTACTTTAGGTAGTTTTGATGTAGTCATTGGCATGGACTGGTTGTCCAAAAACCAGGCTGAAATCGTATGCCATGAAAAGATTGTTCGTATACCTCTTTCGCAGGGAGAGACATTGTATGTACAAGGCGAGAAGAGCAGTACGCCACTGCGCCTCATATCTTGTATGAAAGCACACAAATGTCTGCGGAAAGGTCATACGGCAGTTATAGCACTTATAACTGAAAAGCCGGTAACTGAGAAGAAGATTGAAGATATACCAGTAGTTTGTGAATTTCCGGAGGTGTTTCCAGAAGACTTGCCGGGATTACCGCCTATCAGACAGGTGGAATTCCGAATCGACATTACACCGGATGCAGCACCGATAGCTAGAGCGCCTTATCGACTTGCACCGTCAGAAATGCAAGAGTTATCCACACAATTGCAAGAGTTGTTGGATAAGGGTTTCATACGACCTAGTTTTTCACCGTGGGGAGCTCCAGTTTTGTTTGTAAAGAAGAAGGACGGGACTTTCCGTATGTGTATCGATTACCGGGAATTGAACAAGGTCACTATCAAGAACCGGTATCCGTTACCCAGAATTGACGATTTGTTCGATCAGTTGCAAGGTTCGAGTTATTACTCGAAGATTGATCTCAGGTCTGGTTATCATCAACTAAGAGTCCAGGAGGAGGATATTCCGAAGACAGCATTCAGGACACGCTATGGCCATTATGAGTTCTTGGTCATGCCATTTGGGTTGACAAACGCTCCAGCTGTATTCATGGATCTCATGAATCGTGTTTGTAAACCTTATCTTGATAAGTTTGTCATTGTTTTCATCGATGACATTCTCATCTATTCACAGTCTGAAGAAGAACACGCTGAACACCTTCGACTACTATTGGAATTGTTGAAACAGGAACAATTGTACGCTAAGTTCTCGAAATGTGATTTCTGGATGCGAGAAGTACAATTCTTAGGGCATATAGTTAATGAAAAGGGTATACATGTTGATCCAGGGAAGATCGAAGCAATTAAGAATTGGGAAGCACCAAAGACCCCTACCGAGGTACGACAATTCCTTGGTTTGGCGGGTTATTATCGACGATTCATTGAAGGTTTCTCAAAGATCGCTCAACCACTTACAGCTCTTACGCACAAGGGAACGAAATATAACTGGACGGATAAACAGGAAGTTGCATTCCAGTTATTGAAACAGAAACTCTGCAGTGCACCGATTTTGTCCTTACCGGAAGGGACGGAAGACTTTTTGGTGTATTGTGATGCATCTGCACAGGGTTTGGGATGTGTGTTGATGCAACGTTATAAAGTGATTGCTTATGCTTCCAGACAACTACGACCACACGAAAAGAATTACACTACTCATGACTTGGAGTTAGGAGCAGTGGTGTTTGCTCTGAAGATTTGGAGGCATTATCTGTATGGAACTAAGTGTACTATTTATACTGATCATAAGAGTTTGCAACATATCTTTGATCAGAAGGAACTCAATATGAGACAACGACGATGGGTTGAGTTGTTGAACGATTATGAGTGTGCGATTAAGTATCACCCGGGAAAAGCTAATGTGGTAGCTGATGCTTTAATCAGAAAGGATACTTCAACAAGACGGGTTCGTGCACTTATGATGACAATCCATACTGATTTACCTGACAAGGTACGCAGTGCTCAGATCGAGGCTTTGAAAAAGGAAAACTTGGTACAGGAATCTTTACGGGAATGGAAACACAGTTGGATGTCAAGTCTGATGGAATTCGTTATTTCATTGATCGACAGTGGATACCTTTGTATGGAGGTTTAAGGGAACTCGTGATGGATGAAGCACACAAGTCCAGGTATTCGGTCCATCCAGGATCAGACAAGATGTATCATGATTTGAAGGCACTGTATTGGTGGCCTCATATGAAAGTTGATATTGCTAAGTACGTTAGCAAATGTTTGACTTGTTCGAAAGTCAAAGTTGAATATCAGAAGCCATCTGGTTTACTGCAACAACCAGAGATACCGATGTGGAAATGGGAACAGATTTCGATGGATTTCATTACTAAGTTACCCCGTACACCGAGTGGTTGTGATACGATATGGGTAATTGTTGATCGATTAACGAAATCTGCACACTTCTTAGCAATCAAGGAAACTGATAAGATGGAGAAACTGACTCGCATTTACATCAAGGAAGTGGTAGCAGGGCATGGCGTGCCAATCTCTATCATATCAGATCGGGATGCCAGATTTACTTCCAACTTTTGGAAATCACTCCATAAGTCATTGGGGACTCGCTTGGATATGAGTACCGCCTATCATCCACAGACCGACGGTCAAAGTGAACGAACGATTCAAACGCTTGAGGATATGTTACGAGCTTGTGTAATTGACTTTGGTGACAGCTGGGAGAATCATTTACCGTTAGTGGAATTCTCTTACAATAATAGTTATCATACAAGTATTCAAGCAGCACCGTTTGAAGCTTTGTATGGTCGCAAATGTCGTTCACCAGTTTGTTGGGCTGAAATTGGTGACAGTCAGATAACAGGTCCTGAACTGGTGCACGAGACGACAGAGAAGATAGTACAAATCCGGAACCGTATGGCAGCGGCTCGGGATCGACAGAAGAGTTATGCTGACAAACGTCGTAAACCATTGGAATTTCAAGTAGGAGACCGAGTTCTTCTAAAAGTATCACCTTGGAAAGGTGTGATACGATTCGGCAAACGCGGAAAGCTTAGTCCACGTTACGTAGGACCTTTTGAGATCCTAAAAAGGATTGGTCCGGTTGCGTATCAACTCAAACTACCGGATGAACTCAGTGGGGTTCATGATGTCTTTCACATATCGAACTTAAAGAAATGTCTTTCTGATGAGACATTGATTGTACCGTTGGAAGAAATACAAGTAGATGAACAGTTGCGATTCATTGAAGAACCAGCAGAAATAATGGACCGGGAGGTCAAACAACTTAAGCAAAGCAAGATTCCGATAGTCAAAGTCCGATGGAATTCACGACGTGGTCCTGAATTCACATGGGAACGAGAAGATCAAATGATGAAGAAATATCCTCATCTATTCAAAACAGCTACTGCTAACACTGAGAGCGCACGTTAAATTTCGGGACGAAATTTCCTTCAACAAGGGGATGACGTGATGCTTCACACATCAAACACTGCAAATCTCAAACTGTAAGCACAAACACTTTACTCAATTGTTTTGTTACAAACATGTGTGCTACATTATATTTTATATATTTTATGTGCTACATTTCATATGTTACATGTTATGGTAGTACATACATGATTAGTTACATACATTTTGCTATGTGCAGGGTTGCATAGTACAAACAGTTATAGACACTCACTATGTGTGAGGTTACACAACACAGTATGATCAAACACAAACAGTCACAGTTAGGTGAACTAACTAGTGTACACGCAAACAGACACATTTAACGATTACATTGAGTTGTGATGTTGCAAGCATTAGACTTTGTGTGTGAGTACACACAAGCACACAGAATGATCAAATCACACTAACACGTACGATTTAAACTCGTAAGTAGTAGTTCCTAACTACTCCTAACACTTACTAATTTTCGGGACGAAAATTCCTTCAACAAGGGGATGATGTGACAATTCGAATTTTCGGATTAACCTTGTTAACTGAAGATGGTGAGATCACAGGCCCAACAGAGCCAATGTAGGCCCAACAGAACCAATGTAGGCCCAACAGAGCCAATGTAGGCCCAACAGAACCAATGTAGGCCCAACAGAGCCAATGTAGGCCCAATAATCCCAAGGGTGGCCCAGTAAGGCCAATATAGGCCCAGTGAGTCTAAGGTAGGCCCAATTGGCCCAAATGGATTAATTGAGTCCAATAGCATTTCAATTGAACAAATTGGTGATAGTTCGGGAATTTCGGTTCAACTTTGTAAACCGAATTGTTATGTAATTGAGAAAAATCAAACCTAAGGGATTAGTATTAACTGAAATCTATCCTAATACACTTTAATTACAAGTTTAAACTTGTAATTAGTTAAAGGAAGGTTCAATTTTGACTTCAGGAGTCAAAATTCGTCATCACGCAAGAGGGGAATTCGGAATTATATGCAACACACTATAATTAATTGTAATAATCGTTCATAACCATCATATTGATGATTGTTATCGGTTATAACCAGTTAATTCTATCATAACGTTCGAATTAATCATGATATTAACTCAAAAGTCGAAACCGTTTTGAGTCATTATCAAATTCGTATCATTGGATCATAATTCTCGAAATTGAAACTTCAGAACCTCTAGTCGGCTTACTTAGAAGCTTTCCTATATCACAATTCGATTTCAGAAGTTCGAGAAGAAGGATTTCGATAAAAGGGTTGCCGAATCTAGGGCTCAAAGTGATTCTACCTCAATTTCATATCAAATCAGGTTAGTAATTGATCCTAAACTTTCTAAAAGGGCCGACTAAACTAACCCATATAACCAATTCGTGATTTAACATCGAATCATATGGTTTTTGATTCTAGGGTTCATCTTTGTAACTGTTTTGGGGGTTTTGATCGGGATGAGTTTAAAAATGAAATCAAATGGTGCCATTAGTTTCATAATGTGCCGATTAACAAAACCCATGATTTGATTTCATCACGTTATAACGAATTGGTTAGGTTCAAGCTTCTAGGGTTTATACATAAACTGTTTTGGGGATTTTCATCTAGATGTGTTTTAGAATCAAATTAATGATTACTAATAGTTACAGAGTATTCCGATTAAGCTAAGACATGGATCAATTGCTGGTTGTAACATCGAATTAATGAAGGTTAATATCTAGGGTTCGTGAATAATGTCGAATTGGGGATTTCAATTCAAATGAGGTTTATAATTCAATTAAAACTACCAGAAAGTTTCGAAATATCAATCTTAATGAAATCCTTATGAATCAGGAACTTGTTAATGGTCAATTTAACTGATTTGATGCGGGATTTAGGAAACTTGAGTTCGAACAAGGTCAAACTCGATTAATTGAGTTTCAATAGATAATTGTTTGAATTAAGATCATCTAAGGAGTCGGTTGGATGATTAGAATAGAAACCCTATAGTTTAAGTGTTGATCAGATTCGAATTGGGGATCGATTGGGAAGATGTTGCTTCGGCTATAATATGAAAGGGGATTTGGACTGGAAGAGGGTTTAAAACAATTTATTTCTGATATCTGTTGCGATACCCTAGCGGGCGAAGATGGTAGAGTGTGTGTGATGGGTGTGGCAGGTCGCGGGTTCGAACCCGAGGGCTGCCAGTTTTTATACTTTTTGAACCATTTTTGATTTTAACTCATAACTCTTTCGTTTCAAGTCTGCTTAGATCCGTTCAAGTTGCGTTGGAACCGTAACAGGAATACAGACACTTTGAAATGATAAAATTCATATTTTTAATCCGAAAACGAAATCGCGTATAATTACGATTATTGAAATAAAATCAAATATGATTTTATTTAAACGATTTCAAAGTCACGCATATGTACGTATGCACATTTCTGACACTTTAACATACGTATGTTGACACGTATGTGATTTCAAGCACAAAACGACATTCCGAATAACACTATGTTATTGTTTAAACACAGATCCTTCGTAAGAGGATTTTTCTAAACGAGCTTACGTATTTGATCATTCTGCAATACTCAAAGGTGCGTACACGGCCCCTTTCTTATTTTAACTGTTTTGGGGGAGAAAACATGTGCAACAAACATTTTTAGATACATATCACTTGCATGAGTTAGCTGTTTACATTATGTGACAACATAGCAATTGAAAGTCCTTACACACCTCGAACCGTTTAGTTTGTCGTAGCGCAAAGCGTGGTAGTTGGAAATAGATCTATTAGGTTTGACAAACCTCATCTGGTAGATGGGATCTACGCAGGTGTTTGACTGACCAAACACACATTACTATTGTTCGTGCTAGACAATAGTGGCAAGGCAAAAACATGCTATAGCATGGCAATTCGTCAGCTTCGGTGTCGACCACTTATGTAAATAGCTTATATGACTAGCTATCATGACTGTGCATGTGTGATTATGTTATCTACAACTTGATATTCAAACTGTTGTTTTGAACATTGTGAATGATTAAAACCTGTGTTATGCACCAACCTTTGTGTTGATTTGATTTACATGTTTTCTCAGGACGCTAAGGCGCGCAATAAAGACTGGCATGGACTAGGAGATAGAGTCGCATGCATTTTAAACATTTTAGATATTTGGATTTGAACATTTGAAACTTTGTATTGTATTTTACATTTTACAACTGTTACTGGTTTTATAACGCTTCCGCAAATTTTGAAAACTCTGATGTTATGTTTTAAAGACCAAAGTATGTTTTGAAATTCATATAGAGGTCTTCGTTATGTCTAATGATCTGAGATACTGGTTTGTCACGTTCTCAAACGGTATGATTCCGGTAGTTGAAAATTGGGGGTGTGACAGATTGGTATCAGAGGCATTGGTTATAGCGAACTAGGTTTGCATTTGTAGACTTAGACTATGACTGTTAGACATTAGACACATATGTTTACACATACTGCTTAGAAATTACATATGAAATTACGTAATTGACTTGTTTACACATTCCATGGCACTGCACTTACATATGGTATTATGTAACAGGCATGGCATCATCATCAGTACCTTACATCTATATTGATGATTCTGAGGACGAGGCACCGATAGTTCCAGCACCACCGTCATCACCACCACCACCTATTCCATCTCCTCCACCATATGAGAGGGATGACTCAGACCCAGAGGAGGATCCGGAGGAGGATCCAGACGAGGACCCGGAGGAGGATCCGGAGGAGGATCTAGACGAGGATCCAGAGGAGGATCCAGATGAGGACCCGGATGAGGATCCGGAGGAGGAGCCAGTGGAGGGCACTCAGCAGATCCCTGCTGAGGGACCTTCTACACATCCACCACCAATATTGGATGCTCCTGAGCCTAAGAGGCAAAGGACGGACGCTGAGGAGATCGCCAAACTGCGCGAGGATTTGTACGAGGCAGAAGATAGGATCGCACAAAACTCTCAGGAACAATGGGATGCTAATGAGAGGCAAGAGGAACTTGCCCATCTGGTTCATGATATGCGGAATGAGATGATTAATTTGATTGGTCGTCTTGAAGCTTCAGAGAACCGAGCCGAGATCTTGGAGGGCAGAATAGAAGCCTTAGAGGATTTAGTAGCCTCAGACAATGAAGAGGAGGATGAGGAGAATGAAGAGGAAGAAGGGGAGGAACCAGCACCAGTTGTTGATTCCGATCCTGAATCCACCGTTGAGGATGATTGATTTTTTTTTTCTTTATTTGTTTTGTTTAAACTTATTAGGAACGGGTTGTGTTCCTACATTAGTAGTTTGAAAAATTATGTTTGATTTCAAAAGTATTGTACTCAAAGAAAGTTTCTATCTATTGAAAAATTATTATGTATTTCCAACAGTTGTGTTGATTTATATTACATGTTGTGTTTGTTGTTTTACTTACACATGTCACATTGGATTTTGATTACGCGCTAACATTTCTTGTAAATAGGAAGGAGATGGCTGACGGAAACATACATATGACAGTTGCTGAGCTCAACGAGCTAATTAACAACAGAGTTGCAGAGGCAATCGCACAATATGCGCAGACACACAACACAGGGCCACATGGTCCAGCTGGGGGACTGATTAACCCACAGGCATGCACGTTCAAGATGTTCTTGGACTGTAAGCCTCACAATTTCAAAGGGTCGGAGGGGGCCATAGGACTCCTTCAGTGGATTGAAAAGGCGGAGTCTGTGTTTGAAATGTGCAACTGCCCTGACGAGAGCAAAGTGAAGTTTGCAACGGGAACATTGGAGGGTCCAACATTAACTTGGTGGAACTCGAATGTTCAGACTCTGGGGTTGGATGAGGCAAATGCCTTGACATGGAACGGCTTCAAAACTTTACTGCAAGAGGAGTACTGTCCTCGCAGTGAAATGCAGAAGTTGGAGGAGGAATATTGGCACCTCAAGATGGAGGGGTCAAACATTGAAGAGTACACAACCCGGTCACATGAGTTGGCCAGACTTCTACCACACATGGCTACTCCAGCCAGCAAGTGGATTGAAAGACACATTGGAGGACTAGTGCCTCAGATTCAGGGGTTGGTTACTTCAGCAAATCCCACCACCATCCAACAAGCTGTTCGTTTAGCGCATCAGCTTACTGATCAGGCAGTATTACAGGGGACTCTGCCTAAACGAACATCTGCTACCAAGGTGGGAGATCATAAAAGAAAGTGGGAAGGTAACAACTCAAAGAGTCACAACCAACAATCATATCAGCAAAACCGGAAGCAAGACTTAAACAAGTCTTATCATAATTCAAGCAGTGGTCAGCAATCGTCATCATCGGGGGGTTATATTGGCAAACACCCCAAGTGCAACAGGTGTGGGTATCATCATGCAGGTAATCAGTGTGATAGAGCTAGGTGCCAAAGGTGTGGCAAGATTGGACATGCGGCTAAGGATTGTCGCGGGGAGCTACAGAACAACCACAACAACCAGAATAATAACCAGAACAACGCACAGAAGGGTTGTTTTGAGTGTGGCAAAATGGGGCATTTTAAGAAAGATTGCCCGCAACTCAAGAAAGGCGGGGACAATAATGTCAATGGCAATGGGAATGGCAACGGTAATGGTAATGGCACCAACAACAACAATAACAACAACAACAATGGTGCTAGGGGCAAGGCGTTTGTGATTGGAGGACGTCAGGCACAGGAGGATCCCAACATCGTTACGGGTACGTTCCTCTTAAATAATCACTATGCCTCTATGTTATTTGACACTGGTGCCGATCAGAGTTTTGTATCTAGTTCACTTGCTAAGTTGCTAAATGTTAGTCCCACTGCCTTAGATAGTCCATACACTGTGGAATTAGCTGATGGTAAGTTGATTGTAGTGGAAAATATTTTTAAGGGATGTATCCTTGATTTGATGGGTCAAACATTAGAAATTGATCTTATGCCTATTACTTTAGGTAGTTTTGATGTAGTCATTGGCATGGACTGGTTGTCCAAAAACCAGGCTGAAATCGTATGCCATGAAAAGATTGTTCGTATACCTCTTTCGCAGGGAGAGACATTGTATGTACAAGGCGAGAAGAGCAGTACGCCACTGCGCCTCATATCTTGTATGAAAGCACACAAATGTCTGCGGAAAGGTCATACGGCAGTTATAGCACTTATAACTGAAAAGCCGGTAACTGAGAAGAAGATTGAAGATATACCAGTAGTTTGTGAATTTCCGGAGGTGTTTCCAGAAGACTTGCCGGGATTACCGCCTATCAGACAGGTGGAATTCCGAATCGACATTACACCGGATGCAGCACCGATAGCTAGAGCGCCTTATCGACTTGCACCGTCAGAAATGCAAGAGTTATCCACACAATTGCAAGAGTTGTTGGATAAGGGTTTCATACGACCTAGTTTTTCACCGTGGGGAGCTCCAGTTTTGTTTGTAAAGAAGAAGGACGGGACTTTCCGTATGTGTATCGATTACCGGGAATTGAACAAGGTCACTATCAAGAACCGGTATCCGTTACCCAGAATTGACGATTTGTTCGATCAGTTGCAAGGTTCGAGTTATTACTCGAAGATTGATCTCAGGTCTGGTTATCATCAACTAAGAGTCCAGGAGGAGGATATTCCGAAGACAGCATTCAGGACACGCTATGGCCATTATGAGTTCTTGGTCATGCCATTTGGGTTGACAAACGCTCCAGCTGTATTCATGGATCTCATGAATCGTGTTTGTAAACCTTATCTTGATAAGTTTGTCATTGTTTTCATCGATGACATTCTCATCTATTCACAGTCTGAAGAAGAACACGCTGAACACCTTCGACTACTATTGGAATTGTTGAAACAGGAACAATTGTACGCTAAGTTCTCGAAATGTGATTTCTGGATGCGAGAAGTACAATTCTTAGGGCATATAGTTAATGAAAAGGGTATACATGTTGATCCAGGGAAGATCGAAGCAATTAAGAATTGGGAAGCACCAAAGACCCCTACCGAGGTACGACAATTCCTTGGTTTGGCGGGTTATTATCGACGATTCATTGAAGGTTTCTCAAAGATCGCTCAACCACTTACAGCTCTTACGCACAAGGGAACGAAATATAACTGGACGGATAAACAGGAAGTTGCATTCCAGTTATTGAAACAGAAACTCTGCAGTGCACCGATTTTGTCCTTACCGGAAGGGACGGAAGACTTTTTGGTGTATTGTGATGCATCTGCACAGGGTTTGGGATGTGTGTTGATGCAACGTTATAAAGTGATTGCTTATGCTTCCAGACAACTACGACCACACGAAAAGAATTACACTACTCATGACTTGGAGTTAGGAGCAGTGGTGTTTGCTCTGAAGATTTGGAGGCATTATCTGTATGGAACTAAGTGTACTATTTATACTGATCATAAGAGTTTGCAACATATCTTTGATCAGAAGGAACTCAATATGAGACAACGACGATGGGTTGAGTTGTTGAACGATTATGAGTGTGCGATTAAGTATCACCCGGGAAAAGCTAATGTGGTAGCTGATGCTTTAATCAGAAAGGATACTTCAACAAGACGGGTTCGTGCACTTATGATGACAATCCATACTGATTTACCTGACAAGGTACGCAGTGCTCAGATCGAGGCTTTGAAAAAGGAAAACTTGGTACAGGAATCTTTACGGGGAATGGAAACACAGTTGGATGTCAAGTCTGATGGAATTCGTTATTTCATTGATCGACTGTGGATACCTTTGTATGGAGGTTTAAGGGAACTCGTGATGGATGAAGCACACAAGTCCAGGTATTCGGTCCATCCAGGATCAGACAAGATGTATCATGATTTGAAGGCACTGTATTGGTGGCCTCATATGAAAGTTGATATTGCTAAGTACGTTAGCAAATGTTTGACTTGTTCGAAAGTCAAAGTTGAATATCAGAAGCCATCTGGTTTACTGCAACAACCAGAGATACCGATGTGGAAATGGGAACAGATTTCGATGGATTTCATTACTAAGTTACCCCGTACACCGAGTGGTTGTGATACGATATGGGTAATTGTTGATCGATTAACGAAATCTGCACACTTCTTAGCAATCAAGGAAACTGATAAGATGGAGAAACTGACTCGCATTTACATCAAGGAAGTGGTAGCAGGGCATGGCGTGCCAATCTCTATCATATCAGATCGGGATGCCAGATTTACTTCCAACTTTTGGAAATCACTCCATAAGTCATTGGGGACTCGCTTGGATATGAGTACCGCCTATCATCCACAGACCGACGGTCAAAGTGAACGAACGATTCAAACGCTTGAGGATATGTTACGAGCTTGTGTAATTGACTTTGGTGACAGCTGGGAGAATCATTTACCGTTAGTGGAATTCTCTTACAATAATAGTTATCATACAAGTATTCAAGCAGCACCGTTTGAAGCTTTGTATGGTCGCAAATGTCGTTCACCAGTTTGTTGGGCTGAAATTGGTGACAGTCAGATAACAGGTCCTGAACTGGTGCACGAGACGACAGAGAAGATAGTACAAATCCGGAACCGTATGGCAGCGGCTCGGGATCGACAGAAGAGTTATGCTGACAAACGTCGTAAACCATTGGAATTTCAAGTAGGAGACCGAGTTCTTCTAAAAGTATCACCTTGGAAAGGTGTGATACGATTCGGCAAACGCGGAAAGCTTAGTCCACGTTACGTAGGACCTTTTGAGATCCTGAAAAGGATTGGTCCGGTTGCGTATCAACTCAAACTACCGGATGAACTCAGTGGGGTTCATGATGTCTTTCACATATCGAACTTAAAGAAATGTCTTTCTGATGAGACATTGATTGTACCGTTGGAAGAAATACAAGTAGATGAACAGTTGCGATTCATTGAAGAACCAGCAGAAATAATGGACCGGGAGGTCAAACAACTTAAGCAAAGCAAGATTCCGATAGTCAAAGTCCGATGGAATTCACGACGTGGTCCTGAATTCACATGGGAACGAGAAGATCAAATGATGAAGAAATATCCTCATCTATTCAAAACAGCTACTGCTAACACTGAGAGCGCACGTTAAATTTCGGGACGAAATTTCCTTCAACAAGGGGATGACGTGATGCTTCACACATCAAACACTGCAAATCTCAAACTGTAAGCACAAACACTTTACTCAATTGTTTTGTTACAAACATGTGTGCTACATTATATTTTATATATTTTATGAGCTACATTTCATATGTTACATGTTATGGAAGTACATACATGATTAGTTACATACATTTTGCTATGTGCAGGGTTGCATAGTACAAACAGTTATAGACACTCACTATGTGTGAGGTTACACAACACAGTATGATCAAACACAAACAGTCACAGTTAGGTGAACTAACTAGTGTACACGCAAACAGACACATTTAACGATTACATTGAGTTGTGATGTTGCAAGCATTAGACTTTGTGTGTGAGTACACACAAGCACACAGAATGATCAAATCACACTAACACGTACGATTTAAACTCGTAAGTAGTTCCTAACTACTCCTAACACTTACTAATTTTCGGGACGAAAATTCCTTCAACAAGGGGATGATGTGACAATTCGAATTTTCGGATTAACCTTGTTAACTGAAGATGGTGAGATCACAGGCCCAACAGAGCCAATGTAGGCCCAACAGAGCCAATGTAGGCCCAACAGAACCAATGTAGGCCCAACAGAACCAATGTAGGCCCAACAGAGCCAATGTAGGCCCAATAATCCCAAGGGTGGCCCAGTAAGGCCAATATAGGCCCAGTGAGTCTAAGGTAGGCCCAATTGGCCCAAATGGATTAATTGAGTCCAATAGCATTTCAATTGAACAAATTGGTGATAGTTCGGGAATTTCGGTTCAACTTTGTAAACCGAATTGTTATGTAATTGAGAAAAATCAAACCTAAGGGATTAGTATTAACTGAAATCTATCCTAATACACTTTAATTACAAGTTTAAACTTGTAATTAGTTAAAGGAAGGTTCAATTTTGACTTCAGGAGTCAAAATTCGTCATCACGCAAGAGGGGAATTCGGAATTATATGCAATACACTATAATTAATTGTAATAATCGTTCATAACCATCATATTGATGATTGTTATCGGTTATAACCAGTTAATTCTATCATAACGTTCGAATTAATTATGATATTAACTCAAAAGTCGAAACCGTTTTGAGTCATTATCAAATTCGTATCATTGGATCATAATTCTCGAAATTGAAACTTCAGAACCTCTAGTCGGCTTACTTAGAAGCTTTCCTATATCACAATTCGATTTCAGAAGTTCGAGAAGAAGGATTTCGATAAAAGGGTTGCCGAATCTAGGGCTCAAAGTGATTCTACCTCAATTTCATATCAAATCAGGTTAGTAATTGATCCTAAACTTTCTAAAAGGGCCGACTAAACTAACCCATATAACCAATTCGTGATTTAACATCGAATCATATGGTTTTTGATTCTAGGGTTCATCTTTGTAACTGTTTTGGGGGTTTTGATCGGGATGAGTTTAAAAATGAAATCAAATGGTGCCATTAGTTTCATAATGTGCCGATTAACAAAACCCATGATTTGATTTCATCACGTTATAACGAATTGGTTAGGTTCAAGCTTATAGGGTTTATACATAAACTGTTTTGGGGATTTTCATCTAGATGTGTTTTAGAATCAAATTAATGATTACTAATAGTTACAGAGTATTCCGATTAAGCTAAGACATGGATCAATTGCTGGTTGTAACATCGAATTAATGAAGGTTAATATCTAGGGTTCGTGAATAATGTCGAATTGGGGATTTCAATTCAAATGAGGTTTATAATTCAATTAAAACTACCAGAAAGTTTCGAAATATCAATCTTAATGAAATCCTTATGAATCAGGAACTTGTTAATGGTCAATTTAACTGATTTGATGCGGGATTTAGGAAACTTGAGTTCGAACAGGGTCAAACTCGATTAATTGAGTTTCAATAGATAATTGTTTGAATTAAGATCATCTAAGGAGTCGGTTGGATGATTAGAATAGAAACCCTATAGTTTAAGTGTTGATCAGATTCGAATTGGGGATCGATTGGGAAGATGTTGCTTCGGCTATAATATGAAAGGGGATTTGGACTGAAAGAGGGTTTAAAACAATTTATTTCTGATATCTGTTGCGATACCCTAGCGGGCGAAGATGGTAGAGTGTGTGTGATGGGTGTGGCAGGTCGCGGGTTCGAACCCGAGGGCTGCCAGTTTTTATACTTTTTGAACCATTTTTGATTTTAACTCATAACTCTTTCGTTTCAAGTCTGATTTGATCCGTTCAAGTTGCGTTGGAACCGTAACAGGAATACGGACACTTTGAAATGATAAAATTCATATTTTTAATCCGAAAACGAAATCGCGTATAATTACGATTATTGAAATAAAATCAAATATGATTTTATTTAAACGATTTCAAAGTCACGCATATGTACGTATGCACATTTCTGACACTTTAACATACGTATGTTGACACGTATGTGATTTCAAGCACAAAACGACATTCCGAATAACACTATGTTATTGTTTAAACACAGATCCTTCGTAAGAGGATTTTTCTAAACGAGCTTACGTATTTGATCATTCTGCAATACTCAAAGGTGCGTACACGGCCCCTTTCTTATTTTAACTGTTTTGGGGGAGAAAACATGTGCAACAAACATTTTTAGATACATATCACTTGCATGAGTTAGCTGTTTACATTATGTGACAACATAGCAATTGAAAGTCCTTACACACCTCGAACCGTTTAGTTTGTCGTAGCGCAAAGCGTGGTAGTTGGAAATAGATCTATTAGGTTTGACAAACCTCATCTGGTAGATGGGATCTACGCAGGTGTAAGTCCACGGGTGTGTGGCATTGGGAGAATTCACCTTCGGGTGAAAATTTATGTAAGTCCACAGGTGTGTGGCATTGGGAGAATTCACCTTCGGGTGAAAATTTATGTAAGTCCACAGGTGTGTGGCATTGGTGAGAATTCACCTTCGGGTGAAAACTTATGAAAGTCCATAGGTGTGTGGCAATAGGGGAAAGTTCCCCTTCGGGTGAAAATTAATAAGTCTATGGTTATGTGGTGTGGGATTTGTCATGTAAATCACCCACCTATTATACTTGATATGATTATTTGGTTTTATGCATATAGGTGTGTATGTGTAAGTAATGTATGTGGAATATACATTAGATGTTGAAATCAGTGAATGGGTGTTTGCATTTTGGGTGTATGACAATAACATGCAATAAGTGTTATATTTACTTAGTTATTGTTATGGAGTCAGTTTACAAGTGGTGTGGTGAAATAAGATTGATTCACAAGGGGTGTGAACTTCTTATTAGAAGTTTGACTGAAAATGGTCAAACAATTCGATATTGGTGTTTGTGTATTTGTTGTTTGTCAATAACGTGCAATAGGTTTTACATTTTTCTTAGTTATTGTAAATTTGTATGTTTTCCATTGGTGCGGAGAAATAAGAAATATTCACAAGTGGTGTGAACTTCTTATTTGAAATTTGACTAAGATTAGTCAAACAATTCACAACGGGTGTGAATTTGGAGATGGGTTGATTCACAAGTGGTGTGAACTTCCCATGGTGAATTTTATGGTGTTTAGGTAAATCACAAGTGGTGTGATTACCTACCTTGAGAATATTTGGAGAAAAAAAAGGAGGTCTCAAAGAAATTGGGTGAAATTTGACTTTTACTTGGTGATTTTATGTTCTAACACTTTATTGGTGTTTTAAAGAGCTATGAATATGATTGTCATGTGTCGTGGTAGTTTATTGTTATGTGTTGTATGCATAACTAGAATTAGTGTCATTGTATGTTAATTGATAACTGACACTAGAATTGGGGTGAATCCACAGATGTGTGGAATTACATGTAAGTCCACAGTTGTGTGGCATTGGGGAAAACCACATTCGTGTGGAATATTATTTAAGATCACTGGTGAGGGGCATTGAAATTATCGTGTAAGACCATAAATTTATGAGTCTTGGTAGTAATGATATGGAGTAAATGGTGTTAAAAAAAAAGGTAGTTGTTATTACGCATGTGGAATATGCATTATTATGTGAATTTGAGTGTCGCATGTAAGACCATTTGGAATGGCATTGGGTTTGGCGTATAATTTCACATTCATGTGGCATAAAGGGTAATTCACATGCGGGTGGGAGCTAATTTTGGGTGAAACTATAAAATTTGGGTGGTTTTATATGTTGGCAATGGTTTGTTGTATAAACCTTGTAAAATTAAATTCTGATTTAGATGATCTACAAGTGGTGTAGACATTTTTATATGAATGTGGTGTTAAAATGTGTAGTTAATCAAGCTAATACTAGGTGAAATTAGTATATTGATTGACAATAGGAGAATGTATGACCACACTTGTGTATGTTATATTGAGCCAGAAAGGCGTGTTTGTGTTTGGTGTGGTGTTAAAAACCGCATGTCGTGCGAATTTGGTGATCGTAAATTGAATCACATGTGTGTGATGACTTGTTGAAAATACGAGTCACATGTTGTTTGGTGTAAATAATGAAAGATAGGCGTAATAGGATATGTTGATTATCCTTAATTAAATTGTTAAGAAAGTGTACACTCTACAAGTATGTATTTTATGATGTGTCATAATTTCTTATATGCGTGTACTATGGGTGTGAAGTACATGGGGTGGAGTTTAGTCCTAAGTTAATGAATACGTTTCATGTGAGTGAAAACTTTGGACAAATTGTATGGTTAGGAGGAATATATTTCTCTAAAACCAAGAAACTAACAATGCCATGATCATGTTGTACTGAAGAGGTGTTGGGTTGGTGGCTGGGTGTATGCCTTACGTATACCCTATATATAAGCTTCTTCGATGCAACAAGAAAGTGAAGGTGTATAGACTTGGGCAAAGGACGGGGGATGGTGAGAAAAGAATTGTAAACAATTTGGCATGAATGCCATGGGGAGAATAAAACTTGGTAATGACAAGCTGTCATTTATAAAAGTTTAACGGTTTAGACATGATGTCTAGGGTTTTGACACATAGTGTCATTATGAAATGTTAAAGGTTTTGACAAGAGTGTCTTAACTAGGGAGTGGTGACTATAAACATTTGATTATGTTAACTGGTGTGCCTGTTTGAAATATGTGGTAAATGATATATGTTTATAGATTGGTGTGAACATCTATGATTATATATAGATGTGTATGTGTTGTAATGTTTGAACAGAAAGAGGTAAAAATGACTGTATGCGTGTGTTGATATTACAGATGGTTGAGTTTATCTTTTAAAAAGATAGGAGAATGCTTGGGGATGATCCATAAGATTATGGACATTATTTAGGAGTTTATGGTTGGGAGAAATGAATCTGTTAGTTTGTAAACTAGATTCGAACATAAATTATAATTATTGTCGGGTGTAAATCGATGTAGATAATTCACAAGTGGTGTGAAACTCTATAACATCGTGTGCTATTAGATAAATTACAAGGGCGTGTGATATCTAAGTAGCAGATGTGTTTGTGGTAATTATAAGTAAGAGGAGTTTAGGTGCAAATGAAAGAATAACCATATCTAGAGTTGATGGTTAAGATGTTAACTTATTGTGGGTGGATTTATGTGGGTAATCACAAGTAGTGTGATTCCTTAAGGTGAGGATTTTGGTGAAAGAAAGGTGTTATTAGCATGTTTAGACGATTAAATAAGAAGGGTGACTTGATGAGAATTCACATGTGGTGTGAACCTTATCAATGCTTAATGGTGTTATTTGGTATTATTTGTTCATCGTGGGCAGGTTGACTAAAAGCGTTCGTTTCGTGTTTACCCAGGAATTCTATTATATTAAGAATGTACACGAAACTGTTGTTGTGCATGACGTATTATCTTCACACTGATGGTCTAAGATAAAGAACCATTCAGGCCTGTGAGGATATGTTATGGGTGTGCATAGTTGGTGATTGGGGGTAGTTGCGATGACTGTCTACCCTTGAAGGAGTTCTTGTTTAAGAACGATTATCATTCCAGGTGTGTAATGATTCTGTAAGAAATACTATATGGAGTATATAGTATATTCCAGGAGTTGGGAAGAGGGTGGATAACAAGAACATGTAGTTAAGTAGGTGGTTAAAATGATAAATGAATGGATTGATGTAATCCAAATTCATTTGAAGGCGGTTTAAGACCATATAAATGGGATATGTACGTGCGAAGGAGACCGATTGAATTCCAAGTGGGAGACTTTGTGTTACTAAAGGTTTCTCCTGGGAAGGGCTTTAAATCGTTTTCGAAAGCGGGGGAAACTTAGTCCAAGATTTATTGGACCGTTCAAGATTATAGCTCGGATTTGCGAGGTTGCCTATCGCTTAGAGCTACCGGAGGAGTTGAGTGAGATTCACAATACATTCAACGTATCTTATTTGCGAAAGTGCTTGGCGGATGAACCGGATTATGTGCCATTGGAGGATTTGGTGATTGATGATAAGCTCAATTATATTGAGAAATCGGTGGCTATCTTGGATAGAAAAGTCAAGCAACTTCGGAATAAGACGATTAACCAAGTAATGGTGCAATAGAAGAACAGGCGGGGTTCGGATGCTACGTGGGAGTCCGAGGATGAAATGCGGAAATTTTATCCTTTCCTTTTTGAGGTGTAATTAGGTTTCGGGGACGAAACCTTTGTAAGGAGGGTAGAATTTGTAACAACCCATTTTGGGGAAATATTATAAATAAACATAATTGGTGTATGAATTGTGTTTATTTTAATATAAGGGTGTTTTATAAGATTTAATTATATTAAATATTATTTGGTGGGTGTTCTAATAATAATTGTTAGCTACAATTATATGGTGAGTGTTTACTAACTTAACTTAGTTAGTTATAACTAGTTTGATTTAACTAGTAATTGAGGGGCTAGAATTGACAATAGGTGAAACTTGATTTAAAAGAGGGGTTTAATGTTGACTTGGTGAACATTTCACATTCATGTGTGTGTGTTTTGGCTGGAAACGTGAACCAAGGGAAGGGAGGAGGAGAAAACTCAAGAAACTTCAAAGTTTGATCAAATTGGTGCTTGGGTTTTGGTCTAAACTCTAATGCAACCATGCATTGGAGTTCTTCTTGCATCAAGCTACATCTAGGTATGAAATTTTGGGGGTTTTGATGGGATTTTCGTGGGTCACCATGGGGGGTGTGAGTTTGATGGGTAAAACTCTCAAATTTGGTGTTTTGAGAGTGTTAAATGTTGTTAATGATGTTGATAATCATGTAGGAACAACTTTTAATTGTTTTCTTTCATGATTTACATGTTATGAAAATGGGGGAAATGGGGTTTTCATGGAGTTGATGACTATGGTGTGTAAAGTTAGTGTTTAAAGGTGGGGATTTGATGATTATTACTATATTGTTGTAGTTTGTGGTGAAAATGTTGAGATTGATCATTTTTAAACAAAATAATGGGTGTTACATGGATGTGTTAATGATGAATGATCATTAGGAGAAGAAATTGTGCATACATGGTGTTTGATGAAATGCCAAGTAGGGTAATTAACTTAAAAATTAGTTTAAAACCTATGGTGATATGAAATAGGTGGGTGTATGAACTTAACAAAGGTGAATTGTTATGGTTAAGGGTCAATTGGAAGTAATTAAGTTAAAATGGTGACATTGGGGTGAATTGGTGTATTTTGACTAATTATGGTCAAACTTTATATTAAACCTATTAGTTGTGATAATAGGAATTGATAGTGAAGGTGTAAGTGGCACCAAACGACCCGGGAAGGAAGTTGTTATAGAGGATAGCGCGTTGGAACAAGGTAAGTCACCTAAATCTTCTATTTATTATGTGTAATGGTGTTATGCATAAATGAATATGTTGTAGAAGATTGACTTTATGATGAATTGATGATATTGGTGTTTGTTGATATACAATAATAAGCAATAGGTGATATATGTTGCTTGATTGTTGTTGGTATGGTGCTTTAATGCTAGTCCATGATTGACTTAGTGTTTATTTGTGTGTGTGGTGATTGAATGAAAATAGTTCACAAGGTGTGTGAACTTATAGTTGAAATTGACTTAATTTGGTGTTTTGAATCACAAGTGGTGTGATCATGACATTGGATTATTCACATGGTGTGTGAATGTCCTTTGTTGGGTGTAATCAAGTTAGTAAAACACAAGTGGTGTGGTTTACTTAACTTGAGAAATCTTGTGGAATAAGATTTCAAAGGAGTTTTGGGTGCAAACGACCCGTTAGTAAATCGTTTGATATTATGACCATGATGGTTATAATTTGGTGAATTAAGGTGTTTATTATGATTATATGGTGTTATATAATGTTTATGGGGGTATTGGAATGGTCGTATTTGAGTGGAATGGGTCGAGATGGCGAAAAACAGAAAAATTGGTCGTTCAGGTGGTGCTGGAGTATCATACGCCGGGGGATACGCCTATGGATACGCCCACCACACAAATTTTCTGTGATACGCCTCAAATACGCCCAAACCATACGCCCAGTGTAGAATTTGACCAAAATTGACTTTTTGGGTCATGTAAGCTCGTGGGGGCGGGCATGGTGATCTTACTTAGTTCTAATGAACTAATGGTGACTTAATTAACATGTTTTCAGGTGATCGGAAGGGTTAACAACGGTCGTGATCGGATTGCCTTGCAAGGATTCGGATCAAACACGTTTTGGGTTATTTCTTTGTTGGTGTTAAACAAAGGTTTTTGGTGATAACTCAAATGTAATTTTTGTTATTGAATGTTTAATTAACATCAATTATTTTGTAAAGTCGTATGTAAATGGGATGTTATGGTGTTAATTACAATTGTCGGTTTGAAAAATCTGGGACCTAAACTTTGATGTCGTTTTAAACACGTGTAAGGCATGTGGGAGTTTTGGGGTTTACAAGTTGGTATCAGAGCCATTGGTTTGAGGGATTCAAGTGCGTCGTGAACACTTGAACTCAAATCGTTGTGCTTTTGATATGGGGAGTAATGTTCGATCCGAGATCCGATCACGAAGCCGCGGTTTAAGGTAACAAGTTTGTGGTTTGGTTACCTTAGTTGTTTATGTTTAATGGTGATTGATTTGAATTTGTTGTTAAACCAAAATTTTTAGATATGATATGGTGAGATGGAGTTAAGGTAACATTAGTGATATAATTACCTTAGTATTTTTGTATATTGGTGTTTTGTTGTGATTATTTTGTGTGAATAACATTCTTGGTCTTGATGTGGGTTGATGAAGTTATGGAAATGAGCATGAGATGATTGTATTATTATGCCTGGCCAGTATAATATTACCCTCATTACATGAACATAACTTTAACAGAGTCAACTCAAATCTGGCTATGGAATTGAAGGTAATGGAGTAGTAACTTGTTTACTAATTAACCAGAGAATGTATAAGTATGCTGTAGATACTTATAATGGTCTCTGAAATTGATTAGTTGAGATATGTGGTATGAGATATGTTGTGTGAAATTTTCATATAAGTCCACAGGTTTGTGGCATTGGGGGGAGTTCACCTTCGGGTGAAAAATTCTTGTAAGTCCACGGGTGTGTGGCATTGGGAGTTCACCTTCGGGTGAAAAATTCTTGTAAGTCCACGGGTGTGTGGCATTGGGAGACTTCACATTCGGGTGAAAATTCTTGTAAGTCCACAGGTGTGTGGCATTGGGAGACTTCACCTTCGGGTGAAAATTCTTGTAAGTCCACGGGTGTGTGGCATTGGGAGAATTCACCTTCGGGTGAAAATTTATGTAAGTCCACAGGTGTGTGGCATTGGGAGAATTCACCTTCGGGTGAAAATTTATGTAAGTCCACAGGTGTGTGGCATTGGTGAGAATTCACCTTCGGGTGAAAACTTATGAAAGTCCATAGGTGTGTGGCAATAGGGGAAAGTTCACCTTCGGGTGAAAATTAATAAGTCTATGGTTATGTGGTGTGGGATTTGTCATGTAAATCACCCACCTATTATACTTGATATGATTATTTGGTTTTATGCATATAGGTGTGTATGTGTAAGTAATGTATGTGGAATATACATTAGATGTTGAAATCAGTGAATGGGTGTTTGCATTTTGGGTGTATGACAATAACATGCAATAAGTGTTATATTTACTTAGTTATTGTTATGGAGTCAGTTTACAAGTGGTGTGGTGAAATAAGATTGATTCACAAGGGGTGTGAACTTCTTATTAGAAGTTTGACTGAAAATGGTCAAACAATTCGAAATTGGTGTTTGTGTATTTGTTGTTTGTCAATAACGTGCAATAGGTTTTACATTTTTCTTAGTTATTGTAAATTTGTATGTTTTCCATTGGTGCGGAGAAATAAGAATGATTCACAAGTGGTGTGAACTTCTTATTTGAAATTTGACTAAGATTAGTCAAACAATTCACAACGGGTGTGAATTTGGAGATGGGTTGATTCACAAGTGGTGTGAACTTCCCATGGTGAATTTTATGGTGTTTAGGTAAATCACAAGTGGTGTGATTACCTACCTTGAGAATATTTGGAGAAAAAAAAGGAGGTCTCAAAGAAATTGGGTGAAATTTGACTTTTACTTGGTGATTTTATGTTCTAACACTTTATTGGTGTTTTAAAGAGCTATGAATATGATTTTCATGTGTCGTGGTAGTTTATTGTTATGTGTTGTATGCATAACTAGAATTAGTGTCATTGTATGTTAATTGATAACTGACACTAGAATTGGGGTGAATCCACAGATGTGTGGAATTACATGTAAGTCCACAGTTGTGTGGCATTGGGGAAAACCACATTCGTGTGGAATATTATTTAAGATCACTGGTGAGGGGCATTGAAATTATCGTGTAAGACCATAAATTTGTGAGTCTTGGTAGTAATGATATGGAGTAAATGGTGTTAAAAAAAAAGGTAGTTGTTATTACGCATGTGGAATATGCATTATTATGTGAATTTGAGTGTGGCATGTAAGACCATTTGGAATGGCATTGGGTTTGGCGTATAATTTCACATTCATGTGGCATAAAGGGTAATTCACATGCGGGTGGGAGCTAATTTTGGGTGAAACTATAAAATTTGGGTGGTTTTATATGTTGGCAATGGTTTGTTGTATAAACCTTGTAAAATTAAATTCTGATTTAGATGATCTACAAGTGGTGTAGACATTTTTATATGAATGTGGTGTTAAAATGTGTAGTTAATCAAGTTAATACTAGGTGAAATTAGTATATTGATTGACAATAGGAGAATGTATGACCACACTTGTGTATGTTATATTGAGCCAGAAAGGCGTGTTTGTGTTTGGTGTGGTGTTAAAAACCGCATGTCGTGCGAATTTGGTGGTCGTAAATTGAATCACATGTGTGTGATGACTTGTTGAAAATACGAGTCACATGTTGTTTGGTGTAAATAATGAAAGATAGGCGTAATAGGATATGTTGATTATCCTTAATTAAATTGTTAAGAAAGTGTACACTCTACAAGTATGTATTTTATGATGTGTCATAATTTCTTATATGCGTGTACTATGGGTGTGAAGTACATGGGGTGGAGTTTAGTCCTAAGTTAATGAATACGTTTCATGTGAGTGAAAACTTTGGACAAATTGTATGGTTAGGAGGAATATATTTCTCTAAAACCAAGAAACTAACAATGCCATGATCATGTTGTACTGAAGAGGTGTTGGGTTGGTGGCTGGGTGTATGCCTTACGTATACCCTATATATAAGCTTCTTCGATGCAACAAGAAAGTGAAGGTGTATAGACTTGGGCAAAGGACGGGGGATGGTGAGAAAAGAATTGTAAACAATTTGGCATGAATGCCATGGGGAGAATAAAACTTGGTAATGACAAGCTGTCATTTATAAAAGTTTAACGGTTTAGACATGATGTCTAGGGTTTTGACACATAGTGTCGTTATGAAATGTTAAAGGTTTTGACAAGAGTGTCTTAACTAGGGAGTGGTGACTATAAACATTTGATTATGTTAACTGGTGTGCCTGTTTGAAATATGTGGTAAATGATATATGTTTATAGATTGGTGTGAACATCTATGATTATATATAGATGTGTATGTGTTGTAATGTTTGAACAGAAAGAGGTAAAAATGACCTGTATGCGTGTGTTGATATTACAGATGGTTGAGTTTATCTTTTAAAAAGATAGGAGAATGCTTGGGGATGATCCATAAGATTATGGACATTATTTAGGAGTTTATGGTTGGGAGAAATGAATCTGTTAGTTTGTAAACTAGATTCGAACATAAATTATAATTATTGTCGGGTGTAAATCGATGTAGATAATTCACAAGTGGTGTGAAACTCTATAACATCGTGTGCTATTAGATAAATTACAAGGGCGTGTGATATCTAAGTAGCAGATGTGTTTGTGGTAATTATAAGTAAGAGGAGTTTAGGTGCAAATGAAAGAATAACCATATCTAGAGTTGATGGTTAAGATGTTAACTTATTGTGGGTGGATTTATGTGGGTAATCACAAGTAGTGTGATTCCTTAAGGTGAGGATTTTGGTGAAAGAAAGGTGTTATTAGCATGTTTAGACGATTAAATAAGAAGGGTGACTTGATGAGAATTCACATGTGGTGTGAACCTTATCAATGCTTAATGGTGTTATTTGGTATTATTTGTTCATCGTGGGCAGGTTGACTAAAAGCGTTCGTTTCGTGTTTACCCAGGAATTCTATTATATTAAGAATGTACACGAAACTGTTGTTGTGCATGACGTATTATCTTCACACTGATGGTCAAAGATAAAGAACCATTCAGGCCTGTGAGGATATGTTATGGGTGTGCATAGTTGGTGATTGGGGGTAGTTGCGATGACTGTCTACCCTTGAAGGAGTTCTTGTTTAAGAACGATTATCATTCCAGGTGTGTAATGATTCTGTAAGAAATACTATATGGAGTATATAGTATATTCCAGGAGTTGGGAAGAGGGTGGATAACAAGAACATGTAGTTAAGTAGGTGGTTAAAATGATAAATGAATGGATTGATGTAATCCAAATTCATTTGAAGGCGGTTTAAGACCATATAAATGGGATATGTACGTGCGAAGGAGACCGATTGAATTCCAAGTGGGAGACTTTGTGTTACTAAAGGTTTCTCCTGGGAAGGGCTTTAAATCGTTTTCGAAAGCGGGGGAAACTTAGTCCAAGATTTATTGGACCGTTCAAGATTATAGCTCGGATTTGCGAGGTTGCCTATCGCTTAGAGCTACCGGAGGAGTTGAGTGAGATTCACAATACATTCAACGTATCTTATTTGCGAAAGTGCTTGGCGGATGAACCGGATTATGTGCCATTGGAGGATTTGGTGATTGATGATAAGCTCAATTATATTGAGAAATCGGTGGCTATCTTGGATAGAAAAGTCAAGCAACTTCGGAATAAGACGATTAACCAAGTAATGGTGCAATAGAAGAACAGGCGGGGTTCGGATGCTACGTGGGAGTCCGAGGATGAAATGCGGAAATTTTATCCTTTCCTTTTTGAGGTGTAATTAGGTTTCGGGGACGAAACCTTTGTAAGGAGGGTAGAATTTGTAACAACCCATTTTGGGGAAATATTATAAATAAACATAATTGGTGTATGAATTGTGTTTATTTTAATATAAGGGTGTTTTATAAGATTTAATTATATTAAATATTATTTGGTGGGTGTTCTAATAATAATTGTTAGCTACAATTATATGGTGAGTGTTTACTAACTTAACTTAGTTAGTTATAACTAGTTTGATTTAACTAGTAATTGAGGGGCTAGAATTGACAATAGGTGAAACTTGATTTAAAAGAGGGGTTTAATGTTGACTTGGTCAACATTTCACATTCATGTGTGTGTGTTTTGGCTGGAAACGTGAACCAAGGGAAGGGAGGAGGAGAAAACTCAAGAAACTTCAAAGTTTGATCAAATTGGTGCTTGGGTTTTGGTCTAAACTCTAATGCAACCATAAATTGGAGTTCTTCTTGCATCAAGCTACATCTAGGTATGAAATTTTGGGGGTTTTGATGGGATTTTCGTGGGTCACCATGGGGGGTGTGAGTTTGATGGGTAAAACTCTCAAATTTGGTGTTTTGAGAGTGTTAAATGTTGTTAATGATGTTGATAATCATGTAGGAACAACTTTTAATTGTTTTCTTTCATGATTTACATGTTATGAAAATGGGGGAAATGGGGTTTTCATGGAGTTGATGACTATGGTGTGTAAAGTTAGTGTTTAAAGGTGGGGATTTGATGATTATTACTATATTGTTGTAGTTTGTGGTGAAAATGTTGAGATTGATCATTTTTAAACAAAATAATGGGTGTTACATGGATGTGTTAATGATGAATGATCATTAGGAGAAGAAATTGTGCATACATGGTGTTTGATGAAATGCCAAGTAGGGTAATTAACTTAAAAATTAGTTTAAAACCTATGGTGATATGAAATAGGTGGGTGTATGAACTTAACAAAGGTGAATTGTTATGGTTAAGGGTCAATTGGAAGTAATTAAGTTAAAATGGTGACATTGGGGTGAATTGGTGTATTTTGACTAATTATGGTCAAACTTTATATTAAACCTATTAGTTGTGATAATAGGAATTGATAGTGAAGGTGTAAGTGGCACCAAACGACCCGGGAAGGAAGTTGTTATAGAGGATAGCGCGTTGGAACAAGGTAAGTCACCTAAATCTTCTATTTATTATGTGTAATGGTGTTATGCATAAATGAATATGTTGTAGAAGATTGACTTTATGATGAATTGATGATATTGGTGTTTGTTGATATACAATAATAAGCAATAGGTGATATATGTTGCTTGATTGTTGTTGGTATGGTGCTTTAATGCTAGTCCATGATTGACTTAGTGTTTATTTGTGTGTGTGGTGATTGAATGAAAATAGTTCACAAGGTGTGTGAACTTATAGTTGAAATTGACTTAATTTGGTGTTTTGAATCACAAGTGGTGTGATCATGACATTGGATTATTCACATGGTGTGTGAATGTCCTTTGTTGGATGTAATCAAGTTAGTAAAACACAAGTGGTGTGGTTTACTTAACTTGAGAAATCTTGTGGAATAAGATTTCAAAGGAGTTTTGGGTGCAAACGACCCGTTAGTAAATCGTTTGATATTATGACCATGATGGTTATAATTTGGTGAATTAAGGTGTTTATTATGATTATATGGTGTTATATAATGTTTATGGGGGTATTGGAATGGTCGTATTTGAGTGGAATGGGTCGAGATGGCGAAAAACAGAAAAATTGGTCGTTCAGGTGGTGCTGGAGTATCATACGCCGGGGGATACGCCTATGGATACGCCCACCACACAAATTTTCTGTGATACGCCTCAAATACGCCCAAACCATACGCCCAGTGTAGAATTTGACCAAAATTGACTTTTTGGGTCATGTAAGCTCGTGGGGGCGGGCATGGTGATCTTACTTAGTTCTAATGAACTAATGGTGACTTAATTAACATGTTTTCAGGTGATCGGAAGGGTTAACAACGGTCGTGATCGGATTGCCTTGCAAGGATTCGGATCAAACACGTTTTGGGTTATTTCTTTGTTGGTGTTAAACAAAGGTTTTTGGTGATAACTCAAATGTAATTTTTGTTATTGAATGTTTAATTAACATCAATTATTTTGTAAAGTCGTATGTAAATGGGATGTTATGGTGTTAATTACAATTGTCGGTTTGAAAAATCTGGGACCTAAACTTTGATGTCGTTTTAAACACGTGTAAGGCATGTGGGAGTTTTGGGGTTTACAGCATGTGTGATTATGTTATCTACAACTTGATATTCAAACTGTTGTTTTGAACATTGTGAATGATTAAAACCTGTGTTATGCACCAACCTTTGTGTTGATTTAATTTACATGTTTTCTCAGGACGCTAAGGCGCGCAATAAAGACTGGCATGGACTAGGAGATAGAGTCGCATGCATTTTAAACATTTTAGATATTTGGATTTGAACATTTGAAACTTTGTATTGTATTTTACATTTTACAACTGTTACTGGTTTTATAACGCTTCCGCAAATTTTGAAAACTCTGATGTTATGTTTTAAAGACCAAAGTATGTTTTGAAATTCATATAGAGGTCTTCGTTATGTCTAATGATCTGAGATACTGGTTGTCACGTTCTCAAACGGTATGATTCCGGTAGTTGAAATTGGGGGTGTGACAGATTGGTATCAGAGGCATTGGTTATAGCGAACTAGGTTTGCATTTGTAGACTTAGACTATGACTGTTAGACATTAGACACATATGTTTACACATACTGCTTAGAAATTACATATGACATTACGTAATTGACTTGTTTACACATTCCATGGCACTGCACTTACATATGGTATTATGTAACAGGCATGGCATCATCATCAGTACCTTACATCTATATTGATGATTCTGAGGACGAGGCACCGATAGTTCCAGCACCACCGTCATCACCACCACCACCTATTCCATCTCCTCCACCATATGAGAGGGATGACTCAGACCCGGAGGAGGATCCGGAGGAGGATCCAGACGAGGACCCAGAGGAGGATCCGGAGGAGGATCTAGACGAGGATCCAGAGGAGGATCCAGATGAGGACCCGGATGAGGATCCGGAGGAGGAGCCAGTGGAGGGCACTCAGCAGATCCCTGCTGAGGGACCTTCTACACATCCACCACCAATATTGGATGCTCCTGAGCCTAAGAGGCAAAGGACGGACGCTGAGGAGATCGCCAAACTGCGCGAGGATTTGTACGAGGCAGAAGATAGGATCGCACAAAACTCTCAGGAACAATGGGATGCTAATGAGAGGCAAGAGGAACTTGCCCATCTGGTTCATGATATGCGGAATGAGATGATTAATTTGATTGGTCGTCTTGAAGCTTCAGAGAACCGAGCCGAGATCTTGGAGGGCAGAATAGAAGCCTTAGAGGATTTAGTAGCCTCAGACAATGAAGAGGAGGATGAGGAGAATGAAGAGGAAGAAGGGGAGGAACCAGCACCAGTTGTTGATTCCGATCCTGAATCCACCGTTGAGGATGATTGATTTTTTTTTCTTTATTTGTTTTGTTTAAACTTATTAGGAACGGGTTGTGTTCCTACATTAGTAGTTTGAAAAATTATGTTTGATTTCAAAAGTATTGTACTCAAAGAAAGTTTCTATCTATTGAAAAATTATTATGTATTTCCAACAGTTGTGTTGATTTATATTACATGTTGTGTTTGTTGTTTTACTTACACATGTCACATTGGATTTTGATTACGCGCTAACATTTCTTGTAAATAGGAAGGAGATGGCTGACGGAAACATACATATGACAGTTGCTGAGCTCAACGAGCTAATTAACAACAGAGTTGCAGAGGCAATCGCACAATATGCGCAGACACACAACACAGGGCCACATGGTCCAGCTGGGGGACTGATTAACCCACAGGCATGCACGTTCAAGATGTTCTTGGACTGTAAGCCTCACAATTTCAAAGGGTCGGAGGGGGCCATAGGACTCCTTCAGTGGATTGAAAAGGCGGAGTCTGTGTTTGAAATGTGCAACTGCCCTGACGAGAGCAAAGTGAAGTTTGCAACGGGAACATTGGAGGGTCCAACATTAACTTGGTGGAACTCGAATGTTCAGACTCTGGGGTTGGATGAGGCAAATGCCTTGACATGGAACGGCTTCAAAACTTTACTGCAAGAGGAGTACTGTCCTCGCAGTGAAATGCAGAAGTTGGAGGAGGAATATTGGCACCTCAAGATGGAGGGGTCAAACATTGAAGAGTACACAACCCGGTCACATGAGTTGGCCAGACTTCTACCACACATGGCTACTCCAGCCAGAAAGTGGATTGAAAGACACATTGGAGGACTAGTGCCTCAGATTCAGGGGTTGGTTACTTCAGCAAATCCCACCACCATCCCACAAGCTGTTCGTTTAGCGCATCAGCTTACTGATCAGGCAGTATTACAGGGGACTCTGCCTAAACGAACATCTGCTACCAAGGTGGGAGATCATAAAAGAAAGTGGGAAGGTAACAACTCAAAGAGTCACAACCAACAATCATATCAGCAAAACCGGAAGCAAGACTTAACAAGTCTTATCATAATTCAAGCAGTGGTCAGCAATCGTCATCATCGGGGGGTTATATTGGCAAACACCCCAAGTGCAACAGGTGTGGGGTATCATCATGCAGGTAATCAGTGTGATAGAGCTAGGTGCCAAAGGTGTGGCAAGATTGGACATGCGGCTAAGGATTGTCGCGGGGAGCTACAGAACAACCACAACAACCAGAATAATAACCAGAACAACGCACAGAAGGGTTGTTTTGAGTGTGGCAAAATGGGGCATTTTAAGAAAGATTGCCCGCAACTCAAGAAAGGCGGGGACAATAATGTCAATGGCAATGGGAATGGCAACGGTAATGGTAATGGCACCAACAACAACAATAACAACAACAACAATGGTGCTAGGGGCAAGGCGTTTGTGATTGGAGGACGTCAGGCACAGGAGGATCCCAACATCGTTACGGGTACGTTCCTCTTAAATAATCACTATGCCTCTATGTTATTTGACACTGGTGCCGATCAGAGTTTTGTATCTAGTTCACTTGCTAAGTTGCTAAATGTTAGTCCCACTGCCTTAGATAGTCCATACACTGTGGAATTAGCTGATGGTATGTTGATTGTAGTGGAAATATTTTTAAGGGATGTATCCTTGATTTGATGGGTCAAACATTAGAAATTGATCTTATGCCTATTACTTTAGGTAGTTTTGATGTAGTCATTGGCATGGACTGGTTGTCCAAAACCAGGCTGAAATCGTATGCCATGAAAAGATTGTTCGTATACCTCTTTCGCAGGGAGAGACATTGTATGTACAGGGAGAGACATTGTAGTTTGTAAAAGGCGAGAAGAGCAGTACGCCACTGCGCCTCATATCTTGTATGAAAGCACACAAATGTTGCGAAAAGGTCATACGGCAGTTATAGCACTTATAACTGAAAAGCCGGTAACTGAGAAGAAGATTGAAGATATACCAGTAGTTTGTGAATTTCGGAGGTGTTTCCAGAAGACTTGCTGAGCTCAACGAGCTAATAACAACAGAGTTGCAGAGGCAATCGCACAATATGCGCAGACACACAACACAGGGCCACATGGTCCAGTGGGGGCTGATTAACCACAGGCATGCACGTTCAAGATGTTCTTGGACTGTAAGCCTCACAATTTCAAAGGGTCGGAGGGGGCCATAGGACTCCTTCAGTGGATTGAAAAGGCGGAGTCTGTGTTTGAAATGTGCAACTGCCCTGACGAGACAAAGTGAAGTTTGCAACGGGAACATTGGAGGGTCCAACATTAACTTGTGGAACTCGAATGTTCAGACTCTGGGTTGGATGAGGCAAATGCCTTGACATGGAACGGCTTCAAAACTTTACTGCAAGAGGAGTACTGTCCTCGCAGTGAAATGCAGAAGTTGGAGGAGGAATATTGGCACCTCAAGATGGAGGGGTCAACATTGAAGAGTACACAACCCGGTCACATGAGTTGGCCAGACTTCTACCACACATGGCTACTCCAGCCAGAAAGTGGATTGAAAGACACATTGGAGGACTAGTGCCTCAGATTCAGGGGTTGGTTACTTCAGCAAATCCCACCACCATCCACAAGCTGTTCGTTTAGCGCATCAGCTTACTGATCAGGCAGTATTACAGGGGACTCTGCCTAAACGAACTCTGCTACCAAGGTGGGAGATCATAAAGAAAGTGGGAGGTAACAACTCAAAGAGTCACAACCAACAATCATATCAGCAAAACCGAAGCAAGACTTAAACAAGTCTTATCATAATTCAAGCAGTGGTCAGCAATCGTCATCATCGGGGGGTTATATTGGCAAACACCCCAAGTGCAACAGGTGTGGGTATCATCATGCAGGTAATCAGTGTGATAGAGCTAGGTGCCAAAGGTGTGGCAAGATTGGACATGCGGCTAAGGATTGTCGCGGGGAGCTACAGAACAACCACAACAACCAGAATAATAACCAGAACAACGCACAGAAGGGTTGTTTTGAGTGTGGCAAAATGGGGCATTTTAAGAAAGATTGCCCGCAACTCAAGAAAGGCGGGACAATAATGTCAATGGCAATGGGAATGGCAACGGTAATGGTAATGGCACCAACACAACAATAACAACAACAACAATGGTGCTAGGGGCAAGGCGTTTGTGATTGGAGGACGTCAGGCACAGGAGGATCCCACATCGTTACGGGTACGTTCCTCTTAAATAATCACTATGCCTCTATGTTATTTGACACTGGTGCCGATCAGAGTTTTGTATCTAGTTCACTTGCTAAGTTGCTAAATGTTAGTCCCACTGCCTTAGATAGTCCATACACTGTGGAATTAGCTGATGGTATGTTGATTGTAGTGGAAAATATTTTTAAGGGATGTATCCTTGATTTGATGGGTCAAACATTAGAAATTGATCTTATGCCTATTACTTTAGGTAGTTTTGATGTAGTCATTGGCATGGACTGGTTGTCCAAAAACCAGGCTGAAATCGTATGCCATGAAAAGATTGTTCGTATACCTCTTTCGCAGGGAGAGACATTGTATGTACAGGGAGAGACATTGTATGTAAAAGGCGAGAAGAGCAGTACGCCACTGCGCCTCATATCTTGTATGAAAGCACACAAATGTCTGCGAAAAGGTCATACGGCAGTTATAGCACTTATAACTGAAAAGCCGGTAACTGAGAAGAAGATTGAAGATATACCAGTAGTTTGTGAATTTCCGGAGGTGTTTCCAGAAGACTTGCCAGGATTACCGCCTATCAGACAGGTGGAATTCCGAATCGACATTACACCGGATGCAGCACCGATAGCTAGAGCGCCTTATCGACTTGCACCGTCAGAAATGCAAGAGTTATCCACACAATTGCAAGAGTTGTTGGATAAGGTTTCATACGACCTAGTTTTTCACCGTGGGGAGCTCCAGTTTTGTTTGTAAAGAAGAAGGACGGGACTTTCCGTATGTGTATCGATTACCGGGAATTGAACAAGGTCACTATCAAGAACCGGTATCCGTTACCCAGAATTGACGATTTGTTCGATCAGTTGCAAGGTTCGAGTTATTACTCGAAGATTGATCTCAGGTCTGGTTATCATCAACTAAGAGTCAAGGAGGAGGATATTCCGAAGACAGCATTCAGGACACGCTATGGCCATTATGAGTTCTTGGTCATGCCATTTGGGTTGACAAACGCTCCAGCTGTATTCATGGATCTCATGAATCGTGTTTGTAAACCTTATCTTGATAAGTTTGTCATTGTTTTCATCGATGACATTCTCATCTATTCACAGTCTGAAGAAGAACACGCTGAACACCTTCGACTACTATTGGAATTGTTGAAACAGGAACAATTGTACGCTAAGTTCTCGAAATTGATTTCTGGATGCGAGAAGTACAATTCTTAGGCATATAGTTAATGAAAAGGGTATACATGTTGATCCAGGGAAGATCGAAGCAATTAAGAATTGGGAAGCACCAAAGACCCCTACCGAGGTACGACAATTCCTTGGTTTGGCGGGTTATTATCGACGATTCATTGAAGGTTTCTCAAAGATCGCTCAACCACTTACAGCTCTTACGCACAAGGGAACGAAATATAACTGGACGGATAAACAGGAAGTTGCATTCCAGTTATTGAAACAGAAACTCTGCAGTGCACCGATTTTGTCCTTACCGGAAGGGACGGAAGACTTTTTGGTGTATTGTGATGCATCTGCACAGGGTTTGGGATGTGTGTTGATGCAACGTTATAAAGTTATGCTTATGCTTCCAGACAACTACGACCACACGAAAGAATTACACTACTCATGACTTGGAGTTAGGAGCAGTGGTGTTTGCTCTGAAGATTTGGAGGCATTATCTGTATGGAACTAAGTGTACTATTTATACTGATCATAAGAGTTTGCAACATATCTTTGATCAGAAGGAACTCAATATGAGACAACGACGATGGGTTGAGTTGTTGAACGATTATGAGTGTGCGATTAAGTATCACCCGGGAAAAGCTAATGTGGTAGCTGATGCTTTAATCAGAAAGGATACTTCAACAAGACGGGTTCGTGCACTTATGATGACAATCCATACTGATTTACCTGACAAGGTACGCAGTGCTCAGATCGAGGCTTTGAAAAAGGAAAACTTGGTACAGGAATCTTTACGGGGAATGGAAACACAGTTGGATGTCAAGTCTGATGGAATTCGTTATTTCATTGATCGACTGTGGATACTTTTGTATGGAGGTTTAAGGGAACTCGTGATGGATGAAGCACACAAGTCCAGGTATTCGGTCCATCCAGGATCAGACAAGATGTATCATGATTTGAAGGCACTGTATTGGTGGCCTCATATGAAAGTTGATATTGCTAAGTACGTTAGCAAATGTTTGACTTGTTCGAAAGTCAAAGTTGAATATCAGAAGCCATCTGGTTTACTGCAACAACCAGAGATACCGATGTGGAAATGGGAACAGATTTCGATGGATTTCATTACTAAGTTACCCCGTACACCGAGTGGTTGTGATACGATATGGGTAATTGTTGATCGATTAACGAAATCTGCACACTTCTTAGCAATCAAGGAAACTGATAAGATGGAGAAACTGACTCGCATTTACATCAAGGAAGTGGTAGCAGGGCATGGCGTGCCAATCTCTATCATATCAGATCGGGATGCCAGATTTACTTCCAACTTTTGGAAATCACTCCATAAGTCATTGGGGACTCGCTTGGATATGAGTACCTCCTATCATCCACAGACCGACGGTCAAAGTGAACGAACGATTCAAACGCTTGAGGATATGTTACGAGCTTGTGTAATTGACTTTGGTGACAGCTGGGAGAATCATTTACCGTTAGTGGAATTCTCTTACAATAATAGTTATCATACAAGTATTCAAGCAGCACCGTTTGAAGCTTTGTATGGTCGCAAATGTCGTTCACCAGTTTGTTGGGCTGAAATTGGTGACAGTCAGATAACAGGTCCTGAACTGGTGCACGAGACGACAGAGAAGATAGTACAAATCCGGAACCGTATGGCAGCGGCTCGGGATCGACAGAAGAGTTATGCTGACAAACGTCGTAAACCATTGGAATTTCAAGTAGGAGACCGAGTTCTTCTAAAAGTATCACCTTGGAAAGGTGTGATACGATTCGGCAAACGCGGAAAGCTTAGTCCACGTTACGTAGGACCTTTTGAGATCCTAAAAAGGATTGGTCCGGTTGCGTATCAACTCAAACTACCGGATGAACTCAGTGGGGTTCATGATGTCTTTCACATATCGAACTTAAAGAAATGTCTTTCTGATGAGACATTGATTGTACCGTTGGAAGAAATACAAGTAGATGAACAGTTGCGATTCATTGAAGAACCAGCAGAAATAATGGACCGGGAGGTCAAACAACTTAAGCAAAGCAAGATTCCGATAGTCAAAGTCCGATGGAATTCACGACGTGGTCCTGAATTCACATGGGAACGAGAAGATCAAATGATGAAGAAATATCCTCATCTATTCAAAACAGCTACTGCTAACACTGAGAGCGCACGTTAAATTTCGGGACGAAATTTCCTTCAACAAGGGGATGACGTGATGCTTCACACATCAAACACTGCAAATCTCAAACTGTAAGCACAAACACTTTACTCAATTGTTTTGATACAAACATGTGTGCTACATTATATTTTATATATTTTATGTGCTACATTTCATATGTTACATGTTATGGTAGTACATACATGATTAGTTACATACATTTTGCTATGTGCAGGGTTGCATAGTACAAACAGTTATAGACACTCACTATGTGTGAGGTTACACAACACAGTATGATCAAACACAAACAGTCACAGTTAGGTGAACTAACTAGTGTACACGCAAACAGACACATTTAACGATTACATTGAGTTGTGATGTTGCAAGCATTAGACTTTGTGTGTGAGTACACACAAGCACACAGAATGATCAAATCACACTAACACGTACGATTTAAACTCGTAAGTAGTTTCCTAACTACTCCTAACACTTACTAATTTTCGGGACGAAAATTCCTTCAACAAGGGGATGATGTGACAATTCGAATTTTCGGATTAACCTTGTTAACTGAAGATGGTGAGATCACAGGCCCAACAGAGCCAATGTAGGCCCAACAGAACCAATGTAGGCCCAACAGAGCCAATGTAGGCCCAACAGAACCAATGTAGGCCCAACAGAGCCAATGTAGGCCCAATAATCCCAAGGGTGGCCCAGTAAGGCCAATATAGGCCCAGTGAGTCTAAGGTAGGCCCAATTGGCCCAAATGGATTAATTGAGTCCAATAGCATTTCAATTGAACAAATTGGTGATAGTTCGGGAATTTCGGTTCAACTTTGTAAACCGAATTGTTATGTAATTGAGAAAAATCAAACCTAAGGGATTAGTATTAACTGAAATCTATCCTAATACACTTTAATTACAAGTTTAAACTTGTAATTAGTTAAAGGAAGGTTCAATTTTGACTTCAGGAGTCAAAATTCGTCATCACGCAAGAGGGGAATTCGGAATTATATGCAATACACTATAATTAATTGTAATAATCGTTCATAACCATCATATTGATGATTGTTATCGGTTATAACCAGTTAATTCTATCATAACGTTCGAATTAATCATGATATTAACTCAAAAGTCGAAACCGTTTTGAGTCATTATCAAATTCGTATCATTGGATCATAATTCTCGAAATTGAAACTTCAGAACCTCTAGTCGGCTTACTTAGAAGCTTTCCTATATCACAATTCGATTTCAGAAGTTCGAGAAGAAGGATTTCGATAAAAGGGTTGCCGAATCTAGGGCTCAAAGTGATTCTACCTCAATTTCATATCAAATCAGGTTAGTAATTGATCCTAAACTTTCTAAAAGGGCCGACTAAACTAACCCATATAACCAATTCGTGATTTAACATCGAATCATATGGTTTTTGATTCTAGGGTTCATCTTTGTAACTGTTTTGGGGGTTTTGATCGGGATGAGTTTAAAAATGAAATCAAATGGTGCCATTAGTTTCATAATGTGCCGATTAACAAAACCCATGATTTGATTTCATCACGTTATAACGAATTGGTTAGGTTCAAGCTTATAGGGTTTATACATAAACTGTTTTGGGGATTTTCATCTAGATGTGTTTTAGAATCAAATTAATGATTACTAATAGTTACAGAGTATTCCGATTAAGCTAAGACATGGATCAATTGCTGGTTGTAACATCGAATTAATGAAGGTTAATATCTAGGGTTCGTGAATAATGTCGAATTGGGGATTTCAATTCAAATGAGGTTTATAATTCAATTAAAACTACCAGAAAGTTTCGAAATATCAATCTTAATGAAATCCTTATGAATCAGGAACTTGTTAATGGTCAATTTAACTGATTTGATGCGGGATTTAGGAAACTTGAGTTCGAACAGGGTCAAACTCGATTAATTGAGTTTCAATAGATAATTGTTTGAATTAAGATCATCTAAGGAGTCGGTTGGATGATTAGAATAGAAACCCTATAGTTTAAGTGTTGATCATATTCGAATTGGGGATCGATTGGGAAGATGTTGCTTCGGCCATAATATGAAAGGGGATTTGGACTGGAAGAGGGTTTAAAACAATTTATTTATGATATCTTTTGCGATACCCTAGCGGGCGAAGATGGTAGAGTGTGTGTGATGGGTGTGGCAGGTCGCGGGTTCGAACCCGAGGGCTGCCAGTTTTTATATTTTTTGAACCATTTTTGATTTTAACTCATAACTCTTTCGTTTCAAGTCTGATTCGATCTGTTCAAGTTGCGTTGGAACCGTAACAGGAATACGGACACTTTGAAATGATTAAATTCATATTTTTAATCCGAAAACGAAATCGCGTATAATTACGATTATTTAAATAAAATCAAATATGATTTTATTTAAACGATTTCAAAGTCACGCATATGTACGTATGCACATTTCTGACACTTTAACATACGTATGTTGACACGTATGAGATTTCAAGCACAAAACGACATTCCGAATAACACAATGTTATTGTTTAAACACATATCCTTCGTAAGAGGATTTTTCTAAACGAGCTTACGTATTTGATCATTCTACAATACTCAAAGGTGCGTACACGGCCCCTTTCTTATTGTAACTGTTTTGGGGGAGAAAACATGTGCAACAAACATTTTTAGATACATATCACTTGCATGAGTTAGCTGTTTACATTATGTGACAACATAGCAATTGAAAGTCCTTACACACCTCGAACCGTTTAGTTTGCCGTAGCGCAAAGCGTGGTAGTTGAAAATAGATATATTAGGTTTGACAAACCTCATCTGGTAGATGGGATCTACGCAGGTGTTTGACTGACCAAACACACATTACTATTGTTCGTGCTAGACAATAGTGGCAAGGCAAAAACATGCTATAGCATGGCAATTCGTCAGCTTCGGTGTCGACCACTTATGTAAATAGCTTATATGACTAGCTATCATGACTGTGCATGTGTGATTATGTTATCTACAACTTGATATTCAAACTGTTGTTTTGAACATTGTGAATGATTAAAACCTGTGTTATGCACCAACCTTTGTGTTGATTTGATTTACATGTTTTCTCAGGACGCTAAGGCGCGCAATAAAGACTGGCATGGACTAGGAGATAGAGTCGCATGCATTTTAAACATTTTAGATATTTGGATTTGAACATTTGAAACTTTGTATTGTATTTTACATTTTACAACTGTTACTGGTTTTATAACGCTTCCGCAAATTTTGAAAACTCTGATGTTATGTTTTAAAGACCAAAGTATGTTTTGAAATTCATATAGAGGTCTTCGTTATGTCTAATGATCTGAGATACTGGTTTGTCACGTTCTCAAACGGTATGATTCCGGTAGTTGAAAATTGGGGGTGTGACAGATTGGTATCAGAGGCATTGGTTATAGCGAACTAGGTTTGCATTTGTAGACTTAGACTATGACTGTTAGACATTAGACACATATGTTTACACATACTGCTTAGAAATTACATATGACATTACGTAATTGACTTGTTTACACATTCCATGGCACTGCACTTACATATGGTATTATGTAACAGGCATGGCATCATCATCAGTACCTTACATCTATATTGATGATTCTGAGGACGAGGCACCGATAGTTCCAGCACCACCGTCATCACCACCACCACCTATTCCATCTCCTCCACCATATGAGAGGGATGACTCAGACCCGGAGGAGGTTCCAGACGAGGACCCGGAGGAGGATCCGGAGGAGGATCTAGACGAGGATCCAGAGGAGGATCCAGATGAGGACCCGGATGAGGATCCGGAGGAGGAGCCAGTGGAGGGCACTCAGCAGATCCCTGCTGAGGGACCTTCTACACATCCACCACCAATATTGGATGCTCCTGAGCCTAAGAGGCAAAGGACGGACGCTGAGGAGATCGCCAAACTGCGCGAGGATTTGTACGAGGCAGAAGATAGGATCGCACAAAACTCTCAAGAACAATGGGATGCTAATGAGAGGCAAGAGGAACTTGCCCATCTGGTTCATGATATGCGGAATGAGATGATTAATTTGATTGGTCGTCTTGAAGCTTCAGAGAACCGAGCCGAGATCTTGGAGGGCAGAATAGAAGCCTTAGAGGATTTAGTAGCCTCAGACAATGAAGAGGAGGATGAGGAGAATGAAGAGGAAGAAGGGGAGGAACCAGCACCAGTTATATGACTAGCTATCATGACTGTGCATGTGTGATTATGTTATCTACAACTTGATATTCAAACTGTTGTTTTGAACATTGTGAATGATTAAACCTGTGTTATGCACCAACCTTTGTGTTGACTTGATTTACATGTTTTCTCAGGACGCTAAGGCACGCAATAAAGACTGGCATGGACTAGGAGATAGAGTCGCATGCATTTTAAACATTTTAGATATTTGGATTTGAACATTTGAAACTTTGTATTGTATTTTACATTTTACAACTGTTACTGGTTTTATAACGCTTCCGCAAATTTTGAAAACTCTGATGTTGTGTTTTAAAGACCAAAGTATGTTTTGAAATTCATATAGAGGTCTTCGTTATGTCTAATGATCTGAGATCCTGGTTTGTCACGTTCTCAAACGGTATGATTCCGGTAGTTGAAAATTGGGGGTGTGACAGAAACTTTCCATTTTAGGAAACTTTTATGTGCAAGCATGATGTAAATGACTTATGTAATTTTGTATGATAAAATGCTATGTGTTAACATGATCACATAGGACTAATGAGCATGCTAGACGTCTAAAATAGTTATGCTTTGTGAACTTTCCATAAATGGAAACTTACTATAAATAGTAATTTGTCCATAGACGCGACTTGTGCGTTTTGCACACGACGAGCACTTAAACGATTGCTAATTCACAAACTGTCACACGGTTCACCAACGGGTCGTTGACTTGACACGGTCAACTTTGGTCAAACACGGTCAAAAACGGTCAATGTGGACCAACACGAGCAAACACGGTCATTGTGGACCAACACGGACAAACATGAACAACCAACGGTTGTTGAGCACAAACACGAGCACTAACACAAACACTAGTACGGTCACTTACACAAACTCACGTACAATGTACGATATAGGTTGCCGGTGACCGAGACGCCATTTACTCGAGGAGCTTACGCATGTCTTACTTAATAACTACTAAGGTGAGTTTATGGCCCCTCTTTACTCACGATTTTAAATAGGGGGAGAATACTAGTTGCATCGAGTCAAACATCTATTACTGTACGAACATTTTGTGTATGCTGGTTTATTGGACAAACATTAAGTGTTGTACTCGTAACAAGCCCTCACAAAGTCTTACCGTTAATGTACAAACAACGTGATTGATTTGAATGGATCCATTTGGGTGTGACTAACCCTGCGGGACACAATATTGAATGAGTGTCATAACCCGTGAAATTCTGACCTAACTTACTGTGTGCACGAGACACAGTGGAGGCAAGGACAAAAAAGTCTAGTTCGGTAGTGACGTACTGACACTTGGAGCCTAGGGCTCGGTACTAACATTTGATAAACATCATGACACACTTTTATTACTATATGTATATCAAAACCTATGAACTTACCAACCATTGTGTTGACACTTTTTAAACTTGTATTCTCAGGTAACTAGCATGGCTAGCATGAGGACATGGATGCACATCTTAAGGGACGAGCATTAGGGACTTACACGCATTCTGTCATGACTTTTCGAAAACAATTTAACTTTCGTTCTGTTTAAGACAAATGTTGTATTAAACTTATAACTTTCCGCTGCATGTTATGACTTATTGATTTCCGCTGCTATGAATTACTTTTCTGCTGCAAACTATTTTATTAAGTGTATGTGTCAAACATTGGATTTGTAAACGCATATAAAGGTGTTCTATATGATCTTGAGCTGTGATTCTTGACACGTCGCACCCACGTGGACTGACACCAAGAATGAGAATTTGGGGGTGTGACAAAAGGTCTTACTAATTTTAATAAATTAGGTATAAATTTTCTAGCATAATTTACTAATCCTAGAAAAGCTTGTATTTGTTTTAAATTTTCAAATTTTTTTGGAAAATTTAAAATTTTTGTAGAAATATGTGACTTTAATTCTATTTTTCCATTACCAATTTGTAACCCTAGAAAAGAGATTTTCTTTTTAAATAATTCCATCTTTCTTTTTGATATGACTATACCATTTCTTTTTATTTCTTCAAATACTTGCTGTAGATGTTTCTCATGTTCCTGTATAGTTTCACTTGCAACTAAAATATCATCAATGTATACCAAACAGAAATCATACTTTAAAAATATGTTATCCATAAATCTTAGAAATATTGAAGGAGCATTCTTTAGGTCAAAGCTAAGAACATTATATTCAAATTGTCCTTCTAAACATGTAAAAGCTGTCCATTTTTTAAAATCCTCTTCTAGTTTTAATTAATTATATTCTTATTATAAATCAAATTTTGAAAATATCTTTTTCATTTGTATTAACTGTATTAGGTTATCTTTGTATGGTATGTTATAACCATCATCTTCTGTATTATCATTTAATCTTTTATAATTATATAATATTCTAGCGTTTCCACGTTTTATTTCTCCATGATTTCTTACTACGAATGCTGCTGATCTATGTGCACTTTCTGATTTTCTGATTAATCCTTGTTCTATCATTTATGGTATTTGTTTTTTAAATTCTTCCTTATCTAAGGGACTATACTCTATATTTGTTGTTCTTATTGTTATGTCTGGATTTTTTATTTTAAATTCACAGACATATGTAACATTTGATTGTTTTATATCTTCTCCTATTAATCCTATTTTTTCTAAATGTAAAATCATAGGATGATTTATACTATTATTTATATCTTTACCTTTTTCTAATTCGTGATTTAAAAAAAGTATTAATAATTTTATTGTTCTATTCTGTAACGTTTATTTTCTTTGATTTAATTTTTAAAAATTCCAAGTTTCCTTTTTCCCTCTTTTTTCAACAAACTTAGAAGTTTTTGTATATCTTGATGTTGGAAAATTATATATATGTTTACTTATTGTTATAAATTTTTTTGTTATTGTTATTGCTCCATTTAATCCTAAAATAAAATTTAATCCAATAACAAAGTCTTTTGATTTAATATCTTGTGGATTTATATTTATTTGTGGGATATCGTATTTTATACTATAAATTCCTGAAAAATCTAAAAATTGTATTCCTGTTGGTTCTAGATCATGGGTTATATTTATTAGCTTATCTTCTGTTGTTCTTGCTATGAGTTTATACGTTAATTTTTTATGATATTCTATGGGTGCTAAACTGTATGATATTAAAATTTTTGTTGCCCCTATGTCTATTAAAGCATTTAAATCTATAAATTTATTTGTATCTAACCATAATTTACATTGTAGATTTATCATATTAATTGATCTTTGTGTTTGTATATATGTTATTTCTTCTTCTTTTTTATTTTCTATTAACAGCTATAAAGTAGTTTCAATATAAAAGTTGCATTTATATAAAAAGTTGATTACTTGTGTGGCCTCCATGATGGTGACCTAGTGGTAAGGGGGTGGAAATCCATAATATAGGTCTAGGGTTCAAACTTCAAAGCCCAGCACCACCCAATTTTTCCTGGGTCACGCGATTTACCTCCCTCATGATCGGTGAGGGACGCTTAATGGTGGCGTTCGATCACCATTTTTTTTACACAATATAAAGGTTCTTTTTGCTGCAAGAAAGTTACTTGTGTAAGAGTAAAGGATAATTGCATAACAAGGTTACCAATTTTGATCTAATTTTTGTTTTAGGTAACCATATTTATCATAAAGCAAACCATTACACTCCAAAAAAATTAATATAGCCCCTCAAATTTGAATTTTATTTGATACAACACCTCAAACTTTGATAAATATCTATAAAATCATGTTGAGCTTTTTGCAGCATTGAATTGGCGTTCATTGAGTGATTACATTTACATGCAGTTATAATTCTGGATAAAACTTTTATAACTTTGATAGTTTTTCTAGTCCAAAATAAGTTGGCCGCCCAAGACAGAAACCAGACTAAAATTGGTTATCTTTTTATGCAAACCATTTTGGCTGGCAGCTGAAATAGCAATATCTAACCCATTGCAAACAGGAAATAAAAGTTGAAGTGTCATTTAATATGTCATCTTTTTTTAAGTCATATCTTTATTTCTATTCACATCGTATAAATGCACACTGTTAAATAGGTTAAAACTAGATGAAAAAACTATGTCAATAAGAAAAGATGTGGATATAAGTACCTTGTTTTTATGGTCCTCTCAACATAATCATAAAGGCTCACACCACCATGAAAACCTCCTTCCACAAGGTACTGAATGATATCCAAAAGGGAGCAAATTTGTTTCACTAGTTTCATCTTCACAAACCCTTTGATACTTCCAGCATATTCAGACTGAAGTATCTCCAGACGGAGAAAAATTTGTAATTCATATCTTAATATTGTTAAAGAAAAGATTAGAACAAATGGGGAAATGCTATGTAAGATTAACAAAATAAAACAACTTAAGGATACTCTCGGACTAGGTATTTTGAAATAGAACCTGGATCATCCTTGTGATCCTTAAAATCCTTGGGCTCACGTAGCAGTAACTTGATAATTTCAGCAATTTGTAACGTACAAGATTCATCAAAATTTTCCATGGCTTCATGCTTTAGACGTAACCAATAAATGGATGAATTTACAAGCGTCTCTGCCAGAATCTTCAAATCCACTCCGTCAGATTTTAGCCCATGTTGAATTTGAAGGAGGAAAGTGAAGATGAAATGGGGTTGGAAGATAGAAGGATGTTGGAGGTAGCAATAATGGATGTGATGTAATTAGGGTTAGGGTTTGGGGCCGGATTGGAGCAAGGGATTGAGGTCGATGAGAAGAACGATGAGCTATGTTTTTGAGAAATCGATAGCGTCTGCCATTGATGGCATGGATTGGGGCATGGATTGGGGTTCTAGAGGGTTAAGTTCAACTAAATAAGCCTCTTAACCTAAAAAGCCTAAGAATGATCTTGAGCCATTAGATAATTAATCAATGGCTATGATTAAATCAAGTTGTTGGAGGGTATTTTAGTCATGCCTACTTTTGTTGACTTTTTATCAAATTCCCCCATATTTTTTAAATATTCATAACTTTTATATGCGAAATTATTTTTTGAAAAAAAATACAATACAAACAAGCATTTTTTTTATCTTCAAATTAATATAATTTTTGCTATAGAAAAATTTTGTTTTTTTAGTTTATTGTGTCTTTTATACAGGTCATTGTGTCTTTTGTACATGTAATTGTGTCTTTTGTCGGTAATTGTGTCTTTTATGTTTCTGTTCAATGCTGCGTTTTCATGAATAATTTAAGACATAATGATGTTCCATAAGACATAATGTCAAGCAAAGATGACACAATAACAAGTATAAATAACACAATAATATTGAAAAAAACACAATTACCTGTAAAAAAGACACAATGATGAGTCATTGTGTCTTTTGTATATGCATTGTGTCTTTTGAATAGACATTGTGTCTTTTTTGTTTCTTCTCAATATTGCTTTTTGTTTATACATTGTGTGTTTTGTACATGTAATTGTGTCTTTTGTTTAATCATTGTGTCTTTTGTACAAAATATTGTCTTTTGTATATACATTGTGTGTTTTGTACAGGTAATTGTGTCTTTTGTTTAGACATTGTGTATTTTGTACATAATTGTGTACTGTCTTTTGAAAAAATAATATCGTATGTAAAAGTTATGAATGTTTAAAAAATGTGGGAGAAAAGTGGTTATGACTAAATTACCCTCTAACAACTTTTCCTTCTAAAATTTTAAAATTTTCTTTTAGATTTGATCTCATAATCTAATGATCAATAATCTTTCTTAGCCTTTTTAGGATAAAGAAACTATTTAATTGATCCTAATCCTTGAGTTTTATATTTTTCTTTTGTTAACGTTGTTTTCATCCTCAAGTGTGCGTTCATATTTTCTCTTTTTTTTTCTTTAATTTCCTGTTTTAGAATTTTTGTTTGTTAATGATATCTATATCGTTACATCTTACATCTGCATGTATAATTCATAAAATAATTAAAATGAAAAATAAGATTAAATTAGAATAATCCGGATTATTCATTTAAATCAGAAAAATCCCTTTTACCAACACCTAATTATGGTATAAATTAGGGTAAAATGTGTTAAATCAGAAACATAATTTTCAAAAAAAAAAATCCTTTTATTAGTTTATTTTTTTAATTAGTATAACCTCTCTTTTTTATTCATACCAAAATCCATTTAATTTTGTTCCATTGATTATATTTAATTTTGGTTGACCTTTTTAATAAGAAAACTCTTCTACGTACTATAATAAAAGAATATTTTTAGAAAACACTTGTATTTAACTAGACCATTTTTTTTCTAAATACAAACACAACTTTAACATTTTAAAATTATTAAAATTCATTTAGATTGTAAAACCAAATTCATATACACAACATGTAAAATAAAACTGCATTTTTTAGGTATTAATTGTTAACAAATTTACCATAATTAAAGAGCTTATATTTGAATACTTATACATAACACATAATGTTTAACAAACATAAATATATGTACACGTACTAAATCCAAAAATATAAATATGAATATTTTTATATTTAATAATACATAATAAATCCAAAAATATTATATTATAGGAAAATTTTAAAAAATAAATTATTAATTATAAAATCTCTTCTTCAAAATTTCAATTCCAAATTTATACTCAAATGATACTATATTAAGCATCATATCACTTGACAATCGTTTTATAGAGACAAATATTTTTTTTGAAAACATTATTGATAATTGGACATTTATTACAAGAATAAACCTTACACTCAGACAAAAGAGCTCCTTTCAAATTTAAAGAAGATAATTTTGAGTTATCGCATGTTTGGAATGATGATAAACAAGATATTTGTGATTTGAAAATTCATTTTTTGTTGTTCTTTAGCATCTTAACTTATTCAGATAGTAACAATTGTATATACATTTAAGAATTTTAATTTTTTTACTTTTTAACCCGTATAATACATGTGTTTTTATGCTAGTTATAATAATAAATAAAAATGTAATAAAATATAAAAATATCATATTTGACGGAGTATATTTATATTAATTTCCGGCACCTTTCAACTAAATGTGTATTTATTTTATTAAAAAATAAAAACTGAATTTAATTATTTATATTAAAAAACACATGTATTAAAAAGCAAACCGTATGTATAGTTAAGTTATGTTTTTATAATAAACTAGTAAGTTGAACCCGCACGTTGCCGCAGGTTTTAGGTGTGACTACGTAAAGGTTACACATGTTGCAACTGTATATATAGAAATAAATGTAAAATCATTGTCTTTTTAAAAAACGAGTATTGGTATTTAATAGCGGGGATATGCTTTTGCCTTGTAGCATGAATAAAAGGTGTCTCGCCTTCAATAATATAAACACTCCAAAACTGTAAAAGTCTACAATATAATGTCAAAATTAAGAAATAGAAAATCATTTACCATCCTCATCTAGTCATATTTAGTATTTACATCAAGATTCAATTTAATCAACATACTTGCAAACCTCAGCATGGTCCTCTCCTGTAGCAGAATGCAAAGCTTATCATTGCTGTCATCCAATTATGCAGCAAAATCCCTAGGATAGCCCTTTGTTGACATCCAATTGTGCAGCTACACCTATTAATTTTGCCATAACCAGAAAATTGAATGCGTAATTTTCACAAACGATTGATGGTGATAGATATGAAGATCATTATGCTCATATCAAATTTATCATTCAAATCCCATAATCATACCTTATTATGTGTGTAACATCTGTGCCGGAAACGTCGCCGGAACAGTGAGTTGAACAGTAAACACACAGTAACTCAGGTACAAACTACGTAAACTATTATGCTATTGTTTCTGTAATCTGATTAAACTTAATAGTTTAACAGTCAGAAACACATCAGACAACGTTGAACAGTGAAACCAAGGCTTATTGATGTGCTATCATGTGTAAACGTATGAGAGGTTAAACAAAACGAAACTTTAACGGTTATTGTTATGGAATGCTAAACATACGAATTATTCGTATAGGTGACGATCTGTACGAATGATTCTGATAGTTTAACGTTCTGAAATAATAACTGAACAGTAGAGAACAAAAATCGGAAAGCCAAACCCTCGTCGTGTTCGTTCGAATGACGATTCGAACGAATACGCGCGATGGTGATGCGTTCTGACGAAACGAAAACGATGAAAGATACTAACGATCATAAACTTAAGGAAATAACATATTTCCTATTTTACAATTTTGAAACTCATTATAAAGGAAATTAAACAAAATTGTTTTAATAAACCTCGAACAAATTAAATAAACGCGTAAAAATTTTATAATCTGATAAATAAATTAACATAACGATATTTAAGATAATTTCTAAAAATATATTTTTATTTTAAAATCCTAAAATAATCCTTTTTATTTAAATGACGTAAATTACGCGTTACTTTCTAGGAACGTAACGAAAACTCGAACCGAGCAACCGAAACGAACTCGAATACCCACGGGGTATTTAAAGCCTTAAAATGAGGCTTTCCCCTCATTTTTACCTCTTCCTCCCCACTTCTACCTAATCCCGGTTTTGGTTTCCCTCACCATTTTCAAACTTGAAATCACCATATCTCCTTCAGAACTCAATAAAATTTGGTGATTCTTGAACCTACACGAATCTCTCATCATCCTCTACACGAAAGTACAACCGACCTGGGTTGGAACCTAGCTGATTCGAGGTAATCTGAAGTGAAAAAGAGCGATTTTTAGGGTTTTATAGCTTTATTCGAACACCCTTTCAACCGGCTTCAACTCTTATCTTTTTGGTTAGAACCTCCTCTCAACTGGTTATACACACACTACCACCTGAAAACCCATGAATCTTGACCCTGAAAACTTCACCATCATGGAACCATAGCTGGAGAAACAGCTCGGCCGAATGACCCCACACAGGTCAGCGAATGAGCTAGAGCTGAAAGGCTTTGGTCGAATGTGTTCATTCGTTGAATGCCACCCTTATCTGCCCTCATTCGCTGAACCAACCAGGACCTCTTTCGCCAGCCTCTTCATTCGGTCGGGGGAACATCTTCGTTCGCCAGCCACCCCTCTTTCGGCCATCTCCCTTCGCTCCTTCTCATTCGGTAGCCAGGGAGCACCTACATTCGGTCACCCAGTGCTTCAGTCGACCAGACCCACATCCTTTGACTATAGACTTTCGCCCCTAACCAGTTTCCGGCCAACTCATTCGGCCAAGCAAAACAACCGGCCTACATTTGTTCAAGTTAACATACTGCCTTGGCCCATCTATTTTACCCAACAGCTAGCCCAAATCATTAACCCAACACCATGCAGTCGATGATGGGCTAAATGTCCAGGCCCAATTAAACTAATTAGGCCCAAAGGGTTATGTTGGCCCGTGAAACCCCTTCTCGGCCCAACAATGGTCCAATACCCCACTCGAACCAAAGACAATCTACGATTGGGCCCAGATCATTAGTTGGCCCACTCTACCCCACAACCCAATTAAACAAGCCTATCCCCACTCTTTTGGCCCAGTCATGCGGCCCAACTGATTTGTTTTGGCCCAAGAGCATTTCGGCCCAAGTCCATTCACGTAATTCATCTAATTGACCCACATGTTACCAACTTGGCCCAATTAATTGATTCATGTGACTAACCTAGCCCAACATTTTTGTTTTGGCCCACAAATGCTTATAAGGCCCATAAGGCTTCCTTAGGCCCAACACTTTCACGAGACCACCTTGATTCGGCTCACATTTAATTGGTTGGCCTAAACACCCAAATTGACCAATATTATTCGGCCCAACAATATACGGCCCATGCCTTTGCTCGACCCATGTGCAATGATTCGACCCACAAGGCTAATGTGGTAAATAAACAAACGGGATCAACTCTAAATGAAAACATGCATGGAATTAATACTATAAACTTAAGTTTATACTTAGGTTAAAATTGCAAGATTCCTAACAACACAATTAACCATCATATTATAACAATATGTTGGGTTCTCAATAATGATCATAAGTTAAATTAAAGTGATAAATACTAAGCTATTTATCACAACTAAAATGATATGCTAAAATCATGACAATTGCACAAGGGCCGAGTAATGACCGAGACGCAAAAGTGTTAGCCAAGTTTCTACATGTACACATACACGAATCTTTATAACACATACTTACAAATTATAGACAACGTGAAATAAATACAGGATTGTGAATACTACAAGTACAACAAAGAGCGCGTGTGCACTTCTTGTCTAGGCTTAGTCAACTACAACAACTACAAGGTGAGTTCATTGTCCCCTTTTAAACTATTTTGATTTTAAACCGGGACTGAGAAGCATGCTATGCATTTTTAAACAAATGTTTTAAATTTAACAAAATGCTTTTATACGATTCTTATATATGGATGTTAATGCTACATGATTATGCCAAGTGCTAAGGGCATAAGTTCACTATTTGTACTAATGCTACATGATTATGCCAAGTGCTAAAGGCATAAGCTAATTTGCTAATACTAAAGTTGTGTGTTAATACCAAGTGCTAAGGGTATTTACTATCTGATGATGCTATTGGGAATGCGAATGCTACGGGGTTATGCTACAAACTAATGATACGGGTTATACTAAATGCTAATGCTATGGACTATGTTATAAACTAATGCTATGGGTTATGCTATAAACTAATGCTATGGGTATGCTAAATGCTAATGCTACGGATTATCTAAATGCTAATACTACGGGGTATGCTAAATGATTGATGCTACATGCAAACGATGCTATGATGCTATGAGGATGCTAAATACTTACATACATACATACACACGTACATACATATTGAATACTCGAAGCTATGGATACTATAAACTCTTGAATGCTATATGATTGCCATGCTGAAACAACAGTCTGGCCTCTCAGTGCTTGCCTTACCGGTTGTAAAGCTAGTACTTGTGCACAAGTTACGTAAATGCTGGACTATTTGAATGCTATAAACTTGTATGCTAAAACTATTGGCTATGGAAGAACAATAGTTGGTCTCTCAGTGCTTGCCTTCATGTGTTCTTCCTAGTCGGGACTTGAAGAACAATAGTTGGTCTCTCAGTGCTTGCCTTCATGTGTTCTTCACAGTCGGGACTAGAAGGCACCTACTATGGTCTCTTAGTGCTTGCCATGCAGTGTTTCCCAAAAACTATTTACACACGTGATCAGTAACTAGGACTGATGGCCTCTCAGTGCTTGCCATGCAGTGTTTCCCAAAACTATTTACACACGTGATCAGTAACTAGGACGATATTGGTGACCCTTAGTTGACTTTGTGTCATCATGGGAATCCTCTATTCCCTCCTAAGTTGATACTGACACCTAGTACTAGTAAGGATTGATATTGGATTCCTTCGGGTATTCAGTTGTCCATTCTGGTGACTCTCAAACAAAATTCACGGAAGCTATGGGAAAACTTACACACTAGATGCTAAAACTATATTGGGGAAACGAGATTGAAGGGTCGGTAAAAGGCTTAATTATTATTAACAACAGTGTCATATGCGGATTAGTATGTGGTGGGATGGCGTCTGGGCGGGTTGTAGGCTCGACTCAGGGGTATGCCCTATATATAAGCATACCGATTTGGATATTACATGTGGAGTTAATAAGATTAAGGTTTTTGGAGAGGAGTTTTGTTAAAACTATTTAAACTTATAAACTACATGAACTCACCAACCATTATGTTGACTTTGTTTTCTTACATGCTTTCTCAGGTGATGCACATGTATAAACTAAGGCTCAGGATTGCATGCTAGGCAGCCCAACTAGAGGACCTAGCAGACTATTGAAAGCACATCTTTTGTAGTTAATACGAATCTCTTTTGATATCTTGTACAGATACAAGATAGAAACATTTGATTCTTTTGGATAGGTTTACTTAGTTAAATTATCAAACATTGATATTGTAATTTAACTTTGTAATCCTAGTTCAATGTTAATTGTGCTTTAGATATTCTTAACATTGATGCTATGTAAACAATCTGATCACCCCGATTATCACTCACAATATCGCGCATTGGGAATCTTCCGCCCGACGGGGACTCCGATCCAACCCCGCCGGCTCGGGGTGTGACAATGTGCGTGGAAAAAAACTGAAACATGCCTTGCAAGTGCAAAGGTCATAAGAAAAAAAACAATAACAAATTGTAAGATAAATTTGATAAGTTGAAGCAAGGGGTCCATATGGAATAAAGTTGCTGGAACTTTGAGCATGTACACTAACTTTGATTTGAGATAGCCCACATAGTGATATAATTACCATAGCAATTAAAATAAGTTCAGGCATTTAATTTCTTATTTCTGGTATTCAAAGTTGTAAAATGTATCATGATGATCATAAAATTGTTTATAAGTTTTGGTTAAATGGTGTTATAGCTAAATGGTGAAAAAGTAAAAACAAAGATATTGATTGACCGAAGTTGAGAATATATGTTGATGATATCACTTTCTTCATACATGTTCACCTTGGTGATCAAATCTGATTTTGGGCATATTACACTTTAAAACAGGGACTCTATAACATGAAAAATACTTGTGAGTTAATTGAAGTTTTTCAAAGTATTTGTGCGTGAAAATTTGAAAAACTTGTTGCAAAATTTAACCTTTTTGAGAAATTTCCAAATTATTATTAGTTCAAAACAAATAATTAATCTCAAATATCCAAGTTCATCATCATTGACTTTCATCATTCGTTAAAGCAAGCAATTTGTAACGAATCAAGCAAAACAATCATTAAAAGTTTATAACCAATTTGAGGTAGTGCGCTAACTCAAAATCATGTATTACCTTGCATAATATCTTGCTAATAGTATTATCAATATTTCTTTATTTATGCTTGAATACTATGGTAGTAAACAAAGTTTGATGACCTGGTGAGTTGGGTTTACTAATTTCATTATTTTTACTGACTTTATTTTAAGAATTCAAGATACAACAATGAAAAGATTCACAAAAAAACACCACAAAATCGAATCAATATATAACTGCTGCCAAAAAACCCTTAAACACATTCAAAGATTAAGAATCAAGCAAATTTCATGTACATCTCAGCATAAAACAGTGAACAACTAATGAAAAAGTTAAAGACTTGAAATCATCCATAAAATTACCAATCAAACCTACTAAACTGTTAATCTTTAAAACAAACACCTAAAGTGCATAACAAATAGGGAGATGCTGCAACATTAAAACAAAACTCATCAAATCAAATACACTAAAGAGCAGCAGCCCAAAAATCAAAGATTTAAGATGTGTTTTAGATAACATTTGATCATCTGTATCATGACAGAAATCATTTTATTTTTCAGAAATGAGATCCATGATATAAGCTTTATTTCTTCTCAGATTGTATAAATGGAATTAAGAAAACGACAATATTAATTGGCTAAAATGTTTCACCTCACAATTCAAAGAATCACTCCCTTGAAGCTTTGTTTCAACTTCATCAATGTGCAGCTATACCTATTAATTTTGAGCTTTGAAGGTCAATCGAGGTTTAAGTCCTAAACTAAAAAATTTGGTTCAGTTTCTTCCTCACCCATCAAGATTTAGAAAAAATGTAAAAAGTATCATCATACTAAATTGAGAATATAAATAAAATGATATGGTATTACCTAGATATACAACCCCTCAAGATAATGTTTTTTCGACACTGTTGTGAAATTGATGATCACAAACAAAGGTCCTCACCACCATATGATACTTTGCTTACCCATAAAACCGTAAAATCGGCCAAGCAATAGGGTAGAATGGTCGAAGGATGACAACACAATTGATATGAAAGCATACCTGTGAAACCCCAGCTGAGATGTCAATCCCAGAACCTCTTTAGCTACCAACGACTCACGGCCAAACAATAGGGCAGAATGGTGTTCCGATTCTCTGCTACTGTTCAAGGGTTTCGTGACACCCAAAGGAAACAATGATGATTTTGAGGAGGATATGAGTTGGGAAGGTAGACCAGAGAGAGCATGTGATGGTGATTTTACGCTCAGTTCCCCAGTTTATTATAGGAGAGAAAAGAAAGGAAAAGGAAGGAAAAGAAATGAGAGGAAAAGAAAAGAAAACAAGGGAACTTTTTCCTTTCATTTCCTTCCAAATCGGAAGGAAAAAAAAACTAAAAATTTTGGCCTTGTTTTCTTTTCATTTCCCTCCCCTTCTCTCCTTAAATGAAACTCGGGAACACAACATTTGTTATTTTCCTTTCTCTTCCTTCGTTAAATGAAACTCGGGAACACAAACAAGTTTCTCATTTCCTTTCAATTCTCTTCTTTTCTCTCCTTAAGTGAACTCGGGAACAGAGCATTAGAGATCGGTGGGAGAGAGTTTGAAAATATATACCCTATGCATAAATGAGTTGTACGTAAAGCAATCGTAGTTGTGCAAAGTGAACAGTGAAAATTGTGAGGAGAAGAATAGTTGGTTTTTTTTTATATATATAATATAATTGGCTAAAAACTTTAAATATTTTGCCACAAAAATGTTTTCTTAACCTTTTTTTTTATTTTGTTTGGATTTTTCTTTTTAATTTTTTTTTCGAATTTCAGTCTCACGTTTTTCTATTGTAAACGTTGTCTTTATCCTTTAATTTGTGTTTGTATTTGGGTTTTAAACACTCGATTTTTTTAAATTCTTCATATTTTATTTTCTTTTGTTGTTTAATTTTCAGATTTAGGATTTTTGTTTGTTAACGTTGTCTTATCGTTGCATATACATTTCTATTACAATATTTGATGCTTGCTTTTACAACCGAAAACATTTTTGGGTTTTGCGATGTATTGACGGTAGCTATTATAACAGAGCATGGCTTTTATAAAGGAGTACACCTTTAGCTTTTTCAGCAAGGTGATACTCATTTTTATGTCGACATATTTTTTATTTGTGTTTTGGTATTTAAGATTATGTCGTCACCGATGGCTCAATTTCAAGGCAAGGACCTAACTCAATTGTGTTTTTTTTTGTTGTCTTGGAGTTTTTAAGTGTGTAAACTTTGTTGTTACATAGGTTTGCAATTAACTTTTTCGATACCCTTAAGACTTTATATCCGAATGACAGCCTTTCGACGCAACGCATGGAAGAAAAAACTAGTTATATTTTGTTTCTTTCTCATATAAAAAATAGATTCGATATAATGTATTAAAAAAATATGTTTGTTAAAGACACTTTATGAAGATAACATATTATTATAAAATATGACTTTTTTTTCCTAAAACAATTTTAAATCTACAAAATATTTCAAAACGATTGTTTCGGAAAACAAAAAGTCTTAACAAAAACGATTTTTTAAAAGAAAATTATTTAGAAAACAAAAAGTTTTAACCAAAGTTTTTACACTACAAGATATTTATAAGAAAAATGACATTTAAAGACAAAGTTGTTAGAAAGTGATAGTTTTAACCGAACCGGTTTTTGGAAAAACCGATAATACCAATCAGATCGGTTAATCCCAAACCGGTTTGTGCACCTCTTTAGATAAACCCGTCTCTAAAATGTTGAAATCAGTTTGTATCCCGTACTATAATCTGACGATGATGAATCCTGGAGACAAATTTTGTGGCAATCGTCGCATGTTTTTGACAATTCCGTATAGGAGGAGTCTCGGGTGGGGTTTTTAAGCAATGGCTCTTTTTTCACAAAGCATGTATCTTCTTGACCAACATCAATCAAGCAACGTTTGTGATGTATATCCACCCATCTTAATCTTTATATTAATTTCATCAATCATATCATGAATCTCTTTGTATAAATCATGTGTTGTATCACCAGCAATGAATTCATAGATTTTGTTGTCTACTTCAATCATGCTTCTCCCTGGGATCTTTCTCATCCCTTTTTCGCCCATCATGTTTCTAACCGTCGTCTTCTTTTGCCAGTTACACATTTTACCATAAATGTTGGACAGTAAGACATAATTAGACTCGTCAAATGGTTCGTTTTCAATCAACTGTTTTGTCAGGGTTTCACCAAGACTCAGTTCTCCATGGAGTCTACAAGCAGCGGTTAAGGTTCTCCAGATGATTGGGTTTGGGTCAATGGGCATTTTGTTAACGAATTCTAGTGCTTCTTTCACTAATCCAGCCCTGCTGAACAGATCAACTAAGCAACCGTAATGCTCGATTTTAGGTCTTATATGAAACTGTGCTGTCATCAAGTCGAAATATTTGAGACCTTCATTGACTAACCCTGCATGGCTGCAAGCCGAGAGCAACCCCATGAAGGTAACATCATCTGGTGCAACCCCAGAAACTATCATCTTCTCAAACAATGAAGCGGCTTCCAAACCTCGCCCATGCATTGCCATGCCAACAATCACAGATGTCCAAGAAACAATGGTTTTCCTATCTAGGTTTCGAAACAATCTCATCGCGTTATCCACATCCCCACATTTTGCAAACATGTCAATGAGAGCATTACAAAGCTCAATGCTTTTTGTAATCTTTTCTCTTTCGATGTAATTTTCAATCCATTTGCCCATATCTAAAGCACCTAAATCACAACAAGCAGACAGAACAGAAACCATAGTAACTTCATCAGGACGAACCCGAGTAGTCTGCATCTCCCTAAACAGCTCAACAGCGCTTGTAGACATTCCCATTCTCGCATACCCGCCGATCATTGCACTCCATGAAACAGAATCACACTTAGGCATTTCATCGAACACCTTACGGGCATTTTCAACATTACCACAACAACAATACATATGAACCATGGTATTCAATACATGTATGTCCCCAACAAACCCAAACTTCACAACAATACCATGAACAGATTCCCCTAAATTCAACCTCCCAACACCAGCACAGGCCTTAAGAACAAATGGGTACGTGAATTTATTAGGCATAACTTCATTTCTAACCATATTTTTGTACATGTCAACAGCAGTGATCTTAGATTGATTCGTTTGCGCGTAAGCTCTGATGACAGTGTTGTAAAGGAAAGTGTCATAAAGATGGGTTTTATTATCAGGGGGGAATAAGATGAATGAAGCATAATCAATGGCGTTAAGATCGGATGATGTTTGTGTGAATTTGGTGAGGACTAGTGGGTTGTTTTGCAGACCCAATTTGAGAATTTGTGCGTGAATTTGTGTTAGATTAATGAGTGTGTTGCAGGTTTGGAGGAGATATAGACATTGTTGTTCTGCTGCTCTTTTGTTGACCATGGTTTTGGAGGGTGAAAAACTTCATAGTGAAATAAATAAATAAATAAATAAAAACTAAAACTATTATATCGACTATTTTATTTAAGGAAAAAACATCGGATTGCATAAAATAAATTATTTTTCCTTGAATTTTTGTTTCGGTTGTCATGCACTTGACTTGCCTCTAATAATTAATAATATATGGTTTTTAAAAAAGCCTTGTTAAGAAAACTTTAGCTAATACAAATTAAGTTTTTTTACCAAGTTATTTAATTTTTTTTTGTTATTCTAAAAATACTCAACTTTTAGTAATTATTTTAATAATATGTATTTTTTTAATTATTTAAATTTTTTAAAATTATTTGAGACAAATGAAACATATACGAATCTTTATTAATAATAAAATAATTCTCTTTTTTCCAGTGAAATTGCAATAAGATGTAATTAACTTCGTATGTTTCCTCAAGTTAAAAAACATCAAAAAAAAACTTCTTGTGGCTAGTATTTGTGAATGATGTGATTGAATCGTTCATTAATTATGATTATAATTCCCTGTTTTTGTTATTTTGCAAGCATTTGATCTTATTTTAAAGGATTAAAGCAAACTTATATGATTGTGGTCTTTCTAGCTTTTAAGTTAATTGTGTTCTTCTAACTTTAAGCTAAAAGTATTGATATTTATGACTTTAAGTCTTTCTGTTAAATCTTTTAAGAATGTTGTTATTATTTGTTTGTTTTCGTAGGAAAATCTACCAGTCATATGAGGTTGACCAAGAGAGCTTCAATTATGCTAAGACCAATTTATATAAAGTCTTCTAAGTGCAAGTGCTTTTGAAAGACTTAAAGGATCAAACAAAATCGGTATGCCAGTTTAGAATCAACTCCTCACCTCATATGTTGAAACCAACATAACCCGAAACAAACCGGTTTAAAATATGTTTCAACTTGACTTGAACATGGTCACTTCTCCCAAAAATTAATTTTCAACACGACGCGATTTCAAAAAGAAATACTAATAATAAATGACTTATTTGCCCGTTAATTTGAAAACCAAAGCGGTTTGTGCCAGGAAAAAAAAATTATTTGTACACCTCATTATTAAGAGGAAGGTAAATGGGTAGAAAAAAGTGCAACTTAAACATACAAAAAAATTAATCTAGTTGAAGTTATGGGGTCCTGAAATATCAGCAAAATTATATTTACCAAGCGAAAAGCAATATTCCAATAGTTGAAGCCTTGAGTTTGAATTCAAAACTATTATCCTAATTTCTAATTTTTTTTCAAGAGCTGCAGTTAATTAAATGACATGTCTTCAAAAGAAAACTTAAATATCAACATCACCTATATCTCACCAACTCAAAAGAAAACTTATTACTTGTTAGGGCTCTCACCTTCCATAGTAGAGGTCGGGAGTTCGAATCCATCTGGGTAAGTTTGAAGGACAACAGATGAAAAGTCAGCTAAGGATTATCCTAGGCTCGTGTCTAATGAGGGCGAACATTTTCCCATTTCACGGGGTTCCTGTGGATTCTCACGAAGATCGAATAATCGACTGTGAAAGTGAGAGATAGACGTAATAAAAAACGTCGTTCAAAGAAAAAGATTGGAAAAAATAGTTAGTATCCTAATTTCAAATGTCATTAACACATCTTCTAATACTAATAAACAAGTAACTCTATTGTCACTTGTCTCTAAACTAGAGTGTCCACATGACTACATTGCCACTTGTCTCCTACCTAAGATATCCATATGGCTAATTCGACACATGTCAACACAATATTTAACCTAAATAATACACATAATTTGTAAAGATCCATATACTATTTGCGCGGATCTAAACCCGACAAAAAGAAAAGCGTGGATCATGGTCCCTCCAACAAAAAATTCAGAAACCCTAAGACCATTGCTATTGGCAACCAAATATGGATTATAACACTATTCAAAAAAAAAGAAAAATAAATAAAAATGTACATCTCTCCACAATCTGGTCATTCCCACGACCTAGATTGCAACCCATTTGAAAGGTATTTTTTATTATTTTTTATTTGCTTTATTATATTTAGTTTTAGTTATAATCTTATTTTTTATAATAACTACTAATAATTAACATTTTTAAAAAAATTTAAAAATACATTTTTGATCAGTTTTTTTTATGAACACATCAGTATAAATTTTGTTAAAAACACAGCTCGTTTGAAAAAATGTATATTTTAATGTAAAATAAATACAAACAATCATTGATTAATCTTATTTAAAAATGTAGTTTTTCATTGTTTCAAAAGATTTTTAATATCAAACTCATTATCATATATTATATTTATTTAATAAAAAATAGTAATAGTTGGGTTGTTAATGAGAGTGAAAAGTTGGGTTTGATTGGATTGTGTAGGTTGAAGAGAGAGAAATTAGTTTTCTATTAAAAGATTGGGTTGGACTGGATCGTGAATTAGGATCTTCTAATCTTTCAAATTCATCTCCATTGTTCAATTGCAGCAGCAGCTCCCTCCATCCCTCGTCTGCATTTCACTGAACAATTTTGCGGTTTTATCCTCTTTTTGCAAGTAAGATCGCTTCTCAGTTTATCTCTTATGTTTGTCGTGATTTTGACCATCCAATGATTTCAAAATCAATCCAACATCAACTTAATTTCATGTTCTATTAGTTTTAGTCCCCTTTACTGATTCAAATGATCCTTCTCTTTCTTTTGAATGCATTTTCAAAACCTAATCCTTATTTAATTGGATTCATCCGTTCTAGTTTCTTCTATTTTAACAAGTAAGAATTCTATCTAATAAATGATGCCTTCTTCTAACCCTAAAATTGTTCTTTTATTTTTTGTTGTTAAAGATAGGCTCTCTTAGGTTTTCTGATTTTCTTAATCTGTTCTATCACATGGTAATAAAAAATATGGGGTTTTTTTTTGTGAAGAAATATGTCAAATTTTTACGGTATGAAATCGATTCATGTGGTTATGTCCCATATCAGATTATGTTGAACGAACAATCAATCAATTTTATGGGTACAAAGCATCCGCAGGAACTAATTTAATAGTTCTACATGGGATTTTGGGTTTTATTTTTCATTGGTGTTCGTAACACACAATCATTCATAGGTTATACACTTTTGTTTTGTTGAATTTTTTGGTTCTGTGAAAGATTTTAGTTCAATGATGTCTTCTTGGGTTTCTTACATTGTTCATCATAATATGCATATTATTTCTCCTAATTACCACTCGATGAATGCTTTTTCAATGAAACATCAGGATTTTATTTGAAAAACGAAATGGAGACATTACAGGATCAGATTGTGTTTTATACCTCAATTGTTTTTTTTTTTCAATTTCTTTCTTGAATGCTTGGAATGAACTGTAAATTAGTAATTTTGCCTTGAATTGAATTTAGGATCAAAGCAACCAATTGCACCTGAATGTTGATCACTCAGTTCTTTGGATACAATGATGATTAAATCATGAATGTGTGATTATATCATGTGTCTGTTTTAATCAAACAACTTATTAATCAACATTCGGATATAGTTGGTGAGGAAAAAATCGGTGGTTTGAAGATGGTTAGTATTTTTCTGGATTTGTATATTTGATGTTTATTGTTTATTGTAATTTGTATGTTAGATGTTAGATCAATTTAATAGCATCATAAAGTAATCTATGATTCTTACATGTATTTAAGAAACAAGTATTTATTTTGTCATAACCTCACTCACTAATACAATTAACACCCCTGTCAATTACATGATCATATATTGCATTGGATGTATCATGATTCTTGAATTTATATTTTCTAGGAATTCAGCCAATATATTTGCCAATCTATTATAGAACAATATTGTACTTTTTGCTAAAAGAGAACTTTTAATGGATGTTTTGGAAGAAAGCAATATTATAGTAGTAAAAAAATACAGTTATACCTCATGCATCTAATGCTATTAGTACCTCAGTTATGTTCTTATATGTAATGAATCATTAGTGAATTTACCAAAACGGAAACAAATAGAGGCTCATAAATCGTAAACGAATGTGTATTTCGCACCTTCAAATTTTTTAATAACAATGTTTTTTTTCAATTATTGACTTAATATATCGCACTGTTATTACGTGATGAACATTACAAGATCCACCGTCAACCCGACTCGAAAATTTTATGTCCAGTTCCATCTAATTGAAACGCTTGAAAATAGTGAAACCCATTTAAAAGATTTCCTAGATACGCAACTGGATGTTATGCTACATTGTCATTTATGCCTTTGGTTAAAACTATAGCATTGTGTATATTTGTATTGTTAGTTTTGGTTTTGGTTATTCGTGCAGTTTTTATATTCTATCATATTTCATAAGGATATAAATACAATGCCTAAGTGGCAGGTGTAGGTTACATCAAGTGTTGTTGTATGTATAATCATGTAGTATTGTGGTTATGTTTCAATGTGAGTTAAGCTGTTGGTTAAAGTTATAGCATTGTGGAATGTGAAACTGTAATTTTTGCGTTTGGTTATTCATGCACTTTTTATTAACTTTTTATTATCTATGATTGTTTCTAAAGATATACCTAATTGTGCAATCACTCATGGACATGGTAGATTACATAATTGGTGTTGTATGTATGCACCTTTAGTATTGTTATGCCACATTATCAATTATGCTTTTTTGTTTTCTCCATAGTGATCAATCTGCATACATTTATATGCAATCATCCATGTAGGCTAAGTATGCAATAGGTTTTAGAAACCCATCATGCTGGCTAAGTATAGTAGCTAAATGGATTTTAGCACATCTATACTTAAATTTATTCTTTTTTATTTACTTGCAGGGCTTTATCATTCAAATTTGGCTATACAGGTTTTACCTAATTCAAGTTTTAAAGATGACAATTTATATTAGTTGTATTTTTTGCTATTAATCTATTATAATAAACAAAAGTTAAGGACAATCATTACGCAAGATTGGTTTGTTTTTTAGACGACAAGTTTTCACAAATATTAATGCAGGAAAACTAGAGAATGACGTAAACTATTAATATTAGATAAAAAAAAGGCAACTTGAATCTTGAAAATTAAATGTTGTGTATACATACAGCAACAACACGTACCTTAAAAAAACAATTTCATCTCTTTTTTTTTGCTTTCTTAAACAAAAAAGTCTTTTTAAATAAATTTGTGAATGATAATATAATTTTTCTTCATTTTCATTACTATTTCAAAATTAAGTTATTTATATATTTTTGGAAGGCATCATATTGAAAAAAAATAAATAAAAATACTTCGTATGTAATTATAGATCATTATTAAATGTAATTTTTCTTTAATCCGCCCGGGTATTACACGGGTGATTAACCTAGTTTTTGTAATGTATATCTATCTATACTCTCTAATAAAAGAGTAAAATTTTGTCACATGTCAATTTATTAGGATATTATTGTCACATGTCATTTTTTCAAAAGAATTATTGTCATATGTCATTTTTTAGTCTTTATAATCATTCTCTCTCATATTAAATGATAATTATAATTATATTTTTTAATTTATCAAGTGGTAAGAATAGGAGGAAGATGCACAGATCTTGTCCCAAGAACGTGAGCTTTTGTGTCCGGGAAGAAGTTAAATTCCGGCAAAGCCGTAACGTCCCCGCCATCGGAAATAGCCACTGGATATCGAAGCAAACGGCAGAGAAGATCTTGATCCAGCGTTGGGCTCGAATACAAATTCCAGTTCTCATCTGCCTTGGCATTTACCTTACGGATGCATTCAAGGCTTTCTGGATGCTGAAACGAGTCATTTGTGTAGTAAAGATGCTCTAACCACAACGCTATCCGGAACCCAAAAATCACACCTCGAGCCGGCCGTTGACCACTAATGTGGTTTGGTTGGTAGCCACCGATTGCAATCTCAGTGTCCCTGGCCCCGTCCATTGATCTTTGATTGATGTTTGCCGACCCAATTATTATGTACTCATCATCAACTGCAACCAAGTCGTTAAACAAAAGATTTATTCACTCGAGTGTTATTGGTTTTGTTTACTGGGTTTAAAGAAACCCAAAACCGAATCATCAAAACCGAACTCGAATTTGATTTAACTAAATGAACCCAATAATTTTTAGAGTAAATTACGGTTTTAGCGTAGGTGGTTTAAGTGTTTTAACAATTTCAACTCAAAATAAAATATTCTATCAATGCAAGTATGCAACACATTTGGTTTAAACAACTAACAGTTTTGACCCACAAACCTAACTATGGTTAGGGACCAAAACCGTTAGTTTTTTTAAAACTATAAGGGATAAATTGTTAAAAGATTTCATTTTAGGTTTAAATTGTTAAAACACTTAAACCACATGGTTCAAAACTGTAATCAACACCAGAAGAAAAGTGTTTACCGATCATCATTTTCGCATGAACGTAAATCATGAATCGACGTGATTCTTGCGCTCTACCGTAATCAGAATCCGGCTCCGGCTTCTCCGGCGGTTCATATTCCCCCGGTTTTTTAAGTTCCCGTTTTCCAAGGCAGAAGAATGTCAAGTAGTCTCTAGGATTTGCTTCAATCCCTTTAGCACGAATCTCGGAAGCAACGTCTTTATACATCATCTCCATCGTTCTTCTTTGCCAATCTAAAATCGCCTGAACGGACTCACTTTCCGGTATCCCCTCCGGCCACATCGGGATGACGATGTACACAGCAAACCTTTCGTTTGCTTTTATTTTACTCACGATTTTAAGGGACAGTTCCTTTGGTATGAGATTCAAAGCCCCGATGTCCTCGATTTTGAATTCACTGCTTGTTTTCCAGTCATATGAGCTTCCGATAAAGTACTGGTTTTCGATGTAGATGAACTTTTTTGCACGACGTATGGCGTTTATATATGCATCTTGAATGCTACGATCACTCACGTTGTTTTTTCCGGTAACCAGCCCGGCCATGGAAGCTTCTTCGGGCTTTTCCGGGAACCCCCACACCGCACCACCATCGATGGATCGGAAGAGCTGGACATTCCATGCGTCTTGGTCTTTGTATGGTGCGGGTTGGGTTATGAAATTGTCGAGCTCTGCTAGCGTGAAAAGATACTTGGTTCCCACTTGTTTAGTCCACCGTTGCTCGAAATTATACAACACGTCCCACGCGATCGGGCCATCGAGCCGGCAATGTATATCGTGCCACGGCTCTCTTGGCCCGCCTCGCGTGATGACGGCTCCGGTGAAATTGGGTTGGTGAAAGTCATCACGATGTATGTCTTTTAAAGTGCTAAACAGTGAATGTTCGTGCGAATCGTATCTACCGCCACAAAGATCGAAACCTCCAACAAACGCGACAAGACGTCTGTTACCTGACGTGGCGTCACTATCCACAACTATCGTTTTCTGATGATGAGTGAACATTGTAGCAACCTTAATCCCTTGAACATAGCTATTTTTGTCATTAGGTTCACGAGGACATAAAACACAATGAACTTTCGTGTCACGGAAATAATCTCCGGTTTCTTGATCATGTGTTGCCATTAACCCGTCTTTCTTTAGAATCTCAACCGAAGTTCGATCATCCCAGACGAGCATTAACACGTTCACGCCTTCATCGGCTTTCCGCTTCAATAACTCGCCCAACGTCACGTTTCCACCCGGTTTTGGTCTCCTTGGGTCACGAATAAACACGATCTTTGTGTTAACGGACCATCCCGTTATATAAATCAAATGTTTTGCGTTACTAACCGCGTCAAAAACATCTTCCCAACATCTTCGAGGCTCGTAGTACCCTTTGGAGACTAAGTACGAAGTACTATCATCGTCAATGATATCTGCATCGGAATACAACGTTACCTCGCAACCTTCCCTTTGTCTAAAAAACGTGTAGGGTAAACCTCCAAATTTAGGGCTTTTGATCCCTTGTGACCAATGGCTATCTCTTGAGACACTAACATATTTGAGTGTCACATGAATTCTTGATCGTCCTAGAATCGGGTTGTAATCTTCGTCGAGTATTTCGAGCCATCTGTCGACTTCATTCTCGTTGATGACCTCCTGGACCGGGAGGTAAGCTCGACCGATCAGAATCGCGCCTACCGGATTGTCATCTTTGATGGTAAATATGATATTTGAAACGTTATGTGCACAGTATATGTGAAATGACTCGAACCATCGAGGATTGGTTGGTTCGTTCTCGATCAACCTAGTTCTTGCAACTCTTGCTTTTTCTAAGTCCACTGTTGCGTAGATTTTTGAACCCACGACCTAATAAATTTATAAAAGAAATTATATATATTTATACGTATACATAAAGTTTAGCATGCAAAGTGATTAGTTTTTGTGCAAGAATGTACAGAATAATTGTGTAGTAGTTATTCTGTGTTTTAAAAAAAATCATGTAAAATATATTTAAGGTAAAAAAATGTATGAAATATATATAACCCTTATATCAATAATTAATGTTTGAGATGGGTTAAGTTAAACTAAATAAGCCTCTTAACCTAAAAATCCTAAGAAGGAACTTGAGTCATTAGATCATTAATCAATGGCTATGATTAAATCAAGTTGTTGGAATGTATTTTAGTCATGCCTACTTTTGTTGACTTTTTACCAAATTCCCAAATATTATTTAAACGTTTATAACTTTTAGATACGAAATTATTTTTTGAAAATGAATATACCATAAAAACGAGCATTTTTTATCTTCAAAATTGGTATAGTTTTGCTATAGGAAAAATTTTGTTTTTTTAGTTCATTGTGTCTTTTGTACAGGTCATTGTGTCTTTTTTACATTATATTGTGCCTTTTATACATAGCATTGTGTCTTTTGTGCATGTCCTTGTGTCTTTTGTGTTTCTAATCAATGTTGTGTTTTCGTGAACAGTTTAAGACGCAATAATGTTACATGATACATAATGTCAAGCAAGGATCACACTATAACGAGTATAAATAACTCAATTATCTTTAAAAAAGACGTAATTACCTGTAAAAAAAGACACAAAGACGATTATGAACAATTTTGTACATGTCATTGTGTCTTTTGTACATGTCATTGTGTTTTTTGTGTTCCTGCTCAATATTGTGTTTTCTAAAACAATTAAGACACAATGATGTTGTAAAATACATAATGTTAAGCAAGGATAACACAATGACAAGTATAAATAACACATTGATATTTAAAAAAGACACAATTATATGTAAGAAAAACACAAAAAAATAACCATACCCAAACATTTAAAAAGACACAATGGCGATAATTAGACATAATGAGCTGAAAAAAATTAATTTTTTGTAACAAAATTATACTCATTTTAAAGATAAAAAATGCTCGTTTTAATGATATATTTGTTTTGAAAAAATAATATCGTATGTAAAAGTTGTGAACGTTTAAAAAACGTAGGGGGAAAGTGGTTATGACTAAATTACCCTATAACAATTTTTCTCTCTAAAATTTTATATTTTCTCTCTTAAATTTGATCTTATGATCTAATGGTTAATAAACCTTCTTAAAATTTTTAGCAATGTTTTCATAACTGGACCGGACGTCGAACCGGTCTTCTTACCGGTCAGAGGTCGGACCGGTCGAACCGGTCGAACCGGATTTAAGAACCGGATGGTTTTATATACATTTTATAAATATATATATATAAAAAATCAAAATAAAATTAAAAAAAATAAAAAAAATAAAAAAAAAACGGTTCAACTACCGGTCCGACCGGCCGGTTCACCCAAAAACGGCCCGGTACCCCTAACCGGACTGGTCCGACCACCGGTTCCCGGTTCGACCGGTCCGACCGGCCGGTCCGGTTTTCAAAACATTGATTTTTAGGATAAAGAGACTATTTTGTTGATCCTAATCCTGTTTGAGATTACATTATAAGTTGTAACGGTATTTTACTCATGCTCATTTTTGTTTAATTTTTTAAATTCTTTCATTTTTTTAACGTTAATAAACTTTATATATAATTTTTTTTAATTGCACTATTAGAACGAGAATTGTTTATCTTTAATACATGTATAGTATTGTAATATAAAAACTTTATAAAGAAATTAAAAATTTTCAGCACATTGTATTTTAAACAAATATTGTATTTTTTCAGCTTGTCGTTTGTGCTTTACTATGAATGATATAAAACGTAAAATACATTGATAAATACATATAAAAACAATACCTTGAAAATGTGTGTTTTAAGAAATTAGAAGTCTTGAAAAAAATGATAAAATAACACAATTATGTAATTCTAATATGTAAAACCTAAAAATTTAAATAACACAAATTTAATTAGTATATAAAAAACAATGACAAATTACATGAAAGAAGCAAAAATGTAAAACATAATAACAATACATGTTACATAATGACTTTAATGATAAAACACAATGGCCAAAAACATATCTTTTATAAAGCCTCTTACAAATGAAACTATTTTTACAATAATTTATAGAAAACACGCATGATCCGGTTTATATATAAAGTGGCTTTTTTGCATGTGAAGTGCTTGTGTGATTATTAGTTTTAGTTACGCTTGTTTGATACTTTGATTATCATATATTTAATTTGATGAGCTTTCCATTATAAAAAGCAAATAGGTGTTGTTAGTTGCGTAATAAGTTTATCACGTAAATATTAATTAAAATCGTAGAAAAATCACATAAATAACTTGCATATTCGCAAACAAAACACATTTTGTATTATAACTTTTCGTTGAGTGTGTGTATTCATTGTTGGATATTTTAGTGTAATTAGAGATTGCGTGTGACATTCAAATAAGAGTGCACGCTTCTTTGAATGTCAACCGGACTAACGGGGGTTCGGGGGCAGCGCCCCCGAGAGAGAGCGGGGTCCAAGGGGCGGCAGCCCCTGGCGGGGTCCAAGGGGCAGAGCCCCTGGCTGGGGTCGAGCTGCCAGGTCAGCTTGGAAATTTTTTATTTCGGACAAAGTTCTTTATTGAAATCGCATTAAAAATTTTGTTTCGGACGAAAATGCGCTATATTGAACTTGAGGGACCAAATGTGTATTTAGGTCAAAACCGCCTCAGCAGTTATTGGGAATCAGTTTATTAGTCGATGATCGATTAGGAAATAAAGTTCTCTGGAATCTGTCAAACTGTTTTGACGAATCACAGAATCAAAATCATATACATAATATAGTTTTCTGATTTTATCCGATTGAAGATTGGTATCCACTCCAATTTTTGATCTGATAGTGATTTACACGACTTCAGAAGTATCCGATTACGAATTCTACAACATTCATGTATGTTATTAATATTAATATTAATACTAATATTTGAGTTTTAAGTATTGAGTGATTTACCTGAGGGCCACAAAGTATCATTCTTTTCACTTGAGATAAAAACTCTTTCCCTTTTTCTTGACTTGTTGGCTCCATGGAAGGATAATAGAAAAGAGAACGCAAGTAAATTAAAAGGATAATAAAGTAATTCTATTCGAAATTGATTAAATTTAATATTGAGGTTTTAAGAGGAAATTAGTTGTTATCATATTATTATATTTTACTATATATATTAAAAACCAACCAAAACAAATACTAAGATATCTATTTTTTTAGTTTGACCCAAAAGTTTTTGCTTTGGCAAATGTAGTTATGTCTTAGGTTTTGTCACATACTATGTTTTTACTTCATCCTCAAACCGGTTAAAAGGATTTTGTGTGTAATTTTATAAATTATAAAAACAAACATTTTATTCTTTTAATCATATAGGATATTATTATTTTATGGCCCGAAGAAAATATATTAAGATATTACTTGATTATGTGTTTTATAAGTGTCTGTATTAATTAGCATATTGTATTCTTCTTTGTGTTGTGTGACACTCCTCTACCAAACATACGATACACCTAGCTAGCTATGTTTTTTTTGTGTGTGAACACAAATAACATGTTAAAATTTTTTAATAGTATAATCACTTATGTGCTAGCTAGATGGTGGCAAAATTTTAAGAAAATGTAGTACGTAAAGATATTACTTGTGTCACCCATGTTTTTCAAGATAAAAAGAATCGTTGAACCAACTAATGTGTAATTCAGGGGTTTTTTCAAAATGGTTTCTTTTTAGGGTGAGCTATCTTGGGTTCAGGTGTCGTCATATAATTCGGGTTATGAGTTTTTAAATTTGGTAATATCCTGAGTCCAAGATATTGTTGAAAAAAAAAAACAAATGTGTGATTACCTTGAAACAAGCGTTAAAATCCCATCCGTTATGTAACCTATCGACCTCGAAAATGGTGGCATGGATGGTTCCGTGGAGTAAATGTGTAGCCATGTAAAATTAAACAAAAGGTGATGATGATATTCGAATGGTGAAGTATTTATTCAATTCTATATGCTAACGAAGGATTCTTTCTTGTCATTAAGGAAGAAAGAGATATCTTTTAGTGAAAGTCTTTCCTTACTTCAAACCATACAAATCTTCATGCATGGATGTAAGTTAAGTTTCTCTCTTTATATATATATAAAGAAAAAAATTATATCTTTTAAAAACCCGATCTTAAAAAGAAAATCGTTAAATTATATGTTAGCAATTGATTTGTAATCTTGAAAATAAATATGTGGTCAACATTAAATCATATTTTTTATTCAAAATTCAGTTTTTTATTCAATTTAATTTGGACAACATATTTATTTACAATATTTTAAATCAATAGCTCGCATATGTTTTAAAGATTTTATTTCTAAAATCATGTTTTCAAAGTATACAATCTCTATATACACACACACACATACTAGGTTAATACCCCATGTATTACACGGGTTAAATAAAAAATATAATAAATATATACTAATGAAAATTTATACAATATAAGATGATTGTATAAATACAATTTTGTATAACTTAATACTTGAAGTAATAAAATAATTATATTATTTCTTAAAACACTAATTTTCTCAAAGTTTATTTCTTTAAACATTTCATTTTTTAAATTTATAATAATTTGTTTTTTAAAAAAGTGTATGTTTTAACCATGGTTGGAGAAATCGCTATGCGCTACCAGGTCGGTCGACTGGGGAGTTGCGAGTACTCGGCCTAGGCGGGGAGTACTCGGGGAGTACTCGGATGCGCTAAATGATATAAAAATAATTTTTAAAAAATTATATATATATCAAATATCATATGTTTACTAGTATATATAACATATATAGTGAATATCAATATAAATGAAATATATATATATAGGGAAAATCAAACAATAATTGGTGAAAAACAATGAAAACTAGTGAAAAACAGGGAAAATCGGTAAAAAATAGCGAAAAACCGAGTTGGTCCGAGTTGGCCGAGTTGGCCGAGTTTGACCGAGTTGGTCCGAGTTTGACCGATTTTTTCCGAGTTTGACCGAGTTTTTTTGGCCGAGTTGGTCCGAGTAGGACCGAGTTGGACCGAGTAGGCCCGAGTTGGACCGAGTTTGACCGAGTCCGAGTTGGTCTGGCCGAGTAGGAGAAACTCGGTTCGGCCGATGTCCGAGTTCCGAGTACTCGGCCGAGTAGCCCGAGTTTTACAACACTGGTTTTAACATTAATATATTTTTGATGTATTAAATAAAATATTTTAATTTAAAAATATATAAAAAATTAACCAAAAGGTGATGGTGATGATGATATTCGAATGGTGAAGTATTTATTTAATTCTATATGCTAACGAAGGATTCTTTCTTGTCATTAAGGAAGAAAGAGATATCTTTTAGTGAAAGTCTTTCCTTACTTCAAACCATACAAATCTTCATGCATGGATGTACTTGGATGTAAGTTAAGTTTCTCTCTTTATATATATATAAAGAAAAAAAATTATATCTTTTAAAAACCCGATCTTAAAAAGAAAATCGTTAAATTATATGTTAACAATTGATTTGGAATCTTGAAAATAAATATGTGGTCAACATTAAATCATATTTTTTATTCAAAATCTCAGTTTTTTATTCAATTTAATGTGGACAACATATTTATTTTCAATATTTTAAATCAATGGCTCGCATATGTTTTAAAGATTTTAATTCTAAAATCAGGTTTTCAAAGTATACAATCTCTATATACACACACACATACTAGGATAATACCCCATGTATTACACGGGTTAAATAAAAAATATAATAAATATATACTAATGAAAATTTATACAATATAAGATGATTGCATAAATACAATTTTGTATAACCTAATACTTGAAGTAATAAAATAATTATATTATTTCTTAAAACACTAATTTTCTCAAAGTTTATTTCTTTAAACATTTCATTTTTTAAATTTATAATAATTTGTTTTTTAAAAAAGTGTATGTTTTAACATTAATATATTTTTGATGTATTAAATAAACTATTTTAATTTAAAAATATATAAAAAATTAACCAAAAGGTGATGGTGATGATGATATTCGAATGGTGAAGTATTTATTTAATTCTATATGCTAACGAAGGATTCTTTCTTGTCATCAAGGAAGAAAGAGATATCTTTTAGTGAAAGTCTTTCCTTAGTACTTCAAACCATACAAATCTTCATGCATGGATGTATTTGGATGTAAGTTAAGTATCTCTCTTTATATATATATAAAGAAAAAAAATTATATCTTTTAAAAACCCAATCTTAAAAAGAAAATCGTTAAATTATATGTTAGCAATTGATTTGGAATCTTGAAAATAAATATGTGGTCAACATTAAATCATTTTTTTTTCAAAATCTCAGTTTTTTATTCAATTTAATGTGGACAACATATTTATTTTCAATATTTTAAATCAATGGCTCGCATATGTTTTAAAGATTTTATTTCTAAAATCAGGTTTTCAAAGTATACAATCTCTATATACACACTGATGTGTCGTAATTTACACATCATTTTCGTATTTCATTCATAGGATTTTATTTTATTTTATTAGATTTTTATTTAGTTTTAGTAGATTTTAATTAATTTTTACTTATTTTTTATTTTTTAATGTTACTTTTGTAGGTTCGTGAGAATAAACATTCGTAATTGCGAAGAAAACCGAAGCCCGGAATAAATTTTATGAAGTTTGGAAGCTAAAATATAATTTTCAAGAGTTTCGAGGCGAAAAAGATGCATTTCAGAAAGTTTCGGGGCTTAAAAATGGATTTCAGCAAGTCCAGGGGTAAAATGCAAAATTTGGAAAGTGTTGCACGCCTGGGACACGTGGCAGGATCTGGACGCGCCACGTCAGCCCTACAGACCCGGTTGACCCTCGCCTGGGATCCGGAACGAAGCTTGACCCGCGTGGACAACCATATACACACACACACTAACCCGCGCGCGACCCGGCTATCCGACCCAGTGACCCGCGCCCCTTTCTCGCCCGTTGACCGGCCTATTTGGCGTTGACCCGCATTGACCAGCCCTCTTTGGGCCTTTGACCGCCCCATTGGACCCCTTTTAAGCCCACTAAACCGTTTTTTTTAGCCCAGATCGTGACTTAGGCTTAATTTCACCTATTTAAGCCACTTTAAAACCCTAATTCGCGAATTAATCACCAAAGGACGGCTAAAAACGTAGGAGAATCATATTTTTGAAGATTTTGGAGTTACGGGATCGATTCGGACGCTCGGGGGAGGCTCAGATCGCGTATACAAGTGCTCGGATCGCGTTTTCGGGTTTGTTTATGCATTGTAGTTGCTATTTTCCATTTGTTCTTGAATTTTCTACCATGTTTGGATCTGATTTCATGTTTATGAATGTTTGGATGATGATTCTAGGCTAAATCTTTAATTCTACCTAGATTACGGATGATTATTGGATGATTTTTCGGTTTTTCGGGTTTGTTTGATTGAATGAATCGTTGCTTTTGATTTGAATCTGATTGTGAATGTTATTAAACTATTGTGAATGATCTAATTATATGTTTAAACTATTTTGTGGATAAGGTTTGATTCGGTTTCGATTAAAACTCGATTTTCACATGATTTTGGGCTACAAACTTGGTTTTAACCTAATTGTGATTTGACTAATCTTAGTAAATCATAAGAATTTCATATAATCAGATTGTAATCAGTGGGATAACCACCTCAAAGGCTAATCAAGCAACGAGGTGTTGGGATATCGTGGTTTAAACGGGTTTTCGGGTAATTTGCATGATCATTGGATTATTTGTTGATTCTTTATGCCATGTATTTCAAATTCATAATTAATCTAGATTAGATTGATTCATTTGTTCTTTGGTACATTGTGGTTGTTGAGATTGACCTAATTATTCAACCATAGAAATCTTAAGCATTGCTAGTTTGGAGAGACCGACTCAGTAATCCATAATTACACCCCGGTAAGCTTTACACAACTAGTAGGATCTTTCTAAGTGTTGGATTGTCTGAACAAGAGATCTAGCATTCCTTAAGTTCCTGAATTGGTTGTATCATTAGATCCGGTGTCATTCAAGCCAGCATTCCCGATAACTGTTAGATTCCTTTAGGATTCCTAGTCTAGGTAGAATCTCCTCCGTATTTGGTTTTCTCGTTCTTGAGGTGTGAGTTGACTTAGTTAGTTTTCTTAATTTCTTTAATTGTTTAAAGTCATTTCCGTAAAACAAATTCCGTTTTCTAAATTTAGTAAGTTTCTTATTTCGTTAGGGTTCTAGTTAGGGTTTATTAGCCGATTCCGTGTCCTTAGGTTCGATATCCGGGCTTTCCTTAGCTATACTTCATACGTCAAGTACACTTGCCTGTAGTGTGTAGTTCGGTTTAGGTTATTTCGATTTATTACTCGATAGTGTTGAACCATCAATTTTTATATATATAAACCGACACATCAAGTTTTTGGCGCCGTTGCTGGGGATACGGTAATCCTTAGATTTACCTTAGCTTTAGACCTAGCTTTCCTTTTTAGTTTCGTAGTTTCGTGGTAAGTTTTTATTCGTAGGTACCTTCCATATTTAGTAACCTTCTATTTTTAGTAAGTGTCTGTTTTCAGTTGTTTTATGTCTTTAAGGGACTTGCCATTTTTAGCAGCTGCTATTTTTGGCAGGTTTCTATTTTTAGTAAGTTTTTGTTTATAGGATTCCTTTTAGATTTCCTTTTAGTTAGTAGGTTTCTCGTTTGAGTTTTACTTCTGCTTGGTGATTGTTTCTTCTTTAGGTTAGTGATTCATTTGACTGTAAGTAATTATTTAGGTTAACTTTAGTAAGTAATCATATTTCTTTTCTTTTTCCTTTCTTATATTGTTACAGTGCATGCACCGCAGTAGACGGCCGGAGTCACCAGAGTACACTGCTTTTGCCGAGCCAGAGAGAGTTTCACTCAAGGTTACGATCTCACCTTCTTTTTCACTGCACACACAACACTGCTATAGGAGAGATGGATGCACATGCTAGGAGGACCGTTGCTGATTTGGCCAAGCCGACTGCTGCTGGCAATCGTTCTTCCATCACTCGACTAGTTGTCACCGAGGACAACCGGCACATCCCGACTCAAATCATCAATCTGATCATTCACTCATCTAAATTTCATGGACTGCCCGAGGAGGACCCCAATGCTCATCTGGGTCAGTTTCTTCGTATGTGTGACACCTTTAAGATCAAGGGTGTTTCTGATGATGCAGTCTTTCTACATCTCTTTCCATTTTCTCTTGAGGACAAAGCCATCACTTGGCTTGAGTCCCTTCCATCTGGATCGATCACTACTTGGGATGAGATGCAGGAACTGTTTCTGACCAAGTATTTCCCACCTGCCAAAACTGCACGACTTAGGAGTTTGATTCATTCATTTCAGCAGGAGGAGGGAGAGAGTTTCTTTGCTACTTGGGAGAGATTTAAGGAGATGTTGAATAGGTGTCCACATCATGGGCTTGAGGATTGGGCATTGGTTGAGAAGTTTTATAATGGAGTTACTTTTGCTACAAGGCATACACTTGATTCCACTGCTGGGGGTAACTTGCTTACCAATATGACCCCCGATGAATGCCTGAAGTTGTTTGAGAACATGGCTATGAGTAGCTATCAATATCCCACCAGGAGAAAGTCCACTGCCACTCAGAAAACTAGGGTCTTGCATGTTGATTCGAACACTGCTTTAACAGCCCAAGTTGAAGCATTGACCAAACTAGTCAAAGACATGCAAGTGAAGAACAATGCAAGGTGTGAAGTGTGTAGGGGAGGACATGAGACCATTCAGTGCCCTCAGATGACTGATGAATCTCAAGAGCATGTTGACTATGTGGGAAATCCTAACCAAGGACCTGGAAATGCCTTTGGAAATTCCTATAACTCGGGAGGGAGGAACCAACCAGGTTTCACCTGGAAGAGTGGTAACCCGCCTGGGTTTAACTCTAGACCTCCGATGCAGAATCTGTTTAGAGAACCAGGTCAGAGTAGTGGTGGTTATGGGGAGAAGAAGTCCACTTTGGAGGAGATGATGCAACAACAAGCCCATCTATTGACTCAATTCATTACTGAGAGTAAGGCTCAACACAAGGAGCATGACACTATGATTAAAAGTCAAGAGGCAGCGCTGCAGAATCTTGAGAGGCAAGTAAGTCAGATTGCTAGTCAGTTGGGTGAGAGACAGTCAGGTTCTCTACCTAGCAAGACAGAAGAGAACCCGAGAGGGTATGCTAAGGCAATCACTACAAGGAGTGGAATGAGTAATGGAACAGAGAAACCGGTTGTTGAACCGGCTGAGGATGAGGAAGTGATGGATGAGGAGATAGAGATGGAAGTTCTAGGAGAGGTGCAACCCACTAGGCTAGTCCCAGCAAGTACAGCACAACCTGAGAAGACTCCCGAGAAGAAGAAGGATCCGGAGATTGACCTTTCCAAGATACCATACCCTGCGAGAGTCCTTCAACAAAAATATGAGAAGGAGTATGGGAGATTTCTTGAGTTGTTCAAGCAGCTTAAGGTGAATATCTCATTTGTTGAGGCACTTCAGCATATGCCTAAGTATGCGAAGTTTCTGAAGGATTTGTTGACAAACAAGAGGAAGATGGAAGAGTTGTCAACTGTTACTTTGAGTGAGAAATGTTCTGCAGTTGTTCAGAACAAGCTGCCACAGAAGAAGACTGATCCGGGTAGTTTCACTATCCCGTGCACATTAGGCAGCTCATCTGTTAGCTATGCTTTAGCGGACCTTGGGGCGAGCATAAATTTGATGCCTTATTCGATTTTTGCTAAATTAGATTTAGGCGAGCCTGATCCCACCCGCATGAGCATCCAGCTAGCTGACAGATCAGTCAAGTATCCCAGGGGCATTGTGGAGAATTTGCTAGTTAAGATAGATAAGTTTGTGTTCCCTGTGGATTTTGTGATTCTAGACATGGAGAAGGATGAGAAAGTTCCACTGATCTTAGGCCGTCCATTCTTAGCTACTACTAAGGCATTGATTGATGTCTGTGATGGTAAGCTTACTCTTCGAGTTGCAGACGAGACAGTGACTTTCGAGATCCGTAGATCTTTGCAGCATACAGAGAGCCAGGACGATACCTTGTATTTCATTGACACGGTCATGTCACACATGGATCGTTTCTTGAGTGAGATTATGATAGGTGATCCGAAGATTGTTGAGGATGGGGAGGTAGGGATGTCTGTTCATTCGAGTGAACAACATCCGGATATTTTTATTGATGAGATCCCAATCTCTCAAGAGGTGTGTGAGGTTTTAGATAGAGCAGAGCCAGCGGATAAGCCGTCTGTCGAGGCACCCCGTCCTTGGAGCTTAAAGAATTGCCATCTCACCTTGAGTATGCATTTCTGGACGAGGATGCCCGATTACCCTTCATTATTGCTGCTGAATTGACGGAGGAGGAGAAGAAGAGATTGATTGAGGTGTTGAAGGCACATAAACAGGCAATTGCGTGGAAGCTGATGGACATTAAGGGTATTAACCCTTCCTTTTGCACGCATAGGATTCTTATGGAGGATGAATTTAAGCCTGTTGTGCAGAGCCAGAGGAGACTGAACCCGAACATGCAGGAGGTAGTTAAGAAAGAGGTGCTTAAGTTGTTAGATGCTGGTCTGATTTACCCAATCTCAGACTCTGCATGGGTCAGTCCGGTTCAGGTTGTCCCCAAGAAAGGGGGATGACAGTGGTGACTAATGAGAAGAATGAGATGATCCCGACACGGACAGTTACAGGTTGGAGAGTCTGTATTGACTACAGGAAGTTGAATGATGCCACGAGGAAAGATCACTTTCCCCTACCCTTTATCGATCAGATGTTGGAGCGTCTGTGAGGGCAACAGTTCTACTGTTTCCTTGATGGATTTTCTGGCTATTTTCAGATCCCCATTTCTGCAGAGGATCAAGAAAAGACCACGTTTACATGCCCTTATGACACTTTTGCGTATCGCCGCATGCCATTTGGTTTGTGTAACGCTCCAGCCACTTTTCAGCGATGTATGGTGGCGATATTCCATGATATGATTGAGGATTCCATGGAGTTGTTCATGGACGACTTTTCTGTGTTTGGGAGTTCCTTTGATCACTGCCTGAGGAACTTGGATAGGATGTTGGCACGTTGTGTTGAGACGAATTTGATGCTGAATTGGGAGAAATGCCATTTTATGGTAAAAGAGGGGATAGTGCTAGGGCATAAGATTTCACGGGCTGGGATAGAGGTTGATAAGGCTAAGATAGAGACCATCAGCAAACTTCCACCACCCACCAACGTGAAATCCATTAGAAGCTTTTTAGGCCACGCTGGCTTCTACCGGCGATTCATTAAAGATTTTTCCAAAATTTCTAGGCCTATGACTCAGCTTCTGGAGATGGATGCCCCATTTGTGTTTTCTGAGGAGTGTTTGAGGGCGTTTGAGCTACTGAAGGAGAAGTTAGTGAATGCCCCGATTTTGATTGCCCCCGATTGGAGCTCGCCTTTCGAGCTTATGTGTGACGCGAGCGATTTCGCGGTTGGGGCGGTTTTAGGGCAGTGACGAGACAAGCAGTTCCACCCCATCTACTATGCGAGTAAGACCTTGAACGACGCACAGGAGCATTACACGACTACTGAGAAAGAGCTCCTTGCAGTGGTCTTTGCATTCGACAAATTCAGATCTTACCTCGTGCTTTCCAAGACAATTGTGTACACTTATCACGCGGCATTGAGGTACTTATTTAATAAGAAAGATGCGAAACCGCGTTTGATTCGATGGATTCTGTTGCTTCTGGAGTTTGATATTGAGATACGAGACAAGAAGGGAGCAGAAAATGTGGCCGCAGATCATTTGTCGAGACTTGAGAATCCTGAGCGAGAGGAGTTGCGAGATACGGCCATTGGGGATACCTTTCCTCATGAATTTTTGATGGTAGTAAAGGCCGAGCAGCAGGGGTTGCCATGGTTTGCTGACTTTGCAAATTATCTGGCTGATGGTGTGTTACTAAAGGGGATGACTCACCAGCAAAAGAAGAAGTTCTTTGCTGACGTGAAGCACTATTTGTGGGATGACCCATACTTGTCTAAAGGTGTAGATTTTTTCATATTTTTTTATTAATGTAAGTGAACCATACATTAATTAAAAAAAACCACAACCTTTAGATTTACTTAAATGTGAGCCCCAAAGTAATAAGATGCAGTTATTCGGTTAACGCAATAAAGATGAGTTAACATTTGATCATCTCCCTATATCTATACTATTTTATAATGAGTATTGGTGTGAGAAAAAGCAAATGTCTTAAATTTAAGAAAAACACAACCTCCAAAGCTTGTGGTACAACCAATTTAAGCTTCACTTCACAACCTAATGGATTTGTTCTTAATTTCTGATTGAAAGCTAGTTTTTTACTTTCCTTATCCCCCAAAAATGCTATACCATTCTAGGCAATCCGGTGAAAAATTTGAAATCCAGTTATTAGTACAAGTCAATAGTGCAGGGTTTGGTGTTATGCGAAAGATGAGGGGGACGACATGCTAAAACCCTACATCATTTCAAAATTCAAACACACACGCTGATGTTCGTGAACCCTCTCTTGCATCCCTCTCCGGAGACCCTCTTCGGCAACAATCTCCGTAATGCCTCTTAGCAATAACCTCTCCCGCAACCACCTCTTGCGGAGCTGTAGAGAAGCAATCGTTCCTCTTGCGACGCAACCGGTCAATACAAGGAGACTGTGGTAACAAGGCAAACCACCGAAGATCCTCGACGACCTCCACTTATCCCACTCCGCTGTCTTTGCGATGTAGGAGATCAAGATGGGGAGATGATTTGGCGACCTAGGTCACGGTTCCCATGCAAAGGTTTTTCTCGTGTTGGGGCTCGACGGATGCGTTGTGATGGTTCTTGGATGTGTGTGTTTGCCAGAGAAAATAGAGGGTTCTTAATCCATGGCTTCTGTTTCGTCTTCAAATCTCGACATTAGAACACCACCATCCGCAGTAGCCGTGGTGGTGACTTCATGGTTCTGGTCCTCTCTAACAAGGTAAGTGTCTCGACTAGCTCCCATCTTCCTTTGTTTCATCCCCTTCAACAATTACTTTATCGTTCAACTCAAACAATCCTCTGCAATTCTTTGACCACTAACAGTTAAAGTTATGGCTCCACCTAAACCCGGTGGCAAATCCAAAATTGGTGCTCAATTTCTTCTTCAAAATCAAAGCTTTACCGCATACTTAAATGTAATTAAGTTAGGTTTGAGTTTGTGTTCATGTTTGTACAGTGACCGGAGTAATTAAGCCGGAGCTAGAAGCAGGAAGGAAATACAGGTGCCATTGTCTGGTCTGGCGTTGGGTTCTAAGGGTGCGAACATTATGGCTTTCTGTTATCCGTTGTAACCACTGTCTATGATGTTGGTTTTTAGTTTTATTTCATTTCCACTTTTTAGGGTTTTTGTATTTTTATCTGAATTTACAAGAATTGTGTGGATATTTGAATTTACAGGATTAAAAGCTTTACATTAGTGTTGAAGAAGCCTCCTGCTTCAATTCTGCTTCTAATGTATACTCTGTTAGATTTGGGTTTGATTTTTTTTGGTTTCAGGTTCATTATGTTTTTTCACATTGACCTTGCTGAAAATTTGTTGCATTTTATCTCAATATTATGCTTGGTGCAGGTTTTGTGCATACACTATTGAGATGGCTGTTACAAGTTGGCTTAACAATTGTCTTCGTTTTTGCTTAAATGGTTCCTCTAGCTCTAGGTGGCATTGTTAGCTGCAGAGTAAGAAGCCCAGCAAATTGTTAATGCTTCTTGAAACGGTTTTTACATACTATGTTGATTTTGGCCTTTAATCTTTGATGTTCCTGTTAATATGATTCAATGCCAACAATACATTTTGAATTTTGTTGTATTAAATGTTCATAATCTTTCTGGGGATTTGAATCTATGTCATCCAGTTATTCTGACCAACACAGCATATTAACCTTATCTTTCTTTATAGAATACATCTCTCGCAAAATTTTGAAGTTCTTAGGGTTTAGTTTTTTCATTCCTAACCACAGAAGCTTAAGTAGTCACACAACCTAATCAATACCTGCTAATTGCTATTAGTGGAGGTTTAAACCAACAAAGAACTAGAGTGTGGGTTATAATTCTTTTTTTTTTTCTAAGCACGAGAACCTGTTTACCGGGCCCCATCAATACCCTATGGAACCTCAAAGTGTTAAAGTTGAAATGTTTTATATAATGTTGGTGAATATCCGAGATCGTTCTCTTTAAGCAAATATCCGGGATGGTACTCTTTAACTTAGTAGTATTTTATGCAGAAAATGAATATGACATTTCAAGTGACAGTGAATGAATTTTATAAAAAAAGTGTTTACACCATCTTTTAATGTAGCTATTTATTCATTATATTTGGGATAATTATGCCCCAAATGTGGTTATGGATGCTATATATTCAGATTAGGTTGCAGGGGGTGATGTTGGATATGCGGCTTGCTTTACATACATATGTAGCAAAGGTTACTTGAAAACATCCTTTGAGTTGACAATTATGATTTATGAACCATATATAAACGAAGAATTTTGATAAATTTATTAGTGTGCTACTTATTATTATGACTTTTAACGCCCCGTTAGCGGTGCGCACATATAATGTATATATGTGTCGACAGCTCTTGAGGGGCAAAAGTAAAATTGCACTAATTTTAACGTTATTTTACTTATTCAGTGAAAATAACGTTAAAATTGTTTCGGACGGTTGATCAAGCATCATGAGCCGAAGGTCTCACTGGAAGCAGCCTCTCTACCCTACGGGGTAGGGGTAAGGCTGTCTACATCTCACCCTGCTCAGACCCTGCCTTAGCATGCTAATGGCGGGATATACTGAGTATGTTGATTGATTGATTGATATTATTATTATGACTTTTATATAGTTTGCAAATGCTTTAGTTGACTTGAAGGAAGCATGCTGACTGCACATGTAAGAGAAAATTACAGATTTTTGATATTAGCATCATATATCCTTCTCAGGTCATTACCTGATGCCCTCTCAAAATTGTACATGAACGTTGAGTCGCAAGAAAAAGTCCGTTCTTTTGCACCAACGGTGAATGCAATTGAACCAAATTGATTTAATTTGTTTGTTTCAATGACAATTGTTAAGACAAACATATTATATAATAAAGTTCACTTTCCATCAACTATATCACATCACTGGGGGCTTGGTTTTCATTATAAGGTAATTTAATAATAGAATTTAATAATATCAAACTATTTATTATAATATATTGATTTATTCATATATCTTTTACATAAATTAGGAATATGGTTTGAGTGGAATGAAAGAAAAACCGAAAGATTTTGACAGTTTTTGAAGAAATGTACTCAAATCATGCTGTTGACACGTGAATTTTTAACTCTAAACATCTATGTTCTGACTAACTTTTGTTATTTGTGTGGTTTGTTTTCTATTTTTCAAGATCATTGTGCTTATAACTATTTTTTTATTATTTTTGTATATTAATTTAGTAGTGTTTTGTAAAATTTATGGCAGATAGACCACACCGATGTTACGAAAAATAAAACTTATGATAGAACTATCTATATTACGAAAACATTGATAAATAGCTAAAAACAAACACCGTGTTCTATATTAACGTTGTAGCCGCCGCATCGCGCGGGTTTCTTAATAGTATATATATATATATACATACTAGGTTAATATACTCCGTGTATTACACGGGATGAATAAAAAATATAATAAATAATTATCAATAAAAATGTAAACAATATAAGACGATTTTTTAATATAAAATATGATTAAAATTTCATATAATTTAATATATTAAATAATAAAATAATTATAACATGTATTTAAACACTACAGTTTTTTCAAATTTTGGTTACTTTAAATTTTTCGGTTTTTTTTTGAAAATTCAATATTTTATAATAATTTGGTTTTTAAAAGAAAGGTGTGTTTTTTAAAATATTTTTTTATGTATTAAAAAAATCTTTCTTTTCTTAATTTAAACATATATTTAATAAGAGAGATGAGAAAAACAAAATTAAGGTGTTTTAGAAACATAACATGTGTCCCTAGAAACCTTTGTTTATTATAATATATATATATATATATATATTTATTAAAAAATAATATTAAATACTTTTTTTTACATTTTTAAACTAAGAAACATATATTTTAATACATCAAAATATATTAATATTAAAAAAACATTTTGAAAATCCAAATTATCATAAAATATTCAATTGTTAAAATTAGAATTTCAATACAAAATGTTTAAACAAACAAACTTTGAAAAAATTAGTGTTTATAGAAATAAGAGTTAATTGCATAGATAGTTCACGTGATTTGATAATATTGCATATTTGGTCACTAAATATTAAAAATTGCAAATTTTATCCAAACATTTAATGATAATTACATAAATGGTCCCTATGATTTTATCTGGTTGCACATTTGGTCCCTGAATTTTAAAAATTAAAAATTTAGTCCAAGCATTTAAAGTTAATTGTGGAAATGGTCCTTGTGGTCCGAAGTAATCCACGACCCAAAGTTATCGTTTAAAGTTAATTATCACAATGCTTTAAATGTTATTTTAACAAAATAAGTAAAATAACGTTAAAATTAGTGAAATTTTAATTTTGCCCTAGAGGGCTCATATTTATGTACATTATATACGTGTAATGCAAATAAGGCCCTAACTTTGTATTATATGTTAACACTTTATAAAAAAATTATAGTTTAGCATTAGATGTTTATAAATTAATAATTTATAAAAACTTTATATATAATTAAAAGTCTTATTAAGTCTTATTAGTTTTATTTAAATTACATCTTATTAATATTTTCACTAATTATAAATACATACATACATATATATATATATTATAAAAGTTTTGTTAGGACTTATTTATTTTATTTAAATCGTACCAACAATTTATTTTGTATAAAATATATAATTTATAAATGTATAAATAGGTGATGATACACACAAACACACATCTATCTATACTAATAAATTAAAATTTTATAAAAATTTTCCCGCCCCTCACCTATTAAATGCACTCATATTAAATAATAATAATATTAAATATTAAATATATTTTTATACCTTTTTAAATTAAAAAAGGTTTTTAAAGCATTAGAAATATATTAATTTTAAAAAAGTACATTTTTTTATAATCAAAATTTTTATGAAATAAAAAATATTCAATAATTGTTTTTTAAAACGAAATATTCAAAAAACAAAATTTAATAAACTTAGTATTAAATAAATAATATTATTATTTTATTACTTATGTATTAAATTATATAAACTATTAATTATATTATTATTGACTATTTATTATTATTTTATTTAACGCATGTAATACACGAGATATTGACCTAATATACATATATATATAGGCAATCAAACTAAAGAATTTCTTTGAACTTTTGTTTGTTTGAAATTTGACGCTATAATGGATTTAAATTGTTATTAAACAACCCTAAAGGTTACAATTTTGTCCCGTTAGAAAAATAAAGGATTAACTTGAATTATGATATATAACTGTATGTTATAAAAATTGGTTTGAATGCATGGTTGTTCATGTTTAAACTTATAAGAATGTAATTTGGAATGATAATTACGTGTCTGATGTAATGGTATGAATTTTTTAAGTGGAAAATGAGTATAAACAGTAAGACCATAAGCTACAGACTTATGGTTGTAGGTTACGGCCTACCCTAGAAATATCATTGTTTTACGGTCCTTTGACAATAGGCTATGACCTTTTTTTGGGTGGAGACCGTAAGCTACAACCCTATGACCGTAGCCTACGTTATGAGTTACATGTTTTACATAGGTATGCATTGGATTGAATGATTGGACACGCATTTTGAAAGGATCGAACATTATGAGTTTTGCAAGTTTGTAACTTGATGCGAGCGTTCAGTATACTAAAAACAAGACTAAATTTAATCTATTTAACTTAAGCTAAAGACACAAAATCTAATCCTAGACCTATACTTAACCTAAACACCTAGTAATAATCGGAAATCCTAAACTAAACTGCTACTAAGGCAAGTGTACCTGTCGTTGGCAGAATAGCTGGTGGAAGTCCGGATATCGAACCAATGGACACTAGTATAACAAACTAAACCTAGCTGTGAACTAACTAAAGTAAAAGAGGGGGTTTTGGTGCAAACTGATAACCTAATCAGACTGATCTGACTGAAAAACTAAACTAACTACACTAAAACATCAACTAAAATGGCACTATAACTGAAATCTAACTGCAGTGAGGAAAACTGGTGTATCTAGGCTGGGAGTCAAAAGTATGACATATGCTGACTTGGACTGATCTATGAAGGATGAAAACTAGGATCTTATGGAACACATTAACGAATACCTAATGGGACCCAAATCAGATACCAGGCAACTCCAATGGGAATCCTAAGGCTGTAATGTATGCACTAGTCTATCGGGTCACCTTCCGGATTTTCCCGATATGCAATTGAACTCAAACGGGTGAATCACCCCCCGAATTTCTCCACCCGTTTGTATCCTAAGACACTAGAGAGCTATAAAGTTTACAACTTGACATGGATTGACACTGACACTAAGTAGATCTAAGACAACGCCCTCCCGGGTCGTTTAACTCAAATATCCCAAGTGTAAGAGACCAATCATCTAACCTATCACCTCCCGGATTTCTAGGTTAGGTCACACATGCAAATAAAAATACTTAATGAAGTCTAATCCTATGGAATGTGATCAACAACCCATAAACTAACCTAAAACACAAAATAATAGGCCTAACATGCATCTATGTGTGGAAAGATCTTCCTAGACACATGTAGATCAAACATTCACCAAATATAATCATTCAACATATGTAAAAACCATCAAAGATTCAAACTTTACAGCTTATAACAATGCATATGTCATCCACAAGCATAAATCATGTCCAAAATCATCAAAGATCAAAACTTTATCATCTCAAACCTAGATACAACCATAGATCTAGACAACAATCATCTCAACAGTAACAAAACAGGTATGATATATGTCTAAATACATGAAATACTACTGATTTAAACTAAGAACATGAAAAGATAAAGAAAATACTCAAAAGCAAGGTCCTTCTTCACTTCAACAAGCTCTAATCAAGCCTTCTACTCCATGGTTAAGCTCCAGCAGCTCCCATGCTTGATTAGGGTTCCAAAATCGCAGAAGAAGACCCCTAAAACGGCTGGAATGCAATCCATTTATAGAGGGCTTGAAATTAGGGTTTTAGGCTAAAAATTCATCTGGGGCGCATCGCCTGGCGGGGCTGCTTGCGGCTAGGCGATGCGTGCGGATAAAAGGGAACTGGCGGCTGATGATGCCAGGCGCAATGCCTGGGGCCAAGTAGCCACGCTAGGCGTACCGCCTAGGGTTTTCTTCTTCGTTTTCTTCGCTTGATCAACCGCATTCTATTCCGATGCCCGTTTGCCCTCATTTCCGCTCCTTCGGGACACATTCATGCACAAAAACACTAAAATGTAAAAAGGAACTAAAATGGACTCGAAATATTTACAAAACTAACAAAAACATATTCGAATATATACAAAAATGGATGTGTTAAAATACCACATCATAACTCCATATGAACCATCTTTTATATGATTTTGCAATGTGATTAAATACTTAACACTTAGATTTAATGTATGTAACTAGTTTCACGCGTTCTAATATAATTTTTGTAAAGTTTAAGTTGAAATAAATTTATTGAGATCACATTTCAAACATGTGTAATCACTTATTTGTTTTGGTTGTCACAATAATAATTACTTTTAATTGAAATTATATTATATTTAAGAATATATATATATATTATTTAATATAGTGTATCTGATGTTCATATATAACTAGTTTATTCCAAGCGATGATTTATTTGTAGGTATTCAAGCTATAGGCGTCGCAGCCCCCTGAGGGACAGAAGTCCACCCAGGTTTTGTTAGAATAACATTTCTTTAAATAAAATATGCCTATTAGAAGTTCTGTTCAATGAAAGTAATTTTGCTTTCCTGCAAATTTTCTGGATTCATCTGCTAAAATCTCATTACTAGTGCTGTTCTGTAATGTACATTTTTACAGGTACAGAGCTAGAAGAAGCAGGACCCGAAGCCCAAGTGTATCACGAAGTCCGGTCCGCTATTACAGCCCTTCATCACCTGTTGAAAGGAGAAGGCTACCACGCAGCAGAACCCCACCTTCTAGAAGCAGGAGCCCGTATGAACCAAGGTCACCATCTCCAAGAAGGAACAGCATGTCAAGGTCAAGGTCAAGGTCAAGGTCATCATCCGGAAGCCCACCTGCTAAGAAAAGGCCTGTGTCTTATGGAGATCGTTCTCCTGATTCTGGTAAAAAGCAAGGTTGTAGAAGGCGCTAGTCGGACGGCGAGGTACCGCCTAGGGATTAATCGGGATTAATCGGGATTAATCGGCGCTAGGCGGATTGGAATTTTTATATGTAATTTTACAAATATTTATTATATACACACATTAATATCAATAATTTAATATAATATTTCAAATATATTAAAAAATAAACTTAAGCATACTAAGTCAAGTACTTCAAATTACAAACTTAAACACAAAATTCAGAGTTTATAGATGAATTACGATGTTTAGTGCCAGGGTTCAATGTTTCAGATGTTGGATTTGATGTTTTAGAGACATATTACGTATTTAGGGTGGAGAAGTGTCTCGAATAATCATTTATTTGGGTCCTTTTTACTCGAAAAAAGCCAAAAAAAAATCAAAAAAAAAACAAAAAAAAAAATAGGCCGCCTAGGCCGCCTAGCACCTAGGCACCGCCTAGGGCAAAAATTACACTAAAACAGGGCGCTTAGCGCCTAGGCGGCCGCCTAGGCCGATTTTTACAACCATGGTAAAAAGTAAGAAAATGATGTCAGTGGCAAACTGTGATTTAGGTGTCTGGCAGTATCGAATGATTCATAGACTTTTGCTATTTAGGGTGTGTTTAGAATAGTCTGCAATTGGATGTGTTTTTAGAGATTTAAACTGCTTGGATTATGTTTTAAACAAAATTATATCATCGCTTGTGATTATAGCTACTGAACACGGCTTTCTTTAATCTCAAATTTGATTGCTGTGGTGTTTGGGACATCAACTGATGTCAGCATGGATGTGAATTTGCTACAATAGTCGGTAGTAACACGGGGCTAATGTGAATGTTGATATGTAACTACAATAACCAAGTAAATGACAGTTAGCTTTAGCTAACCAGATCGTTTACTTATTTATGAATAAAGTGTCACGTATTCATTAATCAAATTCTTGTATTACTTCTCTCAACCATGAACCATAGTATTGTTACGGAAGGCCAGAAGCTAACAATGCTCATTAATGGAAGGTTAAGCCTATGGATGGTAATGTGTCAAGGTTTGAGTTTGGAACATTTAACTTATAGACAGCTTAAGCTTTCCTCATTTTGAGCTTGCGTGTGACCGATAGCTAGTTTTTCAAGCTCGAGCTCAAAGTATGTTCATGTGTCAGGCTCGGGTAATCTTAACCCTATATCTAAATATAAAAGTTTGTCTTACATCCATTCTAAAACTCAGTATCCATTGAGTAGATCCACTGGTTTTGAGTATACTTAATTGTTTATTAAAATGTCCTTTCGGCCTTTTGGAATCTTTAAGCCCATTAGAAGCCCAGCAACTTAATAACTGAAATAACAAAATTTAAAACAAACTTGATAACAATAATTTGGATTATTAAACTGTATTAAAATAACAACACGTTATTATTTTTAACAGAAACATATTATAGTTAGGCAAGTTATGCATCTAAAGAAGTTGAAAGATTCTTAACCTATGACTGTACTATGACACCAAAAAAAAAAAGAAAAAAAAATCTCCAAGGCCTGCCAGTATATGGTGATCATTACAAAGTGTAGACATAGGAATCATCTAAAAAAGCATGTTTCTAAACTATATAACTTAAGTGTTAATGTAACATTAATTTTAATAATCAGGTGATCTTCATGTTTGTTGATCTTGATTGTAATGGCAACTGGTAAGACTAAGAACACCATTTCTGAGTGTGTTTCCCAACTTCAATCTGATTGTGGTTATGAAGTTAAACAGAAGGCACTTGAAACCCTAATTTCCATCACAAAAGCAAGTCCTCAAAACAGAAACTTAGTTCTACAAAATAATGAAGCTATCCCCACCATCCTCAACCTACTTAAGTCCTCTCCTACACTCGAAAAACTCTCACTCTCCACTATCTTTAATCTCTCTCTAAACCCTAATCTCAAATCAACCCTTGCTGAAATGGCAACCATTCAACACCTCAACACTACAATCCTCTCGCGTGGATCCCTTGAGTCTGCTAGATTAGCGGCTTCTCTGATATGCAGTTTGGCAATGCTAGACAAGAACAAAGCGGTATTTGGTGTAGCAAATACCATCCAAGTTTTATTGATGGCGGTTTCTAGATCTAAAGGTCATGCTACATGCACATCACCTACTAAGCTCACTTGCCGAGCTGGTACAGTTCCATGGGAACTGCACCTTAGCCGTTAGAGCAGCGCGATTGATGTTCTCTTGAGAATAATGAAGAACAAGGAGTGTGAAGATTTGAGTGGGACTGCTCTTGTTATTCTTGGACTTCTTGCTAGGTTTGATGAAGGGATACAAGCCTTGATCAACACACCTTGTATTGTTAGCAAAATGGTTCATGTGTTGAAAGAAATTAAGGTGCATGATGAGTGAAGGTGCGACCGAGATATTGATTCGTGTTATTGATGAAAGTGAAGAATGCTTGATAGAAGCAATGGGATTGCCTGATCTCATGTTTGTTTTGGCTGAAGTTTCTGTGAGGGGATCGACAAGAGCTCGAGAGAAAGCTTCTATATTGTTAAAGAAACTTGAGGCAAATGAATCGTATGAAGAGGGTAATCTAGCATTCTTAAAATGGTAAGCTAGGATGTTTGTCCTAGAAAGATAACTTGATTAGAGATTTTATTTGTTTTGTAGCAATTAAGGGCCTTCTTGTGTCGTAATCACGGACTCCTACGGAACATCATCTCTATCCCAATTGGTATAGGAGTAAGGCTTATGTTCATTCTTTCTCCCCAGACTCTACTAAAGAGTAGAAATATACAGGGTATGTTTGTTTGTTTTATGTCGTAACCACGAAATAGTTCCCTTCGGCTTAAATATATGAAAAAATAGAGAAAATAAGTGTTACGATTTGAGCACTTAATTGATGAGTGGAGAATGAAGCCAATGGTAAACCTGAGGTGTTTAAAATATTTTAGGCAAACTATGTAGCACTCATCAAATTTACAACAAAGATAAACCTGACGTGTTTAAAATGACTCTTTGATATTGAGTAGCTTAAAGTAGTTGAAAACTACTTATTTTAGCCTAGGGGTGACCTTGCAATTTTGTGTAAACTAGGTGTTTTCCCTCCACGCATTGCAGCGGGAAACTTCTGTCAGTGTATCATTTTTAATAAAAATTGTGGTTTAACAACTGTTCATTAGCAACAAACACAATTTGAATACATAAACACAAATAAAAAAACACTACAACGACTGTCAGTTCATCACAAAATCCTAGCGAAAGCTTGCACATTTTTTCTTCTTAACCGACGTACCCCTCATACATTCAAAAAGCAAGTGGCCAAATTCATACTTTACGAACTTTTAGTACACAAATGCGATAGGCATAAGCCCACATGCCCCTCGTACATCTAAAAAACAAGTGGCCAAATTCATAACCTTATAAACTTTCTAGATTTCATATTTAAACCTACACAATTTTTTTCTTTTTGTGTCAAAAGTGTGAAACTCAAAAATATAATATTATTTTTTCATGGTTTTTAATATATAAAAGAATTTGAAATAAGCAATCTCTGAAAATTAACAAACAAAAAAACAAACTTATTTAGTATATTCATACTTTTTAGTATGTTTGAGGGGAATGATCCCAGTTAGGATACAGAGGCTACTTCGAATGAGTCCTGAGTTATCGTTTGAAGTTAATCAACCCAACACTTTTAACGTTATTTTCACAAAAAAAGGTAAAATAATGTTAAAATTAGTGCAATTATACTTTGGTTCCTTGAGGGTACACACATTGAAACATATATATACATTATATGCATGTACCGCAAATGAGACGTAATCTTTGAAAACCGAAATAAGCATAAAAGCATCGAAACACGCAATAGTGTTAATATGCTTTTACAAAACTCAAAAGGCAATTAAGTTGTTTAAATAAGCAATCACATAAAGCCCCTAGACATGTTCCTTTTGTGAAATGGAACTTGACTGATGCTTTTGACTTGATTCATACAGACGTTACAGCAATGCACACAATTATGGTGACAGAGTGCAATTCTTTGAGGGATTTGGTTAGAAAGGCAGTCTTATGTTCAAATCCAAGCAAATAGAGGAATATTGAGGTGTTGTTTAGCGGTATGAGTAGGATATTATAACTGTTAAAAAAAACTCAAAAATTTGAGGTCAGTAGATTTTGGTGGCTCTAAGCTAGAGTTTTTTTCTTTGTATATTAAAGCCGGCCTTGACCATTTTGCCCCTATCGTATATGATCATTTTCTTTGTGAATAGTAGTAATGGAAGTTGAATCTGCTTGAAGAGTTTGGTTCAATAAGTATGAAGAACTGATTTCTTGAGTTTATGTGTGTTTATATTTGTTCTTTGTTGCATTGCTGGAATAAAGATCTTTATTGTGTTTGAGATCAAAGTTTTTATTTTTGTCACAGTTAAGTTGTTGATTATTAATTATATAAATAAAGGGGAAGATTATGCAAGAAAATTTTTTTGCCTAATAAAAGTAAAACTAACAAGAGTTTAACATGTAATATAATAATTTAGGTATGAAATCTTATCTTTTGTACTACATTTTTATTTTTTTGTGCTATATTCTTTTTTTTTTGTATATTTTTTTGTATTGGACTTTTGTGCTTTTTGTACCGCATTTTTGTTTTTTGTACGACATTTTAATTTTTTTTACCATATTTTAATTTTTTACTGAATTTTTACTTTTTTTGCACGAGAATTTTTTTGTGCTGGATTTTGTTTTTTGTAAAATGATTTTTGTTTTTATATTATTAGCATGTCACTGTCAAACTTCTATTGACTCGAACTTTTTTAAGCAAAAATCTCTTTTTATTGGTACCCATAACCCATTCTCCTGATGGTGTAGTCTTACGTGTTGTTTGTTTTTTAAGAGCTAAAATGTGTGCAGTCAGTGTTAGGCGCCAAAATATCCTCATTCGGGATATTTCAGGATTCGAGATATTTCAGGATTCGGGATATTTCAGGATTCGGGATATTTCAGGATCAGGGATATTTCGGGATCAGGGATATTTTTATTACTAACAATTATCTCTATTGTTTAACATTTATTGCGAGATTTCAGTAATTAGCAGGTTGAATATTGACTGGTCCTATTATTAAGGAAACGTGTGACAAATAACTTTAACTACTATGAAGAAAGTGGGAAGTGGGTGATTTGAAGAAGTTGTCCATGATGAAAATGTGCCGAAATAATAGGAACTACTTTGTAAACGTTGTAAAACGTCTTTTAGAGATTTGAAGTATAAATATTGAGGCAATGGATCGATATAGGACACTGGTGATGAAGCCAACACACTACATTCACTGATTTAGCATCATAACATCGATTACATTGTGCTCTTCGTATTGTATTATCTCAATTTTGATTATTAATAATATTAGGCAGAGTGACAATTGTCACCTCCCGAGGTTTTTATGCCGGCAATCCTAAGGGATTAAGGGTTTTTCCTCGTATAAATCTCGTGTGTATTGCTATTGTTCTGCTTGATATATCCAAATATCCCTAGGGATATTCGGGGATATCCTGAACATACATTCAAGATATTCAATATATTTTCTTGCAAAGCACAATACCCCACTTTTCTAATTCGGTTTTGTCAAAAATTAAGCTTGTTAATTTTTACCCGAAACAATTTGGCGCCCACCGTGGGGCAAACTTGTGTTTTTTATAATTAAAACCTTGTTTAAAGGCGTTTTCTAGTAGAATATATCGAAAAATGGCTTCACAACCGAGATCAACTTCTTCATTACCTATTGTTTCTGCTACTACTACTAATGTTTCTTCGCAGATCCCTGTTTTCACGAAGAAACCATATAATGCTGGAAAAAAGACTACATTTGTTGTTGCTAGTACTCCATCGACAAAAATGACCACCTCTACTCCCGTACTTATCTCTAACGACGATATTTTGAATATGTTTCAACAGATACAGCAGCAAATGATGGATCAACAGCGAATGAATCAAAGACTTCTCAGAGAAATGGAGAACTTGAAGGCTGAAAAGAACAAACAGCCAGAAGCTACTACTCCAATAGCTCCAAGGATCCTTGATTTTGGAACATCAGGGATATCCGGAAACCACTCTGGAGACTTTATCCCTATGCAGACCAGTATCGGAACTTCTTCAGGATCCCAAAACCTGGGGATATCTCGGGATGATATCCTTATCCCTAGAACATCACTCCCTACGCCATATACCGGTAACACTTATAATTATTCTCCATTTGAAACTACTAACCTTGGTTCCTCGCAGGATTCAGGAATATCTCCTCAAGTGGCCAAGGAGATCCAGAAACTTCGGGATATGATCTCTATTGTACCAGGAATAGACAAGCATATCCCAGAAGTACCAGCAACCACTCACAGGATATCAAGATTCTCTCCACCAATATGTGATGCCGAAATCCCAAAGAGATTCCAAACTCCCACCATGAAGTTGTATGATGGGACCACGGATCCTGAAGAACATGTAGCTCAATATAGGGAAAGAATGGAAACGAACCTCATTCCCCCACATTTGAAAGAAGCTTGCTTATGCAAAGGATTTGGTTCGACATTGACGGGAGAAGCCTTAAAATGGCTACTCAATGTTCCTCCTTATTCGATTACTTCTTTTGCTCACCTGATTAATTTATTTAACAGTCAATTTTCATGTAGCAGGACATTTGAAAGATTAACCAGTGATCTATACAGGATAACCCAAGGATTGGATGAAACTCTAAGGAGCTATGTCAACAAGTTTGGCAGAGAATCTTTGGATATCCCTAATCTTGATATTACTACAGCAGTCCAAGCCTTCAAGATGGGATTACAGAAGAACTCACCTTTTTATGATGATTTGGTTATGAATCCTTGCAGGAATATGAACGAAGTCCGGAATCGAGCACTGAGATTCATAAGGTTGGAAGATGATAAAGAAATCCAGAAGAGGATTACTACAACTCCTCCCAGTGATCAAGGCAAAAGAAAGTTCGATTCGCCCACCAACAAATCGTTCAAATCCAAGCCATATTACAAGTCTGACAACCATAAAATCAACTCTGTAGATGATGACAAGGATGATGAAGATTATCCCAGGATATCTGAAGATTGTTTTTCTGTAGATATCCCTGAACTGATGTGTGCTATGCAGGATTTAGGTGAAAAGGCTAGATGGCCTCCTAAGGATAAGAAATTCGCCGCAAAGGACAAGTCCAGATGGTGTGCATTTCACGAAGATTTTGGACATATTACCGAAGATTGCATTGCTTTGAGAAAGGAAATAAGCTATCTGCTTAGCAAAGGCCATCTCAAAGAACTTCTCGGTAAAAAGAAGGAAAGAAGGCAGGATCCTGATGGATTCCCAGAAAGAGCCGCATCTCCACCTAAGGATGTCAAGGTAATAAACTTTATCTCTGGTGGATATGATATATGTGGTACTTCTTATTCCGCAGCCAGAAGACATGCTAAAGAGGCTAAGATGGAGAATGGAGAAAGACCCACAAAGACTTCAACAATAACCAAATATACTGTTATATCCTTTGAAGAACAAGATCGGGAGAATATCATAGATCCTCATCATGATGGGTTAATAATTACTCTATATGTTGCTAACCATTATGTGCGCAGGATACTCATTGATGGAGGAAGCTCAGTAAACATTATCCAGTTAGAGACACTCAAGAGGATGAATATCCCTGAATCCGAGATAACTACCAAGTCTTTGGTATTAGTTGGATTCAGCGGAGAGGCCAAAGCTACCATCGGTGAAATTAAATTACCTGTATATATCGAAGGTGTAAATTCTATGCAACGCTTTTGTATTATAGACTCTCTATCCTGTTATAATATTATATTAGGTAGGCCTTGGATACACGATATGAAGGCAGTTCCTTCAACATATCATCAATGTGTCAAACTACCAACTCCATGGGGAGTCGTGAAGATCGATAGTGACCAACAGGAAGCTAAAGAGTGTTATTCGTCCTCGATGAAGGTGACGACAAAATCACCTTCAACATAGCAATCAAAGAATAATCCTGGGAATAATCAGGGATCCCGGGAAAAAGAAGTAAAAGAGATATTACTCAACCCTGAGGATCCTGAAACCAAAGTCCTTATAGGAATTGATATCCCTGAGGATATTGAGGAGAAACTGACTTCTTTCCTGAAGTCAAGGATTTCTACCTTTGCTTGGAGACATGAGGATATGACAGGGATATCCTCAGACGTGATTACACATAAGCTAGGAATAGATAGAAGCTACAAGCCTATCCACCAGAAAAGGAGAAAATTTGATCCCGAAAGGAATATAATCATCCAAGAAGAAGTAGAGAAACTTCTTAAAGCTAAGATGATTAGGGAAGTAAAATTTCCAAGGTGGCTAGCTAATGTAGTTGTGGTTCAAAAGAAGAATGGAAAGTGGAGAGTTTGTGTAGATTATACAGATCTAAACAAATTTTGTCCTAAAGACCCCTTTCCATTACCACACATAGACTCAATGGTAGATGCTACGGCAGGCCATGAAGTATTAACTTTCATGGATGCATCGGCGGGATTCCAACAAATCCAAATGGAGCCCTCAAACCAAGAAGATACCGCTTTCATGATGCCAACAGGGATATATTGCTATACAGCAATGCCATTCGGCTTGAAGAACGCAGGAGCTACTTATCAAAGGCTTGTCAATATGATGTTTAAGGATATGCTGGGGGACACAATGGAGGTATATATTGATGACATGGTAGTCAAATCCAAGATTACCAAAGATCATCTTCGGGATCTCGAAGAGTCATTTGATATCCTGGATCGATACAATATGAAACTTAACCCTTCTAAGTGTCATTTCGGAGTAAGATCAGGAAAATTCTTGGGATATATGGTCACTAAAAGAGGAATAGAGGCCAGCCCGGAGCAAATCCAAGCTATCCTAAACCTCAAGTCCCCAACAAACGTAAAAGAAGTGCAAAGGTTAACAGGAAGAATAGCCGCACTTAATAGATTCATCTCTAGATCTTTTGAAAAATTCAAAGGATTTTACGATATCCTTAAAAAGAATAAGAAGTTTCAATGGGGTGAAGAGCATGAAAAAGCATTACAGGATTTAAAAGAATACTTATCCTCAGCACCATTGCTAATGAAACCAAAAGTGGTGAACCACTATCACTATACTTAGCAATATCCCGAACTAATGTAAGTGCAGTGCTAGTTAAAGACTATGAAGGATCCCAACATCCAGTATATTATGTAAGTAAGAGCCTATTAGATGTTGAAACTAGATATTCCCACCTAGAAAAATTAATCTTAGCTTTAATTATGGCATCAACTAAACTTAGGCACTACTTTGAGACACATAGTATACACATCAAAACCAACTATCAGATTAAGTCAATGTTAAGAAAACCTGAGTTATCAGGAAGGATGGCCAAATGGTCAGTAAAACTCAACACTTACGATTTAATCTATGAACCAAGAACAACAATTAAGTCTCAAGCACTAGCAGACTTTGTTGCAGATTTAAGCAGTGATATTCAACCAGAAGCAGATTCAGAAGTTAAACTTCTAGATGAGGATACTGGTGAATGGACCCTACACACTGATGGAGCCTCGAATGTAAGAGGAACAGGTCTAGGGATAATACTAAAATCGCCACAGGGGGACATAACACCCCAATCTATCAGTTGTGAGTTCCAAGCAACTAATAATGAAGCTGAATATGAAGCTTTAATAGCAGGACTCCAATTAGCCAGGGATATGAACATAAGACACCTCCATGTATTTGTCGATTCCTTACTAATAGCTAACCAGTTCAAAAGTTCCTATATGGTTAAAGGAGATAAATTGGCAAAATACTTAGAAATAGTTAAGGATATAGGGGGATATTTTGATACTTTCGATATCACACAAGTCCCTAGAGAAGAGAATGATGAAGCAGATGCATTAGCAAACCTAGCATCATCTCTGAAAATCTGTGATGATATCAATATCCCTATCCTGCATATCCTAAACCCAGCGATAGATATAGAAGAATCAAATCAAATCCTTAAACGAAAAAGTATTGATACACATGAGATATCCTAGACTACACCCATCAAGGAATATCTCCAAACAGGAAAAATACCTGATGAAGAAACAAACCATAGAGCCTTCAAAATCAGGATATCTAGATATATACTCGTTAGGGATATTCTATACAGGAAATCGGTAGCTGGTCCATACTTAAAGCGTTTAGAAAAACCAGAGACCTTAGAAGTACTAAAGGATATTCACGAAGGAGATTATGGAAATCACACTGGGGGCAGAGCATTACTTTTAAAAATCCTTAGAACAGGATATTTCTGGCCCACTATGAGAAAAGATGCAATGTCCTATTCCCAGAGATGTGATGCTTGTCAAAGACATAGCAATATCCTTCACCAACCGGCTGAACCTCTATATCCAATAGTCTCACCATGGCCATTCATGAAATGGGGAATGGATATAGTAGGAAAACTGCCAAAAGCACCAGGAGGAAAAGTATTCATGCTCGCCATGACTGATTACTTTTCAAAATGGATTGAAGCCGAAGCTTTTGTACAGGTTAGAGAAAAGGAAGTAATATCCTTCATAAAAAGGAATATCCTGACCAGATTCGGGATACCGGCCGAGATTACCTGCGATAATGGATCTCAATTCATTGGAAAAAGAACTACCAACTTTTGTAAGGCATGGGGGATAAAAATGATTACTTCCACACCAGTACATCCTCAAGCTAACGGACAAGCAGAATCAAGTAACAAGATAATCATAAATAATCTCAAAAAGAAGTTGGGATCTAAGAAAGGAAAATGGGCTGAAGAACTTCCATTTTTCCTATGGGCAGATAGAACCACTACAAAAAATGCAACTGGTCAAACACCATTCTCATTAGTATTTGGTTCAGAAGCTGTACTCCCAACAGAAATGATTATCCCTACTGCAAGAACAAGTTTACAAACTATAGAAGCTAATAACGAAATCCTATCCCAGGATATAGATACTATTGACGAATCTAGGGATATTGCGAAAATTAGAATGGCTACCTATCAGCAAAAGATAGCTAAATCATACAATAAGAGTATAAGGATCAGAAGATTCCAAGTAGGAGATTTAGTTTTAAGAAAAGCATTCCAGAATACCACAAATCCAACGGATGGAAAGTTTGCCCCAAAATGGGAAGGATCTTACAAAATTGATTCTGAAGCTGGAAAGGGGGCATATAGATTAATCACTATGGATGGTGAAAATATTCCTAGGGCATGGAATGCTATTCATTTAAAAACATACTTTATATAAATCTTACAAGAATCTTTACTCTACATAATTATTTCTCGCAAAATTCTTATATATCCCTACTATTATATCCTGATATATATTCTCAAATTATCCTGATACTAACTTAAGCATTGGAGAGGCTTAGGGATCCCTAATGTCTACCTTTGCAAAAGTATTCTATGTTTATGCAGGAATAGCTCGAGAAGATACGAGGCTATATGCCTCAGCCCAAGTTTTGACCTGAAATCAAAACTTGATCAAGATCCCGCACTGACTCTATGTCTAGCTGCAAAGTTTTGACCTGAAATCAAAACTCAAGAGACCTTGGTCTCTCATGAAGACTTAAGGGTTCATACCCTCGCCACTAGCGCACGTATATCCTGCTATAATCCAAGATAATGGAACCAGTACACGCTGAGTGGCTGACAATTTCATTATCGAGGGTTATAACTATGGATCCTCCGTAATATCCCGGTATAGTTGGAGATTTTGGGACCAGTACACGCTGAGTGGCTGACAATTTCATTTTCAAAGACTCAGGGATCCTCCGAATTCCGGCCTTGTCGCCAGTATCCCGGCCTTAGTCGCCAGCATTCCGGCCTTAGTCGCCAGTATCTCTCGGCCTTGTCGCCAGTATTTTCGGCCTTAGTCGCCAGTATGATCGGCCTTAGTCGCCAGTATTCCGGCCATAGTCGCCAGTATCTCTCGGCCTTTGTCGCCAGTATAATCGGCCTTGTCGCCAGTATTTTCGGCCTTGTCGCCAGTTTAACCGGCCTTAGTCGCCGGTATATTGGGTTTATCCCAATCTTTTTTGTTTGTTGAATATGTGCAGGGATTACCGTTTAAAGATATTTAGAGATATATCATCAACTTTCAACATACTTAAGGATATTGAAGATGTGGATTCAAAATTCAAGACTATTTCAGGATATTATATAAGTATGTTCGTAACACATCCAAGGATATTAAGGTACGCAATTTCTACATTATCTTGACGAAGATAAGAAGAGCTTTGAAAATAAATCTACTCATCCAAGGAGTTGGTATTTATTTCTTGTTTTATTAAGTATCTTCGATTTTAATTATGCTATTACCTTTTACAAATACCTGATCCTGAAATAAAAGTTTAGAGTAGAATTTAAATTTGAATACAATATCCTCAATTTCTTTACAATTGACTTCATGATTAATTGAATTTGAGCTTAAATAATTAAACAAGTTTTCAATATATATTACAAAATAACATATCCTAAAGCATTCATTAATACCAAGTCAAAGGTTCAACAAAGTCAAATCAGTATATTAGGCTTTGCCATGTAAACACATGGTCCCTCCACCCAATGTACTGAAGGTATTAGGCTAAAACTAAGGAACTTTAGGCTTCGCCATGTAAACACATGGTCCCTCCACCTAAAATTCCATAAATTGTCTGCCCATTTAGGGACTTAACATCAGAATATTGTTTAAGAAAACTACATACTACCAGCACCAAGAACCACAAACACAATGGGCTCAGACCTTAGCAACTCTATCTTCATCGCCCATCACCGCATCACCTTCACCTCCATCAGCTCCAATATCCTCACCTTCTGCCACCTTGCTAGTCTCCACCACACTCGCTGTCTTCGCCGCTGCATCAGAAGTCTCGGCCATATCCCCAGTCAGCCTGGCCAAAACCTTAACCCAATCGGCAAGGTCCTTGTCCCACAAGTCCGAGCCTTCTTGTTTTGACCTCTCTGGATCTTCGCCTTGAGGATAGCAGCAGCAGACTTCTTAGTCCCTTCAATGATTTCCTTCACCTTCAGCTTGTGGGCGGCATCATTATCCTTGACCTGTTTCTTGAACTTTGAGGCCTCCTTCTCATAATGCCCAGCCTTGGCAACAACGATCTTTCTCTGGTCATCAAGATCCTTGATTTGTTTTTCATATGCTTCCTTATCACTTGATATCTTCGAGATGACCTGTTCAGCAGGAATAATTTGAGGATATAATTGTTAGTAAGATATGATAAAGAAAAGATCTACCCTATGGAGAAGATCGACAGCAGGGAAATCAGGGATATCATCCACATTAACGACATCTGTACCCTTGCGCTTCTTTGAAGTCTTGGTTGAGCGGGTATGCATGATCCTTGCCTTGGGGGCAACTGGACTAACCTTCTCCTTCTTAATGGTTAACAAATCAGTAAGGTCTTCAAGTTCAAAAGCTGATTCTGAAAATCGCAAATAAAAACATTAGAACCCAAAATTGGTTAAAATTAAATCGACTTTGGGATACCTGATGTCATTTGGGCTTGTGATTGATGGGAAGAAGCACTGTGAGATGAAGATGAAATAAGGATATTTTCTTTTGATGAGGGTACAAACTTTCGCTCCCTCTCCTCGATCCTCAATAATGACTGGATTTTCAGCTGAGTATCTTGATTTTCAACAATCAATGATTCAAACTTCGGTGCTATAATTAAAAAGCAAATAAAAGTTGATTAATAAACTTTCAAGTAATAGCAATAAAAGATGATATATCCTACCCTTCAATAACCAACTATCAGGAAGAGAAATTTCCCCAGGAATGGAACTTCTTTTGACAAAGAAGAACTTGTCTCTCCACTCGTCTTCATTCATGGTAATTCCATGAACTAAAAGAGGGGCACCGGTTCGTCTTTGGAGAAGAAAACGAGAATATCCATGAGTTTGAAGTTGATAAACAGAAGAAATTTCAGGGACACCGATTTTAAGACCAAACCTATGGTTCAGCCTGTGAAGAGTTACAAGCAGACGCCAACCCATTGGCATGAGCTGAGGATAACAGAGTCGGGTGATTCGAAAAAATTCTGAGATTAAGGTAGGAAAGGGAAAGGATAAACCCAATGAAAATGGATATTCTGGAAAACAAACCCATTTAGTTGAACTGTGATCAGCCTTTAGGGTAGGATCATACCGACGAAAGATGGTTTCTTCAGGAAAAGCTTGGGATACTTGCATCACTTCGATATGATCATCATCGAAGATGCATGCATTTTGATCAATATATGGCAATATTTTTTGATCAATGAAATCGCTTGTTTCAGGCGAAGAAATGGAATTCGACATTTTACTAAATTAATTGTTAAAACAGAGAATTTAGAACGGAGAACTTACCGGAGAAGAAGATCGAAAGAGGATAAGTAATTTGATAGCAAGATACTGTGATCATTATATGTACAGAATTCTGACATCCCTACAGTAACCGCCTCGCAATCTAACCGTCCCTTCAATCTCGCAACCGTTGATTTAAAATTTGAAATTTAAACTTTATCTGTAAATTTTACAGCTGTAATCATTAAACTGTAAAATTGGGGGCAATTGTTAGTCGCCAAAATATCCTCATTCGGGATATTTCAGGATTCGGGATATTTCAGGATCAGGGATATTTCGGGATCAGGGATATTTTTATTACTAACAATTATCTCTATTGTTTAACATTTATTGCGAGATTTCAGGAATTAGCAGGTTGAATATTGACTGGTCCTATTATTAAGGAAACATGTGACAAATAACTTTGACTACTATGAAGAAAGTGGGAAGTGGGTGATTTGAAGAAGTCGTCCATGATGAAAATGTGCCGAAATAATAGGAACTACTTTGTGAACGTTGTAAAACGTCTTTTAGAGATTTGAAGTATAAATATTGAGGCAATGGATCGATATAGGACACTGGTGATGAAGCCAACACACAACATTCACTGATTTAGCATCATAACATCGATTACATTGTGCTCTTCGTATTGTATTATCTCAATTTTGATTATTAATAATATTAGGCAGAGTGACAATTGTCACCTCCCGAGGTTTTTTATGCCGGCAATCCTAAGGGATTAAGGGCTTTTCCTCGTATAAATCTCGTGTGTATTGCTATTTTTCTGCTTGATATATCCAAATATCCCCAGGGATATTCCGGGATATCCTGAACATACATTCAAGATATTCAATATATTTTCTTGCAAAGCACAATACCCCACTTTTCTAATTCGGTTTTGTCAAAAATTAAGCTTGTTAATTTTTACCCGAAACAGTCAGCAAACAAAAAAAATGTTTTTTAATGCCTGTTAACTTTTAAAATAAATTGGTGGTGTGTACGGACAGTGGTTGTGGTGGTGGCCGACGTCGACAGTGGTGGTGGTGATAGGGGTGACCGACGGTGGTTGCGGTGGTGGGCGACGGTGGTGGGTGGTGGTCTCTACAGACCTTAGAAGATAAAAGAGGCTACGCCGACATTTTTTAAAATAACAAATAACACTTATCTATTAACTTAGCTATTAGTGGAGTGTCCTTGCAATATTTAAACGACTTAGCAACATTATATCACACCATTTTTTTAGGGTTAAAGGGTTTGTTTTGTAATTAGAAGCCTTCTTTCTTACACACTATTTTTAAGTTTGTTTTTCAAACTCAAAGTTGGAAACTATCACTCGAAACAAACTTACATTTCTCAATAAAAGCCAATCAACTCTTAATTTTCTTTGCCAAGCATATACTCAAACATTTGTAATCTTGAAAACCACGTGTTTAGTAGATTATTTTATTATTTTTTGAACGACGTACACCCTGACATGACGCGGCATCCTAAATAAGAGACAAGACTTTTATCAAGTAGGTTACGTTATAACTGAACATATTCGACATTAATTTTGGCACTTTGAGATTTGGAGATAGCAGAGAAAGCATCATTGGATAAGAGAATGGTTGATGGGCATGGTGTTTTGGAGCAATGATCAACCACCCTCACATCAATCGTCCCTTCTCTACATGATTTTCTGGTTCCGCTCAAACATTTTAACCTGTAAAGCCTGCCGCACGCCACCCCGTTATCCCACAATCCTTTGCTAACTGATATGAACAAGTTTCCTGATGGAAACTGATCAACTTCATTCCCATTGCAACGAGTAGCTGCATACAAACATACAAACGTTATTGTTGTTATTACTGTTGTTTATTTATTTATTAAAGCATAATTCTCAAAATGTCTGCTTCGACCAACATTTTACCCCAAAATGTTCATTTGAAAATCCAATGTATACCCATTTACGGGCGTCGGCGCCCATGTACATAGGCGGGCGCCTATACAACCACCATTTAAAAGTTGACACGTGTGTCATACAGGCGCGACCGCCCGTATACTCCTACTCCCGCCATAAGTTCTCAATTTTTATACCAGGTTACAGACGCCCGTCCGTTAAGAAAATGGTACCATATACAGGCGCTCGCCTGTACACGCATTTTGCCGTGTCTATATAAGACTAGTGTCAACTTTTAAATGGTGGTTTGTATAGGCATGGGCCTATGTAAAGACGGGCGCCGGCGCCCGTGTATAGTATGAACATTATCTGGCATTAGAAAATCTAATGGGTATATTTGGGAAAAAATATAGTCAAACGGGTATTTTGGGGATTTTTCCTATGCATATACATATATGCATGCATGTATATATATATATGTATATTTATATGTATATGTATACGTATATATATGTATATGATGGATGAGTATCGTACGTGTGTAAGGAGGGTCATATGATGTTGCAGTACCAACATCACCCAATGCGTTCTTGATCATACCTCCTGCAAACAAAAACAACCACCCCGCAATTACAACTCTTTCCATCAGTATTTGCATACGTACATGCACCTCTACCAGCTTTATGTGATTAATTTGAACCCACACACACAGGGGCGTCTCCGAGAATTCGAGTGCCCCGTACGAAAAGGAAAAAAAATGCCCTTTTAGATAAAAAAAATTTTATATATAATGACTAATGTTGTGACAATTAACGTAAGCATAACAAAATCATAGTTTTCAAACTTAAAAGTACGTACCAATATACCAATGTTATAATGGGACAATTGAATTTTTATAAAAAATATATAGTATATATAAAAAAATTTATAAAATTGTGCCCCTAAAACGATGGGCCCTGTGCGGGAGGCGGGTTTGCACCCCCTCCCAGCCGCCCCTGCACACACACAACTCCTCTCAATTTATATTACCACCCTCGCCTCCATCTCCATTTTTAATTTATATATATATATATATATATATATATATATATATATATATATATATATAATTAAACACGTACACGTGCGTAATAAACCAATTAACTTGCTTGCCTGCCTATATGCATATAATATTACTTATATGATGGCTGACTAGACTATTTTAGTAGCACTAAGCGAAATAAAAAGTCGGGGGCCTTCAATAACATTTACGTTAAAAATTTCTTTACATTTTATTCGGGCTTAGGACCGACAACAACAAAGTAAATGTATATATGGTGGATTGAAAAAAATTGTTTTTATTTATATGTAAAAATGTTTAGATTGAATTTATTTTTCTATTTCTTTTAAAAACAATTTTTTTAATAAAATGTCCATAATCAATATTTTTTAAAAAGTTTTTTTAATTGAATATTAAAAATCTTTTATGTGGCCTTTTTTTGTTTTTTCTATTTTTTCATAACCCACAAGCTAAAAAAAACTCACAAACTACAAAAACACCACTAGTGTACTACATGCGAAACAAAAAATTATAAAAATTGATGGTCTTATATTTTAAGGCCCTAAGCCTTTGCTTGGGTTGTTTGGCTCATTGGGCTAACCCTAATATATATATATATATATATATATATATATATATATATACAAGGATTGTATCTTGTGAAAACATTCAAACTCCGCCACTAGATAGAAACAATACGTTTTTAAATTTCACTATTAAAATTACACGCACAAACATATACATATATTAAAACTTTATATATATGTATATGTAGATATACATATACATATTGTTTCGGGTAAAAATTAACAAGCGTAACTTTTAGCAAAACCGAATTAGAAAAGTGGGGTATTGTGTTTTACAAACAATTATGTCGAATATACTGAATATATGATCAGGATATCCCCAAATATCCCCGAGGATATTTGAATATATCAAACAGAAGAATAGCGATACACACAAGATTTATACGAGGAAAAACCCTTAATCCCTTAGGATTGCCGGCATAAAAACCTCGGGAGGTGACAATCGTCACTCTGCCTAGTTTTATTAATAATCAAAATAAGCAAACACAAACAAAGAGCGCAATATGATCGATTCTATGATGCTAGATTAGCTTCAATGAGTGTTATGTGTTTTCAATGACAGGTTGTCTCATAGATTCTCTTGGATTCCTCGTTTAAGTTGAAGTAGTTGATGCATGTTTCCGTGATATCAGGACCAGCTATGAGACAACCTTTCAATTCCGGAAATCTCGCAATAAAGGTTAAGTAACAGAGATAATTGTTAGTAACATTCATATCCTTAAAATATCCCTGATCCCGAAATATCCCGGATCTTGAAATATCCCTAGTGGAAATATTTTGCGCCTAACAATTGCCCCCAATTTTACAGTTTAAGGTTTACAGCTGTAAAATTTTAAAGATAAAATTCGAATTTTAAAATTTGAATTGACGGTTTCTTGATTAAATGGACGGTTTAGATGGGGATAACGGTTACTGTTTCGTGTCAAAGATTCCGCATATAATGATTGTTTCGGGTAAAAATTAACAAGCTTAATTTTTGACAAAACCGAATTAGAAAAGTGGGGTATTGTGCTTTGCAAGAAAATATATTGAATATCTTGAATGTATGTTCAGGATATCCCGGAATATCCCTGGGGATATTTGGATATATCAAGCAGAAAAATAGCAATACACACGAGATTTATACGAGGAAAAGCCCTTAATCCCTTAGGATTGCCGGCATAAAAAACCTCGGGAGGTGACAAATGTCACTCTGCCTAGTTTTATTAATAATCAAATTGAGATAATACAATACGAAGAGCACAATGTAATCGATACTATGATGCTAAATCAGTGAATGTTGTGTGTTTGCTCAATCATTAGTGTCCTATATCGATTCATTGCCTCAATATTTATACTTCAAATCTCTAAAAGACGTTTTACAACGTTCACAAAGTAGTTCCTATTATTTCAGCACGTTTCCATCATGGACGACTTCTTCAAATCACCCACTTCCCAATTTCTTCATAGTAGTCAAAGTTATTTGTCACACGTTTCCTTAATAATAGGACCAGTCAATATTCAACCTGCTAATTCCTGAAATCTCGCAATAAATGTTAAACAATAGAGATAATTGTTAGTAATAAAAATATCCCTGATCCCGAAATATCCCTGATCCTGAAATATCCTGAATCCTGAAATATCCCGAATGAGGATATTTTGGCGCCTAACAATGATCACGCGTCTTTCCTTTCTAATCACTTATATTCTTTGATCGTCTTCTCCAGTAAGTTTTCATTCCGAATCCTCTTTTTTTTCTTGATTTTAACTAAGTAAAATGTCGCATTTTTCCTCTCCTTCCGAAGCGAGTGAGTTCTTTGATCAGAATATTCTCCTATACACTGATCAAAACGCATGCACATTTGACGATGATCATATCGAAGTTATGCAACTTTCCTAAGCCTTTCCTGAAGAAACTGTATTCCGTCATTATGATCTTGCTTTGAAAGCCGATCACAGTTCTACCAAAAGGGTTTATTTCCCTGAATACCCTTTTTCATTAGGTTTTTCTTATCCTTTCCCCACTCTGATTTCTGAGTTTTTCCGAATCACCCATCTCTGTTATCCTCAACTGATGCCAATGGATTGGTGGTTGCTTGTTACTCTTCATAAGTTGAACTATAAATATGGTCTTAGGATTGGTATCCCTGAAATTTCTTCTGTTTACCAACTTCGCACTCATGGGTACTCCCGTTTTTTGCTTCAGATGCAAACTGGTGCCCCCGTTTTGGTTCATGGGGTTACTATGAATGAGGATGAGTGGAGAGACAAATTTTTCTTTGTGAAGAGGAGTTCTATCTGTGGGGGAATTTCTCTTCCTGTTAGTTGGTTGTTATCGGGTAGGATTTTTTGATTTTCTGTTATTGTCATTCGAGTATTTGTTAATCAATTTTTGTTTTATTGTTATGTTTCAGCACCGAAGTTCGAGTCGCTCATTGCTGAAAATCATGATACTCAACAAAAAATTCAATCTTTGTTGAGGGTTGGAGAGAGAGAACGGAAGTTCACACCATCTTCCAAAGAGGATATCCCTATTTCATCTGCATCTCATAGTGCTTCTTCACAACATTCTAACGCTCAGAAGACATCAGGTATTCTGAAGTTGATTTAATTTTAATCGTTTTTAGGTTCTAATGTTTTTATTTATGATTTTCAGTGCAAATTTTGAACTTGAAGACCTTACTGATTTGTTAACCATTAAGAAGGAGAAAGTTAGTCCAGTTACCCCCAAGGCGAGGATCAAGCACACTCGTTCGACCAAGACTTCGAAGAAGCGCAAGGGTGTTGATATTGTCAATGTGGATGATATCCCTGACTTCCCTGCTGTCGATCTTCTGCACAAGGTAGACTTTTACATGATTTTGATTTTCAAGTGATTATATCCACATATTATCCTTATTATATAGGTCATCTCAAAGATATCCAGCGAGAAAGAAGCTTATGAAAAGCAAATCGAAGACCTTGATGACCAAAGGAAGATCACTGTTGCCAAGGCTGGTCACTATGAGAAGGAAGCCTCGAAGTTCAAGAAGCAGGTCAAGGATAATGATGCCGCTCACAAGCTAAAGGTGAAGGAAATCATTGAGGGGACCAAGAAGTCTGCTGCTGCTGCTATCCTCAAGGTGAAGATCTAAATGGCAGAGAGGTCAAAACAAGAAGGCTCGGACTTGTGGGACAAGGACCTTGCCAACTGGGTTAATGTCACACTCCCACCTCTCATCACCTGTGATGATGTCACTTGAAACGGTTGCGGAAGCATAGTGGTGATGTCTCCGAGGTGAGGTGTGACTTACTTGATTCGATATCACAAGCACACAGATTAACTTAAAGTAAATACATTAGAAGGTTCGCCATTGACATCCACATTAAAGTCTACAACTAAGTTTATTTAATTACAAAACTAATTTATTCAAGTGCAAATACTCCAAAAGTGTGTCCTCACCGGCGATTACTGTTGTCCTGCAAAAATGGTGAGTTCGACAGTTCAATTTAAAACAATATAATATGATAAGTATGTTCTCAAAAGTTCAGTTCCGGATAACCATGGGACCCGTATCTAGTTCCTTTCGGACTGTTATGTTCTTGTTCTGTGAAGATACTACCCGTCGGTAAATATCTTGGTGCCTAATGATCTTAATGTCTATCACAAACATTAAGAAGTTGTTATGGAAACATGTACCAAACATTCACACAAAGGGAGATGCAAACCTCCCAACAAATGGGTTGTCAGCTAATAGTACTATCAATGATTCCTGTTCGGCCCCACATGGGTTCACTAGATACAGTTCAAGAGATGAGGACTTTTGATACTGTGATAGAGATACTAACGGCAAAATCCCATGAAATCACACAAAAGTCACATGAAATCACACGGATAATACTGATGCATATCATATGTTCAGAAAAGGATTTACAGAATTACCTCGATATTTATAAAACATTAAAAAGAAAAGGGGTTTTATGAAACTCACCTGATGATATAAATGTAGCAAAATATCTCGAAGCTGATAACAACGAGATGATTCTGCATTTAGTTATATTTAATGAGTTATTTATGTTCTAGTTTACTGATTTGATCTTTCTGAACGTTCAATGTCAAAGACATTGTCTTGAAAGTCATCAAACCGATTTATATGTTTAATTGATTAATTTGTTATCATATCGTACAATGTATGATAATGTAGGAACCTACATTTTCTTAGATTCCTAATACAAGGTTGATGACACTCTTGATTAATCAGAATAATCTCGGATTAACCAAATAGTTACTGTTGTTGGTTATGATATTGTAACAGTTTCTAGATAATTTAATGGCTTAGGAATGATCAATCCTTGTTATTGATTACCCAAATATCATGACATATCACAATGTAGCATCATAGTAGGTGTAATAACCAGGTTTAACATACTAATCTAACTGTTATCATAACATCAGATAATCGTTCCAATGAGTATGTTAATGATTGTGATTAGTTTGAAACACTTGGATTTAACCTTGCATTTCAAAGATTAATCCAACTAATCACCTACATTTTCATAATCAAATGGATTAAACCATTATAATCATGAATATGATTTCATGCAAACTGGGCATTACAAGGGATCAGAACAAGGATTTAACCGTTAAAACATCATGTTCTTTGTTTATAATCAATCCTAGCCATCATCTAGGCAATAATCAACAATCCTAACTATGTCATTACGTTCAAAATCAAGATCTAATCAATCAAAATCAAACCAGAAGGTTAAAACAGATCATTACCTAATCTGACGGATATCTGCGGTTAAAACAACGATCAGAACTTGTAGAGATGATCCCTGGTTTCAAATATATGATCTGATAGCTTGAATCTTGACTTCAGGTGGTAAAACTTCGATTTTGTGCGTCTGGAAGAGACCTGGTTCGAAATGAAAATGAAATATCCTATCTGCATGAAATCTGATGAAGTAGATCAGATTATTGCACCGCCACACCCGTCGCGTACCGCGACGAGGTGCCAAAGATGGCTTCGCGTACCGCGAAGATTTCCGGAGGAATCTTAGATATTTTACATGCATCGCGTACCGCGGAGGACTCTCAACCCCTCCATCGCGTATCGCGACGAGCCCATTCGATCAACACTTAGAAATTTTTCTTCGTTTTTCGATTTCGGGCAATCCAGGACTCCGTTTTGCACACGGTTTTCGCCCACGTTCATCATTTCTCGCCTACTATCGATCTGTAGCAATTACAATCATCAAATCAACGTGGATTTCTAGAACGATCAAATGTCCTCACATCATTGATGACGAAATCCTCGTATGCAACTGTCACAGTTAAGGTTTTGGCCAAGCTGACTGGGGATATGGCAGAGACTTCTGATGCAGCGGCGAAGACGGCGAGCGTGGTGGAGACCAGTAAGGTGGCAGGAGGTGAGGATATCGGTGCTGATAAAGGCGATGGTGGTGCGGTGATGGGCGATGAAGATAGAGTTGATAAGGTCTAAGCCCATGATATTTGTGGTTCTTGTTCATGATAATATGTAGTTCTTTTTTAAACAATGTTCCAATGTTAAGTCCCTAGATGGGCATACAATTTGTGGGATTTTAGGTGGAGGGACCATGTGTTTACATGGCGAAGCCTAAAATTTCTTAGTTTTAGTTTAATACTTTCAGTATATTGGGTGGAGGGACTATGTGTTTACATGGCGAAGCCTAATATACTGACTTGACTTTGTTGACCTTTTGACTTAGTAATATTAATGAATGCTTTAGGATATGTTGTTCAATTATGTTTTGCAAGATGTATTAAATTATTCCCATCGAAATTTATTAAGTCGTGTTCAGGATATTTGAAAAACATGTGAAAATATATTGAGGATATTTTTATAGTTTATATATAGTTGAATTCAAATTTTAAAAACATTTATTCAAGGCTATACTTCAGGATCAGATATTTGCAAAAGGTTATGATATGATTAAAGATAAAGATTTTTAACAAGTCAAGAAATAAATACCAACTCCTTGAATGAGTAGATTTATTCTCGAAGTTCTTCTTATCCCTGTCAGGATAATGTAGGAATTACGTACCTTAATATCCTTGGACATTTTAAGACTATACTTGTGTAATATCTTGAAATAATCTTGATACTTGAGTCCATTTCTTCAATATCCTTAAGCGTGTTTCACATAGAAGTTATATCCCAAAGTATCCTTGAGAGTTTGTTCCTGCACATGCTCAAAAACAAAAAAGATTGGGATAATCCCAATATACTGGCGACTAAGGCTAGTTAAACCGGCGACAAGGCCGAAAATACTGGCGACAAGGCCGATTATACTGGCGACTAAGGCCGGAATATTGGCGACTAAGGCCAGAATACTGGCGACTAAGGCCGAGAGATACTGGCGACTAAGGCCGGAATACTGGCGACAAGGCCGGGATTCGGAGGATCCCTGGTTATAGTCTTTGAAAGTGAAATTGTCAGCCACTCAGCGTGTACTAAAATCTCCAACTATACCGGGATATTACGGATGATCCATATTTATAACCCTTGATAATGAAATTGTCAGCCACTCATGCGTGTACTAGTCCCATTATCTTGGATTATAGCAGGATATACGTGCGCTAGTGGCGAGGGTATGAACCCTTAAGTCTTCATGAGAGACCAAGGTCTCTTGAGTTTTGATTTCAGGTCAAAACTTTGCAGCTAGACATAAAGTCAGTGCGGGGTCTTCATCAAGTTTTGATTTCAGGTCAAAACTTGGGCTGAGACATAAAGCCTCGTATCTTCTCTAGCTATTCCTGCAAAAACATAAAAGAGTTTTGCAAAGGTAGGCATTAGGGATCCCTAAGCCTCTCCTATGCTGGAGTTAGTGTCGAGATAAATTGAGAATATACATCATGATATAAATGTAAGGATAATTAAAGAATATAAGTATATAAGATAATCATACGGGTAAAGATGATATGTCAAATAAAATAAATCTTAAGATGAATGGCATTCCATGCCCTTGGGATAGGTTCATTGTTCATAGTAACTAATCTATATGCCCCCTTTCCAGCATCGGAGTCGATTTTATAAGGTCCTTCCCATTTTGGGGCAAGCTTCCCGTCTGTTGGATTTGTGGTATTCTGGAATGCTTTTCTTAATACTAAGTCACCTACTTGGAATCTTCTGATCCTTATATTCTTGTTGTAGGATTTAGCTATCTTCTGCTGATAGGCAGCCATTCTGATTTTCGCAATATCCCGAGATTCATCGATGGTGTCTATATCCTGAGATAATATTTCGTTGTTAGCTTCTATAGTCTGTAGACTTGTTCTTGCCGTAGGGATAATCATCTCAGATGGAAGTACAGCTTCTAAACCAAATACTAATGAGAATGGGGTTTGACCAGTCGCATTTTTTGTAGTAGTTCTATCTGCCCATAGGACAAATGGAAGTTCTTCGGCCCATTTTCCTTTCTTAGATCCCAACTTCTTTTTGAGATTGTTTATGATTATATTATTGCTTAATTCTGCTTGACCGTTAGCTTGAGGATGTACTGGTGTGGAAGTAATCATTTTTATTCCCATGCTTCACAAAAGTTGGTAGTTCTTTTGCCAATGAATTGAGATCCATTATCGCAGGTAATCTCAGCAGGTATCCCGAATCTGGTCAGGATATTCCTTTTTATGAAGGATATTACTTCCTTCTCTCTAACCTGTACGAAGGCTTCAGCTTCAATCCATTTTGAAAAGTAATCAGTCATGGCAAGCATGAATACTTTTCCTCTTGGTGCATTTGATAGTTTTCCTACTATATCCATTCCCCATTTCATAAATGGCCATGGTGAGACTATTGGATATAAGGGTTCAGCCGGTTGGTGAAGGATATTGTTGTGTCTTTGACAAGCATCACATCTCTGGGAATAGGACATTGCATCTTTTCTCATAATAGGCCAAAAATATCCTGTTCTAAGGATTTTGGTAAGCAATGCTCTGCCCCCAGTGTGATTTCCACAATCTCCTTCGTGAATATCCTTCAGTACTTCTAAGGTTTCTGGTTTTTCTAAACATTTTAAGTATGGACCAGCTACCGATTTTTTATATAGAGTATCCCTAATAATAATGTATCTAGATATCCTGGTTTTAAAGGCTCAATGGTTTGTTTCTCCGTCGGGTATTTTTCCTGTTTGGAGATATTCTTTAATAGGTGTAGTCCAGGATATCTCAAGTGTATCAACATTTAATGGTTTAAGGATTTGATTTGAATTTTCTACATCTATAGCTGAATTCAGGATATGTAGGATGGGGATATTGACATCATCACAAATTTTCAAAGATGATGCTAGGTTAGCTAATGCATATGCTTTATCATTTTCTTCTCTAGGAACCTATGTGATATCAAAAGTGTAAAAATATCCCACTATATCCTTAACTACCTCTAAGTATTTTGCCAATTTATCTCCTTTAACCATATAAGAACCATTAAACTGGTTAGCTATCAGCAATGAATCAACAAATATGTGGAGGTGTCTTATGTTCATATCCCTAGATAATTGGAGTCCTGCTATCAAAGCTTCATATTCAGCTTCATTGTTAGTCGCTTGGAACTCACAACTGATTGATTGGGGTATTATGTCCCCCTGTGGCGATTTTAGTATTATCCCTAAACATGTCCCTCTTACGTTTGAGGCTCCGTCAGTGTGTAGAGTCCATTCACCAGTATCCTCATCAAGAAGTTTAACTTCCGAATCTACTTCTGGCTGAATATCACTACTAAAATTAACCACAAAGTCTGCTAGTGCCTGAGACTTTATTGTTGTTCTTGGTTCATAAACTAAATCGTAAGTGCTAAGTTTTACTGACCATTTGGCCATTCTTCCTGATAACTCAGGTTTTCTTAACACTGACTTAATTGGATAATTCGTTTTAATGTGTATTCTATGTGTCTCAAAATAGTGCCTAAGCTTTGTTGATGCCAAAATTAGACCTAAGATTAATTTTTCTAGGTGGGAATACCTAGTTTCTGCATCTAACAAGCTCTTACTTACATAGTATACTGGATGTTGTGATCCTTGATAGTCTTTGACTAACACTGCACTTACAGTAGTTCGGGATACTGCTAAGTATAGTGATAGTGGTTCACCATCTTCTGGTTTCATAAGTAATGGCGCTGAGGATAAGTATTCCTTCAAATCCTGCAGTGCTTTCTCATGCTCTTCGTCCCATTGAAACTTCTTATTCTTTTTAAGGATATCGTTGAATCCTTTAAACTTTTTAGAAGATCTTGAGATGAATCTATTAAGAGCAGCTATTCTTCCTGTCAACCTTTGTACTTCTTTTACATTAGTTGGGGATTTGAGGTTCAGGATAGCTTGGATTTGTTCTGGGCTGGCCTCTATTCCTCTTTTAGTGACCATATATTCCAAGAATTTTCCTGATCTAACTCCAAAATGACACTTAGAAGGGTTAAGTTTCATATTGTATCGATCCAGGATATCGAAAGATTCTTGGAGATTCCGAAGATGATCTTTGGTAATCTTGGATTTGACTACCATATCATCAATGTACACCTCCATTGTGTCCCCCAGCTTATCCATAAACATCATGTTGACAAGCCTTTGATAAGTAGCTCCTGCGTTTTTCAAGCCAAATGGCATTGTTGTATAGCAATATATCCCTGTTGGCGTCATGAAAGCAGTATCTTCTTGGTCCGAAGGCTCCATTTGGATTTGCTGGAATCCCGCCGACGCATCCATGAAGGTTAGCATTTCATGGCCTACTGTTGCATCCACCATTGAGTCTATGTGTGGTAATGGAAAGGGGTCTTTTGGACAAGCTTTGTTTAAATATGTGTAATCTACACAAACTCTCCACTTTCCATTCTTCTTTTGAACCATGACTACATTGGCTAGCCATCTCGGGAATTTTACTTCTCTAATCATCCTTGCTTTGAGAAGCTTCTCCACCTCTTCTTGGATGATTGCATTCCTCTCAGGGGCGAATTTTCTTCTTTTTTGGTGGATAGGTTTGAAGCTTCTATCTATTCCTAACTTATTTGTGATTACGTCTGAGGATATCCCTGTCATATCCTCGTGTTTCCAAGCAAAGGTAGAGATTCTTGATTTCAGGAAAGAAATTAGTTTCTCCTCAATATCCTTGGGGATATCAGTTCCTATGAGAACTTTGGTCTCGGGATCCTCGGGATTAAGTAATATTTCTTTTACTTCTTTTTCCCGGGATTCCTGATTATCCCCAAGGTTGCTCTTTGATTTCTACATTGATGTTGATTTCGTCGTCGCCTTCATCGATGATGAGTAGCACTCCTTAGCTTCTTGCTAGTCACTATCGATCTTCACAACTCCCCATGGTGTAGGTAATTTGACGCACTGATGATATGTCGAAGGGACTGCCTTCATGTCGTGTATCCAAGGTCTACCTAATATGATATTGTAACAGGATAGAGAGTCTATAATACAAAAGCGTTGCATAGAATTTACCCCTTCGATGTATACTGGTAATTTAATTTCACCGATGGTAGCTTTAGCTTCTCTGCTGAATCCAACTAGTACCAAAGACTTAGTGGTTATTTCAGATTCAGGAATATTCATCCTTTTGAGTATCTCTAATTGGATGATGTTTACTGAATTGCCTCCATCAATGAGTATCATGCGCACATAATGATTAGCAACATATAAAGTGATTACTAACCCATCGTGGTGAGGATCTATGATGTTTTCTCGATCTTGTTCTTCGAAGGATATAACAGTATCCTTGGTTATTGTTGAAGTCTTTGTGGGTTTTTCTCCATTCTCCATCTTAGCCTCTTTAGCAAGTCTTCTGGCTGCAGAATAAGAAGTACCACATATGTCAGATCCACCAAAGATAAAGTTTATTACCTTAGCATCCTTAGGTGGGGATGCAGCTCTCTTTGGGAATCCATCAGGATCCTGTCTCCTTTCCTTCTTTTTACCTAGAAGTTCCTTGAGATGGCCTTTGCTTAGTAAGTAGCTTATCTCCTTTCTCAAGGCGATGCAATCTTTGGTTACATGTCCAAAATCTTCATGGAATGCACACCATTTGGATTTATCTTTTGTAGCATACTTCTTGTCCTTAGGAGGCTATCTAGCCTTTTCACCTAAATCATGCATAGCACACATTAGCTCAGGGATATCTACAGAAAAACAATATTCAGATATCCTGGGATAATCTTCATCATCCTCATCTTAGTCTATAGAGTTGACTTTGTGGTTGTCAGACTTGTAATATGGCTTGAATTTGGATGACTTGTTGATGGGTGAATCGAACTTCCTTTTGCCTTGGTCATTGGGAGGAGTTGTGGTAATCCTCTTCTGGATCTCTTTATCATCTTCTAGCCTTATGAACCTCAATGCACGATTCCGGACTTCATCTATGTTCCTGCAAGGATTCATAACTAAGTCATCATAAAAAGGTGAGTTTTTCTGTAATCCCATCTTGAAAGCTTGAACAGCCGTAGTGATATCAAGATTAGGGATATCTAAGGATTCTCTGCCAAACTTGTTGACATAACTCCTTAAAGTTTCATCCGACCCCTGTGTTATCCTGTAAAGATCACTGGTTAATCTTTCAAATGTCCTGCTACATGAAAATTGATTGTTAAATAAATTAATCAAATGAGCAAAAGAAGTAATTGAATAAGGAGGAACGTTGAGTAGCCATTTTAAGGCTGCTCCTGTCAATGTCGAACCAAATCCCTTGCATAAGCAAGCTTCTTTCAAATGTGGGGGAATGAGGTTCGTTTCCATTCCTTCTCTATACTGAGCTACATGTTCTTCTGGATCAGTAGTTCCATCGTATAGTTTCATAGTAGGAGTCTGAAATCTTTTCGGGATCTTAGCATCACATATAGGTAGAGCGAATCTGGATATCCTGTGAGTAATTGCCGGTACTTCCGGGATAGGTTTCACCACTCCTGGAACGCTCGATATCATATCCCGAAATTTCTGGATCTCCTTGGCCACTTGAGGAGATATTCCTGATTCCTGTGAAAGACCAGGGTTAGTAGTTTCAAATGGAGAATAATAATAAGTGTTACCGGTATATGGCGTAGGAAGTGATGTTCTAGGAATAAGGATATTATCCCGAGATATCCCCAGATCTTGGGATCCTGAAGAAGTTCCAATACTTGTCTGCATAGGGATAAAGTCTCCAGAATGGTTTCCGGTCATCCCTGATGTTCCAAAATCAAGGATTCTTGGAACTATTGGAGTGGTGGCTTCTGGCTGTTTGTTCTTTTCAGCCTTCAAGTTCTCCATTTCTCTAAGAAGTCTTTGATTCATTCGCTGTTGGTCCATCATTTGTTGCTGAACCTGTTGAAACATATTCAAAATATCGTCATTAGAGATTAGTATGGGAGTAGAAGTAGTCATCTTTGTCGACGGAGTACTAGCAGCAACAAATGTGGTCTTTTTCCCAGCATTGTCGAGTTTCTTGGTGAAAACAGGAATCTGCGATGATACATTAGTAGTAGTAGCATAAATAGTAGGCAATGAAGAAGTTGATCTCGGTTGTGAAGCCATTTTTCGATATATTCCTCTTGAAAATGCCTTTAAACAAGGTTTTAATTATAAAAAAACACAAGTTTGCCCCACGGTGGGCGCCAAATTGTTTCGGGTAAAAATTGACAAGCTTAACTTTTAGCAAAACCGAATTAGAAAAGTGGGGTATTGTGTTTTACAAACAATTATGTCGAATATACTGAATATATGATCAGGATATCCCCAAATATCCCCGAGGATATTTGAATATATCAAACAGAAAAATAGCGATACACACAAGATTTATACGAGGAAAAGCCCTTAATCCCTTAGGATTGCCGGCATAAAAACCTCGGGAGGTGACAATCGTCACTCTGCCTAGTTTTATTAATAATCAAAATAAGCATATACAAATAAAGAGCGCAATATGATCGATTCTATGATGCTAGATTAGCTTCAATAAGTGTTATGTGTTTTCTAAGTCAGCCGTGTCCTATATCGATCAATCACCTCGATATTTATACAAAGAATCTAAAAAAGGACGTTTGACAAAGTTCACAAGGTAGTTTCGAATATCCCGGCACTTTCCAATCATGGACGACTCTTTCAAATCACCCGCATAGATTTCTCTTGGATTCCTCGTTTAAGTTGAAGTAGTTGATGCATGTTTCCGTGATATCAGGACCAGCTATGAGACAACCTGTCAATTCCTGAAATCTCGCAATAAAGGTTAAGTAACAGAGATAATTGTTAGTAACATTCATATCCTTGAAATATCTCTGATCCCGAAATATCACGGATCCTGAAATATCCCTGGTGGAAATATTTTGCGCCTAACACATATGTATATACATATATGTATATATGTTTGTCTGTATCTATGTATGAAAATCTTCATTTTGAAAAACATTACCAATTAATTTTTTTTCATTTTTTGTTTCTTATATCTTTATATTATAAGGTAAAAATATAAAAAAAATTATGTATTTTATATTATTATATATATATAACTTATATGTCATATGTACGAGTTACATGGTAACTTCGTGATATATATATATATATATATATATCTTTATTAAAAAAAATTTTCCTCATAACATATCTAACCTTACAATAAAAATTATGAAAAAAAATAATAAAATTTATTGGTTAGTATGAGTTTTCGTGTTTTCTCCAATATAAGGAGTTTACTTATGAACCTTTCTAAATGAATATTTATATACGGTGACGTTATAGTAAAAAAGGTTAAATTGGTGAAAAATATGAAAAGAATTGATGGCCATTAGATATATAATTTAATAATTGAGATCAAAATTGTATTAAAAAAGTTAGTAGAAGTGTATTTTAGTCATAGTATATATATGTCATGACACGCCATATTTGCGGTGCACGCATATAATGTATATATGTGTGCGCCCTTAAGGGGCAAAAGTAAAAGTGCACTAATTTAACGTTATTTTAATTATTTTGTGAAAATAACGTTAAAATTATTGGGATAATCAAATTCAAACGATAACTTTGAGCCGGGGACTCTTTCGAAGCAGCCTCTCTATCCTATTTGGGATAGGGGTAAGGTTTGTATCTATCCTTACTCTTAGACCCTACTGAAAAGTAGGAATATACTGGATAAGGCTGTTGTTATATATATGTCATGAGTTGATAGATGTGTATTATTAATTGTACGTACGTACGTAGTGTTGGCCAGCCAATTAACCCAAGTGGCTTCCCACTAGCCAAAAACAAAGAGCTTTAAATACAAAACAACTGCTATACGTGTTTGATTTCATTACGTCAAACCGTATATATATTATAAGTATAAGAAACACAAAAATGCTTCATGACTTCAACTTAATTAGTGGAAAGCTTCACAAAGTGCTTAAATTCATGGTGATCCATACACACATATTAAATATATGCTTCTAATTATTAGATGGCATATGGCATGCGTTGCAACACTATTGTTGGTATCAGTGACAAAGCTTGAATAGTTTTAATTTACAGTATGTAGGAAAAATCCGTCCCCGGCTGGTGTGTTGTTTAATGCCAATTCACTTCGGATCCATGCGTTGCATCGGGTTTGATATACTAATATAATGCCTATTGTTGTAACTCAGACTTTGAATGTCATCACAATGATTGCCATATTAAACTTTCGAATAAATTTCGGATATTCAAGATTTCAAATTCTAATTTATATTGTGAATTAGAAAGGGATACCGGTAGAGAACTAAAAAAAATCAATTATAATCATATGATAAAAGAAATTTATTTTTATGTACTTTAAGCTTGTAATTAAATTTAGTTTTTTTTTTAATTTCTTTAGTTCAAAAAGAAATTAGCATTGGTTTTTAATTTTACATCCCTCCCTCTTTATATAAACAGTATTTTACTTTATAAAAGTAATTAAATTACTAAAAAACAATTAAAAATATACACAAATATATAAATATATACTTTGGTTTTGACTCAAATTTTCTTATTATTTATAGCGTAAAAACAATTATACAAATATATAAATATTATATTTCAGACGAATATTCAAAATATCCGAAATTTTTAAAAATTTCAAAAATTTCTATCTGATTCCGAATCCAAATACCAATGTCAAATTTCTATTTAAAGAATTCGTATATTTTTTTTCACACCCTTAGAGCACGTGTAGTGAGGCGTGACAAAGGTATAAAAATTAATATACAATGATTAAACCTCACACATATTAAACCTCCGTCCTGGCTGGTGTGTTGTTGTTTAATGCCAATTCACTTCGGATCCATGGGTTGCATCGGGTTTGATATACTAATATAATGCCTATTGTTGTAAGATAGACTTTGAATGTCATCACAATGATTGCCATATGAAACTTTCGAATAGTTGATATTACTATCTGAATTATTGTTTGAAATTTCGGATATTCAAGATTTCAAATTCTAATTTATATTGTGAATTAGAAAGGGATACCGGTAGAAAACTAAAAAAAATTAATTATAATCATATGATTTAAAAGGAATAAAAAGTTTCAAGTAAAAGAAAGTTATTTTTATGTACTTTAAGCTTGTAATTAAATTTAGTTTTTTTTTTTAATTTCTTTAGTTCAAAAAGAAATTAGCATTGGTTTTTAATTTTACATCCCTCCCACTTTATATAAACAGTATTTTAATTTATAAAAGTAATTAAATTGCAAAAAACAATTAAAAATATACACAAATATATAAATATATACTTTGGTTTTGACTCAAATTTTCTTATTATTTATAGCGTAAAAACAATTATACAAATATATAAATATTATATTTCAAACGAATATTCAAAATATCAGAAATTTTTAAAAATTTCTAAAATTTCTATCTGATTCCGAATCCAAATACCAATGTCAAATTTCTTTTAAAAATTTCTATCTGATTCCGTTCTGGATGGTGTGTTGTTGTTTAATGCCAATTCACTTCGGATCCATGGGTTGCATCGGGTTTGATATACTAATATAATGCCTAATGTTGTAAGGCAGACTTTGAATGTCATCACAATGATTGTCATATGAAACTTTCGAATAGTTGATTTTACTATCTAAATTATTGTTTGAAATTTCGGATATTCAAGATTTCAAATTCTAATTTATATAGTAAATTAGAAAGGGATACATTAAGAGAACTAAAAATTACAGAGAACTAAAAAAATCAATTACAATCATATAACTTAAAAGGTATAAAAATTAATTTCAAGTAAAAGAAAGTTATTTTTATGTACTTTAAGTTTTTAATTAAATTTAGTTTTTTTTATTTCTTTAGTTCAAAAAGAAATTAGTATTGGCTTTTAATTTTACATCTCTCTCTATATAAACAGTATTTTTAATTTATAAAAGTAATTAAATTACTAATAAAACAATTAAAAATATATACTTTGGTTTTTACTCAAATTTTCTTTTTATTTATAGATTAAAAATAATTATATAAATACATAAATATTATATTTTGGACAAATATTCAAAATATCCAAAATTTTTAAAAACTTTCAAGAATTACTATCTAATTCCGAATCCAAATGCCAATATCAAAGTTTTTTGAAAGAATTCATATATTTTTTTTCACATCTATAGTCCTTAGAACATGTGTGACACGTGAGAAGAGGCTTGACCAGCCTCTATCATGCCCTCACCCCTCACAATACCACTACACACAGGGGAGTTACCACCATGTTGTTTCAAATTCGTGACCACGGTCACATCATGAAGGAGGAAGAAAGGAGAAAAATGAGGGGTGATGGGGGCTTGATGAGGAGGTAATAATAACACATGTGATGATGCCGTATAATGATGAAGGGATGATGGTGTTGGACTGTTGGTTGTTTATGTGACGGCTACATGAAGTGATGGGTATGTGATCCCTACACATAGCCTTAAAGGCATCATTGCTTATTCAGATCTGAGGAAGGAGTGGCAGGTATTACAGTGATTGGAAGCAAAGAGGAAGCGACATGTCGCTTGTCGGCAATATGTTGAAGGGGTGAAGGTGGGGTTGGGGCTGGGTGATGAGGATTACAGTCAAAACAACATGATAGGGGTCTAATGATAGAGAAATAATGCCGGTGGAGATCATGTTTGCCGGCGTTTGTTGTTGGAGATTATTGGTAGGCTATGTGTAATGGAAGGGCTTGATGGGGGCTTGACCGGTGATATGAAGTGCCACGTAGGAGGCTTGATGGGGGCTTAATACATGTGTAATGAGGTGGTGGTTGATGGAGGGTGATGTGGATGTTTTTCATTGGTTAAAGAAACTTCAACCTCCATCACGCTCGTGACCATGGTCACCCGAGACCGGTCACGGGGCTTGTGTAATGGTGGAGAAGGCAAGACAAGGGCTTGAGGGTCGTCACTTGGTGCGGGTCGCACTTCACTACATATACCCTTAGACTCGTTGTGCCAGAAGAAAGACGAGCCATTGTGCTCCCAGACCACCCATTTGCAGCAACCATAGAGTTCCAAGATACATCCTTATTAGGTAAACACCTCGTGACCTTTCATTCCTATTTGAATGCAGACCCTTTTTTAAAACAGCAAAACAGCAAGATGGGTGGGTTTGTAACTCAACCCACAAATTATCAGACCCAGAACATGCTTCTACATACGAAGTGCTCTTTCATGAAATTTATGTTTACGTATCATGACACTGAAAAAGACATGTTTTTGAGGAAATTCATGAAACATTCATAATAAGTTTTTATAAATTTGAGAGCAATACATGATCCTGAGGCAACAAACCTTTGACCTGTCCAAATTTTGACACAATAAATCATCTGTGATCAACATGAATGTTAGACATGATTTGTACAAAATTTATTATACATTCATTTCTAAATGTAAGTTCCTAATAACTTGATCAAATCCAACAACAATTATAAAGCATAACTTTAGTCTAGATCATCTGAGAGTTACCCATCAAACAGGTAATTGAGAACCTTTTATCAAGTCACTTATTTACAAAGAATAAGACAAGTAAATATACGACTCACTTTGAGCGCCATCAGCTGGCTCACCTTCTCGCATCTTCTTCAATAATTTTATGTCAGGACTGATTAGTAATTAATAGTGTTTGTTCACTTATCATCTTGAAATAATGCCTTGGAAACAGGCAGTGGCGGATCCAGGAATTTTTTTCAGTGGGTTCACCATTTTTTGACGTTTTAATTAAATAGAACCGGACATAAAAATTTCCGGGTTGGGTTGACGGTTTGGGTCTTGTAATGTTCTTTACGTAACACAGTGCCCTGCATTAAGTCATAGATTGAAATTAAAAAACATATTCATTTGAGAGTTCGAAGGTACATACTGCATTTTCGTTTAAGATTTCTAAGCTTCAAAACAAGCGGGAGTTAAGGAGGTCACGCACCCTTACGGGACCAAGGTGGCTGTCCTGCTGGCCATTCAACAGAAAAGGTGAAGAGGGCAACACCCGCTGTAAGGTTCGGGGCAACACCCCGAAACCTAAATGAAATTTGCTAAGTTTGTATGACCAAAATTAACTTGATCCGAAGGTTTAACCATTAATAACTACCATTTTGCTTGCTAAGTTTATATGACTTGAAGGTGATTTTAACGCGGTCATATAAAAATCTAATCACTGATTATCAAGATTTCTAACAAATATCATTTGATTCAATCAAATTGACAAATTGCTATAAAAAAATTACATTAATAATTCACTATAAAAATCTTAATGGGTTCAACTCAAAATTCATTCCTAAAATATTAATGGGTTCACCTCAGAATTCACCCTTAAAACTGTCGCGGTTGAAACCATGGGGGCCTTAAAATAAATTCCATGGGTGCCTAATTGTTTTATTTAATCAATATTATTAAAATTACATGGTTACTAAGAAGTTGAGTGGGGTCCTTGCCACCCACTTAATTCTTCTTCAATCCGTCCCTGGAAACAGGGTTACTCCTTTCACCTTCATTTTGTTGAGTCGCGCATGAAGGTTTGTTATCTGTCAAAGGGGTTTCACAAACAACACTGTAACTAACCCTCTTATGTTTCTTCCTTTTAGGCTCAGGTTTGGCTTTCATGATCTTTGACTGCTTTGGAGCCCATACCCGTTGCAAATCCGGCATTCGGCTAGTAAACGAGACAAACCTTCTAGCCCGTTCTCTCCTCTCACGGGCCTCATTTAACTTTCGGGCATGATCTTCTTTTGTTTCACATTCATGACTTTTGTTGACCTCTTCAAGTTGATGACAAGATTCATCTTCTATAGATAATGAATCTAGAATCATCTTACATGCTGACGTATCGTTTCTCTCGTGTTTCTCTATCCATGATTGATTGCTATCCTCATTGTTGAACATCACTGCTTGATCTTCAGTTTCTTCACCAAATGGCAAGAGGTCCATTTGATCATAGATTTTGTCCACCACATCTCCAAGAGTATGTGAATACCTGAAAATTGATGACTTTTGTTTTCATATAACCAAAATTTCAAATGCTGATAATACAATCTTTACTATATTGGACCCCAATCAAGAATTCAAACTAAGATCAACTACTTTATAGGTCACCCAAGTAATAATTGATTTCATTTTTCGGCTTAAAACATGGCAGATGACAAAAAATTGTCCTTCCCTAATTTAGAAAGAGAAAATTTTTGTCATTTTTTAAGAAAGTATAAGGGCTTTTTCGTCCAGCACGTTTTGTTGCCGGAATTGGTGTATGAAATCTATGAAACCAGATTGATAGAAACTAGAAATTAGATTAACTAAGAACAAGAACAATGAGATGACCAAATTTGAGAGGGGTTAGTCTCCAAGATTTTGAGTACAAACAAGACAGGAATTCAAGACAACCAAAAACATAAACAAGAACTGGAAATATAAGCCTAAAACTAGTCGGAAGTTTATGCCACCTTTCCTCACCCTCTCGTATTTTTGGAGCACTCTCCCACTTCTATGATTTTTGAATCACCTCACGCCATTTTCCATTGACTGGGTCCATGGGTTGGGTCCAATTTGACTAAGCAGGTTGCAGGGTTCGTATCACAGATACATACTTGGGTGGCTATAAAGTAGTTTCAATATAAAAATTGCACGTATATAAAAAGTTGATTACTTATGTAGCCTCCATGTATATTATCCCTAGTATATAATTACTTACACAATATATAGGTTCTTTTTGCTGTAAGAAAATTACTTGTGTAAGAATAAGGATAATTGCATAACAAGGTTACCAATTTTGATCTAATTTTTGTTTTAGATAACCATATTTATCATAAAGCAAACCATTACATTCGCAAAAAAATTAATATAACCCCTCAAAAAAACCATTACACACAAATTGGAAATGGAATTAAAATCTGATAGATGAAATCACGAATTACAAATGAATTACTGTAACACCCCGACCGACGGCGGAATCATCGGGATGCCACGAGGGATGTGTAGATTGTTCACAAGCTCATGGGCATCTAAATCATATCATCATATATCATTTAATCAACCACAATAATTACACAAAAATCATGTTTATCATGAATCAAGTATGTCAAATACACAAAAGATTTAGTTAAACTAACTAAACTCTAATCGCCAGAAATTTAGTTAATTAACTAAGTCCAAGATCCTATATGATGATGATGTCCAAAATAGAAGAGATCCTCTCTTCATTCCTACTTGTCTCCATCACCTGAAACATGTAAGAAAATCAAGTGTCAACTACAAAAGTAGTTGGTGAGTAATCATAAGTTTTTATATTTAAAAATGTTTTAGTAAAATGCGTTTGAAAGTTTATGCTTAAAATGGTTTTATAAAATGCTTTGTTTAAAACGGGTATAAAACTTATGATCTTCTTGAGAAAATCCATATGAATACCTGTATGAGATAATCCAACACACATCCATCAATTCAACAGCCAAACACATACACAATCACATAACCACATAACCAAATCAATCATAGCCAATCACAAATAATCATAATCAGATATAGGCAATCAATCCACAACAAATCAACCAAACTCAATCAATCATATTCTCAATCAATGTTCGTGACTATACATGATCATTATGTAATTAACATAAGTTAAATACATGAATCATGGAGTGGTCGCTAACCACGTGACAATATATGAAGCCAAAGCAAATAACCGAAGTCAAAGGCAATGCTTCACAGATGTGGAAATCATCCACGTGACAATACACAAGGTCAAACAATTAACCGAAGTTAAAAGCAATGACTCTCGGGGTTTGTGACAATACTTGTAATCTTTGTTATCGACCGAAGTCAATAACAAAGTTTACATGGATATAAATAACAAGAGACAATCCATAATAAATGATAGTCTTATATCGTGAATATCATATTGATAAACAGGTATTAACCTTGAGTTATCAAATAATATTTGAATTTGGTATACATGCTTCACCTCCGAGTTTTAAAACGAAACAGTTTAAAGAAAGGGAGGTTATGAGAACTCACCTGAAGTCCTTAGAATCAGTGTTCTCTAATAATGCGTGCTCACGTGCGTATCTCAAGTCAACTCAACAATCTGTGATTATTGAGTATTTGCATTTGTGAGTATAAATATTTCATCACAGTCTAATGATCATTAGGTTTACTTAAACTCCATAGCATATTGCTAGCTTATTGAAGTTTGCTTAGTTTTAATGTGAGATGTTAAACATCTTATAATTAATTACTATTAACCTATGGTTTAACTTGTGAGTTAGATTAATTAGTAATAGTAGCCAATTATGCTATCTTATGTGTGATCCCTTAGTATATATATATTCCTAGATGATAATTTTGATCATAACTCATTAACAAATACAAGCATGATCGCTTTATTGGCCACCTTAGTTTAATTAAATATGTAAGTAAAAATATATCAATCTCATAATTTAAGAGGATCTATGTATACTTTGTTTTCATAATGATTTCTCATTATACAAAGATTTCATTGTTTATTTCATTAAGGAAAGGTGGTGGCCATTATTCATGCATGCATGGTTGTGTATACATATATATGTACGTAATTCATGTCCCTTTACTTCGCTTAAACTCTCAATTAAACGAAACTAGGTCGAATCCCCCTTATGGGCAGCGAACCCTTGGCAAAACCCAGCCAAGGTTCGGCCCATTTAGCCTTAGGGTTCGCAACAATGATGGCCATGGGTTCGGTGCTGCTAAGCTTCGGCTAAGACAAAGAGGAAGGTTCGACAGCCATGTGGGTTAGGGTTCGTGGTCCATAGGGTTCGCCACCCTATGGTTCGCTGCATGTGGTATGTATAGGGTTCGTCTAAGGCTCGAACAAATCAAGGGTTCGGTAGTGACGGCTGGATGGTTCGTGAGTTCCTTAACAACTCAGGGTTCGGTGATGCCTAAGGTTCGTGGGCTAATGTTGACCAAGGGTTCGCTGGGTAGGGTTCGGCCCACCCAGGTTCGTGACCCAGCTAGGGTTCGCCGGCCAAATGGTTCGCCCACCTGAAACTTTCCCGCCCAAGAAGGGTTCGACAGAAACCTTGCAGGTTCGCCAACCTGTGAGTCGCGGTCCAGCCTTCCAGCATCATCATTTCGACATCCAGAAGGTTATAAGGTCGTCTAGGCTTTCCATGGTTCAACAATAACATGGTTTAAACCGAACAAAACACTAAAATCGTTCACAAGGTTAATATCCATACACGAAGTAGGGTTTTCACCCAAACCGAAAAGTAAAATGGTTTTCTTACCTTCAAATCGTGGTAAGCCGCCGGGTTTCTTAGTATCCTCTTGTAGCTCTCGTTCACGCGGACGTGTGGGCACCAAGATCTTGCAAATCCGTCAAGAAACGAGCTTGGAAAGTTAGAGAGAAGGTAGAGAATGTGTGTGTGTGTGTTTTTAGAGAGAGAGAGAAGATGGTGAGAATGAAAGAAAATGGTGGAGTCTTCCACCATTTGTAACTATCCGTTCCCGCGTGTTCGGTCTCGTCTTTATCGCGATAGTAAAATATAGTTCGGTTTTACTCGTTAAACGTATTTAAACATAAATTGTTTAAATAATATGATTTTATTGATTTAATTGATTTACTTATATAATCCTCGTCTCGTATATTGATCTAGTTAATACTCGTGAGATGTAATAATACGCTCGGTTTTCTAACGTAACATATTTAAATAATCTATTTATTTTAAATAAATCGATTTTGTTTAATAAAATAAGTTCTAAATAGATTATGTCGTAAATCGCTTTCGTTACATTATTTCTAAATAATTATTTGATAAATTAAATCATTCCAGTTTAATTTAGGTTGCGATTTCTAATAAATATTTTAAGATTTATTTATTAATTTAATAACATTTAACATTATTTAATTAATCTCATCGAAACGCGTTACTCGCGTACGTATTCGTAAAGATCGTCACCTTTCCGAATACGACGTTCGTATCGTATTTCGATTTGATTTACAATTCATAGAATATTGTTTCAGAAAATCCTTCTTAATAATTATATTCGTGTGAATCGTCACCCACGCGAATACATTTATTAAGTTAATATTTCTGAATTAATATTCGCGTTTAAATAGTATCCGAATCCTCACATCGCGTAATTTATTCCCATTATTTATTAACTCTAATATTATCATTTCTCAAACCAAAACCCACTAAACCCTAGTCACTGACACATCCATGATAGACCGAAATATGCATATGTATAGGGCATATGCAGAGGTAGATCGCAACCTCCCCTACACCGTCCCACCGCTATTTCGATAAACCATGACCATGTGTCCTTAACTATGTTTAGTAACCAGACCATAACAAACTCCCAGTTCCATCCCAAAACCATTCTCAAACCAATAATCCATAATCATCAGTAAAAATCACTGCGATAAACTCTATGGGTCTGTTCAGTTAAATTTCAACTAAACTTCCCAGGGTTTACGCGTATAATATATTATCAAATCATGCATACCAGTAACAGTGACAATATCAGCAATGTCAAACAATAATTTCATAATCAATAATATCATAAATCTCCGGTCGTACAGTACAATCGTACGGATGTACGGATGTACGGACAACCGAAAGTACAGTGATGTTACAGTCTCCCCTAGTTAAAGGAATTTCGTCCCGAAATTCAACTTGGAGTGACCGTAGTAAATAAATGTGGGTACTTAAGCTTCATCTGATCTTCCCGCTCCCATGTGAATTCTGGACCCCGCTTCGATTCCCAACGTACTTTGACAATTGGAATTCTACTGCGTTTGAGTTGTTTAATCTCCCGATCCATTATCTCCACTGGTTTTTCAACAAAGTGCATGGTATCATCGATGCGGATGTCATCGAGTGGTACCTGAAGATCCTGATCAGCTAAGCACTTTCTTAGATTGGACACGTGAAACGTCGGATGCACATTACTAAGTTCAGGAGGAAGTTCCAATTTGTAAGCAACCTTCCCGATCCGTTCAAGGATCTTAAAAGGGCCAACATAACGTGGAGCAAGCTTCCCCTTCTTTCCGAATCGCACGCCCTTCCAAGGCGACACTTTAAGCAATACCATGTCTCCCACTTCAAACTCTAAAGGTTTTCTTCGTTTGTCCGCGTAACTCTTCTGTCTGCTGCGAGCAGCTAACAGATTGTCACGGATCTGGCGGATCTTGTCAGTCGTTTCCTGAATAATCTCTGGGCCAGTAATCTGCGAATCGCCGACTTCGGTCCAACAAATAGGTGACCGACATTTCCTGCCATAAAGAGCTTCAAACGGCGCCATACCAATGCTCGTGTGATAACTGTTGTTATACGAGAATTCAACCAATGGTAGATGGCTATCCCAATTGCCACCGAAATCGATGACACAAGCTCTCAACATGTCTTCCAATGTTTGAATCGTTCGCTCCGTTTGACCATCCGTTTGAGGATGATAAGCAGTGCTAAGATCCAGTCTTGTTCCAAAGGCTTCATGAAGTGATTCCCAAAATCGTGCCGTGAATCGAGCATCACGGTCCGATATTATGCTTAAGGGAATGCCATGTCGGCTAATGATCTCATCAATGTAGATACGAGCTAACTTCCGCACCGGGTAAGTTTCGCGTATCGGTAAGAAATGAGCCGACTTGGTCAATCTGTCAACAATTACCCAGATACTATCCTTACCGTTCGCGGTCCATGGGAGTTTAGTAATGAAATCCATGGAAATATTCTCCCACTTCCACATCGGTATCTCTGGTTGTAATAACAATCCCGAAGGTCGCTGATGTTCGGCCTTGACTTTGGCACAGTTAAGGCACTTAGACACATATTCAGCAATATCCTTCTTCATTCCAGGCCACCAGTACAAGCCCCTAAGGTCTTGATACATCTTGTCAGAACCCGGATGGATCGAGTAACGAGACTTATGAGCTTCATTCATAATCACCATCCTGAGATCACCCCTGTTCGGTATCCACAACCGATTCAAATAATACATCAAACCGTCATCCTTAGTTTCCAATAAGATTTCAGCCCCACAAGACATCTCATTTTTCAAGTTGTCCTGAGCTAATGAGTGTTGTTGGGCTGTGAGAACATCATTACGGAGATTATTGTGCACTCGGACACTATGGATCTGAACTTGACTCTTGCGACTAAGCGCATCTGCTACTACATTCGCTTTACCAGGATGGTAGCGAATTTCGCAGTCATAATCATTCAACAGTTCAACCCATCTCCGTTGTCTCATATTGAGTTCTTTCTGATTGAGAATATGTTGCAAGCTTTTATGATCAGTGAACACTACACACTTAGTGCCATAAAGATAGTGTCTCCATATCTTCAAGGCAAACACGACTGCACCAAGTTCCAAGTCGTGTGTGGTGTAGTTCTTTTCGTGAATCTTCAATTGCCTTGATGCATAAGCCACAACCTTTCCCCGTTGCATGAGAACACAACCGAGACCTAGGTTGGATGCATCACAATAAACCACAAAATCATCATTTCCATCAGGCAATGTCAAGACAGGAGCATCACAGAGTTTCTGCTTCAGAGTCTGAAATGCCTCTTCTTGCTTTGGTCCCCACTCGTATGGCCTATTCTTCTGAGTCAAAGCTGTGAGAGGGACAGCAATCCTGGAGAAATTCGATATGAACCGCCGATAGTAACCGGCAAGTCCAAGAAACGATCGAATCTCCGTCGGTGTCTTCGGTGTACTCCAATTCTTCACAGCATCAATCTTTGCAGGATCCACGTGAACACCATTTGCATTGACTATGTGTCCCAAGAACTGAACTTCCTTAAGCCAAAATTCACATTTAGAGAATTTGGCATACAGTCGCTCCTCTCTTAGGATCTCCAAAACCAACTTAAGATGTTTCTCGTGTTCTTCCTTAGTCTTTGAGTAGATCAAAATATCATCAATGAATACTATCACAAATTTATCCAAGTATGGCCTGCAAACACGGTTCATGAGGTCCATGAAAACCGCAGGTGCATTGGTAAGGCCGAAAGGCATTACCAGAAATTCATAGTGGCCATATCTTGTTCTGAAAGCTGTCTTGGGAATATCATCATCATGTACGCGAAGCTGATGATACCCAGACCTAAGATCGATTTTTGAAAACCATGCCGAGCCTTGAAGCTGATCGAAGAGATCATCGATACGCGGCAGTGGATATCGATTCTTGATTGTAAGTTTGTTCAATTCGCGGTAATCGATGCACATTCGGAATGACCCGTCCTTTTTCTTGACGAACAGGACCGGTGCACCCCATGGCGAATGGCTCGGGCGAATAAATCCTTTATCGGTAAGTTCTTGCAGCTGGCTCGCCAATTCTTGCAACTCCGAAGGCGCAAGTCTGTAGGGAGCTTTGGCGACTGGGTTCGCACCAGGAACTAAGTCAATTCGAAACTCAACTTGACGTTCTGGTGGAAGACCCGGCAAATCATCTGGAAATACTTCTGGAAAATCTCGTATCACTGGAACATCTTCAATCTTCTTTCCTTTCTCTTTCTTTTCCACAATGTGAGCTAGAAATGCTATACATTTCTTTCTAAGGTACTTGTGCGCTTTAGTACAAGACATTAACTTAAGACCTTTACTAGCAGTTTCTCCAATTATTCTCAAAGTTTCACCCGAAGCTAAAGGAATACGAATATATTTCTCATGACAAACAATCTCCGCTCTGTGGGTGGCTAACCAGTCCATGCCTATGATAACATCAAAGCTACCAAGATGCATAGGTATAAGATCAATCGGGAAAACGTGATCATTTAAGTTCACAGTACATCCGATAATAACAGTGTCAATATCAATAGTGTTTCCGTCAGCCACTTCCACGTTAAACGGTTTATCTAAGTATGTACGTGTTCTACCAAGCAAGCATTCAAAATTATATGAAACGAAACTCCTATCGGCACCAGAATCAAATAAGACAGATGCATAAGAGTTGTTGATCAGAAATGTACCGTTGACGACGTCCTGGTTGGCCTGAGCAGCTGGAGCATTCAGTTGGAATGCCCGGCCTCTTGCCACCCTCTGATTGTTTCCGGTCAACTTTGGGCATTGATTCCTGAAGTGACCCACTTCACCACACTCATAACAGGCTCTTGCCTGTGCCTGAGGTACCTGGCGAACGGGTACAGCTGGTATAGGTTGTGCATGAGGAGCTAGCAGTGCAAGCGGTGCTTGTTGCAACCTTTGTGCTTGCGGTGCACTCCGGCAAACATTAGCAAAGTGACCAAACTTGCCGCAGTTGTTGCAGACGCGACATGGCAAATTTGGTGCGTGATGATAACGGCAGGTGTTACACTGAGGAGTATTCCCAGTGAAATTCCTAGCAGTTGAATTGTTTGATGATTGCTGCGTAGACTTAGCAGCAGGAGCAGTGACCATGAAATTTCTGGTCTTTCTCTTCTTGTTGCTGCTTTTGGATGAACTAGCAGCTTCAGACTTGACTTCAGCTTTGACTTCCTTTGCAGTAGTCTTGGTGTCAGTCTTCTTGTAACCTTTCCTAGTAAGTGTTCCATTCCTCACATGATTGTCAGTAAGAGTTACAGATAATCGGATTGCAGCCTCAAGTGTTTTGGGATTACTCCCGTAGACCGTATCCTGAATCTGTACCGGCAGCCCGCCGATATACTTCTCAATCGCCCTTTCCAAGGGTGTCACCATATGAGGCACTAGCAGACTATACTCATGGAATTGAGTATTGTAGATGACGTTCTCGCCACTATCTTGTTTGAGTTCCCAGAACTCAGTCTTCAGTTTCCTCATCTCGCTTCTAGGACAGAATTCAGTGGTCATCAGATTCTTGACCTCTGTCCATGTCAGTGCTAAGGCAGCATCCACTCCCCTAGTTCGTTTTTCCCCATTCCACCAAGTCAGTGCTCTCTTTTGGAAAACACTGGTGGCATAGCGAACTTTCAGATTCTCGGGACATTCGCTGTTGATGAAGGTGTTCTCCATACTCTCGAACCACTGCAGCAGACCAGTAGCCGATTCAGCACCCGTGAATTTCAGGGGATTACAGGAATTGAAGTGTTTGAATGTGCAAGTTGTCTGGTTTGCACCACCTCGGTTCTGATTGATATTCTGGTTAGCCTGAGTCAGTTGGCTCACCAATCCAGAAATAAGTGTGGCTAACTCTTGTATGCCGGAGTTGGCATTACCGTTGTTAGCATCCCCACTGTTTGAGTCATCTTCGTTGTGACGGCGAGGCGGCATGTTTCTGAGAAATTAGAAACATGTTACTACCGTTTACAACGTAAGTCATACAAACAATGGTCAATTGAGTTTATTTTAAACAGTTAGGATTACATATAGGAACTATATTTATTTCCTATCTGTTAATTAAACTCATAATGTCTATAAATTTGCCTAGTGTTATTCTAAGTGTCCTAGTTGGTCATAACTAGTGTTAGCTAACTATTCCTAGGTCCTATACATTCCTCACTCTATACTAACACTGACAACCTCCCAATGCAATGCAACAAGCTTATATATAGGGCATATGCAGAGGTAGATCGCAATCTCCCCTACACCGTCCCACCACCGTTCCATTGCACCACGATTATGCCCTTGTTAGTGTGTAGAGTGTGTCATGCAGTTCACCATAAGTCTCACTTCACAAACCTTATCCTTGGTAGGATAATTTTGAGTGAAGTGATCTCTAGTTCCCTTGGACAATTAGGTTTGCCTAATGTCTAAGTTCACCTGACATGTAGGCTTGCCTATTTCTAAGTTCACCTAATGTCTAAGTTCACCTGACATTAAATTTCCCCCAATTGTCTAAGTTCACTAAAATCCATATCAATCCCAATGTCAATAATCATCATTAAGGGCTCATATCATCACGAAGTGCTCTTATTGTCACTAAGTGTTCATATCTTCCCTATAGCTTATTTTCATCAAGTGTCCATACCACCACTAAGTGTTAGTATCATCACTATGCGTTTATATTATCATCAAGTGTCTATATCATCATCCAATTCCTCAATTTATCACTAAATATTCGTATTGTTCGTTGGTCCTATGCACCCTACGTGTCCAATCTGTGTGTTTCATAAGTGAGTTTATAAATATTTATCAAGTATAATCATCCATGAGTCAATCCCAGTCAATCCATCAAACATATCATCAACAGTCCACAATCATATCCTCTCAAACCCTCCTAGTAGGGTCCTAATAGTATCCTAAGTTCCTGACACTGACAGACCCCCGATATACTTCAAATGGTATATGTATAGGGCATATGCAAGAGTAGGTCGCAACCTCCCTTACACCGTCCCACCACCTTTGTAGTATACCACGAGTGTGTCCTTGTCTGGTGATCACAAGATCTAACAGATAATTCCTAAAGCAAATAAATTTCTAAGCAGTTAAGTTCCTACGCAGATAAGTGTCCCAAACGGGTAGTTCCCTTATTCCTCAATACTGACATCCACCCGATGTACTGTAAATGGTATATGTATAGGGCATATGATAAGGGTAGGTCGCAACCGCCCAAACCACCGTCCCACCACCTTTACAATACACCACGAGTATGTCCTTACCGAGTCATTAGGGCACAAGTAAGCAATTAATTAGTAGCAGCGTATATAATCAAATGTATAACAGGAGTTCAGTTAACATGTAATAAACACATAAGCATGAAATCCTGAATATACTAACTAGTGTATGAAATTAATTCATACTAGGGTATCCTATGGTTATAGACTAGGTCAACCATTTCTAGTAACCTAATTCCCTATAACCCAGGCTCTGATACCAATCTGTAACACCCCGACCGACGGCGGAATCATCGGGATGCCACGAGGGATGTGTAGATTGTTCACAAGCTCATGGGCATCTAAATCATATCATCATATATCATTTAATCAACCACAATAATTACACAAAAATCATGTTTATCATGAATCAAGTATGTCAAATACACAAAAGATTTAGTTAAACTAACTAAACTCTAATCGCCAGAAATTTAGTTAATTAACTAAGTCCAAGATCCTATATGATGATGATGTCCAAAATAGAAGAGATCCTCTCTTCATTCCTACTTGTCTCCATCACCTGAAACATGTAAGAAAATCAAGTGTCAACTACAAAAGTAGTTGGTGAGTAATCATAAGTTTTTATATTTAAAAATGTTTTAGTAAAATGCGTTTGAAAGTTTATGCTTAAAATGGTTTTATAAAATGCTTTGTTTAAAACGGGTATAAAACTTATGATCTTCTTGAGAAAATCCATATGAATACCTGTATGAGATAATCCAACACACATCCATCAATTCAACAGCCAAACACATACACAATCACATAACCACATAACCAAATCAATCATAGCCAATCACAAATAATCATAATCAGATATAGGCAATCAATCCACAACAAATCAACCAAACTCAATCAATCATATTCTCAATCAATGTTCGTGACTATACATGATCATTATGTAATTAACATAAGTTAAATACATGAATCATGGAGTGGTCGCTAACCACGTGACAATATATGAAGCCAAAGCAAATAACCGAAGTCAAAGGCAATGCTTCACAGATGTGGAAATCATCCACGTGACAATACACAAGGTCAAACAATTAACCGAAGTTAAAAGCAATGACTCTCGGGGTTGTGACAATACTTGTAATCTTTGTTATCGACCGAAGTCAATAACAAAGTTTACATGGATATAAATAACAAGAGACAATCCATAATAAATGATAGTCTTATATCGTGAATATCATATTGATAAACAGGTATTAACCTTGAGTTATCAAATAATATTTGAATTTGGTATACATGCTTCACCTCCGAGTTTTAAAACGAAACAGTTTAAAGAAAGGGAGGTTATGAGAACTCACCTGAAGTCCTTAGAATCAGTGTTCTCTAATAATGCGTGCTCACGTGCGTATCTCAAGTCAACTCAACAATCTGTGATTATTGAGTATTTGCATTTGTGAGTATAAATATTTCATCACAGTCTAATGATCATTAGGTTTACTTAAACTCCATAGCATATTGCTAGCTTATTGAAGTTTGCTTAGTTTTAATGTGAGATGTTAAACATCTTATAATTAATTACTATTAACCTATGGTTTAACTTGTGAGTTAGATTAATTAGTAATAGTAGCCAATTATGCTATCTTATGTGTGATCCCTTAGTATATATATATTCCTAGATGATAATTTTGATCATAACTCATTAACAAATACAAGCATGATCGCTTTATTGGCCACCTTAGTTTAATTAAATATGTAAGTAAAAATATATCAATCTCATAATTTAAGAGGATCTATGTATACTTTGTTTTCATAATGATTTCTCATTATACAAAGATTTCATTGTTTATTTCATTAAGGAAAGGTGGTGGCCATTATTCATGCATGCATGGTTGTGTATACATATATATGTACGTAATTCATGTCCCTTTACTTCGCTTAAACTCTCAATTAAACGAAACTAGGTCGAATCCCCCTTATGGGCAGCGAACCCTTGGCAAAACCCAGCCAAGGTTCGGCCCATTTAGCCTTAGGGTTCGCAACAATGATGGCCATGGGTTCGGTGCTGCTAAGCTTCGGCTAAGACAAAGAGGAAGGTTCGACAGCCATGTGGGTTAGGGTTCGTGGTCCATAGGGTTCGCCACCCTATGGTTCGCTGCATGTGGTATGTATAGGGTTCGTCTAAGGCTCGAACAAATCAAGGGTTCGGTAGTGACGGCTGGATGGTTCGTGAGTTCCTTAACAACTCAGGGTTCGGTGATGCCTAAGGTTCGTGGGCTAATGTTGACCAAGGGTTCGCTGGGTAGGGTTCGGCCCACCCAGGTTCGTGACCCAGCTAGGGTTCGCCGGCCAAATGGTTCGCCCACCTGAAACTTTCCCGCCCAAGAAGGGTTCGACAGAAACCTTGCAGGTTCGCCAACCTGTGAGTCGCGGTCCAGCCTTCCAGCATCATCATTTCGACATCCAGAAGGTTATAAGGTCGTCTAGGCTTTCCATGGTTCAACAATAACATGGTTTAAACCGAACAAAACACTAAAATCGTTCACAAGGTTAATATCCATACACGAAGTAGGGTTTTCACCCAAACCGAAAAGTAAAATGGTTTTCTTACCTTCAAATCGTGGTAAGCCGCCGGGTTTCTTAGTATCCTCTTGTAGCTCTCGTTCACGCGGACGTGTGGGCACCAAGATCTTGCAAATCCGTCAAGAAACGAGCTTGGAAAGTTAGAGAGAAGGTAGAGAATGTGTGTGTGTGTGTTTTTATAGAGAGAGAGAAGATGGTGAGAATGAAAGAAAATGGTGGAGTCTTCCACCATTTGTAACTATCCGTTCCCGCGTGTTCGGTCTCGTCTTTATCGCGATAGTAAAATATAGTTCGGTTTTACTCGTTAAACGTATTTAAACATAAATTGTTTAAATAATATGATTTTATTGATTTAATTGATTTACTTATATAATCCTCGTCTCGTATATTGATCTAGTTAATACTCGTGAGATGTAATAATACGCTCGGTTTTCTAACGTAACATATTTAAATAATCTATTTATTTTAAATAAATCGATTTTGTTTAATAAAATAAGTTCTAAATAGATTATGTCGTAAATCGCTTTCGTTACATTATTTCTAAATAATTATTTGATAAATTAAATCATTCCAGTTTAATTTAGGTTGCGATTTCTAATAAATATTTTAAGATTTATTTATTAATTTAATAACATTTAATATTATTTAATTAATCTCATCGAAACGCGTTACTCGCGTACGTATTCGTAAAGATCGTCACCTTTCCGAATACGACGTTCGTATCGTATTTCGATTTGATTTACAATTCATAGAATATTGTTTCAGAAAATCCTTCTTAATAATTATATTCGTGTGAATCGTCACCCACGCGAATACATTTATTAAGTTAATATTTCTGAATTAATATTCGCGTTTAAATAGTATCCGAATCCTCACATCGCGTAATTTATTCCCATTATTTATTAACTCTAATATTATCATTTCTCAAACCAAAACCCACTAAACCCTAGTCACTGACACATCCATGATAGACCGAAATATGCATATGTATAGGGCATATGCAGAGGTAGATCGCAACCTCCCCTACACCGTCCCACCGCTATTTCGATAAACCATGACCATGTGTCCTTAACTATGTTTAGTAACCAGACCATAACAAACTCCCAGTTCCATCCCAAAACCATTCTCAAACCAATAATCCATAATCATCAGTAAAAATCACTGCGATAAACTCTATGGGTCTGTTCAGTTAAATTTCAACTAAACTTCCCAGGGTTTACGCGTATAATATATTATCAAATCATGCATACCAGTAACAGTGACAATATCAGCAATGTCAAACAATAATTTCATAATCAATAATATCATAAATCTCCGGTCGTACAGTACAATCGTACGGATGTACGGATGTACGGACAACCGAAAGTACAGTGATGTTACAATTACAAATAAATCTTAATCCTCTCTCTGCAACAGAGGAGCCCACTCTCATAACAAACTCAAGCGCACCCCTCCATGACTCACCAAATCTCTTTTATAATCTACCCTTCTAACAAACTTTAAGTGTTATTTCCCATTCTACCCCTTCTAGAATAAACATTTAAAATAGGAGGTTTTGGTAACTTAGTAGTCTGCTCGTGACTTGTATCATTGCCCACGCCTTCTTTTAAAGTCTTGACCTCAAGACTTAGAGAAGGAAATTGCTGTTGTATCCAGTCACTATCCTCCCAGGTTGCTTCTTCAGGCGATTGGGACTGCCATTGAATCAGCCATTGTTCCACACCCTTGGACTCTTTTGATCCTTTGCGAATCTCCAAAATAGCCTCTGGACTTAACACATCTTTGTCTTCAGTTTTCATTGAAGATTGAGCGTTAGCCAAATGGTGTTTTAACATCTGTAGGGTCACATCTCTATTCTTCAGTTCTTGAGCAACCGCTTCCACCCTTATTTCCTCCTGTGTAAATTGAAAAACAGTAGCGGGTTTGCGACCGTAGACCACCTCAAAAGGAGATACACCTGTTGAGACATGAAACGTAGAGTTATACCAAAATTCTGCCCATGGTAACCATTGAGCCCAAGACTTGGGTTTATCCACTGCAAAGCAACGTAGATAGGCTTCCAAACAACGGTTTACTACTTCGGTTTGGCCATCCGTCTCGGGATGATCGGCTGAGCTCATTTGCAACGTCGTACCTTGTAACTTAATGATCTCCTACCAAAAGGTACTAAGAAAAAGAGGATCTCGATCGCTTATTATAGTCTTAGGAATACCATGGTGCCTGATTACTTCCTTTACAAACAGCTCCGCCACTCCCCTTGCTGTATAAGGATGCTTCAAACCAATAAAATGGGCGTATTTAGACAACCGATCAACCACCACGAGAATGACATTAAACCCTTTTGATAACGGTAAGCCCCCAATGAAGTCCATAGATAAATCTTCCCAAATAGCTTCAGGAATCTCTAAAGGTTGCAACAGCCCTCCAGGTTGTAATGTGCTAGCTTTACATCTTTGGCAAACCTCACAAGCTTTGACAAATTCTTTTACTGTTGAAGTCATGCCCGGCCAAAAAAGGTTTGCGGCTATCCTGCGATAAGTTCTGTAATAACCCGAATGACCCCCAATAGCTGTAGTATGAAATTCATGTAAGATTGCTGGGATATACTTTGAATTATTAGCAATGACCAAACGATTTTTAAAGAAAAGAACTCCCTGTTTTAGAGAATATCCCGGAAACTTGCTCGGGTCTGTGGAATACTTTTGCATGAGCTATTGTATACCCGGATCTGCTTGAGCCTCCGCCACCAACTTTGCCCCTTGAATCCATACCGGACCTGATTCTAAGGTAGCACATTGACCCCCTTCAGCCTGCCTGGATAAAGCATCCGCAGCTCTGTTGCTACGCCCAGGTTTGTAAAGTATTTCAAAATCATAACCCAATAATTTCGCAACCCAATTTTGCTGATCCGATGTGGTCACCCGTTGTTGGAGTAGAAACTTTAGCCTTTTTTGGTCGGTATAGACCACAAATCGCGTTCCCAACAAGTATTGTCTCCAATGTTGAACTGCCAAGACCAAAGCCATCATCTCCTGGTCATACGCCGACTTTGCTAGGTTGCGATCGCTCAACCCCTTACTGAAAAAGGCAATCGGTTCGTGCTGCTGCATTAGAACGGCTCCAATTCCACGCCCAGACGCATCACATTCAATTACAAAAGGCTGTGTGAAGTCTGGCAAGGTGAGAACAGGGGCTGTGATTAACGCTTGTTTGAGCTGGGCAAAGGCAACTTGAGCCTGATCAAACCACAGGAAAGCGTTTTTCTTAGTTAAATCCGTAAGAGGTCGCGCTATACTACCATATTGGCAAATAAACTTGCGATAGTACCCCGTAAGACCCAAAAACCCTCGTAGGCCTTTGATGGAGGTAGGCTGTGGCCAGTTCTGGACTGCTTGAATTTTGGAGGGATCCATTGAAACTCCCTGGTAGCTAATGATGTGTCCCAAATACTCCACCTTTAATTGCCCAAACGAACATTTTTGGGAATTGAGAACCAATAAATTAGTATGCAGAATTTGAAAAACGTTTTTCAAATCTGATAAATGAGTTTCCCATGTGGGACTATATACTAGTATGTCATCAAAAAATATTACCACCGATTTCCGAAGTAGGGGTCTGAATATATCATTCATAACGGCTTGGAAAGTAGCCGGGGCATTCATAAGGCCAAAGGGCATCACCAAATACTCATAGTGCCCTTCATGTGTGCGAAAAGCGGTTTTCTGGATGCTATCTTCCTTCATTCGAATCTGATTGTAACCAGATTTGAGGTCCAATTTAGAGAAAAAAGTCGCCCCGTGTAATTCATCTAATAATTCTTCAACTACAGGGATAGGGAATTTATCTGGAAGAGTGACCTTGTTTAAAGCTCTATAATCCACACACATCCTCCAAGAGTTATCTTTCTTTCGAAACAAAATTACAGGACTTGAGTAAGAACTGTTACTGGGCAGAATCATACCCAAAGTCAACAACTCTTGGACATGTTTCTCTATCTCATTTTTTTGTACGTGGGGGTAACGATAAGGGCAAACAGCAACTGGAATATCGGTGGTTAAAGGAATGTGATGGTCATGGGCTCGGATAGGTGGCAATCCAGAAGGGTTTTGAAATAAGACTGCATAAGAAGAGAGGAGAGACTGCAACTGCTTGTGTTGTGTGGGAGACAACTGATCCTGCATCATTTCGGGTAAAATTATAACTCCTTGGGGCATTCGAAGTTCCAAGAGAGTGTGGTTATCCTCATCTAAGGGTAACCATTGCTGTAGAGCAGCGTGAGACTGAGTTGGAAGCTTGCCTTGCAACATCACGGTCTGATAACAATACATAAACTTCATCCATGCATGCTTCCAATCATGAGTGACTTCTCCCAATGATTGCAACCATTCCATTCCCAAAATAAGGTCTAAATCTCCAGTGTCAAAGACTAAAGCATTCAACAAGAAACTACACGGTCCAATTTGAACGGACAGGCCCACACATTGTTGCTGGACCAACACAACATGGCCATCCCCCAACTTAATATTAATGCCTGTAATCTGTTCAAAAGGAATAGCCAAAGCAGCCATCAATTTACTAGAAACAAAATTGTGAGTTGCCCCACTATCCACCAACAAACTGATGGGGATACTTTGTAATGTTCCCTCCAGTTTAAGGGTTTGAACCCCTTCTTGGCAAGCCCACGGCCCAGCCATTTCTAAAGCAAGACAAGTACCAGCAGGTAATTCGGAAGTTGTCTCATCAGACCCCGCTTCCAATAGCAGTTGTTCTCCTTATCAACTCCGTCTTCATCCTCGCCCAACAATAAGATCCTTAGTTTTCCTTCTGGACAACGATGGGTAGGTCCATATAGTTGTCCGCATCGAAAACACAGTCCCTTTTTTCTTCTCTCTTCCCATTCGGTTCGAGAGAGAGAGACCTAATGTTTCGATCACGAGGAATGTTATTGCCCACTGAGCTACTACTCGAAGAAGCAGACTTAGAATGGAAATCAAATTTGCTTGAGGTCGACATATGAGTCGAACGCAGACCCATACCCTGCGATTTTGGCAGGGGCGGCCCCGAGAAATTGGGTGCCCAGGACGAGTCGGGGAAAAAGGCCCCTAACGCATTCAAAGCTCCTGATCAAGCGGGGGTCAAGGGGGCCGCGCCCCCTTGCGGGGTCCTAGGGGCAGCGCCCCTGGTGGCGGTCCTGCTGGCCAGTCAGCGGGCGGGGGTCAAGGGGGCAGCGCCCCCTTGTGGGGTTCGGGGCAACGCCCCGAAACCTAAACGAAATGTCATAAGTTAATATGTTCGGGATTAACTTCCGTATTTTACCTAAATCAGTCATTCAATAATCAGTAAACTGTAAATCCATGGGCCCAATTTCTTGGGATTTTGAATTTCAATTTCTTCTTGAACGTGAGCGTCCATGAAGCCGGTTAGAATAAAAAGCTTTTGAGAAATGAAATGGGCCCAATTTTTTTGGGTATATGAACTAGTAGTTTCTTTTTAATTATAAATATATTTAACTGAGTTATTTGTTACTTAAACACGTGTAATACTCGGATTTATAACCTAGTATATATATAAATACATATATAAAAATGTGCCCCTTGAAAAATTGGGCCCGGGACAGAGGTCGGGTTTGCCCTTCCCCCGGGCCGCCCCTGGATTTTGGTTCCCCACGACCCCCTATATGACTCAAACCCACCGGGGAACTTCCAAAAACTCCCATAGAATCCCCATAGCGAAAACGTGCTAGAGGACCCGTAGTTGCGGACGGTCGCAGCATGGCTTCCACATCCTTAGACAAATAAATGGCATCCAGTCGAGTTTGAGGTCGGTGTAACCTCAACCAACGTTTAACATCATCTTTTAACCCAGCCACAAAATAACCGATTGTCTGAGATTCCGGCAATCGTGGAACCAAAGACAACAAGTATTCAAAGTCATCTATATAATCAAGGACAAAATCAGATTATTGAATAGTGGCCAGTTGTTCATAGGGGTTATTAATTTCCAGCCCACTAAAGCGTTGCAGTAATTCCGATTGGAATTCAGTCCAGGTGAGGGACTCATGGACTTGAGTGACCACTGTGAACCAGTGTTGAGCCACTCCCTGCATGCTTAGTTGTGCCAATTTGAGGCGTAAATCATCAGGCGTTTCATTAATATCAAAATAGAGGTTGGCTTTTTTAATCCAACCTTGCGGATCGAAACCGGAAAACTCCGGTAGTTTTACCTTTTTGACAGCCCAAGGTAACGGAGAAGAAGAAGGATCCACAGGAGGAGGCGGAGGAGGGCGATCGTGATGATGCACCGAACCAGACCCAGAAAAATCATCCGATCGTTTTTCGAATTGCTTTGTCCAAGCAATCATCATTTTCCGAAATTCCGACGATTCATTACGATCCTCGGCCATCAACTGCTTGATATCAGATACATCCGATTGGAGTTGCTTGATTTGCTGCTCACAGACATCCAAACGCGAATTTTGATTGCGAGTTTCCATGGAAGAAAGAGTGATGATGAAGAATCACGGCAGGCGAGCGGCAGGTCGGACCAATGATAGAGATTCAACACAACAAACACACAAATTGGAAATGGAATTGAAATCTGATAGATGAAATCACGAATTACAGATGAATTACAAATAAATCTTAATCCTCTCTCTATGCAACAGAGGAGCCCACTCTCATAACAAACTCAAGCGCACCCCTCCATGACTCACCAAATCTCTTTTATAATCTACCCTTCTAACAAACTTTAAGTGTTATTTCCCATTCTACCCCTTCTAGAATAAACATTTAAAATAGGAGGTTTTGGTAACTTAGTAGTCTGCTCGTGACTTGTATCACAACACCTCAAACTTTAAAAAATATCTATAAAATCATGTTGAGCTTTTTGCAGCACTGGATTGGCGCTCATTGAGTGATTACATTTACATGCAGTTATAATTCTAAATACAACTTTTATAACTTTGATAGTTTTTCTAGCCTAAAATAAGTTGGTCACCCAAGATAGAAACCAGACTAAAATTGGTTATATTTTTATGCAAATCATTTTGGCTGGCAGCTGAAATAGCAATATCTAACCCATTGCAAACAGGAAATAAAGGTTAAAGTGTCATTTTATTATGTCATCTTTTTTTAAGTCCTGTCTTTATTTCTTTTCACGTGGTATAAATGCACACTGTTAAATAGGTTAAAACTAGATGAAAAAACTATATCAATAAGAAAAGATGTGGATGTAAGTACCTTGTTTTTATGGTCCTCTCAACATAATCATAAAGGCTGACACCACCATGAAAACCTCCTTCCACGAGATACTGAATGATATCCAAAAGGGAGCAAATTTGTTTCACTAGTTTCATCTTCACAAACCCTTTGATACTTCCAGCATATTCTGACTGAAGTATCTCCAGACGGAGCAAAATTTGTAATTCATATCTTAATATTGTTAAAGAAAAGATTAGAGCAAACGGGGATATGCTACGTAAGATTAGCAAAATAAAACAACTGAAGGATACTTTCGGACCAGGTATTCTGAAATAGAACCTGGATCGTCCTTGTGTTCCTTAAAATCCTTGGGCTCACATAGTAGCAACTTGATAATTTCAGCAATTTGTAACGTACAAGATTCATCAAAATTTTCCATGGCTTCATGCTTCAGACGTAACCAATAAATGGATGAATTTACAAGCCTCTCTGCCAGAATCTTCAAATCCACTCCGTCAGATTTTAGCCCATGTTGAATTTTCCTAGGTAAATTACTGAAAAATGATTCTACGGTTTCTGAACATGAAGCTAAAGCAGCACCATCCTGCATTCTTGACAGATTAGAACAGACATGCATTGATAAAAGTTCATCATTTTCTCTGTTGCTTGCAGTCAAACTTTCACTTGTATTTGTCTCTTTCTGTTGATTTGAATCTTGACCCCTTTGGCATGGTCCATGCGACATGTTATTTAGTGATAAAATGTGTTTTTCCACTTCTTTCATCCAGCACTTCAAAAACTTCAATTTCTTTGACTTTTTTAAACAATTGGTAAAGTAAACCTCTGCTATGTCCACGTCTGAAAACTCATATGATGCCTTGCAGAATGAGCTCCATGTAAAGTCCTGATAGGTATGTTTTTTCATCTTGGTTCTCTTTACCTCACTTACATGAACACATTTCCTTGATGGAGAAATGCTCTTTTGAAAATCAGTGTCACCTTGAGGGAAATTCTCATTCATGATAACTGTTCCACCAGAATTTTGAATGAAAGAATGGTTATTATCTAGGAGCAATAGAACAGCTGAATGAATTGTGAAGGGTTTGAGAATCCCCATGCAAGAATCCCCATTACAATTTGATAAAGATAACAAAGCCCAATAACCCTCTCTATAAAGAAAACTAAGAAAAATCTGCCAAGTTGGAACAGTTTTTTTCTCAAATAACACAGAGTTCTCTCCTGCAAGTAGTTCAAGGACCCTATCTGCAAAAAGATTGTCAAAACCATCCTTCCCTGTTGGACTAATCTTGTAATTAATAAATAGTTAAGGGGTTAAGTTAGAAACTTTAGTTTAATTTGGTTTTTGGTTTATCTATTTGAGTTTAAAGTTTAGATTAGGATTGAGTTTTAGATTAGTTTTTTTTTGTTTGGCAGAAAAATAGGAATTATAGATTGATTTAGTTGGGTTTTGTTTTTATAAATAGGGGTAGATTATTAGGTTAAAATTGTACCAACTCATATAATAAATAAAAGTTGAGTTTTTCCATTGTTCGTATATCATCAGTGTTTGTTCTGGGAATTCGCAGCAGAGGGGTTGGGACTTCAATTGGTATCAGAGCTGGTTAAGCTCTATACCGTCGATCATAGAAGATTCGTTCCAGGCGAAATTGAAGACTTGCTCCAGGACGAAATCGAAGGTCTGTTTCAAGCGATCATCCAATTCGAAGATTCCAGGTGATAATCGAAGGTTCCTTCCAAGCGACGACAACACTGATTGAATCCAGGCGACAAAATCGAAGGCTCGACCCAACAAATCAGAGTCGCAACTCTGTTGGGTGTTGAAATCGAAGTAGAAAACAGAAAAAATCAAGCCCTAGTTCGGCGATTGAGACGAAATCAAGGTACCACAGATACTAACACAGCTCTGTGTGAGCCGACTGAATAGAGATTATCTTCGTGATCAGATTCTGAGTGAATCATATCTGGTTCTGAGTGAGCCAGAAAGGAAGAAGTGATGTGTGTGATCAAAGACGACTCTGGGTGAGTTGTAATTTGTTTTTTTTTGGTGAATAGATTCTGCGTGAATCGAATTTGGGTTCTGGGTGAACTAAAACAAGTTCTAGGTTAACAGAGGTTCTAGGTGAACAGAGTTCTGGGTGAATCAGTGTGATCGAGGGGAAGGTTCTGTGTGAATCAAACCGAGGAAGGAGATGGCAGAAGGAGCTGGTGCTGCTGGTGCAATTAGTGAGCTAGAAAAACAGGTCTCGATGAGACGAGAAAGAAGACGGTTATGTGTGAGCTGTGTGGTTGTTTTGTGTGAACAAGAGGCTAAGGATTTGTGGAAAAATAATAAGTGTGATTCATGGGTTCGATTGAGAAGAATTTTGGTATGGTTGTCTTTGGTTGCTTGGGTGTGTGCAGATGTACAAAGGAATGAAAGAAGGCAGAAGGGATGTGCAAGAATGATGCTGAAAAGAACTTTGTGTTTAGAGAGGGAGTCACATCAAGAATTACAAGATTAGAGGGGTGATTGTTGGACTAATCTCGTAATTAATAAATAGTTAAGGGGTTAAGTTAGAAACTTTAGTTTAATTTGGTTTTTGGTTTACTTATTTGAGTTTAAAGTTTAGATTAGGATTGAGTTTTAGATTAGTTTTTGTTTTTGTTTGGCAGAAAAATAGGAATTATAGATTGATTTAGTTGGGTTTGTTTTTATAAATAGGGGTAGATTATTAGGTTAAAATTGTACCAACTCGTATAATAAATAAAAGTTGAGTTTTTCCATTGTTCGTATATCATCAGTGTTTGTTATGGGAATTCGCAGCAGAGGGGTTGGGACTTCATTCCCTTTTTTGCCATATTCTGCAGACTGGACTATGAAAAAGTCAGATAATAATTCTTCAGGATATCCATGTAACATCAGTGCCAGAACCGTCACCGGAACAGTGATCGTGAACAGTACATGAACAGTAATCAGGTACAAATTTCATGTAATTCAGTGTATTTTATGTTCATATCAAGTCTCAGTATCATTTCATATTATCAAAACAGTGAATTCTCAGTCATTTCAGAGAAATCAATTCAGAACAATGATTCTTGAGTCAGATAATTATCTGGCAACACAGAATCATCATGTGATTTATTTGTTAGGATTTTATTATGTATAAACGTATGTGAGGCCTTACAGGACAAAACAACACGAATATCGTTAAGTGAATGCTAAACCGACAGATTATTCGTATAGGTGACGATCTGTACGAATAAATCTAAAAGTTTAACGTTATGAATGATATTCGATAATTAGAAAACAATATTGAAAAGTGTAGTTATCGTCGTATTTGATTCGAACAAATATGCGCGATGACCGCGCGATTCGATTTAAACGTTAAATAAATAGTTTGTAAATTAAATAATTAAAAGATATTTAGTTAATTTATTAGGAATCACAACCTAAAATAATTTTCTAAATTCTATTTTAAAACCGAGTCGTTTCGTTACGAGAACGACGCGAAAACGACGTTTCTACGCGAAACCACACGAAACCGAACGAAACCGAACGAACCCGGAACGAACCCGGTATTTTCCCCCACATTTATTATGGCAATTAATTGCCATAAACATCCACAACCACCAGCCCCAAGCCTCCCATCGTTCATCTCTCTCTCTCTAAAGTTTTCACAAGAATCTTCATCTTCTCACTAAGATCTCACACTCAAATCTCAACCATTTTGGGTGTTCTTGGTGTCAAAATCACCACCATAACTTGTAGATCACTAAAGTACAACGGATCTAAAGTTTTCTCCAGCCAAATCGAGGTAAAATCCAAGAATCTATCTCGGTTTTAGGGTTTTCTAAACCCTAAAGTCGAACCACTATAGAGACGGGTCCTCCCTTCCTCAACCCTTGGTTTTGCACGAAACTAGGCTAGGATCAGTTGGGAATGTATTGCTACCAAAGATCAACCCTTAGATCGGTGCTAGATCCACCATGATTGAGTTGCTCGAAGGGCCGAATGAACCACCCACAGCTCGCCGAATGAGCATTTAACCTCATTCGCCGAATGTCAATAGTGGAGGATGATCCTCTCATTCGCCGAAGGGCCAAGACTCTCATTCGATCGGCAGCCATTCGCCAGGCCAGAACCTATTCGACCCAAGCTCTTTCGGCCGAACCAGTTCTATATTCGACAACCCCCATTCGGGAACAAGCTCATTCGACCCCCCCTCATTCGGACATGGATTCATTCGAGGACCAACCACAATCGGCCAACTTCATTCGGCCATCTTGGTTCGGTCACCGCCCCATTCGACTTTAAGGCTCATTCGACAAACACCTATTCGACCGAGCATCATTCGAGCTAACTGTTATTCGGTGAAACAGGGTGGTTCAGTCGGGAACTGTTAGGGTTGGCTAAGATTTGGTAAACATGAGTTCATGCATGGGAGGAAATCAAATGGATGTGTGTGTGCATGGGAATCTCAATGTAAAAGCATGCATGGGTGTGTGTGTGCATGGTGGTAACCTTAGGTTTCCATGCAAATAACTTGGAGTTAAACGTGGAGGTTATCTATTACATGTCATTAGTGTTAACAAAGAAACTAGTGGGGATTTTCAATAACGAGAGATCTTAAACATCATCATTATGTGAACATGGAGTTAAACATTTGTGAATTTTGGGGATTTAAAAAGGATAATCTAAGGTGATGGGTGTTGATTTAGCTCTTAACCTTTAACCTTAGAAAAGCTATAAAGACATACGACTAAGTAATATGGTTTTCATAAATCATTAAAGTTTAATTAACCAAGAAAGGAACACGAAATCGTTTAAAGATTCAAAAGTCAAGTAATGGGTCAAGAGAGGCCCAATGGGCTTAATCTAAGCCCGTCATCATGTTAATTACACTTTTCTTAAGTAAATTATGCTTTTCATAAAAGAAGTAAAATTATAAATTTTAGTAAAATAATTAAATGATTTCCTTAATTAAATGTTTAACTTAAAATGAATGGAATTGATAAGGTTCTACTTAAAGTCTTTAATTGAATAATATGGGGTTAAGGTTACTACTGGGTAATAGGATAGTCTAAGTTGGATAGAATCCTAGAAACACATTAGTAATCTAGGACACTTAGTTGCACACCGAGACCAAAACCCTAGTTTTCGTCTATTATAACGACTTATTGTATTCGAATATCTTAAAACAACTCAGGGACTGAAGATACTTAGGCAACAATCAAAGAGAGCGCATATCTTTTGTGGTAATTCATTTCAGAGCAGCACAGGTGAGTTCATTGCCCCTTTTCTAACATTTTTGTTTTATAACGCGGGGCTGAGAAGCATGCGTAAACTGTTTTATATAAACTGTTTATTTATATGCTTTTATTTATCATATGTATTACATATTTATGTTTGTTGATACTCCTAGACTCCTGTCTAGGAAATCATTACACAGATCAAGTTATCAAATAAATTTAAGTACTCTCATGAGTAATACCTTAAATTTAATCTCTAAATCAACCCTTAGTCCATCAAATTCAAATTCAAGAATCTAAATTCAAAGTGAAATCAAATGAACATAATCAAAAGATCATATTCAAGGGAATCATAACTCAGTGTGTGATCTGAGACCCAAGAATCGTAATCAAATCAACTATCATTGAAAATCATGGGAATTCAAAGAATCAAGAATCATGAGACTCAGGAAATCAGGAATCATAAATGTGTGTGAATCATTGAAATAATGAAATCATTATGATCTAATGAACTCATTAATACTCATGTTAAGGTGGATGTCAGTTGTATATGGAATCAAGAACACGTGTAACACACATATAAAGTCCCACTCAGATGCAGAAGACCTTCGGGTCAGGCTGTAACGGGCAATAACATGAACGATCCAATGAAATCAATATCAAAGTCAAAATCATGAGAATCAAGAGGTCAAGAATCACAGGATATCCTTAAAGTCCCACTCAGATGCAGAAGACCATTGGGTCAGGCTGTAACGGGCAAAACATTAAAGTCCCACTCAGATGCAGAAGACCATTGGGTCAAGCTGTAACGGGCAAATCATTAAAATCCCGCTCAGTTCAGGTGTACTCCTTGTGAGTTATGCCTGACATGGGTCACGTGTGAGAGGTTACAACTTGGACAACCACCAACAACTAAGTCTAACTGATTGAGTAAAATCATACCCAATCATCATGTCTTAGTTGTATTTAAATGTTTTATTTAATTATTAAATTAAATATTTGACATTTTACTATTATCACTGTCTTTTTGGGAAATCATATATCTATGAGGAACCCAATAAATCGAAGGCATATCAGATTTCAATATCATGATCTAAATCAGAGGTGTTGGGTAAAAATGCTTAATTATCATTAACAACAGTGTCATATACATATTAGTATGTGGTGGGATAGAGTCTGGGCTTGACCCTTTCGTGATTCCCTATATATAAGCATACCGATGTGGATATTACATGTGGAGTTAATGAGGTTAGGGTCTTTACCAAAAGAGGTTTTCAAATCATTATCAAGTCATTTTCAAATCATTTTATCAAGTCATTTTCAAATCATTTTATCATACCATTTCCAAATCATTTTCAAATACTAAACTATATGAACTCACCAACCATGTGTTGACTTGATCTTTTTGCATGACTTCTCAGGTGACGAACAGGTCAACTAAGGAGTTATTCCTTTCGTACTAGGACTTCAGATAGAAGGCTTAGCTTTTGGACCTGCATTATTTTTGAAGACATCATTATGCAAATTATTTTGTATATCTTGTGTAAATACAAGATAGAAATACATGATGTTAATGGTAGATTTACATTGTTAAATTATAAACAATACTGATGTAATTTAACTTTGTAATTCTATTATATTTAGCATTTCTCATTTGTATCATGTGCAATGTAAACAATCTGATCATCACGATTATCACTTACGATATCGCGCCCCGGGAACTTTCCGCCCGACGGGACAACCGATCCTATTCCGCCGGCTCGGGGTGTGACAGATTGGTATCAGAGCCATGGTTATAGAGAAATATAGGTCATTTGTTTAAACGGTTTGGCCTAGACTATAACCTAGGGACCCTACATGTAGAGAAGCTAAGATTTAAGACTTTGTTGCATTATGTCTTCTGCATTCGATCATTGCACTAACCAATATTATTTTGGTTATGATCAGAATGCCGCCGCGAAGACAGACTCCCTCGTTACCACCTCTAGACTTGGCTCCACACTCCTCAACGCCATCGCCAAACGACTCACCACCGCCACCTCCTCCACCGCCTCCACCTCCTCCTCCACTGATCACCGAGGCATCAGGTTCAGGAACAACACCTATACTGGATCCTACTACTATAGCGTTGGTGACTCTACTGAGCAGTCAGATGACCAGCCAAATGAAGGAAGCGATACCGGAGATGTTCAACCTTCTCCGTAATGAGATGAACAACACTGGCAACTCATCTGGAGAAGCCAGTGGGAATACTGGTGGTACCTCACACTACTCCTACAAGTCATTCGTAGGATGTAAGCCGCCTAGCTTTAGCGGATCTGAAGGAGCCGTTGGATTAATCCAATGGATTGAAAAGATTGAGGCTACTCTGGACCTCTGCAGCTGTCCAGAGCATCATAAAGTACGCTACTCTGCTGGAACATTCAACAAGCGGGCTCTGACCTGGTGGAATGGTCAGATCAACGTCCGAGGAAGAGAAGAAGCCATGGCCATGCCATGGGAAGATTTTAAGACTCTGCTAAGGACCGAATTCTGCCCAAAGAATGAACTGCAAAAGCTGGAGGTTGAACTGTCCAACCATGTGATGAAAGGGGCAGATCATATGGGGTATACTACTCGTTACCACGAGTTAGTTGCTTTGGTGCCTGACATGGTACCTACTTTGGAGAAGAGGATTGATAGATATGTAGGTGGACTTCCCGCCTGCATCCAGGGCATGGTTGTTTCAGCCAACCCTACCACTGTTGAATCTGCAGTGAGACTGTCTGGAAAACTTACTGATTTGATGGTTGCCTCGGGAGTTCTGAAGAAAGAGGCAGACACTGGCAAGAGAAAGGAAGAGACTTCAAAGAAGCCACAACATCAGCAACACCCAAAGAAGAAGCAGAAGTTCATAAAGAATTACACTGTGGCTACTCCTCTGAATCAAGTAGCAGTGGCACAACAAAATGTGCCCAAGAGGCAGTATACTGGCCCACATCCTTTGTGTACTAAGTGCCAGTATCATCACGTTGCTAACACTCCTTGCAAGCAATGTACGGGATGTGGAAGAAAGGGTCATTGGGTCCAGCACTGCCGGATGACACCTAACCAAGCAGTCAACAATGCTGCTTTGGCTATTCCTCCACCAGCCAACCAGAACAACGGTGGATGCTTCAACTGTGGCGAACAAGGCCACTTTGCAAAGAACTGTCCGAAGAAGGCACAACAAGCAATTCAAGCTCCTCGTGGAAGAGCTTTTGTTATTGGAGCACCAGCTGCACGCCAGGACCCGAATGTGGTCACTGGTACGTTTCTCTTACATGACTTTTATGCATCTGTTCTATTTGACACTGGTGCGGATCAAAGTTTTATCTCTGCCGATTTTGCATGCCAACTAGATTCTATAGAGGAACAGTTAGACTCCCCCTACATTATAGAAGTAGCTAACGGAAAACAGATCACAGTTAGTACAGTTTACAGAAATTGCCCGTTGACACTTAACGGTTATACATTCTCTATCGATTTGATACCGATGGAGTTGGGTAGTTTCGACATCATTGTTGGAATGGATTGGCTTTCCTCTAACCGAGTGGAAGTTGTCTGTTCTGAGAAGCTGCTTCGAGTTCCATTGCCCGATAATCGTGTATTGGAAGTCAGAGGGGATCAAGCAAAACGAAGTGTCAAAATCATTTCCTGCATAAAGGCGCGTAAGTGTTTACAGAAGAAGTGTGTAGCTTTCTTGGCTCATGTAGTGGAAAAAGAGAAAGGCAAGAAGAAGATACAAGACGTACCAGTAGTAAGAGAGTATCCAGAAGTATTTCCTGAAGACCTACCAGGTTTGCCTCCTGTGCGACCGGTAGAGTTTCAAATTGACTTAGTTCCTGGAGCAACTCCTGTTGCTAAATCTCCTTATCGGTTAGCACCTTCGGAGATGCAGGAATTATCGAATCAGTTGCAAGAGTTATTGGACAAAGGATTCATTAGACCGAGCTACTCGCCTTGGGGAGCTCCGGTCTTGTTTGTGAAGAAGAAAGACGGATCGTTCAGGATGTGTATAGATTACAGGGAGCTAAACAAACTAACCATCAAGAATCGGTACCCATTGCCGAGGATTGATGATTTGTTTGACCAACTGCAAGGAGCTCAATACTTTTCGAAGATTGATTTGCAGTCTGGTTATCATCAGCTCAGAGTTCAAGACGAAGACATACCGAAGACGGCTTTCCGAACCAGATACGGGCATTACGAATTTTTAGTGATGCCTTTCGGACTGACAAATGCACCAGCGGTTTTCATGGATCTCATGAACCGAGTGTGCAAGCCGTATTTAGATCAGTTCGTTATCGTCTTCATCGATGACATACTGATTTATTCCAAGAGCAAAGCAGAACATGAACAACATCTCAGGAAAATCTTGGAACTGTTGATGGAACAGAAACTTTATGCCAAGTTCTCTAAGTGTGAATTTTGGTTAAGGGAAGTTCAGTTTCTTGGTCACGTAGTCAACAGTGAGGGAATACACGTAGATCCCGCCAAGATTGAAGCAATAAAGAACCGGGACACTCCGAAGACACCAACGGAGATACGGTCTTTTCTGGGATTGGCAGGTTATTATAGGAGGTTCATCTCGAACTTTTCTAAGATAGCTTTGCCACTCACTAAGTTAACTCAGAAAAGTGAACCGTTTGTCTGGGAACAGAAACAAGAAGATGCTTTTCAGACACTGAAGCAGAAGTTATGTAATGCTCCAATTCTATCACTCCCGGAAGGATGTGATGACTTTGTTGTTTATTGTGATGCATCCCATCAGGGACTTGGGTGCGTACTGATGCAACGAGACAAAGTTATCGCTTATGCATCGAGACAGTTAAAAGTTCATGAGAAGAATTACACTACTCATGATCTTGAACTGGGAGCAGTGATTTTTGCACTGAAAATCTGGAGACATTACTTATATGGCACTAAGTGTACCATATTTACTGATCACAAGAGTCTGCAGCACATCTTTGATCAGAAGGAACTCAACATGCGACAACGCCGTTGGGTCGAACTTTGAATGATTATGATTGTGTGATTAAGTACCATCCGGGAAAGGCAAATGTTGTAGCTGATGCCTTGAGTCGGAAGGAACGGGTCAAACCCTTACGCGTTAGAGCTATGGGGATGACTGTGCAGACCAGTTTACAAGACAAGATCATTCATGCACAGCAGGAGACAATTGACAGAGGGAACTTAAAGAAAGAACTTGACTGCGGAGCAGAGAAACATTTAGAGACCAAGTCTGATGGAATGATCTACTACCAGGATCGTATATGGATTCCGGCGGTAGATGAATTGAGAAGACTTATCTTCGATGAGGCACACAAGACAAAATACTCTGTTCATCCAGGCGCCGATAAAATGTATCAAGACTTGCGTGGATTTTATTGGTGGCCGGGAATGAAGAAAGACATAGCCGAATACGTCGGTAAATGTCTAACGTGTGCGAAGGTAAAGGCGGAACACCAGAGACCGTCTGGTTTACTGGAACAGCCTGAGATTCCGCTCTGGAAGTGGGAAAAAATAGCTATGGATTTCATTACCAAGCTACCCCGCACTTCCAGTGGACACGATACGATTTGGGTGATCATTGATCGTTTAACAAAATCTGCTCACTTCTTGCTGATGCGTGAAACCTTCCCGATGGATAGACTGGCAAGATTGTACATTAATGAGATAGTGGTACGTCACGGTGTACCATTATCAATTATTTCTGATAGAGACAGCAGATTTACTTCAAGGTTCTGGCAATCACTGCAGAAATCTCTAGGGACACAGTTAAATCTGAGTACAGCTTACCATCCACAAACGGACGGCCAAAGCGAACGTACGATTCAGACCTTAGAGGATATGTTAAGAACCTGTATTTTAGACTTCGGTGGGAATTGGGATTCTCATTTGCCACTGATAGAGTTCTCCTACAACAACAGTTACCACAGCAGTATCGGATGTGCACCATTCGAGGCTCTCTATGGCCGGAAATGTCGATCACCGATCTGCTGGGCCGAAGTGGGAGATAACCGTATAACTGGGCCAGAGCTTATTCAGGAAACCACTGACAAGATTGCTCAGATTCAGAGAAGATTGCAAGCGACAAGAAGCAGACAAAAGAGCTACGCTGACAAACGGCGTAAGCCGTTGGAATTCCAAGTGGGAGACCGTGTCATGTTGAAGGTTTCTCCATGGAAAGGCGTAGTCCGCTTTGGAAAGAAAGGCAAGTTAGCACCAAGATATGTAGGACCGTTCGAAATCATCGAACGTATCGGTCCTGTAGCTTATCGACTGAGATTACCAGATGAACTCAGTGGTGTGCATGACGTGTTTCATGTCTCAAACTTAAAGAAATGCCTTGCTGACGAATCACTCGTCATTCCACTCGAAGAAATTCAAGTTGATGATCAGTTATATTTTATCGAAAAGCCTTTAGAGATTATGGATCGTAAAGTCAAGCAACTGAGGCGAAGCCGTATTCCGATAATAAAGGTTCGATGGAATTCAAGACGCGGACCCGAGTTTACTTGGGAACGTGAAGATCACATGAAGTTCAAGTATCCCCAACTGTTTGAAGAGGAAAATTTACCCGATAACAATTCTTAAATTTCGGGACGAAATTTCTCTAACAAGGGAGACTGTAACATCAGTGCCGGAACCGTCACCGGAACAGTGATCGTGAACAGTACATGAACAGTAATCAGGTACAAATTTCATGTAATTCAGTGTATTTTATGTTCATATCAAGTCTCAGTATCATTTCATATTATCAAAACAGTGAATTCTCAGTCATTTCAGAGAAATCAATTCAGAACAATGATTCTTGAGTCAGATAATTATCTGGCAACACAGAATCATCATGTGATTTATTTGTTAGGATTTTATTATGTATAAACGTATGTGAGGCCTTACAGGACAAAACAACACGAATATCGTTAAGTGAATGCTAAACCGACAGATTATTCGTATAGGTGACGATCTGTACGAATAAATCTAAAAGTTTAACGTTCTGAATGATATTCGATAATTAGAAAACAATATTGAAAAGTGTAGTTATCGTCGTATTTGATTCGAACAAATACGCGCGATGACCGCGCGATTCGATTTAAACGTTAAATAAATAGTTTGTAAATTAAATAATTAAAAGATATTTAGTTAATTTATTAGGAATCACAACCTAAAATAATTTTCTAAATTCTATTTTAAAACCGAGTCGTTTCGTTACGAGAACGACGCGAAAACGACGTTTCTACGCGAAACCACACGAAACCGAACGAAACCGAACGAACCCGAACGAACCCGGTATTTTCCCCCACATTTATTATGGCAATTAATTGCCATAAACATCCACAACCACCAGCCCCAAGCCTCCCATCGTTCATCTCTCTCTCTCTAAAGTTTTCACAAGAATCTTCATCTTCTCACTAAGATCTCACACTCAAATCTCAACCATTTTGGGTGTTCTTGGTGTCAAAATCACCACCATAACTTGTAGATCACTAAAGTACAACGGATCTAAAGTTTTCTCCAGCCAAATCGAGGTAAAATCCAAGAATCTATCTCGGTTTTAGGGTTTTCTAAACCCTAAAGTCGAACCACTATAGAGACGGGTCCTCCCTTCCTCAACCCTTAGGTTTTGCACGAAACTAGGCTAGGATCAGTTGGGAATGTATTGCTACCAAAGATCAACCCTTAGATCGGTGCTAGATCCACCATGATTGAGTTGCTCGAAGGGCCGAATGAACCACCCACAGCTCGCCGAATGAGCATTTAACCTCATTCGCCGAATGTCAATAGTGGAGGATGATCCTCTCATTCGCCGAAGGGCCAAGACTCTCATTCGATCGGCAGCCATTCGCCAGGCCAGAACCTATTCGACCCAAGCTCTTTCGGCCGAACCAATTCTATATTCGACAACCCCCATTCGGGAACAAGCTCATTCGACCCCCCCCTCATTCGGACATGGATTCATTCGAGGACCAACCACAATCGGCCAACTTCATTCGGCCATCTTGGTTCGGTCACCGCCCCATTCGACTTTAAGGCTCATTCGACAAACACCTATTCGACCGAGCATCATTCGAGCTAACTGTTATTCGGTGAAACAGGGTGGTTCGGTCGGGAACTGTTAGGGTTGGCTAAGATTTGGTAAACATGAGTTCATGCATGGGAGGAAATCAAATGGATGTGTGTGTGCATGGGAATCTCAATGTAAAAGCATGCATGGGTGTGTGTGTGCATGGTGGTAACCTTAGGTTTCCATGCAAATAACTTGGAGTTAAACGTGGAGGTTATCTATTACATGTCATTAGTGTTAACAAAGAAACTAGTGGGGATTTTCAATAACGAGAGATCTTAAACATCATCATTATGTGAACATGGAGTTAAACATTTGTGAATTTTGGGGATTTAAAAAGGATAATCTAAGGTGATGGGTGTTGATTTAGCTCTTAACCTTTAACCTTAGAAAAGCTATAAAGACATACGACTAAGTAATATGGTTTTCATAAATCATTAAAGTTTAATTAACCAAGAAAGGAACACGAAATCGTTTAAAGATTCAAAAGTCAAGTAATGGGTCAAGAGAGGCCCAATGGGCTTAATCTAAGCCCGTCATCATGTTAATTACACTTTTCTTAAGTAAATTATGCTTTTCATAAAAGAAGTAAAATTATAAATTTTAGTAAAATAATTAAATGATTTCCTTAATTAAATGTTTAACTTAAAATGAATGGAATTGATAAGGTTCTACTTAAAGTCTTTAATTGAATAATATGGGGTTAAGGTTACTACTGGGTAATAGGATAGTCTAAGTTGGATAGAATCCTAGAAACACATTAGTAATCTAGGACACTTAGTTGCACACCGAGACCAAAACCCTAGTTTTCGTCTATTATAACGACTTATTGTATTCGAATATCTTAAAACAACTCAGGGACTGAAGATACTTAGGCAACAATCAAAGAGAGCGCATATCTTTTGTGGTAATTCATTTCAGAGCAGCACAGGTGAGTTCATTGCCCCTTTTCTAACATTTTTGTTTTATAACGCGGGGCTGAGAAGCATGCGTAAACTGTTTTATATAAACTGTTTATTTATATGCTTTTATTTATCATATGTATTACATATTTATGTTTGTTGATACTCCTAGACTCCTGTCTAGGAAATCATTACACAGATCAAGTTATCAAATAAATTTAAGTACTCTCATGAGTAATACCTTAAATTTAATCTCTAAATCAACCCTTAGTCCATCAAATTCAAATTCAAGAATCTAAATTCAAAGTGAAATCAAATGAACATAATCAAAAGATCATATTCAAGGGAATCATAACTCAGTGTGTGATCTGAGACCCAAGAATCGTAATCAAATCAACTATCATTGAAAATCATGGGAATTCAAAGAATCAAGAATCATGAGACTCAGGAAATCAGGAATCATAAATGTGTGTGAATCATTGAAATAATGAAATCATTATGATCTAATGAACTCATTAATACTCATGTTAAGGTGGATGTCAGTTGTATATGGAATCAAGAACACGTGTAACACACATATAAAGTCCCACTCAGATGCAGAAGACCTTCGGGTCAGGCTGTAACGGGCAATAACATGAACGATCCAATGAAATCAATATCAAAGTCAAAATCATGAGAATCAAGAGGTCAAGAATCACAGGATATCCTTAAAGTCCCACTCAGATGCAGAAGACCATTGGGTCAGGCTGTAACGGGCAAAACATTAAAGTCCCACTCAGATGCAGAAGACCATTGGGTCAAGCTGTAACGGGCAAATCATTAAAATCCCGCTCAGTTCAGGTGTACTCCTTGTGAGTTATGCCTGACATGGGTCACGTGTGAGAGGTTACAACTTGGACAACCACCAACAACTAAGTCTAACTGATTGAGTAAAATCATACCCAATCATCATGTCTTAGTTGTATTTAAATGTTTTATTTAATTATTAAATTAAATATTTGACATTTTACTATTATCACTGTCTTTTTGGGAAATCATATATCTATGAGGAACCCAATAAATCGAAGGCATATCAGATTTCAATATCATGATCTAAATCAGAGGTGTTGGGTAAAAATGCTTAATTATCATTAACAACAGTGTCATATACATATTAGTATGTGGTGGGATAGAGTCTGGGCTTGACCCTTTCGTGATTCCCTATATATAAGCATACCGATGTGGATATTACATGTGGAGTTAATGAGGTTAGGGTCTTTACCAAAAGAGGTTTTCAAATCATTATCAAGTCATTTTCAAATCATTATCAAGTCATTTTCAAATCATTATCATACCATTTCCAAATCATTTTCAAATACTAAACTATATGAACTCACCAACCATGTGTTGACTTGATCTTTTTGCATGACTTCTCAGGTGACGAACAGGTCAACTAAGGAGTTATTCCTTTCGTACTAGGACTTCAGATAGAAGGCTTAGCTTTTGGACCTGCATTATTTTTGAAGACATCATTATGCAAATTATTTTGTATATCTTGTGTAAATACAAGATAGAAATACATGATGTTAATGGTAGATTTACATTGTTAAATTATAAACAATACTGATGTAATTTAACTTTGTAATTCTATTATATTTAGCATTTCTCATTTGTATCATGTGCAATGTAAACAATCTGATCATCACGATTATCACTTACGATATCGCGCCCCGGGAACTTTCCGCCCGACGGGACAACCGATCCTATTCCGCCGGCTCGGGGTGTGACAGATTGGTATCAGAGCCATGGTTATAGAGAAATATAGGTCATTTGTTTAAACGGTTTGGCCTAGACTATAACCTAGGGACCCTACATGTAGAGAAGCTAAGATTTAAGACTTTGTTGCATTATGTCTTCTGCATTCGATCATTGCACTAACCAATATTATTTTGGTTATGATCAGAATGCCGCCGCGAAGACAGACTCCCTCGTTACCACCTCTAGACTTGGCTCCACACTCCTCAACGCCATCGCCAAACGACTCACCACCGCCACCTCCTCCACCGCCTCCACCTCCTCCTCCACTGATCACCGAGGCATCAGGTTCAGGAACAACACCTATACTGGATCCTACTACTATAGCGTTGGTGACTCTACTGAGCAGTCAGATGACCAGCCAAATGAAGGAAGCGATACCGGAGATGTTCAACCTTCTCCGTAATGAGATGAACAACACTGGCAACTCATCTGGAGAAGCCAGTGGGAATACTGGTGGTACCTCACACTACTCCTACAAGTCATTCGTAGGATGTAAGCCGCCTAGCTTTAGCGGATCTGAAGGAGCCGTTGGATTAATCCAATGGATTGAAAAGATTGAGGCTACTCTGGACCTCTGCAGCTGTCCAGAGCATCATAAAGTACGCTACTCTGCTGGAACATTCAACAAGCGGGCTCTGACCTGGTGGAATGGTCAGATCAACGTCCGAGGAAGAGAAGAAGCCATGGCCATGCCATGGGAAGATTTTAAGACTCTGCTAAGGACCGAATTCTGCCCAAAGAATGAACTGCAAAAGCTGGAGGTTGAACTGTCCAACCATGTGATGAAAGGGGCAGATCATATGGGGTATACTACTCGTTACCACGAGTTAGTTGCTTTGGTGCCTGACATGGTACCTACTTTGGAGAAGAGGATTGATAGATATGTAGGTGGACTTCCCGCCTGCATCCAGGGCATGGTTGTTTCAGCCAACCCTACCACTGTTGAATCTGCAGTGAGACTGTCTGGAAAACTTACTGATTTGATGGTTGCCTCGGGAGTTCTGAAGAAAGAGGCAGACACTGGCAAGAGAAAGGAAGAGACTTCAAAGAAGCCACAACATCAGCAACACCCAAAGAAGAAGCAGAAGTTCATAAAGAATTACACTGTGGCTACTCCTCTGAATCAAGTAGCAGTGGCACAACAAAATGTGCCCAAGAGGCAGTATACTGGCCCACATCCTTTGTGTACTAAGTGCCAGTATCATCACGTTGCTAACACTCCTTGCAAGCAATGTACGGGATGTGGAAGAAAGGGTCATTGGGTCCAGCACTGCCGGATGACACCTAACCAAGCAGTCAACAATGCTGCTTTGGCTATTCCTCCACCAGCCAACCAGAACAACGGTGGATGCTTCAACTGTGGCGAACAAGGCCACTTTGCAAAGAACTGTCCGAAGAAGGCACAACAAGCAATTCAAGCTCCTCGTGGAAGAGCTTTTGTTATTGGAGCACCAGCTGCACGCCAGGACCCGAATGTGGTCACTGGTACGTTTCTCTTACATGACTTTTATGCATCTGTTCTATTTGACACTGGTGCGGATCAAAGTTTTATCTCTGCCGATTTTGCATGCCAACTAGATTCTATAGAGGAACAGTTAGACTCCCCTACATTATAGAAGTAGCTAACGGAAAACAGATCACAGTTAGTACAGTTTACAGAAATTGCCCGTTGACACTTAACGGTTATACATTCTCTATCGATTTGATACCGATGGAGTTGGGTAGTTTCGACATCATTGTTGGAATGGATTGGCTTTCCTCTAACCGAGTGGAAGTTGTCTGTTCTGAGAAGCTGCTTCGAGTTCCATTGCCCGATAATCGTGTATTGGAAGTCAGAGGGGATCAAGCAAAACGAAGTGTCAAAATCATTTCCTGCATAAAGGCGCGTAAGTGTTTACAGAAGAAGTGTGTAGCTTTCTTGGCTCATGTAGTGGAAAAAGAGAAAGGCAAGAAGAAGATACAAGACGTACCAGTAGTAAGAGAGTATCCAGAAGTATTTCCTGAAGACCTACCAGGTTTGCCTCCTGTGCGACCGGTAGAGTTTCAAATTGACTTAGTTCCTGGAGCAACTCCTGTTGCTAAATCTCCTTATCGGTTAGCACCTTCGGAGATGCAGGAATTATCGAATCAGTTGCAAGAGTTATTGGACAAAGGATTCATTAGACCGAGCTACTCGCCTTGGGGAGCTCCGGTCTTGTTTGTGAAGAAGAAAGACGGATCGTTCAGGATGTGTATAGATTACAGGGAGCTAAACAAACTAACCATCAAGAATCGGTACCCATTGCCGAGGATTGATGATTTGTTTGACCAACTGCAAGGAGCTCAATACTTTTCGAAGATTGATTTGCAGTCTGGTTATCATCAGCTCAGAGTTCAAGACGAAGACATACCGAAGACGGCTTTCCGAACCAGATACGGGCATTACGAATTTTTAGTGATGCCTTTCGGACTGACAAATGCACCAGCGGTTTTCATGGATCTCATGAACCGAGTGTGCAAGCCGTATTTAGATCAGTTCGTTATCGTCTTCATCGATGACATACTGATTTATTCCAAGAGCAAAGCAGAACATGAACAACATCTCAGGAAAATCTTGGAACTGTTGATGGAACAGAAACTTTATGCCAAGTTCTCTAAGTGTGAATTTTGGTTAAGGGAAGTTCAGTTTCTTGGTCACGTAGTCAACAGTGAGGGAATACACGTAGATCCCGCCAAGATTGAAGCAATAAAGAACCGGGACACTCCGAAGACACCAACGGAGATACGGTCTTTTCTGGGATTGGCAGGTTATTATAGGAGGTTCATCTCGAACTTTTCTAAGATAGCTTTGCCACTCACTAAGTTAACTCAGAAAAGTGAACCGTTTGTCTGGGAACAGAAACAAGAAGATGCTTTTCAGACACTGAAGCAGAAGTTATGTAATGCTCCAATTCTATCACTCCCGGAAGGATGTGATGACTTTGTTGTTTATTGTGATGCATCCCATCAGGGACTTGGGTGCGTACTGATGCAACGAGACAAAGTTATCGCTTATGCATCGAGACAGTTAAAAGTTCATGAGAAGAATTACACTACTCATGATCTTGAACTGGGAGCAGTGATTTTTGCACTGAAAATCTGGAGACATTACTTATATGGCACTAAGTGTACCATATTTACTGATCACAAGAGTCTGCAGCACATCTTTGATCAGAAGGAACTCAACATGCGACAACGCCGTTGGGTCGAACTTTTGAATGATTATGATTGTGTGATTAAGTACCATCCGGGAAAGGCAAATGTTGTAGCTGATGCCTTGAGTCGGAAGGAACGGGTCAAACCCTTACGCGTTAGAGCTATGGGGATGACTGTGCAGACCAGTTTACAAGACAAGATCATTCATGCACAGCAGGAGACAATTGACAGAGGGAACTTAAAGAAAGAACTTGACTGCGGAGCAGAGAAACATTTAGAGACCAAGTCTGATGGAATGATCTACTACCAGGATCGTATATGGATTCCGGCGGTAGATGAATTGAGAAGACTTATCTTCGATGAGGCACACAAGACAAAATACTCTGTTCATCCAGGCGCCGATAAAATGTATCAAGACTTGCGTGGATTTTATTGGTGGCCGGGAATGAAGAAAGACATAGCCGAATACGTCGGTAAATGTCTAACGTGTGCGAAGGTAAAGGCGGAACACCAGAGACCGTCTGGTTTACTGGAACAGCCTGAGATTCCGCTCTGGAAGTGGGAAAAAATAGCTATGGATTTCATTACCAAGCTACCCCGCACTTCCAGTGGACACGATACGATTTGGGTGATCATTGATCGTTTAACAAAATCTGCTCACTTCTTGCTGATGCGTGAAACCTTCCCGATGGATAGACTGGCAAGATTGTACATTAATGAGATAGTGGTACGTCACGGTGTACCATTATCAATTATTTCTGATAGAGACAGCAGATTTACTTCAAGGTTCTGGCAATCACTGCAGAAATCTCTAGGGACACAGTTAAATCTGAGTACAGCTTACCATCCACAAACGGACGGCCAAAGCGAACGTACGATTCAGACCTTAGAGGATATGTTAAGAACCTGTATTTTAGACTTCGGTGGGAATTGGGATTCTCATTTGCCACTGATAGAGTTCTCCTACAACAACAGTTACCACAGCAGTATCGGATGTGCACCATTCGAGGCTCTCTATGGCCGGAAATGTCGATCACCGATCTGCTGGGCCGAAGTGGGAGATAACCGTATAACTGGGCCAGAGCTTATTCAGGAAACCACTGACAAGATTGCTCAGATTCAGAGAAGATTGCAAGCGACAAGAAGCAGACAAAAGAGCTACGCTGACAAACGGCGTAAGCCGTTGGAATTCCAAGTGGGAGACCGTGTCATGTTGAAGGTTTCTCCATGGAAAGGCGTAGTCCGCTTTGGAAAGAAAGGCAAGTTAGCACCAAGATATGTAGGACCGTTCGAAATCATCGAACGTATCGGTCCTGTAGCTTATCGACTGAGATTACCAGATGAACTCAGTGGTGTGCATGACGTGTTTCATGTCTCAAACTTAAAGAAATGCCTTGCTGACGAATCACTCGTCATTCCACTCGAAGAAATTCAAGTTGATGATCAGTTATATTTTATCGAAAAGCCTTTAGAGATTATGGATCGTAAAGTCAAGCAACTGAGGCGAAGCCGTATTCCGATAATAAAGGTTCGATGGAATTCAAGACGCGGACCCGAGTTTACTTGGGAACGTGAAGATCACATGAAGTTCAAGTATCCCCAACTGTTTGAAGAGGAAAATTTACCCGATAACAATTCTTAAATTTCGGGACGAAATTTCTCTAACAAGGGAGACTGTAACATCAGTGCCGGAACCGTCACCGGAACAGTGATCGTGAACAGTACATGAACAGTAATCAGGTACAAATTTCATGTAATTCAGTGTATTTTATGTTCATATCAAGTCTCAGTATCATTTCATATTATCAAAACAGTGAATTCTCAGTCATTTCAGAGAAATCAATTCAGAACAATGATTCTTGAGTCAGATAATTATCTGGCAACACAGAATCATCATGTGATTTATTTGTTAGGATTTTATTATGTATAAACGTATGTGAGGCCTTACAGGACAAAACAACACGAATATCGTTAAGTGAATGCTAAACCGACAGATTATTCGTATAGGTGACGATCTGTACGAATAAATCTAAAAGTTTAACGTTCTGAATGATATTCGATAATTAGAAAACAATATTGAAAAGTGTAGTTATCGTCGTATTTGATTCGAACAAATACGCGCGATGACCGCGCGATTCGATTTAAACGTTAAATAAATAGTTTGTAAATTAAATAATTAAAAGATATTTAGTTAATTTATTAGGAATCACAACCTAAAATAATTTTCTAAATTCTATTTTAAAACCGAGTCGTTTCGTTACGAGAACGACGCGAAAACGACGTTTCTACGCGAAACCACACGAAACCGAACGAAACCGAACGAACCCGAACGAACCCGGTATTTTCCCCCACATTTATTATGGCAATTAATTGCCATAAACATCCACAACCACCAGCCCCAAGCCTCCCATCGTTCATCTCTCTCTCTCTAAAGTTTTCACAAGAATCTTCATCTTCTCACTAAGATCTCACACTCAAATCTCAACCATTTTGGGTGTTCTTGGTGTCAAAATCACCACCATAACTTGTAGATCACTAAAGTACAACGGATCTAAAGTTTTCTCCAGCCAAATCGAGGTAAAATCCAAGAATCTATCTCGGTTTTAGGGTTTTCTAAACCCTAAAGTCGAACCACTATAGAGACGGGTCCTCCCTTCCTCAACCCTTAGGTTTTGCACGAAACTAGGCTAGGATCAGTTGGGAATGTATTGCTACCAAAGATCAACCCTTAGATCGGTGCTAGATCCACCATGATTGAGTTGCTCGAAGGGCCGAATGAACCACCCACAGCTCGCCGAATGAGCATTTAACCTCATTCGCCGAATGTCAATAGTGGAGGATGATCCTCTCATTCGCCGAAGGGCCAAGACTCTCATTCGATCGGCAGCCATTCGCCAGGCCAGAACCTATTCGACCCAAGCTCTTTCGGCCGAACCAGTTCTATATTCGACAACCCCCATTCGGGAACAAGCTCATTCGACCCCCCCCCCCCTCATTCGGACATGGATTCATTCGAGGACCAACCACAATCGGCCAACTTCATTCGGCCATCTTGGTTCGGTCACCGCCCCATTCGACTTTAAGGCTCATTCGACAAACACCTATTCGACCGAGCATCATTCGAGCTAACTGTTATTCGGTGAAACAGGGTGGTTCGGTCGGGAACTGTTAGGGTTGGCTAAGATTTGGTAAACATGAGTTCATGCATGGGAGGAAATCAAATGGATGTGTGTGTGCATGGGAATCTCAATGTAAAATCATGCATGGGTGTGTGTGTGCATGGTGGTAACCTTAGGTTTCCATGCAAATAACTTGGAGTTAAACGTGGAGGTTATCTATTACATGTCATTAGTGTTAACAAAGAAACTAGTGGGGATTTTCAATAACGAGAGATCTTAAACATCATCATTATGTGAACATGGAGTTAAACATTTGTGAATTTTGGGGATTTAAAAAGGATAATCTAAGGTGATGGGTGTTGATTTAGCTCTTAACCTTTAACCTTAGAAAAGCTATAAAGACATACGACTAAGTAATATGGTTTTCATAAATCATTAAAGTTTAATTAACCAAGAAAGGAACACGAAATCGTTTAAAGATTCAAAAGTCAAGTAATGGGTCAAGAGAGGCCCAATGGGCTTAATCTAAGCCCGTCATCATGTTAATTACACTTTTCTTAAGTAAATTATGCTTTTCATAAAAGAAGTAAAATTATAAATTTTAGTAAAATAATTAAATGATTTCCTTAATTAAATGTTTAACTTAAAATGAATGGAATTGATAAGGTTCTACTTAAAGTCTTTAATTGAATAATATGGGGTTAAGGTTACTACTGGGTAATAGGATAGTCTAAGTTGGATAGAATCCTAGAAACACATTAGTAATCTAGGACACTTAGTTGCACACCGAGACCAAAACCCTAGTTTTCGTCTATTATAACGACTTATTGTATTCGAATATCTTAAAACAACTCAGGGACTGAAGATACTTAGGCAACAATCAAAGAGAGCGCATATCTTTTGTGGTAATTCATTTCAGAGCAGCACAGGTGAGTTCATTGCCCCTTTTCTAACATTTTTGTTTTATAACGCGGGGCTGAGAAGCATGCGTAAACTGTTTTATATAAACTGTTTATTTATATGCTTTTATTTATCATATGTATTACATATTTATGTTTGTTGATACTCCTAGACTCCTGTCTAGGAAATCATTACACAGATCAAGTTATCAAATAAATTTAAGTACTCTCATGAGTAATACCTTAAATTTAATCTCTAAATCAACCCTTAGTCCATCAAATTCAAATTCAAGAATCTAAATTCAAAGTGAAATCAAATGAACATAATCAAAAGATCATATTCAAGGGAATCATAACTCAGTGTGTGATCTGAGACCCAAGAATCGTAATCAAATCAACTATCATTGAAAATCATGGGAATTCAAAGAATCAAGAATCATGAGACTCAGGAAATCAGGAATCATAAATGTGTGTGAATCATTGAAATAATGAAATCATTATGATCTAATGAACTCATTAATACTCATGTTAAGGTGGATGTCAGTTGTATATGGAATCAAGAACACGTGTAACACACATATAAAGTCCCACTCAGATGCAGAAGACCTTCGGGTCAGGCTGTAACGGGCAATAACATGAACGATCCAATGAAATCAATATCAAAGTCAAAATCATGAGAATCAAGAGGTCAAGAATCACAGGATATCCTTAAAGTCCCACTCAGATGCAGAAGACCATTGGGTCAGGCTGTAACGGGCAAAACATTAAAGTCCCACTCAGATGCAGAAGACCATTGGGTCAAGCTGTAACGGGCAAATCATTAAAATCCCGCTCAGTTCAGGTGTACTCCTTGTGAGTTATGCCTGACATGGGTCACGTGTGAGAGGTTACAACTTGGACAACCACCAACAACTAAGTCTAACTGATTGAGTAAAATCATACCCAATCATCATGTCTTAGTTGTATTTAAATGTTTTATTTAATTATTAAATTAAATATTTGACATTTTACTATTATCACTGTCTTTTTGGGAAATCATATATCTATGAGGAACCCAATAAATCGAAGGCATATCAGATTTCAATATCATGATCTAAATCAGAGGTGTTGGGTAAAAATGCTTAATTATCATTAACAACAGTGTCATATACATATTAGTATGTGGTGGGATAGAGTCTGGGCTTGACCCTTTCGTGATTCCCTATATATAAGCATACCGATGTGGATATTACATGTGGAGTTAATGAGGTTAGGGTCTTTACCAAAAGAGGTTTTCAAATCATTATCAAGTCATTTTCAAATCATTATCAAGTCATTTTCAAATCATTATCAAGTCATTTTCAAATCATTATCATACCATTTCCAAATCATTTTCAAATACTAAACTATATGAACTCACCAACCATGTGTTGACTTGATCTTTTTGCATGACTTCTCAGGTGACGAACATGTCAACTAAGGAGTTATTCCTTTCGTACTAGGACTTCAGATAGAAGGCTTAGCTTTTGGACCTGCATTATTTTTGAAGACATCATTATGCAAATTATTTTGTATATCTTGTGTAAATACAAGATAGAAATACATGATGTTAATGGTAGATTTACATTGTTAAATTATAAACAATACTGATGTAATTTAACTTTGTAATTCTATTATATTTAGCATTTCTCATTTGTATCATGTGCAATGTAAACAATCTGATCATCACGATTATCACTTACGATATCGCGCCCCGGGAACTTTCCGCCCGACGGGACAACCGATCCTATTCCGCCGGCTCGGGGTGTGACAATCCATACTTGGTGTACTTCTGAACTGATGTAACATGCAATTTCATAACTCCATCATTCAAACTATCCAAAAACTTGTTCACAAAATCAGGATGTTGATCTTTTGAGCTAAGGAGTTCCCTTGTTCTATCAAATCTATGCCTGGACGATTCTTTTATACGCAGCAATTCAAGATCACAGCATTTGCACTCTAAAGGCTCACCGCTGGCACCCAAAATTTCAAGGTTCAACTGCCCACGGATTGTATTACCTAATCTACAAGATTCTAACAACTTAGATGAAACCACAATGTTTGGATATATCAATCCAAAAGAAACAAGAGCAGAACCTAGAATAATTGAATCTGATGAACAAAAGCCCCAACCAAATTTTCTAATATCAATGCCAATAAGAACAGAATCATTAATTTCAAGTTGTTCTCTACGATTACCAAGAGTCATTAGACGATATGGAAGTGAGAGTGTTAGAGAGCAAATGAAGGGTTTGCGATGGGGAATTGAAAGAGAGAGAAGCAGAAGAATGTTTGGGGAGTATGCGGTGGAGTGTAGACGCGGAAAGAAGAGGGGAAAGAGAGGAAAAGAAGAATTTGAAGGAAGAAAGGGAAGATGAAAGGGGTTGGAAAGATAGCAGGATGTTGGAGGTAGCGATAATGGAGGTGATGTAATTAGGGTTAGGGTTTGGGGATTGGAGCAAGGGATTGAGGTCGATGAGGAGAACGATGCGCTGTGTTTTTGAGAAATCGATAGCGTCCGCCATTGATGGCATGGATTGGAGTTCCAGAGGTTGGTGATGAAGATAACTATTTTTTTTTTAATTAATTTATTATTTTTGCAGGTGCTTGCTTCGTGCCAAAGCGGATACACAAAAAGCATGGGCGGGAATGGAGAAATGGCGCCATTTTTTGGTTAGTCTTTTAAACTTTTATTTTTTATTTTATTTTTTTCTGATCGTCTAAATGGTAACTGGTAAGACCCTCCGGTGTGCCGGGTGAAGGGGCGTGGTCATGGGCGTGGAGGGGCGTGGCACACCGCCCCCCCTATGGCGTGATCGGGGCGTGGGTGATGCGTGTGGCTGGAACAACGGCGTGAAGGGGGAGGCAACGGTTATTTTTTTAGCCGTTGGCTTTGGGAAGGGTAAAGAAAAAAAAAAAAAATTTTTACCTATTTAAACTCACCATTCACATATTAAACCCAAAAAATATTTCCCATTTCTAACATTCAATACAAAAAAATACTCACTCTTCCCATTTTAAACTTTCTTCATCTCAAACGACCCTGGATTATAACCAAGGAATAGAAAAATTATCTCAACGAATCGGTGACTTTAACGAATTAAAACGGGAACGTCAACGGTTGGTAGAGTTACAACTTCTATTCACCAACACCGAACACTTAACCGGGCTCGACCGCGAAATTGCCAAGCGGGAGAAGGATAAAATTCGTAATAAATATAGAGATAATTAATTTGTATTTTTTTTATTAGTTTGTAATTTTTTTATTAATTTTTTTTATTAGTTTGTATTTTTTTTATTAATTTTTTTTATTAGTTTGTAATTTTTCTAACATTCAATACAAAAAAATACTCACTCTTCCCATTTTAAACTTTCTTCATCTCAAACGACCCCGGATTATAACCAAGGAATAGAACAATTATCTCAACGAATCGGTGACTTTAACGAATTAAAACGGGAACGTCAACGGTTGGTAGAGTTACAACTTCTATTCACCAACACCGGACACTTAACCGGGCTCGACCGCGAAATTGCCGAGCGGGAGAAGGATAAAATTCGTAATAAATATAGAGATAATTAATTTGTATTTTTTTTATTAGTTTGTAATTTTTTATTAATTTTTTTATTAGTTTGTATTTTTTTTATTAATTTTTTTATTAGTTTGTAATTTTTTTATTAATTTGTAATTTGTTTTTATTAATTATATCTCAATTTAAATTAAAAAGGAATAATGACGTGGAGTGAGTGGGTTAATGGGGCATTTCCACCAAAATGGTGGGGTGAGTGGTTGTGGTGAGTGCTTATGTGGCGCCTACGTGGCGCACACGTGAAGTGATTGGGGCGCCTTGGCACACCCAATAGTCTAAGGCATTCTACTTTATAAAAGTTAAGTTATGTTTTTATATGAATTGACCACAAACTTTAAATATTTTGCCACAAATTTGTTTTCTTAACTTTTCTTTACTTTTTTTTTAATTTTTGTTTGGATTTTGTTTGATCTTAAGCATTTTTTTTTTCAAATTTCAGTTTTATATTTTTCTTTTGTTAACGTTGTTTTTAACCTTAAGTCCACGTTTGTATTTGGGTTTTTTGCCGCTCGATTTTTCTAAATTATTTACTTTTTTTTTCATTTTTTTTAATTTTTTTAACTTCTAGTTTTATGTTTTTGTTTGTTAACGATATCTTTATGTTACATCTGTATTTGTGATTCATAAAATAATTAAAATGAAAAATAGCTTTAAATTAGAATAATCTCTTTTATACGTTTAACGCGGAAAAACCCTTTTTGCTAACACGTAAATATGGTATAGATTAGTGTTAAATTTATTAAATCAGAAACAGAGTTTGGTATAAAAAAAATTCATTTTATTATTTCATTTTATTATTTCACTTATTAAAAAAATTCACCTTTTTAATAAGACAACTCTTTATAATAATAAATAAAAAATAAAATGCAAAAATATCATAATTACGGAGTATATTTATATTAATTTCCGATATCTTTCAACTAAATGCTTATTTATTTTATTAAAAAAATAAAAGTGAATTAAATCATATATATTAGAAAATGTATATGATAAAGAATAAAACGTATGAATAGTTAAGTTTCTTATAAATTGGCCACAAACTTTAAATATTTTGTCACAAGATTGTTTTCTTAACTTTTTTTTGTTTAGTTTTTGTTTGGATTTTATTTCATTTTTCTCGAATTTTAGTTTTACGCTTTTCCTTTGTTAACGTTGTTATCCTTAACGTTATATTTTCTTTTATTATTTAATTTCCAATTTTAGGATTTTTGTCTGTTAACGTTATATTTATTGTTACATCTGCATTTCTATTAGAATTTTCGATGTTTGCTTTTACAATCAACTAATCAAGAACAATTTTGGGTTTTACAATAGACTGATAGTTGCTATTACGATGAAATATGTCTTTTATGAAGGAATATACCTCCAGGTTTTATGACAAGGTGATGCTTACTTTTCCGACGACGTATTTTTAATTCGTTTTTTGATTTTTATAAGAATATGCCGTCATCAATGGCTCAATTTCAAGGCAAGGCAAGGACCTAGCTCAATTGTGTTTTTTTAGGGTTTTAAGTGTGTAAACTTTGTTGATACGTAGGTTTGCAATTAGTTTTTTTTATACCTTAAAACTTTACATCAAAATGACAGCATCTCGACTTCACGAAAGAAAAAATCTTGTTATATTAATTGTTACTTTCTCATATAAAAAATAGATGTCATATAATATATTATATTTAAAAAATCTGTTTGTTATACACTTTAAAAAGAAAACAAAATGTTATAAGATATGATTTTTTTTTTCTAAAACAATGAATTCTTTAATTCTACAAAATATTTCAAAACAAATGTTTTTGAAAAACAAAAAGTTTTAACAAAAACGATTTTTTAAAAGAAAACTATTTAGAAAACAAAAATAATTAAAAACTAAAATCTTTGTAGTACAGGATATTTATTAAAAAAAAGAGCAAATTACATGAATCATTCCCTATATTCATTCATTTTATATATGATATTATTGATATCTATTATTAAAAAAAGTTATAAAAAACATCCTTTAAATGAAAATTTAGAGTATAAATCAACCCTTATATTTACTCATTTTATGAATGACGTCCTTTATTAGAAATAATTATATAAATCATCTTTAAAAATGAAAATTTATAATAGATGTCATATTTTTTTTAATATAAATGACGATTTAAGTAATGTAATTAAAGGACGACTTATGTGATTTTAAGAATGAAATCCATTGTAAATTTTTATTTTCAAGATGTTTTTTTTAACCATTTTTAATAAATGACGTCATTTCTAAAATAAGTGAATTAAGGCGATTTGTGTAATTTACTCGAAAATATGTAATTGATTTAATCCCTAAAATTACATAAATCGTCCCTCATATCGAGAAAAAGGATTAAATCCATTATAAATTTTCATTTATAAGATTGATTTATGTAACTATTTTTAATAAAGAACATCATCTATTAAACAAGTGAATATAAAAGATGATTTATATAATTTACTCTTAATTTACTCTAAGAAAAACGACAGACAGTTTCGTGAAACAAAGTTCTTAGAAAGTGATAGTTTTAACTTTTAACCGAACCGGTTTTCAGAAAACCTATAAAACCAATCAGATCAGTTAATCCCATACCAGTTTGTGCACCTCCCCGTCTCTAAAATGTTGAAATCAGTTTGTATCCCGTACTATAATCCGACGATGATGAATCCTGGAGATAAATTTTGTGGCAATCGTCGTCAGTAGTCGTCTAGGAGGAGTCTCGTCGCCCGGGGGGGGGGGGGGGTAAGCAATGGCTAGTTTTTCACAAAGCATGCATCTTCTTGACCAGCATCAATCAAGCAACGTTTGTGATGCATATCCACCCATCTTAATCTTTATATTCATTTCATCAATCATATCTTGAATCTCTTTGTATAAATCATGTGTTGTATCACCTGCAATAAATTCATAAATTTTGTTGCCCACTTCAATCATGCTTCTCCCTGGGATCTTTCTCATCCCTTTTTCGCCCATCATGTTTCTAACTGTTTTCTTCTTTTCCCAGTTACACATTTTCCCATATATGTTGGAGAGCAAGACATAATTAGACTCGTCAAACGGTTCGTTTTCAATCAACTGTTTTGTCAGGGTTTCGCCAAGACTCAGTTCTCCATGGAGTCGACAAGCAGCGGTTAGGGTCCTCCAGATGATTGGGTTTGGGTCAATGGGCATTTTGTTAACGAATTCTAGTGCTTCTTTTACTAATCCAGCCCTGCTGAACAGATCAACTATGCAACCGTAATGCTCAATTTTAGGTCTTACATGAAACTGTGCTGTCATCAAGTCGAAGTATTTGAGACCTTCGTTGACTAACCCTGCATGGCTGCAAGCCGAGAGCAACCCCATAAACGTAACATCATCTGGTGCAACCCCAGAAACTATCATCTTCTCAAACAACGAAGCGGCTTCCATACCTCGCCCATGCATTGCCATACCAACAATCACAGATGTCCAAGAAACAATGGTTTTCCCATCTAAGCTTTGAAACAATCTCATCGCGTTATCCACATCCCCACATTTTGCAAACATGTCAATGAGGGCATTACAAAGCTCAATGCCTTTTGTAATCTTTTCTCTTTCGATGTAATTTTCAATCCATTTGCCCATATCTAAAGCCCCTAAATCACTACAAGCAGACAGAACAGAAACCATAGTAACTTCATCAGGACGAACCCGAGCAATCTGCATCTCTCTAAACAGCTCAACAGCGCTTGTAGACATTCCCATTCTCGCATACCCGCCGATCATTGCACTCCACGAAACAGAATCACACTTAGGCATTTCATCGAACACCTCACGAGCATTTTCAACATTACCACAACAACAATACATATGAACCATGGTATTCAATACATGTATGTCCCCAACAAACCCAAACTTCACAACAATACCATGAACAGATTCCCCTAAATTCAACCTCCCAACACCAGCACAGGCCTTAAGAACAAATGGGTACGTGAATTTATTAGGCATAACTTCATTTCTAACCATATTTTTGTACATATCAACAGCAGTGATCTTGGATTGATTCGTTTGCGCGTAAGCTCTGATGACAGTGTTATAAAGGAAAGTGTCATAAAGATGGGTTTTATTATCAGCGGGGAATAAGATGAATGAAGCATAATCAATGGCGTTAAGATCGGATGATGTTTGTGTGAATTTGGTGAGGACTAGTGGGTTGTTTTGCAGACCCAATTTGAGAATTTGTGCGTGAATTTGTGTTAGATTAATGAGTGTGTTGCAGGTTTGGAGGAGATATAGACATTGTTGTTCTGCTGCTCTTTTGTTGACCATGGTTTTGGAGGGTGAAAAACTTCATAGTGAAATAAATAAATAAATAAATAAAAACTAAAACTATTATATCGACTATTTTATTTAAGGAAAAAACATCGGATTGCATAAAATAAATTATTTTTCCTTGAATTTTTGTTTCGGTTGTCATGCACTTGACTTGCCTCTAATAATTAATAATATATGGTTTTTAAAAAAGCCTTGTTAAGAAAACTTTAGCTAATACAAATTAAGTTTTTTTACCAAGTTATTTAATTTTTTTTTGTTATTCTAAAAATACTCAACTTTTAGTAATTATTTTAATAATATGTATTTTTTTAATTATTTAAATTTTTTAAAATTATTTGAGACAAATGAAACATATACGAATCTTTATTAATAATAAAATAATTCTCTTTTTTCCAGTGAAATTGCAATAAGATGTAATTAACTTCGTATGTTTCCTCAAGTTAAAAAACATCAAAAAAAAAAAACTTCTTGTGGCTAGTATTTGTGAATGATGTGATTGAATCGTTCATTAATTATGATTATAATTCCCTGTTTTTGTTATTTTGCAAGCATTTGATCTTATTTTAAAGGATTAAAGCAAACTTATATGATTGTGGTCTTTCTAGCTTTTAAGTTAATTGTGTTCTTCTAACTTTAAGCTAAAAGTATTGATATTTATGACTTTAAGTCTTTCTGTTAAATCTTTTAAGAATGTTGTTATTATTTGTTTGTTTTCGTAGGAAAATCTACCAGTCATATGAGGTTGACCAAGAGAGATTCAATTATGCTAAGACCAATTTATATAAAGTCTTCTAAGTGCAAGTGCTTTTGAAAGACTTAAAGGATCAAACAAAATCGGTATGCCAGTTTAGAATCAACTCCTCACCTCATATGTTGAAACCAACATAACCCGAAACAAACCGGTTTAAAATATGTTTCAACTTGACTTGAACATGGTCACTTCTCCCAAAAATTAATTTTCAACACGACGCGATTTCAAAAAGAAATACTAATAATAAATGACTTATTTGCCCGTTAATTTGAAAACCAAAGCGGTTTGTGCCAGGAAAAAAAAATTATTTGTACACCTCATTATTAAGAGGAAGGTAAATGGGTAGAAAAAAGTGCAACTTAAACATACAAAAAAATTAATCTAGTTGAAGTTATGGGGTCCTGAAATATCAGCAAAATTATATTTACCAAGCGAAAAGCAATATTCCAATAGTTGAAGCCTTGAGTTTGAATTCAAAACTATTATCCTAATTTCTAATTTTTTTTCAAGAGCTGCAGTTAATTAAATGACATGTCTTCAAAAGAAAACTTAAATATCAACATCACCTATATCTCACCAACTCAAAAGAAAACTTATTACTTGTTAGGGCTCTCACCTTCCATAGTAGAGGTCGGGAGTTCGAATCCATCTGGGTAAGTTTGAAGGACAACAGATGAAAAGTCAGCTAAGGATTATCCTAGGCTCGTGTCTAATGAGGGCGAACATTTTCCCATTTCACGGGGTTCCTGTGGATTCTCACGAAGATCGAGTAATCGACTGTGTGAAAGTGAGAGATAGACGTAATAAAAAACGTCGTTCAAAGAAAAAGATTGGAAAAATAGTTAGTATCCTAATTTCAAATGTCATTAACACATCTTCTAATACTAATAAACAAGTAACTCTATTGCCACTTGTCTCTAAACTAGAGTGTCCACATGACTACATTGCCACTTGTCTCCTACCTAAGATATCCATATGGCTAATTCGACACATGTCAACACAATATTTAACCTAAATAATACACATAATTTGTAAAGATCCATATACTATTTGCGCGGATCTAAACCCGACAAAAAGAAAAGCGTGGATCATGGTCCCTCCAACAAAAAATTCAGAATCCCTAAGACCATTGCTATTGGCAACCAAATATGGATTATAACACTATTCAAAAAAAAAAAAGAAAAATAAATAAAAATGTACATCTCTCCACAATCTGGTCATTCCCACGACCTAGATTGCAACCCATTTGAAAGGTATTTTTTATTATTTTTTATTTGCTTTATTATATTTAGTTTTAGTTATAATCTTATTTTTTATAATAACTACTAATAATTAACATTTTTAAAAAAATTTAAAAATACATTTTTGATCAGTTTTTTTTATGAACACATCAGTATAAATTTTGTTAAAAACACAGCTCGTTTGAAAAAATGTATATTTTAATGTAAAATAAATACACACAATCATTGATTAATCTTATTTAAAAATGTAGTTTTTCATTGTTTCAAAAGATTTTTAATATCAAACTCATTATCATATATTATATTTATTTAATAAAAAATAGTAATAGTTGGGTTGTTAATGAGAGTGAAAAGTTGGGTTTGATTGGATTGTGTAGGTTGAAGAGAGAGAAATTAGTTTTCTATTAAAAGATTGGGTTGGATTGGATCGTGAATTAGATCTTCTAATCTTTCAAATTCATCTCCATTGTTCAATTGCAGCAGCAGCTCCCTCCATCCCTCGTCTGCATTTCACTGAACAATTTTGCGGTTTTATCCTCTTTTTGCAAGTAAGATCGCTTCTCAGTTTATCTCTTATGTTTGTTGTGATTTTGACCATCCAATGATTTCAAAATCAATCCAACATCAACTTAATTTCATGTTCTATTAGTTTTAGTCCCCTTTACTGATTCAAATGATCCTTCTCTTTCTTTTAAATGCATTTTCAAAACCTAATCCTTATTTAATTGGATTCATCCGTTCTACTTTCTTCGATTTTAACAAGTAAGAATTCTATCTAATAAATGATGCCTTCTTCTAACCCTAAAATTGTTCTTTTATTTTTTGTTGTTAAAGATAGGCTCTTAGGTTTTCTGATTATCTTAATCTGTTCAATCACTTGGTAATAAAAAATATGGGGTTTTTGTTTGTGAAGAAATATGTCAAATTTTTACGGTATGAAATCGATTCATGTGGTTATGTTCCAGATCATATTATGTTGAACAGACAATCAATCAATTTTATGGGTACAAAGCATCCGCAGGAATTAATTTAATAGTTCTACATGGGATTTTGGGTTTTATTTTTCATTGGTGTTCGTAACACACAATCATTCATGGGTTATACACTTTTGTTTTGTTGAATTTTTTGGTTCTGTGAAAGATTTTAGTTCAGTGATGTCTTCTTGGGTTTCTTACATTGTTCATCATAATATGCATATTATTTCGCCTAATTACCACTCGATGAATGCTTTTTCAATGAAACATTAGGATTTTATGTGAAAAACGAAATGGAGACATTACAGGATCAGATTGTGTTTTATATCTCAATTGTTTTTTTTTTCAATTTCTTTCTTGAATGCTTGAAATGAATTGTAAATTAGTAATTTTGCCTTTAATTGAAAAAGCAACCAATTGCACCTGAATGTTGATCACTCAGTTCTTTGGGTACAATGATGATTAAATCATGAACGCGTGATTATATCATGTGTCTGTTTTAATCAAACAACTTATTAATCAACATTCGGATATAGTTGGTGAGGGAAAAAATCGGTGGTTTGAAGATGGTTAGTATTTTTCTGGATTTGTATATTTGATGTTTATTGTTTATTGTAATTTGTATGTTAGATGTTAGATCAATTTAATAGCATCATAAAGTAATCTAAGATTCTTACATGTATTTAAGAAACAAATATTTATTTTGTCATAACCTCACTAATACAGTTAACACCCCTGTCAATTACATGATCAAATATTGCATTGGATGTATCATGATTCTTGAATTTATATTTTCTAGGAATTCAGCCAATATATTTGCTAATTCATTATAAAACAATGTTGTACTTTTTGCTAAAAGAGAACTTTTAATGGATGTTTTGGAAGAAAGCAATATTATAGTAGTAAAAAATACAGTTATACCTCATGCATCTAATGCTATTAGTACCTCAGTTATGTTCTTATATGTAATGAATCATTAGGGAATTTACCAAAACGAAAACAAATAGAGGCTCATAAATCCTAAACAAATGTGTATTTCGCACCTCCAAATTTTTTAATAACGATGTTTTTTTTTAATTATTGACTTAATATATCGCACTGTTATTACGTGATGAACATTACAAGATCCGAACCGTCAACCCGACTCGAAAATTTTATGTCCAGTTCCATCTAATTGAAACGCTTGAAAATAGTGAAACCCATTTAAAAGATTTCCTAGATACGCAACTGGATGTTATGCTACATTGTCATTTATGCCTTTGGTTAAAACTATAGCATTGTGGGTATTTGTATTGTTAGTTTTGGTTTTGGTTATTTGTGCAGTTTTTATATTCTATCATATTTCATAAGGATATAAATACAATGCCTAAGTGGCATTGTAGGTTACATCAAGTGCTGTTGTATGTATAATCATGTAGTATTGTGGTTATGTTTCAATGTGAGTTATGCTGTTGGTTAAAGTTGTAGCATTGTGGGATGTTAAACTGTAATTTTTGCGTTTGGTTATTCATGCACTTTTTATTATCTATCATTGTTTCTAAAGATATGCCTAATTGTGCAATTACTCATGGGCATGGTAGATTACATAATTGGTGTTGTATGTATGCACCTGTAGTATTGTTATGCAACATTATCAATTTTGCTTTTTTGTTTTCTCCATAGTGATCAATCTGCATACATTTATATGCAATCATCCATGTAGGTTTAATTATAAAATTATTCTAAATTTGAAAACTCTTACACATACTGTAAGGAACTGATTTGTTTTAATTTTAAAATTATTCTAAATGTGAAAACTCTTACATGGATAAAGAAACTATTTTATAACGTTGAATGCGATGTTGTTGGATGGTGCCATAAAATCATAAATCCTTGTAAGATCATGGACACAAATTCACGGGCTATTGTATGCAATAGGTTTTAGAAACCCATCATGCTGGCTAAGTATAGTAGCTAAATGGATTTTAGCACATCTATACTTAAATTTATTCTTTTTTATTTACTTGCAGGACTTTATTATTCAAATTTGGCTATACAGGTTTTACCTAATTCAAGTTTTAAAGATGACAATTTATATTAGTTGTATTTTTTGCTATTAATCTATTATAATAAACAAAAGTTAAGGACAATCATTACGCAAGTTTGGTTTGTTTTTTAGACAAAAAGTTTTCACAAATATTAATGCAGGAAAACTAGAGAATGACGTAAACTATTAATATTAGATAAAAAAAAGGTAACTTGAATCTTGAAAATTAAATGTTGTGTATACATACAGCAACAACAGGTACCTTTTAAAAAAAAACAATTTCAACTCTTATTTTTTGCTTTCTTAAACAAAAAAGTCTTTTTAAATAAATTTGTGAATGATAATATAATTTTTCTTCATTTTCATTACTATTTCATAATTAAGTTATTTATATATTTTTGGAAGGCATCATATTCAAAAAAAATAAATAAAAATACTTCGTATGTAATTATAGATCATTATTAAATGTAATTTTTCTTTAATCCGCCCGTGTATTACACGGGTGATTAACCTAGTTTTTGTAATCTATACTCTCTAATAAAAGAGTAAAATTTTGCCACATGTCAATTTATTAGGATATTATTGACACATGTCATTTTTTCAAAAGAATTATTGCCACATGTCATTTTTTAGTCTTTACAATCATTTTTTCTCATATTAAATGATAATTATAATTATATTTTTTAATTTATCAAAATATTTTAAATCTAATGACTAATGATTTTATATACCTTTTTTCATATTAAAAAATAGTTCTAACAAATAAAAAATGAAAATTTTCTTATTAAAAAACACACTTAAACAAAGTTTACAAAATATGAAAATCTTCTACAATTAATTTAAATTTGTAGTTTAGGAAAAATAAAAGTTTTGTAAAAAACAAATTTTTTAACAAAGTTTTCTTACAAAGTATATAACATTTCAGTTTTCAACCTGTGTAATACACGGGGTTTTACCTAATATAAATATAAAGGGAGATTACATTGGAACTTATAAATGATCTTTAAGGCCATATATTAAATGAGAATTAGAATTGATGAGTGTAGAGAATCAAGTGGTAAGAATAGGAGGAAGATGCACAGATGTTGTCCCAAGAACGTGAGCTTTTGTGTCCGGGAAGAAGTTAAATTCCGGCAAAGCCGTAACGTCTCCGCCATCGGAAATAGCCACTGGATATCGAAGCAAACGGCTGAGAAGATCTTGATCCAGCGTTGGGCTCGAATACAAATTCCAGTTCTCATCTGCCTTGGCATTTACCTTTCGGATGCATTCAAGGCTTTCTGGATGCCGAAACGAGTCATTTGTGTAGTAAAGATGCTCTAACCACAACGCTATCCGGAACCCAAAAATCACACCTCGAGCCGGCCATTGACCAGCAATGTGGTTTGGTTGGTAGCCACCGATTGCAATCTCAGTGTCCCTGACCCCGTCCATTGATCTTTGATTGATGTTTGCCGACCCAATTATTATGTACTCATCATCAACTGCAACCAAGTCGTTAAACAAATAATATTCACTCGAGTGTTATTGGTTTTGTTTATTAGGTTTAAAGAAACCCAAACCGAATCATCAAAACCGAACTCGAATTTGATTTAACTAAATGAACCCAATAATTTTTAGAGTAAATTACGGTTTTAGAGTAGGTGATTTAAGTGTTTTAACAATTTCAACTCAAAATAATATATTCTATCAATGCAAGTATGCAACACATTTGGTTTAAATAACTAACAGTTTTGACCCACAAACCTAATTATGGTTAGGGACCAAAACCGTTAGTTTTTAAAACTATAAGAGATAAATTGTTAAAAGATTTCATTTTTGGTTTAAATAGTTAAAACACTTAAACCATATGGTTCAAAACTGAAATTTACTTCAATTTTTATTTATTTATGGGTAAATATTGTCATTTTCGTCCAAAACTTTAAATTTCATCAGAAGAAAAGTGTTTACCGATCATCATTTTCGCATGAACGTAAATCATGAATCGACGTGATTCTTGCGCTCTACCGTAATCAGAATCCGGCTCCGGCTTCTCCGGCGGTTCATATTCCCCCGGTTTTTTAAGTTCCCGGTTTCCAAGGCAGAAGAATGTCAAGTAGTCTCTAGGATTTGCTTCAATCCCTTTAGCACGAATCTCGGAAGCAACGTCTTTATACATCATCTCCATCGTTCTTCTTTGCCAATCTAAAATCGCCTGAACGGACTCACTTTCCGGTATCCCCTCCGGCCACATCGGGATGACGATGTACACAGCAAATCTTTCGTTTGCTTTTATTTTACTCACGATTTTAAGCGACAGTTCCTTTGGTATGAGATTCAAAGCCCCAATGTCCTCGATTTTGAATTCATTGCTTGATTTCCAGTCATATGAGCTCCCGATAAAGTACTGGTTTTCGATGTAGATGAACTTTTTTGCACGACGTATGGCGTGTATATATGCATCTTGAATGCTACGATCAAACACTTTGTTTTTTCCGGTAACCAGCCCGACCATGGAAGCTTCTTCGGGCTTTTTCAGGAACCCCGACACCGCAGCACCATCGATGGATCGGAAGAGCTGGACATTCCATGCGTCTTGGTCTTTGTATGGTGCGGGTTGGGTTATGAAATTGTCGAGCTCTGCTAGCGTGAAAAGATACTTGGTTCCCACTTGTTTAGTCCACCGTTGCTCAAAATTATACAACACGTCCCACGCGATCGGGCCATCGAGCCGGCAATGTATATCATGCCACGGCTCTCTTGGCCCGCCTCGCGTGATGACGGCTCCGGTGAAATTGGGTTGGTGAAAGTCGTTACGATGAATGTCTTTTAAAGTGCTAAACAGTGAATGTTCGTGCGAATCGTATCTACCGTCACAAAGATCGATACCTCCAACAAACGCGACAACACGTCTGTTACCTGACGTGGCGTCACTATCGACAACTATCGTTTTCTGATGATGAGTGAACATCGTAGCAACCTTAATCCCTTGAACATAGCTATTTTTGTCATTGGGTTCACGAGGACATAAAACACAATGAACTTTCGTGTCACGGAAATAATCTCCGGTTTCTTGATCTTGTGTTGCCATTAACCCGTCTTTCTTTAGAATCTCAACCGAAGTTCGATCATCCCAGACGAGCATTAACACGTTCACGCCTTCATCGGCTTTCCGCTTCAATAACTCGCCCAACGTCACGTTTCCACCCGGTTTTGGTCTCCTTGGGTCACGAATCAACACGATCTTTGTGTTAACGGACCATCCCGTAATATAAATCAAATGTTTTGCGTTACTAATCGCGTCAAAAACATCTTCCCAACATCTTCGAGGCTCGTAGTACCCTTTTGAGACTAAGTACGAAGTACTATCATCGTCAACGATATCTGCATCGGCATACAACGTTACCTCGCAACCTTCCCTTTGTCTAAAAAACGCGTAGGGTATACCTCCAAATTTAGGGCTTTTGATCCCTTGTGACCAATGGCTATCTCTTGAGACACTAACATATTTGAGTGTCACATGAATTCTTGATCGTCCTTGAATCGGGTTGTAATCTTCGTCGAGTATTTCGAGCCATCTGTCGACTTCATTCTCGTTGATGACCTCCTGGACCGGGAGGTAAGCTCGACCGATCAGAATCGCGCCTACTGGATTGTCATCTTTGATGGTAAATATGATATTTGAAACGTTATGTGCACAATATATGTGAAATGACTCGAACCATCGAGGATTGGTTGGTTCGTTCTTGATCAACCTAGTTCTTGCAACTCTGGCTTTTTCTAAGTTCACTGTTGCGTAGATTTTTGAACCCATGACCTAATAAATTTATAAAAGAAATTATATATATTTATACGTATACATAAAGTTTAGCATGCAAAGTGATTAGTTTTTGTGCAAGAATGTACGTAATAATTGTGTAGTAGTTATTCTGTGTTTTGAAAAAAAAATCATGTAAAATATATTTAAGGTAAAAAAATGTATGAAATATATATAACCCTATATCAATAATTAATGTTTGAGATGGGTTAAGTTAAATTAAATAAACCTCTTAACCTAAAAAACCTAAGAATAAACTTGAGCCATTAAATCATTAATCAATGACTATTATTAAATCAAGTTGTTGGGAGGTATTTTAGTCATGCCTACTTTTGTTAACTTTTTACCAAATTCCCAAATATTATTTTAACGTTCATAATTTTTAAATACGAAATTATTTTTTGAAAATGAATATACCATAAAAACGAGCATTTTTTTATCTTCAAAATTGGTATAGTTTTGCTATAGGAAAAATTTTGTTTTTTTAGTTCATTGTGTCTTTTGTACAGGTCATTATGTCTTTTGTACATGACATTGTGCCTTTTATACATAGCATTGTGTCTTTTGTGCAGGTCCTTGTGTCTTTTGTGTTTTTAATCAATGTTGTGTTTTCGTGAACAGTTTAAGACGCAATAATGTTGCATGATACATAATGCCAAGCAAGGATCACACAATAACGAGCATAAATAACTCAATTATCTTTAAAAAAGATGCAATTACCTGTAAAAAAAAGACACAATGACGATTATGAACAATTTTGTACATGTTATTGTGTCTTTTGTACATGTCATTGTGTCTTTTGTATTCCTGCTCAATATTGTGTTTTCTAAAACAATTAAGACACAATGATGTTGTAGAATACATAATGTTAAGCAATGATAACACAACGACAAGTATAAATAACACATTGATATTTAAAAAAGACGCAATTATATGTAAGGAAAACACAAAAAAGATAACCATACCCAAACATTTAAAAAGACACAATAACGATAATTAGACACAATGACGATAATTAGACACAATGAGCTGAAAAAAAAATTTAATTTTTTGTAACAATGTTATACTCATTTTAAAGATAAAAAAATGATCGTTTTAATGATATATTTGTTTTGAACAAATAATATCGTATGTAAAAGTTATGAACGTTTAAAAAACGTGGGGGAAAAGTGGTTATGACTAAATTACCCTACAATAATTTTTCTCTCTAAAATTTTAAATTTTCCCTCTTAAATTTGATCTTATGATCTAATGGTTAATAAACCTTCTTAAAATTTTTAGGATAAAGAGGCTATTTAGTTGATCCTAATCCTGTTTGAGATTACATTATAAGTTGTAATGGTATTTTACTTATGCTCATTTTTGTTTATTTTTTTTAAATTCTTTCATTTTTTTAACGTTAATAAACTTTATATATAATTTTTTTAATTGCAATATTAGAATGAGAATTGTTTATCTTTAATACATGTATAGTATTGTAATATAAAAACTTTATAAAGAAATTAAAAATTTTCAGCACATTGTATTTTAAACAAATATTGTATTTTTTCAGCTTGTCGTTTGTGCTTTACTATGAATGATATAAAACGTAAAATACATTGATAAATACGTATAAAAACAATACCTTGAAAATGTGTGTTTTAAGAAATTAGAAGTCTTGAAAAATGATAAAATAACACAATTATGTAATTCTAATATGTAAAACCTAAAAATTTAAATAACACAAATTTAATTAGTATATAAAAAACAATGACAAATTACATGAAAGAAGCAAAAATGTAAAACATAATAACAATACATGTTACATAATGACTTTAATGATAAAACACAATGGCCAAAAACATATTTTTTATAAAGCCTCTTACAAATGAAACTATTTTTACAATAATTTATAGAAAACACGCATGATCCGGTTTATATATAAAGTGGCTTTTTTGCATGTGAAGTGCTTGTGTGATTATTAGTTACACTTGTTTGATACTTTGATTATCATATATTTAATTTGATGAGCTTTCCATTATAAAAAGCAAATAGGTGTTGTTAGTTGCGTAATAAGTTTATCACGTAAATATTAATTAAAATCCTAGAAAAATCACATAAATAATAACTTGCATATTCGCAAACAAAACACATTTTGTATTATAAATTTTCGTTGAGTGTGTGTATTCATGTATGTTATTAATATTAATATTAATATTAATATTAATATTAATATTAATATTTGAGTTTTAAGTATTAAGTGATTTACCTGAGGGCCACAAAGCATCATTCTTTTCACTTGAGATAAAAACTTTTTCCCTTTTCCTTGACTTGTTGGCTCCATGGAAAGATAATAGAAAAGAAAACGTAAGTAAATTAAAAGAATAATAAAGTAATTCTATTCGAAATTGATTAAATTTAATATTGAGGTTTTAAGAGGAAATTAGTTGTCATCATATTATTATATTTTACTATATATTAAAAACCAACCAAAACAAATAGTAAGATATCTATTTTTCTAGTTTGACCCAAAAGTTTTTGCTTTGGCAAATATAGTTATGTCTTAGGTTTTGTCACATACTATGTTTTTACTTCATCCTCAAACAAGTTAAAAGGATTTTGTGTGTAATTTTATAAATTATAAAAACAAACATTTTATTCTTTTAATCATATAGGATATCATTATTTTGTGGCCCGAAGAAAATATATTAAGATCTTACTTGATTATGTGTTTTATAAGTGCCTGTATTAATTAGCATATTGTATTCTCCTTTGTGTTGTGTGGACACTCCTCTACCAAACATACGATACACCTAGCTAGCTATGTTTTTTTTTTGTGTGTAAACACAAATAACATGTTAAAATTTTTTAATAGTATAATCACTTATGTGCTAGCTAGATGGTGGCACAATTTTAAGAAAATGTATAGTAGTACGTAAAGATATTACTTGTGTCACCCATGTTTTTCAAGATAAAAAAAATCGTTGAACCAACTAATGTGTAATTCAGGGTTTTTTCAAAATGGTTTCTTTTTGGGGTGAGCTAACTTGGGTTCAGGTGTCGTCATATAATTCGGGTTACGAGTTTTTAAATTTGGTAATATCCTGAGTTCAAGATATTGTTGGAAAAAAAACCAAATGTGTGATTACCTTGAAACAAGTGTTAAAATCCCATCCGTTGTGTAACCTATCGACCTCGAAGATGGTGGCATGGATGGTTCCGTGGAGTAAATGTGTAGCCATGTAAAATTAACCAAAAGGTGATGATGATGATGATATTCGAATGGTGAAGTATTTATTCAATTCTATATGCTAACGAAGGATTCTTTCTTGTCATTAAGGAAGAAAGAGATATCTTTTAGTGAAAGTCTTTCCTTCCTTCAAACCATACAAATCTTCATGCATGGATGTACTTGGATGTAAGTTTCTGTTTCTCCTTTTATATATATATAAGATTAGGATCAAATAATAACTCATTCTTAAAACAATAACCTAGATAACTTTGGCAAGATGAAGCCAAATCTTGGATTTTTTTTGAACATCATTGTAACACATTTAAAACACTATGTTTTTTATGAGTTTGCGAAAATTCATCACCGTTTGAGAGTTTAAGTCGTAAGTTTTGGGGCTAAAACAGTTACACTTGTGTAAATCAAAAACTTACAACGATGATATCTCTCAAACGTTGATAATTTTCGCAAACTCATAAAAGAACATAGTGTTCTAAATGTGTTACAATGATGTTAAAAAAAATCCAAGATTTGGCTTCATCTTGGCAAAGTTATCTGGGTTATTGCTTTAATAATGAGTTATTATTTGAACACTTCCCTATATATATATAGGGAGAGGATTAAATGTTTTTTTAACGGCATTTGATCTCAACGTGTGAACCACTGATTTCCAGGCCATGTCACCAAGGTTTAGTTACCATGATCTCCGTTGAGATCCCACTATCACCACAGGAGGAAACCGCACCGGAAAACCCCCTGACCTCCCGAGGACCCCTATTTCGCCTTGGGAGGGATTTGAACCCGTGACCTCCTACAGGTGTAACACCCCGACCGGCGGCGGAATCGTCGGGATGCCACGAGGGATGTGTAGATTGTTCAAAAGCTCGTGGGCATCTAAATCAAATCATCATATATCATTTAATCAACCAAATTAATTACACAAAAATCATGTTCATCATGAATTAAGTACATCAGTTACACAAAAGAATTAGTTAAACTAACTAAACTCTAGTCGCCAGAAATTTAGTTAATTAACTAAGTCCAAGAATCCTATATGATGATGATGTCCAAAATAGAAGAGATCATCCTCTTCATCCTACTTGTCTCCATCACCTGAAACATGTAAGAAATCAAGTGTCAACTACAAAAGTAGTTGGTGAGAAATCATAAGTTTTTATGTTTAAAAATGTTTTAGTAAAATGAGTTTAAAAGTTTGTGCTTTATAATAGTTTTATAAAATGCTTTGTTTAAAACAAGTATAAGACTTATGATCTTCTTGAGAAAATCCATATGAATACCTGTATGAGATAATCCAACACACATCCACCAATTCAACAGTCAAACACATACATAATCACATAATCACATAACCAAACAGTCATAGTCAATCACAAATAATCATAGTTAATCATAAACATTCAGAGTCAATCTTAGATAATCAAACCACAAACCAATCATCCAATCTCAATATCAATATTCTCAAATAATGTTCGTGACTATACATGATCATTATGTAATTAACATAAGTTAAATACATGATTCATGGAGTGGTAGCTAACCACGTGACAATACATGAAGTCAAAGTAATTAACCGAAGTTAAAACAATGATTCACAGATGTGGAATCCTCCACGTGACAATACATGATTTCAAAGCGGTTAACCGAAGTCAAAAGCAATGATTCATGGAGTTTGTGACAATACTTGTAATCTTTGTTATTGACCGAGGTCAATAACAATGTTTACACGGATATAAGATAATAAGAGATAATCCATTAATAATGATATTTTCAAATGTGAATATCATATTGATAAACAGGTATTAACCTTGAGTTATCAAAATAATATTTGAATTTGGTATACATGCTTCACCTCCGAGTTTTTAAAACAGAACAGTTTAAAGAAAGGGAGGTTATGAGAACTCACCTGAAGTCCTTAGATTATGTATTCCGTATTATGCGCGCTCGCGTGGATAAACTCAAGTCAACTCAAAGATCTGTAAATCACGTGTGCCCGTGCTCATAAGTATTAGTGTTTTATCACTTTATTAACTCTTAGGTGTTTATTTTCGATTATCAAACATCTTGATAACCTTGTTTCATACATTCTAAGCTAAGTTGTACACTTGAACTTTAAGATGATTATCATAAGAAATCATTTAATCTTGCTAGTTTAGATTATTTATTATATAATAATTAGTTATGAATCCAACAGTGTTTTTCCATCACTATATATATTCTCAAGGTTGTGAATTCTCATTATACACATGTCCATACCCATAGTTGCATGCTCCCTTAGATAAGTTGTCATCATGAAACTTAAGTTACTAGATTCTTTAACTTACCGTTCAAGAATATATGTTTAGCTTGACTTATAGAATGTTCAACCCATATAATTTCATAATTCAAATTGATACTTATAAAATAATAACCACTTAATTATCCTTGCATGCATGCATGGGTACGTATATGTGTGTATACCTACATATGTATATACCTACATGTATATTTACAATGATTATGCCCTCCAATTATTTCAATTTCCTTAGAGAAACAAGATTTGATGTTTAACCCCCAAAGAGGCAGCGAACCTTTACAAAAAAAAAAATATAGGTTCGGCTCCTAAGGTGGCTAGGGTTCGGCTAAGGGTTAGTCATCTAGAGAGTTCGTAGCTTTAACCTCATAAGGTTCGGCCGAGAGATTGCATGGCCAAGGTTCGGCCATGAGGCAATGGTTCGCCCCACAAAACTCTAGGGTTCGCCTGCTATCAAGAGGGTTCGTTGACTGGCTAGGGCTCGCTAGGGTTCGCTGGGTGCCAAGGGTTCGTTGGTGGCTGCATGGGGTTCGGCCCAGGGCTCGCCACCCATGGTTCGCAGTCATTAGCAAGGTTCGGCGACTGTTGCAGCAGGTTCGGGACAGGCCAGGGTTCGTCGATGGCATGCCTGCCTATGCAGGGTTCGGCTCACCTTTTTCCCGCCCAGCTAGGGTTCGTGAGGACCAAGGGGTTCGGCCCTCACCTGCTGTCACGACCGAGCACTGTTCATCATCATCCTCATCGCATTTTACAGGTTTAAGGTCGTCCCTAGTTCCCCTCAACTCAATAAAAATTCGATTAACACATTACAAAACCCGAAATCCCGATTTAAGCGAGTATCTATAAACAAAATAGGGTTTTCACCCAAAACCGAAAATAAAATGGATCTCTTACCTTCAAATCGTGAGCAAATGATAACTTTCTTGGTATCTTCGTGTTCCTCTCGATCTCACGAACCCGTAGGGACCGGAATCTCTCGAATCGGTTGAGAAACGAATTCAAAAAGCTAGAGAGAAGGTGGAGAAAGGTTGTGTGTGTGTTTTTAGAGAGAGAAAGTTTTTAGAGAATGAAGGAGATGGTGGAGTATCCCACCATTTATGTTCATCCCGTCCCCGCACGTCCGGTCTCGTTTTTTTATAAAGATAACTTACTAAATGTTCGGTTTTCACATAAACATATTTAAAACATTAATGAGTTTGAAAGAATCATATTTCGTTTTAAATAAAAAGGAATTAAATAAAAATCGTTTAAGTACAACAATTCCGTTTAATCTCATTAAATTACATATTTAATTAAATTAATTTACGCGTTTCCATTTAAGGTCATGATTCCTAATAAACGTTTTAAGTTTTCATTTATTAATTTAATATCGTTTGATATTATTTATTTATCTCGTCGAAACACGTTACTCGCGTACGTATTCGTAAAGATCGTCACCTCTGCGAATCCAACGGTCGTATCGTATTTCGATTCGATTTACGATTTATGAAATATCGTTTCAGAATATCATTCTTAATAATTATATTCGTGTGAATCGTCACCCACGCGAATACATTTATTCAGTTAATATTTCTGAATTAATATTCGCGTTTAATTAATGTTAGTAACCTCACATCGCGTAATTAACTCCAATTATTTAATAACTTTAATATTATCATTTTCCCAAACCAAAACCCACTAAACGCTAGTCACTGACACATCCATAATAGACCGAAATATGCATATATATAGGGCATATGTAAGGGTCAGTCGCAACTGCCCTAGCCACCGTCCCACCGCTATTTCGATAAACCATGACCATGGGTCCTTGACTACGTTTAGCAACCAGACTCTGACAAACTCCCAGTTCCATTCCAAACCATTCTCGAACCAATAATCCATCATCATCAGTAATACACTGCGATAAACTTTATGGGTCTGTTTAGCTGAATTACAACTAAACTTCCTGTGGTTTACGCGTATAATAAATGTGTTATAACATGCATACCAGTAACAGCGTTAATATCAGTAATGTAAATCAATAATTTCATAATCATTCATAATTATAAATCTCCGGTCGTAACAGTACAATCGTACGGATGTAAGGACGTACGGACAACCGAAAGTACAGTGATGTTACAACAGGGAAGCCAAGGGGGTAACAATTAGGCTAGAAACCCTTGGTTGAGAGGATCAAATGTTAACTCTTCCTTATTTTGTTAACCGAATAACTACATCTTATTACTTTGGGGCCCACATTAAGGTAAATCTAAAGGTTGTGATTTTATTTTTTTTAATTAATGTAGGGCCTACTTACATTAATAGAAAAATAAGAAAAAACCTACACATTTATATTTATTTTAATGCGGACCCCAAAGTAATAAGATTTAGTTATTCGGTTATCGCAATAATAAAAGGGTTAACATTCGAACCATCCCCTATATATATATATAATATATATATATATATATATATATATATATATATATATATATATATATATAGGGCTGGATTTTTAATAAACCACTAAATGTGTACTAACTTTGGCAATATGAAGCCAAATCTTGGATTATTTTTTGAACATCATTGTAACACATTTAAAACACTATGTTCTTTTATGAGTTTGTGTAAATTCATCACCGTTTAAAAGATAAGGTCGTTGTAAGTGTTTTTTGCCCAAAACTTACGACGATGTTCTCTCTTAAACAGTGATTTAATTTACACAATCTTATAAAAGAACATAATGTTTTAAATGTCTTACAATGATGTTCAACAAAAAAATCAAAGATTTGGCTTCATATTGTCAAAGTTATTTTGGTGAGTTAGTACACATTTATATATATAGGATTTGAATCTTATATTAACTCACTCTTATAGTGCTGACTTAATAACTCCGCCAACATCAACTTGATTCTTTTATTTTTTTTATCAAAATCTTTATTTTACATGTATAAGATTATGTTTTTTTTTTTTTTTTTTTACAAATTAAAAGTGCATGTTGTCTTACATGCACCAATGTAAATATTAAACATATAAATAATTGATTTGCAGCATAAATATATTGATTTATATATATGAGAGTGAGATTTTTGCTGTGTGATCATGTTTCTTTCTTAAGAATATGAATGAAGTGCGAATCAATTATGTGGTGTGTATCCACTTAGAATCCAAAAGGATAAGTACTGATCGATAATTCTTTTAATTTCTTTGATAGGATAAACTATAGAAATCAATTTGTGCATCATCCAACTTTGCATCAAACCTACTTCCTATAGGCCGGTTTATTTGGCTAATTAATTAATTAATTAAAATTAAATATTCTTTTATTCATTACCACTAATTAATTGATTAATTAATTATCAGTTGTTTTAGCTAGCTAAAAAGATGACTTTTGATCTAAACATAAAATAACTTTTAAAGGTTGTGTGTATGTATGTACGTACGTACGTATGTAAACCTTGATTTTGAAAAACATTACCAATCAACCAATTAATTAAAAAAATTATGTGTTATATATTATTATATATATATGTAACTTGTACGTCATATGTACGAGTTACATGCGTATGCTTTTGAGTTACATATACGTAACTTCGTGATATACATATCTTTATTAAAAGTTTTTTTCCTCGTAACATATTTAACCTTACAATAAAAATTGTGAAAAAAAATTAAAAATTTATTGGTTAGTATAAGTTTTCTTGTTTTCTCTAATATAATGAGTTTGCTTATGAACCTTTCTATATAAATATTTATATAAGGTGAGGTTATAGTAAAAAGGTTAAATTGATGAGAAGTATGAAAAGAATTGCGAGCCATTGGATGTATAATTTAATAATTGAGATCAAAGTTGTAAAAAAAGTTAGTAGAAATGTATTTTAGTCATGGTATATATATATATATATATATCATGAGTTGATAGATGTGTATTATTAATTAATGAGTTAAATGCCAAAATGGTCCCTGTGTTTGTATCAAAAATGTCATTTTAGTCCCTAAATAAAATTTGTTGCCATTTTAGTCCTTGTTTTTTAATTTAGTTGCCAATATAGTCATTCGTCTAAATTTTTGTTGCCATTTTAATCCTTGTGTTTGAAATTTAATTGCCAGTATAGTCCCTAAAATGGCAACAAGAAGGACTAAAATGGCAAGAAATTTTATTTAGGGACTAAAATGACATTTTTGATATAAACACAGGGACCATTTTGGCATTTAACTCTTAATTAATTGTACGTACGTACGTAGTGTCGGCCAGCCAATTAACCAAAGTGCCAAAAACACACAGCTTTAAAAACAAAACAACTGCTATAGCCTATACGTGTTTGATTTCATTACGTCAAACCGTATATATATATTATAACCAACACAAAAATGCTTCATGACTTCAACTTAATTAGTGGAAAGCTTCACAAAGTGCTTAAATTCATGGTGATCCTCACACACATATTAAATATATGCTTCTAATTATTAGATGGCATATGCTTCTAACTATCGTTGGTGTCAGTGACAAAGCTTGAATAATTTTAATCTACGGTAAGAAAAATATCAAGTGGGGGTGCCTCACTAACCTCCGTCCCTGGCTGGTGTGTTGTTGTTTAATGCCAATTCACTTCAGATCTATACGTTGCATCGGGTTTGATATACTAATATAATGCCTATTGTTGTAACTCACACTTTGAATGTCATCACAATGATTGCCATATGAAACTTTCGAATAGTTGATATTACTATCTGAATTATTGTTTGAAATTTCGGATATTCAAGATTTCAAATTCTACTTTATATTGTGAATTAGAAAGGGATACGTGTAGAGAACTAAAAAAAATCAATTATAATCATATGATTTAAAAGGGATAAAAAGTTTCAAGCGAAAGAAAGTTATTTTTACAATGTTTTAAAAACCGGTTCGAACTGGCCGGTTCAACCGGTTGCCGGTTACTAATCCGGTACGAAACACTCCGGTATTATGCAGGTTCCTTCGATCAATTGTGCCGCCGGTTTAAACCGGTATTTCTGGTTTCAAAAAAACACAAAATTTCGGCGTTTAAGCAATTTTCGGCTTTTAAGCGATCGTGAACTTGATGTGTTTAACATGCCAATGTCATAATCTTATTATACACTTTTATTTTAAAAAAAATTATTAGAATTTGAGTACTTTTAGATTGTTTTGGATGAATTTAAGTACGTTTTGAATTGTTTTTTGATGAATTTGTATACGTTTTGTAAACTTATTTGAGTATAAGTTGTATTTTTATAGAATTTTATGGTTAATTAGTGTGTTCGGTTGAACCATCCGGTACAACCCGGTTCAACCATTTTTTAGCCAAATACGGTACACCTAAAATACCGGTTTTTAAAACATTGTATTTTTATGTACTTTAAGCTTGTAATTGAATTTAGTTTTTTTTTTTTTATTTCTTTAGTTCAAAAAGAAATTAGCATTGGTTTTTAATTTTACATCCCTCCCACTTTATATAAACAGTATTTTAATTTATAAAAGTAATTAAATTACTAAAAAACAATTAAAAACATACAAAAATATATAAATGTATACTTTGGTTTAGACTCAAATTTTCTTATTATTTATAGCGTAAAAACAATCATACAAATATATAAATATTATATTTCAGACGAATATTCAAAATATCCAAAATTTTTAAAAACTTTCAAAAATTACTATCTAGTTCCAAATCCAAATACCAATATCAAATTTTTATTTGAAAGAATTCATATATATATATATAATTGAGGTTTGGCTAAAAAGTCTTAAAACCATAAAAAGTGTGAGAAGCAATCTCAACCATTAGATCACTTGGTTTTGTGGTTGAGATTAATCTAGTGGTATTTTCATAAATAATTATAAGTTAAAACCATCAGTAGGGGTATAATTGGAAGATCTAGCTCCTACACATGCAAGTCACATGCATTTTCCTCCATTTTTTTAAACGTTCGTAACTTTTTTATACGTAAGTATTTTTTTAAAAAAATTACACCATAAAATCAAGCATTTTTTTATCTTTCTAATGAGTATAATATTAGTATATTTTTTAAAATTAAAATAACAACCTAGAACGAGTTTCACGAACCATATGTTTAGGGTGTTTTTCCAATATATATGAAACTGATCTTTTATGGTGTTTTTTACACATATGTATGTTTTATGGTGTTTTCAAAGATATTTTATAGTGTTTATGATGTTAACATTTTATGTTATTTTTTGGTGTTTGCGTATTAATAAAACTAAAAGAGGGCATTTTTTGGTGTTTTTGAAAACGAAAAACACCATAATCACCTAAGTTTATACGTGGTGTTTTTAACTTGGTTTATGTTATTTTTTCGAGATATTTTATTGTTTATGGCGTTTTTTCAAGATACGTTATTGTGTTTATGGTGTTAACATTTTATGGTGTTTTTGTGTTCGAATATTCATGAAACTAAGACCAGGCATTTTTATGGTGTTTTTAAATACTAAAAACACCATAAATCGATGTGTTTCATAAACATTTGAAAATCACCATAACAAAAACACCTAGTTTCATGTAACGACCTGTTTTCAATAAATCAAATACAATTGAAGTAATCGAAAGTAGAATGGTTTTGGTTATTAAAAATTTAAAATATGTGAGAATTACGTCATAAATGGCAAGAGCACATGTGATCGTTCTAGAAATCCATGTTGATTTGATGATTGTAATTATTAGAGGTTGATAGTATGCGAGAAATGATGAACGTGGGCGAAAACCGTGCGCGAAACGGAGTTACAGATTGTCCGGAATCGCGAAAACAAGATAAGATCAAAATTTCCGAAATCTGATGTGGGGCGGTACGCCCCGGGCCAACCCTCGGGCTGGGGCTATGCGCCCGGCGGCCTATGTCGGCAAAAGTTGGGTTAAATGGATCAGATCGCATCAGAATGCATTTTTTCAATTATTTTCGATCATTTTCGACTTCCAGACGCCCAAAAACAGTTTTTTAGCATCCAAACTCCATTTTGAAGGTTTCTAAACATCCCGAACGCGCTAGGGAACGTTTCTGCAAGTCCTGATCGCTATTCTACCCGCAGAAATCCGTCAGATTAGGTAACGGTTCGTTTTATCCTACTGGTTCAATATTTTGTGGATTAAATCTAGTTTTAAATGTATTAGTATGATTATGGGTATTGATTATTGCCTAGTAGATAACTAGGGATTGTTAGAAAAACGAAGAACTAGGTATTTTAACGGTGAAATCTTGATTTTGATCCGTTATAATGCCCGTTTGTTATGAAACTCATATTGTTGAGTATGATTATTAGTGGGGTGATTAAAGAGTGGTTTTGATGGTCTTGGATCATCCTTTAGAATGATAAATTAACGTGTAAAGTTGAAAGTTAATAATTTTAGCTAAAACGATGTTGTGATAATTTAAATATGATAAAGAACATGTGTAGATTAATTTCTACACATGGGTTATTGATAAAAGCCTTAATGAGGTTTTGATTGAAAATAAAGAATGAAACATGTCAAATGAATTAGATTATATAAATAACACAAGTTGTGTGTTCGTGTTGTTAAATCCTGTTATATGTGAATATATAATAGGAAGAGGAGGTGAATCTAATTCTAGAAGGCCTGGGAAAGAGTTGGAAATTGTTGATAACTCTTCAAATTAAGGTAAGTTACCTATTTGATTGAACTTGCAGTTAAGGACTGGGTGAGTCCATACTACAAGTGATTGTGTTATATGTGATTGTGGTTATCGTTGTTGCATGATTCACAAGGTGTGTGAACATGTGGTGATCTACGAATGCGTAGATGTTGAATTGGTAATGTGCATGTTTAGATTCACAAGGTGTGTGAACGTATAACTTGCAATTCCAATGTAAAGGATTCACAAGGTGTGTGAACATGTGGTGATCTACGAATGCGTAGATGTTGAATTGGTAATGTGCATGTTTAGATTCACAAGGTGTGTGAACACGTGGTGATCTACGAATGCGTAGATGTTGAATTAGTAATGTGCATGTTTTGATTCACAAGGTGTGTGAACGTATAACTTGCAATTCCAATGTAAAAGATTCACAAGGTGTGTGAACAAATGGTGGATTGGATATGTGCATGTTTAGATTCACAAGGTGTGTGAACGTATAACTTGCAATTCCAATGTAAAGGATTCACAAGGTGTGTGAACATGTGGTGATCTACGAATGCGTAGATGTTGAATTGGTAATGTGCATGTTTAGATTCACAAGGTGTGTGAACGTATAACTTGCAATTCCAATGTAAACGATTCACAAGGTGTGTGAACACGTGGTGATCTACGAATGCGTAGATGTTGAATTAGTAATGTGCATGTTTTGATTCACAAGGTGTGTGAACGTATAAATTGCAATTCCAATGTAAAAGATTCACAAGGTGTGTGAACAAATGGTGGATTGGAAATTTGCATGTTTTGATGTAGACATTTGAAATTCAAGTGTCAAATTGTAAATTGTGAATTTTGTGAAATATGATGCACAATTGGTGTTTCGTGTGTTTATATATATGTGTTATATTACGTTATAATAATTGTGCATGAATGGGGGATGTATTGAGGTTTTTGGTTGAAACGAACCGTTAGTAAATCGTTTTGAATGTGGTTAAATGTTGTCATCAACATTTTATTTGAAACCTCATTAGTGTATCCATATGGTGTTATGGAGTACACGCGGTGAATGACGAGGTAATCTTACTTAGTTCTAACGAACTAATGGTGAATTTAAATGTGGTGCTTACATGTACAAGGGAGTAGGGTGAGCGGTGATGGTGATCGGGAATCGAACGTGGAGGCTCGTGTGGTGGTTTAATATATAAATAATTGAACATGCGTGAAGCTTTTGTGTAATAAATGTTTGGTGGAGTTTGTAAACATGCTTAAACTTAAACTTGTTTTTAACAGATGTTGGTAATAGTATGTTTAAAAATTTGTAAAACACAAAAGTCGTTTTTGTTTTGACTGGGACCTAACGTAATTTATTAAATAATGTTGTAAAATGTCCTGAGGGGACATAAAAGTGACTGGGGTGTCACATTTCATAAACATTTTATACATGACGTTTTAAACTTAAATGTCAATATATGGTGTATTAAATATGTTCATGGTGTTTTTAATTTATACATAAATGTGTTAAGTTTGTACATGGTGTTTTACATTGGTTATAAATATGTATGTTTTATGGCGTTCATTTTCGGATTTTGCATTTTTTTAAAGTTTGTACATGATGTTTTTAGACTATGTGTCTTGCTGTTAATATGAACATCGTGTTTTAATAGTTTACACATGGTATTTTACACTTAAATTACACAATTAAAAAGTGCCATGTGTAAAATTTCGTGGTTTGAAAACACCATGTGTAAAAACACAAAGTTTAGAACGTCATGTTTTTTAGTTTTCAAAAACGCCATAAAACACTATCTGTAAAATTACATAGTTCAAAAAACGTCATATGTGAAACTACGTAGTTCAAAAACGCCATAAAACACAATGTGTAAAATTATAAAGTCCAAAAACACCATGAATAAAATTACAGTTCAAAAACACCATAAATAAAATTACAATTCAAAAACACTATAAAACGTATGTGAAAATTACACAGTACAGAATCACCATAAAACGTCATGTGTACATGACGCAATTAAAAAACGTTGAGTTTTGTTTATGTTCAAAACACCATAAAACGTCTAGTTTCACAAACAATATGAAAACACCATAAAAACGCACAAGTTTCAAGAACAATCAGGTTTGTTCTTTTTCTATTGTTAAATATAACAATATTATACTCGTTAGAAAGGTAAAGAACTTTGTGATTTTATGGTGTAATTTTTTTTAAAATTTTTTAACGTATAAAATAGTTACATACGTTTAAAAAATTTGGTGGAATTAACATGTGACTTGCATGTGCAGCCTCCATTTATGTGTTGACGTTTATACCCTTTAACATAAAATACACGTGTCACATTCTCGTGCCTTCTCACGCATCTCATGGTTTTTAGCCTTCTTAAAATATCACTCCCCTATATATATATATATATTTTAACACCTTTAGAGCATGTGTAGTGAAACGTGAGGAGGGGCTTGGCCACTCTCTATCACGCCCTCACCCCTCACAACACCACTACACACAGAGGCGTGACCACCATGTGGTTTCAAATTCGTGACCACGGTCACAACGTGAAGGAGGAAGAAGGGGAAAAGGAAAGGGTGATGGGGCTTGATGAGGAGGCGATGATAACACATGTTGTGATGCCGTGGAGTGATAAGGGGGTGAGTATGGATATGTGATCATACACATAACCAGGCAGCGTTGCTTATTCAGATATGAGGAAGGAGTGGCAGGTATTACAGTGATTGGAAGCAAAGAGGAAGCAACATGTCGCTTGTCGACACTCGGCAGTATGTTGAAGGGGTGGAGGTGGGGTTGGGGCTGTGTGATGAGGATTACAGTTGAAACAACATGATAGGGTCTAATGACAGAAAAATACTGCCGGTGGAGATTGTGTTTGCCGGCGTTTGTTGCCGGAGATTATTGTTAGGCTATGTGTAATGGAAGGGCTTGATGGAGGCTTGACCGATGACATGCAAGCGTCACGCAGGAGGCTTGATGGGGCTTGATACATGTGTAATAGGGGGGGGGGGGGGGGGGGTTGATGGAGAGGGTGATCAATGATGTGGATTTTTTTTATTGGTTAAAAGAAAATCCAACCTCCATCACGCTTGTGACCATGGTCACCAGAGACCGGTCACGGGCTTGTGTAATGGTGGAGAAGGCATGACAGGATCTTGAGGATCGTCACTTGGTGGAAGTCACGCCCCACTACAGATACCCTTAGACTCGTTGGGCCAGAAGAAAGACGAGCCATTGTTCTCCCAGACCACCCATTTGCAGCAACCGAAGAGTTCCAAGATACATCTCTATTAGGTAAACACCTTGTGACCTTCCATTCCTATTTGAATGCAGACCCTTTTTTAAAACAGCAAAACAGCAAGATGGGTGGGTTTGTAACTCAACCCACAAATTATCAGACCCAGAACATGCTTCTACATACGAAGTGCTCTTTCATGAAATTTATGTTTACGTATCATGACACTGAAAAAGACATGTTTTTGAGGAAATTCATGAAACATTCAGAATAAGTTTTTATAAATTTGAGAGCAATACATATAGGGGTGTTCAAAAAAATCCGTATCCGAAATATCCGAATCCAAAATATCCGAAAAAATCGGATATCCGGAAGCTCGGATATCCGAAATTTCGGATTCGGATTCGGATACCAATTTTGAAAATTTTCGGATAGTTCGGATATCCGATATCCGAAATAGTTTTTTTTTCCGGATATTTTTTCGGATATTCGGATACTTTCTTCGGATAATTTTTCGGATATCCGAATATTTTTCGGATATTTTTCGGATATCCGGATAATTTTCGGATATTTTTCGGATATCTGGATAATTTTCGGAAATTTGGATATCCAAAATATATATTTTTTTAAATTTTTTATTTTTTTTTGATTTCGGATATCCAAACGGATATCCGAATCCGAAATTTTCGGATATCCGAAGTTCGGATATCCGAAGTTCGGATATCCGAAGTTCGGATATCCGAATCTCCGGATATCCGAATTTGAACACCCCTAAATACATGATCCTGAGGCAAGTAACCTTTGACCTGTCCAAATTTTGACACAATAAATCATCTGTGATCAACATGAATGTTAGACATGATTTGTACAAAATTTATTATACATTCATTTCTAAATGTAAGTTCCTAATAACTTGATCAAATCCAACAACAATTATAAAGCATAACTTTAGTCTAGATCATCTGAGAGTTACCCATCAAACAGGTAATTGAGAACCTTTTATCAAGTTACACTTATTTACAAAGAATAAGACAAGTAAATATACGACTCACTTTGAGCGCCATCAGCTGGCTCACCTTCTCGTATCTTCAATAATTTTATGTCAGGACTGATTAGTAATTAATAGTGTTTGTTCATTTATCATCTTGAAATAATGCCTTGGAAACAGGGTTACTCCTTTCACCTTCATTTTGTTGAGTAGCGCATGAAGGTTTGTTATCTGTCAAAGGGGTTTCACAAACAACACTGTAACTAACCCTCTTATGTTTCTTCCTTTTAGGCTCAGGTTTGGCTTTCATGGTCTTTGACTGCTTTGGAGCCCATACCCGTTGCAAATCCGGCAAACCTTCTAGCCCGTTCTCTCCTCTCACGGGCCTCATTTAACTTCCGGGCATGATCTTCTTTTGTTTCACATTCATGACTCTTGTTGACCTCTTCAAGTTGATGACAAGATTCATCTTCTATAGATAATGAATCTAGAATCATCTTACATGCTGAGGTATCATTTCTCTCGTTTTTCTCTATCCATGATTGATTGCTGTCCTCACTGTTGAACATGACTGCTTGATCTTCAGTTTCTTCACCAAATGGCAAGAGGTCCATTTGATCATAGATTTTGTCCACCACATCTCCAAGAGTATGTGAATAACTGAAAATTGATTACTTTTGTTTTCATATTACCAAAATTTCAAATGCTGATAATACAATCTTTATTATATTGGACCTCAATCAAGAATTCAAACTAAGATCAACTACTTTATAGGTCACCCAAGTAATATTTGATTTCATTTTTCGGCTAAAAACATGGCAGATGACAAAAAATTGTCCTTCCCTAATTTAGAAAGAGAAAATTTTTGTCATTTTTTAAGAAAGTATAAGGGCTTTTTCGTCCAGCACGTTTTGTTGCCGGAATTGGTGTATGAAATCTATGGAACCAGATTGATAGAAACTAGAAATTAGATTAACTAAGAATAAGAACAGTGAGATGACCAAATTTGAAAGAGTTTGAGTACAAACAAGACAGTAATTCAAGACAACCAAAAACATAAACAAGAACTGGAAATATAAGCCTAAAACTAGTCGTAAGTTTATGCCACCTTTCCTCACCCTCTCGTATTTTTGGAGCACTCTCCCACTTCTTTGATTTTCGAATCACCTCACGCCATTTTCCATTGACTGGGTCCATGGGTTGGGTCCAATTTGACTAAGCAGGTTGCAGGGTTCGTATCACAGATACATACTTGGGTGGCTATAAAGTAGTTTCAATATAAAAATTGCACGTATATAAAAAGTTTGTATACTTATATAGCCTCCATGTATATTATCCCTAGTATATAATTACTTACACAATATATAGGTTCTTTTTGCTGCAAGAAAATTACTTGTGTAAGAATAAGGATAATTGCATAACAAGGTTACCAATTTTGATCTAATTTTTGTTTTAGATAACCATATTTATCATAAAGCAAACCATTACATTCGCAAAAAAATTAATATAACCCCTCAAATTTGAATTTTATTTGATACAACTCAAACTTCAAAAAATATCTATAAAATCATGTTGAGCTTTTTGCAGCATTGAATTGGCGTTCATTGTTACATTTACATGCAGTTATAATTCTAAATACAACTTTTATAACTTTGATAGTTTTTCTAGCCTAAAATTAGTTGGTCACCCAAGATAGAAACCGGACTAAAATTGGTTATATTTTTATGCAAATCATTTTGGCTGGCAGCTGAAATAGCAATATCTAACCCATTGCAAACAGGAAATTAAGGTTAAAGTGTCATTTTATTATGTCATCTTTTTTTAAGTCCTATCTTTATTTCTTTTCACGTCGTATAAATGCACACTGTTAAATAGGTTAAAACTAGATGAAAAAACTATATCAAGAAGAAAAGATGTGGATGTAAGTACCTTGTTTTTATGGTCCTCTCAACATAATCATAAAGGCTCACACCACCATGAAAACCTCCTTCCACAAGGTACTGAATGATATCCAAAAGGGAGCAAATTTGTTTCACTAGTTTCATCTTCACAAACCCTTTGATACTTCCAGCATATTCTGACTGAAGTATCTCCAGACGGAGCAAAATTTGTAATTCATATCTTAATATTGTTAAAGAAAAGATTAGAGCAAATGGGGATATGCTACGTAAGATTAACAAAATAAAACAACTGAAGGATACTCTCGGACCAGGTATTCTGAAATAGAACCTGGATTGTCCTTGTGTTCCTTAAAATCCTTGGGCTCACATAGTAGCAACTTGATAATTTCAGCAATTTGTAACGTACAAGATTCATCAAAATTTTCCATGGCTTCATGCTTTAGACGTAACCAATAAATGGATGAATTTACAAGCCTCTCTGCCAGAATCTTCAAATCCACTCCGTCAGATTTTAGCCCATGTTGAATTTTCCTAGGTAAATTACTAAAAAATGATTCTACGGTTTCTGAACATGAAGCTAAAGCAGCACCATCCTGCATTCTTGACAGATTAGAACAGACATGCATTGATAAAAGTTCATCATTTTCTCTGTTGCTTGCAGTCAAACTTTAACTTGTATTTGTCTCTTTCTGTTGATTTGAATCTTGACCCCTTTGGCATGGTCCATGTGACATGTTATTAGTGATAAAATGTGTTTTTTCACTTCTTTCATCCAGCATTTCAAAAACTTCAATTTCTTTGACTTTTTTAAACAATTGGTAAAGTAAACCTCTGCTATGTCCACGTCTGAAAACTCATATGATGCCTTGCAGAATGAGCTCCATGTAAGGTCCTGATAGGTATGTTTTTTCATCTTGGTTCTATTTACATCACTTACATGAACACATTTCCTTGATGGAGAAACGCTCTTTTGAAAATCAGTGTCACCTTGAGGGAAGTTCTCATTCATGATAACTGTTCCACCAGAATTTTGAATGAAAGAATGGTTATTATCTAGGAGCAATAGAACAGCTGAATGAATTGTGAAGGGTTCGAGAATCCCCGTGCAAGAATCCCCATTACAATTTGATAAAGATAACAAAGCCCAATAACCCTCTCTATAAAGAAAACTAAGAAAAATCTGCCAAGTTGGAACAGTTTTTTTCTCAAATAACACAGAGTTCTCTCCTGCAAGTAGTTCAAGGACCCTATCTGCAAAAAGATTGTCAAAACCATCCTTCCCTTTTTTGCCATATTCTGCAGACTGGACTATGAAAAAGTCAGATGAAAATTCTTCAGTATATCCATACTTGGTGTACTTCTGAACTGATGTAACAAGCAATTTCATAACTCCATCATTCAAACTATCTAAAAACTTGTTCACAAAATCAAGATGTTGATCTTTTGAGCTAACGAGTTCCCCTGTTCTATCAAATCTATGCGTGGACGATTCTTTCATGCGCAGCAATTCAAGATCACAGCATTTGCACTCTAAAGGCTCACCACTGACACCCAAAATTTCAAGGTTCAACTGCCCACGGATTGTATCACCTAATCTACAAGATTCTAACAACTTAGATGACACCACAATATTCGGATATATCAATCCGAAAGAAACAAGAGCAGAACCTAGAACAATCGAATCTGATGAACAAAAGCCCCAACCAAATTTTCTAATATCAATGCCAATAAGAACAGAATCATTAATTTCAAGTTGTTCTTCACGATTGCCAGTATCTACCCAACAAAAATGAATATCCTTCCCGTTAAAAGCATTATTAACAGCATCAAAACAATCACGAAATCTATCTCGATAGCCGTCTAAATCCATGGGACACTTTTCATTTACATCAACACATATAAATTCGGCTAATGATTTAGAAACCGGAGACAACAAGATAACCAAATTAGAAGGAACACGCATACCATCAAGCTGCGTCTTAGCTGAAACGTCATCGATATCGTACTCCCAATCATAATCACGAAGGAGCTGAACCAGGGATCCGACTGTGTGTAACAAATTTGAACGAGAACAAGTCAATTGAGTAGACGATATAGAAGTGAGAGTGTTAGAGAGCAAATGAAGGGTTTGCGATGGGGAATTGAAGGAGAGAGAAGCAGAAGATGTAAATTATGAACAACTAACTAATCACACCACAATAATTGGAATAACTCTCCACTTTATTAATCACCGAGAAAATCAACTCAAAACTCAATGACTCAATTCGTTAATTCTGATTACATCTCAACCAGAATTTATAGACCAAAAAACAATTATCTTGAAACCATAATGTAACACTCAAACCTTGCACACGATTACACGTGTCCAATCTTGGTCCCAGTTTAAACTTTATCGTAAAACTAATGTTCGGAAGCGTGAAATTTCATTTTTTATAAGTTAAACACACTTAATTTCAATCATTTACATTTATGATTAATAAAAACTTGTGTGTTTAAATTTGATCTCACCAAAGATTTACATAATGTTTGGTTCTGTTTCACAACGTGCCCGATCTGATGGCCCAATGCATATCTATCTTTAACCTGTAACATCACATATAAGTCACAATTAGTTCATATGAACTAAGTAAGTAACCCCAATGGTTTCTCAACAACAAAATGTATAAATACATTTTTCACAATCAATATTCAAACTAAGTCATTTCTATTCGAATTGACTCTCACCAGGTAATAATATCACATTACCCATCATCAACTATTGTTCAGATTAATTTAATCAAAATTACACTATGGTGTTCACATTTCTATACTTCCACCATAGCTATTTGTCAGCACATCTGACTATTCACACATTTGTGATATCATAAATAATTCAAGTCTTAAGATGTTCACCCACCGGTACTTCCATCTAAGACAATTGCCAGCACCTCTGGCTATCCACCATTGTGGAGTCATATTTATCAAGTCTAAGATGTTCACCCACCGGTACTTCCATCTAGACAATTGCCAGCACCTCTGGCTATCCACCATTGTGGAGTCATATTTATCAAGTCTAAGATGTTCACCCACCGGTACTTCCATCTAGACAATTGCCAGCACCTCTGGCTATCCACCATTGTGGAGTCATATTTATCAAGTCTAAGATGTTCGCCCACCGGTATTTCCATCTAGACAATTGCCAGCACCTCTGGCTATCCACCATTGTGGAGTCATATTTATCAAGTCTAAGATGTTCACCCACCGGTATTTCCATCTAGACAATTGCCAGCACCTCTGGCTATCCACCATTGTGGAGTCATATTTAATTCAATTCCCGAATTAACCGATTAGCCACACATTTGTGGTTCAACAATTTAGTTTCCGGATTAACCGGTTAGCCACACATTTGTGGTTCAATAATTTAGTTCCCGGATTAACCGGTTAGCCACACATTTGTGGTTCAACAATTAAATCAATTTCACCGGCTCATCCGACTAAATTTTAATGCATTTATATTATGCACACCACACAAGCATAACATTCATTTTGAAACTAATAATGCCTTCTCAAAGGTCTTATAATTCCATTAGATTCATTAATCAAGTTATGCCCCATTATTTTATAAACACCAAATCATATTAATCAATCACCGGGTCATCCAGTTATTCTAATGCAAATATATTGCATATACGTTTCCCATTGAAACTTAACAAACACAAACTAAAGGATTTCTCATCCTATAGTTTCAATCACATATTTAACATTATTCACATATATCAAATACGCAAGTAGACTCTTTCTACTACTTATATGTAATGTTACAGTAAGTTGAGTAACTTACCTGGTTCAAGCGGTTGTTCACTTCCTACAACCTCTTTTCCACTTCTGTGGCTTATCCCTTGACTTTCACCGTCAATACCTGATCTAACGGATTTCTACGGTTAAAACAACGATCGGGACTTGAAAACACGATCCTATGCGCGATCTGGATGATTAGAAGCCTTTAAATTGAGGGTTTTAGACTTAGAAATGGTGGTTTGTTCGTCTGGAGCAAAAACCAGTCGAAAGGATAAGAAAATCACGTTAAAAAATGCGATCTGATCTTTAAAAGACACTTTTGCCGACATAAGTCATGGGGCGTACCGCCCCAGCCTAGAGCTTGGCGTGGGGCGTACCGCCCCAGGGGGTTTTCATCAAATTTTTGATTTTTAACTTCTTTTCGCGATTCCGGACAATCCGTAACTCCGTTTCACGCACGGTTTTCGCCCACGTTCATCATTTCTCGCATACTATCAACCTCTAATAACCAAAATTGCTAAATCATCATGGATCTCTAGAACGATCACATGTGCTCTTGCCATTAATGACGTAATTCTCACATGTTTTCAAATCACAACAACCACAATCGTTCAATTAACGATTATTTTCAATATATATTCATTACTAAAAACCGGTTGTTACAAATCTCCCCTCCTTACAAAGGTTTCGTCCCCGAAACCGCTTATATCTTAACAGAAATGAAAATATTTCTTCCTATCATCTTCTGACTTCAATGTGGTGTCGGATTCCCTTTTGTTTTTTTTCCATTGACCCTTTACCTGGTTAAAGGACTTGTTTCTCAAATGTTTGACCTTTCGGTCTAATAAAGCTACCGGCTTTTCCACATTGTTCAACTTGTCATCAATTTCCAAGTCTTCTAGTGGCACATAAGCCGATTCATCCGCCAAACATTTTTTCAGATATGACACATGAAATGTATGCCATTCAATTCCTCCGGTAGCTCAAGACGATAAACAACCTCGCCAATTCGAGCTATAATCTTGAATGGTCCAATGAAACGCGGCTTAACTTCCTTGGCTTTCTAAAACATATAATATCTTTCCAAGGAGAGACCTTTAACAATACAAAATCTCCCACCTGGAACTCAATAGTCATCCTATGCTTATCAACATAGGAATTCTGACGGTCTTGTGCCGCCTTCAAATGAACTAGTATATAATCTATTCGTTCATTCGTTACTTTAACTACCTTTTTATTAGCCAATTCTCATTGCCCAACTTCTCCTCAACACAGGAGTACAACATTTCCTCCCATACAACATTTCATATGGAGGCATTCCAATACTGGAATGATAAACGTTATTGTATGAGAACTCGGCTAAAGGTAATTAATCATCCCAGACTCCTTGTTTGATGATTATACCAGACTCCTTCTGTGTAACCTCAATGCCAAGGTAGTATGATAGAATTCCCAAGTCACTCATTTCGAATTGCAGCTTCATCTCCTGCTTGAACTCTTTGATTTTTTCTTCATTCGATCCTGTGATAATTAGATCATCGACATAGATTCCAACTAATAGACGTTCGGACTCTAAGCACCTTTTGTATACAGCTTGCTCCTGTTGACAGCGTGTGAACCCAATTCCTTTTAGAGTATCATTAAGCTTGAGGTGCTTGGCGAAGACCGTACAAGGCCTTTGACAGTTTGTACATCATGTTCTCCTTACCCTTCTGTACAAAGCCTTCTGGTTGTAGCACAAATACGGTCTCCTTCAACTCACCATAAAGGAAAGCTGATTTTACATCAAGATGGTGTACCGGCCACCCTTCCCGAGCGGCTATTGCTAGCATCAATCGCACTGTTTCCAGTCGGGTCACTGGGGCAAAAACCTCGTCAAAATCAACCCCATGTTCTTGAACATAGCCTTTCGCGACGAGTCTTGCTTTATACTTTACTATCTTCCCCTTCGCATCGCGTTTGATCTTGTATACCCATTTTAGACCGATTGGCTTGTGCCCTGAAGGTAGGTTTGTTAGCGCCCATGTTCGATTTTTCTCAATCGAGTTGATCTCAGCCTCCATTGCTTTCTCCCAATGTTTGTTGCCTCTTGCCTGTTGGTAATTCATGGGTTCCTCTTCTGCTGCCAGTAACAAGTTGGTTTGGCCGCCTCGGTTTATTCCATCATTGACTACAAAATCATTAAGTCTTCTTGGAATTGTTCTAATCCGGTTTGATCGTCTCACCACACCTTGATTGACATCAGCATCTGGCCCAATTTCTTCATCTTGATCCAACGCATGGTCCTCATCAATTGGCTCGAGTGCGTTCTCAATAGGTACTACTTGCTCAGCCTGTTCGTTCGCAAAGTCTTGTTCCTCATGATGCGTTTCAAGGATTGGATTTTTCAAAAACAAAAACGGGTTATCATCTCCTTCAACCTGCTTCCAGGACCAATGTCTGTTTTCGTCAAAAGTTACGGATCGTCTTACACAAATCCGATTCTGAGTTGGGTCGAACATTCGAAATGCCTTTGTCTTGGGTTCGGATCCAAAGTATACCATGGGTTTGCTCCTATCATCGAGCTTCATCTGATTGATCTTGGGTTCGCATGCGTAACCAACGCACCCAAAGACTTTCAGATGGTCTACCCTCGGTTTGCGACCAAATAGGGCTTCGTGTGGTGTCTTTGCTCCGACAGCTTTCGTAGGGCACCTGTTCAATACGTAAACTGCATGCATGATGGCTTCCCCCCAAAATCTTTGAGGCACTCTCATGGATTTTAGCATGCATCGTACCATTCCAACCACTGTGCGGTTTCGTCTTTCGACTACCCCGTTTTGTTGGGGTGAGTAGGGCGCGGTTAATTGTCTCTTGACACCTTGAGTTTCACACCAGCTACTGAACTCAGCTGAAGTGAATTCGCCCCCCCCCCCCCCCCCCGTCAGTCCTTAACGTTCCAATCTTAAGACTGGTTTCGGATTCCACCGAAATCTTGAATCTTTTGAAGGCATCGAAGGCTTGGTCCTTTGTTTTTAAGAGGTAGATCCACATGTAACGTGACAGATCATCGACGAGTAGAAACATATACCTGTTCCCGGCCGGTGTTGGAGGGCTTATAGGTCCACATAGATCACCATGTATTAACTCGAGCAGTCTTGTGGCTCTATAAGTTGCAGCTTGTGGGTACGATTTTTGGGTCTGCTTTCCTACTAAACATGAATCACATATGGAGTGGATGTTGCTGTTTATCTTTGGTATACCTTGCACCATGCCTTTCCGGCTGAGTTGGCTTAGCGCATCGAAGTTAAGATGACCCATTCTGGCGTGCCACAACCAATCCACCTCATTGATTTTTGCTATCAAAGAGATGGGTGATTCTATGTTTAATTGGACCTTGTACAACTTGTTGCTAGTCCGGGGCACTAGCATCATTTGTCTTCTTCTTTGATCGTAGATTGCAAGCTAATCACCCTCCATAACCACCTTAAAGCCTATTTCGGTAACCTGGCCTAGGCTTATTATGTTAGTGCGTAAGGTTGGTATATAGTAGACATCCATTAGCAGTACCTGTTCTCCAGGTTTGCTTGAGAACATTATCGAGCCCCTACCGGTAATTTGCACACTTGAATCATCACCGAACCTTACTCTACCAGTCACCTTTTCATTTAGCTCCGAAAATAATTCCTTGTTTCCGGTCATGTGGTTTGAGGCTCCGTTGTCCAGGTACCACCAGTTCTCCTTCATTGGCTCGGAGTCGAACTTCTTTGGCATCACCTGTTTTTCGTCCAAGGCTATCACATCCTCTGACTGCTTCATCATGTACAACCCCGGGTCTGACTCATCTTCTCTCACGAAGCTTGCTTCTTGGTTCTTTTGTATTCGATCTGGGCACACCGAGGCATAGTGGCCATATTGATCACATCGAAAACATTGAATTTTCGAATGATCTCTTTTGCCTTTCTTGGAGCTTTCAATTCCTTGACCTTGATTCTTCTGGTTTGCGCTGCTGTTGCCAGCTTGATCACGATTCTGGTTGAACTCCCTATTTGGTCCACAACCTCGGCCGCCCCCACAACCACGGTGGCTCGCGACTCCTTTGCCTCGTCCCTTGGGTTTTTGAAACTGAGATGGTTCCGTCTTGGTGAACATTAACTTGCTTAGTTGATCAGTCGGATCTGGTTCCCCTTTAATTCGCTCCTCATACGCCTTTAACCGACCCACGACATCATCAAACGAAGTTCTTCTGAGATCTATCACCTGCTCAATCGATGCAGCCATGTGTAAGAACCGTTTTGGTAATGCTGCCAGAAACTTCTTAACAAGCTTTTCATCTTCCAGTGGCTGCCCCAACGTGACTGCCTTTGACTCGTAGCAGGACATCGTGCTTGCGAACTCATCGATTGTACTTTGATCCTTCATCTTCAGATTTTCGAATTCCGTCATTAACGTCTGTAGTCTGGCTTCGCGTACTCTATCAGCCCCAAGGTTCCGTGTTTTCAACGCCTCCCACATCTCTTTTGCCGTCCCCATGTGACCGATTTGTAACGTCTGTTCCTCTGGGATTGAATGAAACAGGAGAACAATCGCCATATTGTTCTTTGCAGGGTTTAGCGGAATCCCTGGTTCAATCTGATCCCATACACGATGTACATTGAGAATGGCCTTCATCCTCATGCACCATACGGTGTAATTAGTCTTCGTAAGCATTGGACAAAGGATGCTCGACGATCCTTCCTTTACCACCCGTTCCGCGTCTGCCACACCTCAGCAACGCAAACTGTGATAGTTTGTGATTTCTTTGATCGTTGCTGTCTTCAACAAATCTCGAAACCAAGCTCTGGATACCAACTGTAAATTATGAACAACTAATCACACCACAATAATTGGAATAACTCTCCACTTTATTAATCACCGAGAAAATCAACTCAAAACTCAATGACTCAATTCGTTAATTCTGATTACATCTCAACCAGAATTTATAGACAAAAAAACAATTATCTTGAAACCATAAAACTCGGTAACAAACTATAAGATAAAAACTTAAATTAACTAGATAATGATTAGCTCCAATATTTATCCAGTTAACTCCTTTGTATCAGGCTTTCCTCCATGCACTCGGATTCTAGCCCATAACCATTACCAGCCCATATGCTCGAGTCGGGTAATTAGCTTCGGCCCAACAGAAGAATGTTTGGGGAGTATGCGGTGGAGTGTAGATGCGGAAAGAAGAGGGGAAAGAGAGGAGAAGAAGAATTTGAAGGAGGAAAGGGAAGATGAAAAGGGTTGGAAAGATAGAAGGATGTTGGAGGTAGCGATAATGGAGGTGATGTAATTAGGGTTAGTGTTTGGGGATTGGAGCAAGGGATTGAGGTCGATGAGGAGAACGATGCGCTGTGTTTTTGAGAAATCGATAGCGTCCGCCATTGATGGCAGGGATTGGGGTTCCAGAGGTTGGTGATGAAGATAACTATTTTTTGTTAATTAATTTATTATTTTTGCGGATCATGGAGTGCTTGCTTCGTGCCAAAGCTGTCACAACCCACGCCGCGTGCGGAATCCACGGCGCGTGACTATGTGTTCATGTGCCAATGTTGGAGAACAACCCGTGATTACTATGTTTCATAAAGTTAATTTCATTTAACACGCATAACATACATATTATACAAAAAGGTTATCGTAAGATATTTATTATACAATACGTTGTTTAAGTTTTCTTTCTAGGTCACCACTAGTTCTGCTGCTGATCCTGACCTAGATTGATTTGCTGTCGTTCCCCATTACCTGAAACATGTAGATAAAAGAGTCAACTACGAATAGTTGAGTGAGATTCATAGGTTTTGTTACTGTAAAATAATTATTCAAACATTGATTTTTCATGATATAATATTCACAAGTGATCAAGTAGGTACTTTGAAATTGAATCCACCTGGGCATGTAAATCATCAATCCTATTGATAAATGCTAACGTTTAGCTACCCGCTAAACGCCGTGATAATGCTAACGTCTTGCTACCCGCCAGACGCCGTGATAAATGCTAACGTCTAGCTTCCTGCTAGAACGCCGTGATTATGATACTTGAGTTCCCGCATATGATCATACCAGTACTACCAAGGGCTTGATAACAAGTTAATGATGTTCACATCAAGAATATCCCAAATAGCCTCCACATAACCAAAGTTCCCAAGTGATACGCTTGTTTTAATAGTTTGATAAAAGATTTACTCAAAATAGATTGTTATGATTTCCTGATGAAACCGATACATGATTTCACAGAAGTTAATAACTGTTTATCATCATCCCGATGATACTGATATATAATTTCACAAGGTTTGATAAATGTTTATCATGACGTTCCTCATGATAAAAATATATGTTTTCATGGTATTTAATAAAAAATTTGTTATTCAAAGATATCTACATGTTCCACCCCGAGTTTAGAAACAGAACATTAAAAAGGGGAATATGAAACTCACAATAGTTGATAAAATATGTTCTGAAAAGGTAACTACATGTTCCACCCCGAGTGTTAATAAACATTTAAAGGAAGAAAAGAGGGGCTATGATCTCACTGTTATATACTGACGATGATGATCTCGATGTTCAGCTGATAGAAAATCCTATATGCTTCCTATAACAATTTTATGACTACTGAGTTAATCACAACATTTCCGGATTAATCAAATAGATGTTGGTTGTTGATTATTCACTCCATTCCTAGATGAATTTCTGGCTTAAGAATAGTCAATCCTTGTTATTGATCATTCAGGTATCATGAAACATGAGGATGTGATATTAAAATAGGTTTAATAACCATGCTCAATGTACCAATCTGACTGTTATCATAAACATCAGATTGTTATCCCGGTGATTAATAGTATGCTTATCATTAGTTTGAAACACTTGGATGAAACCTAGCATTTCAAGAAATGATCAAGACAATCATAATCATTGTTACAATCAAATGATTTAAACCATTATAATCATTATTGTGGTTTCATGAAAACCGGGCATTATAACGGCCCAAAACAAGGATTTACCCGTTAGAACATCGTGTTCTTTGTTTATAATCATTCCTAGCCATCATCTAGGCAATAATCAACAACCCTAACTATCTCAATACGTTCAAAAACAAGATCTGATCAATCAATATCAAGTTAGAAGGTTAAAAACAAACCGTTACCTAATCTGACGGATATCTCGGACAGAAATGATGATCAGAACTTGTAGATACGATCCCTAGTGCGATCCGGACGTTTAGAAGCTTTCAAAATGAAGATTGGATGGTAAAAATGTGATATGGAGGTGTTTTTTGTGCGTGAAATGACGAGATAAGATGAAAATTTGAGTTTTCTTTGCGATCTGATCTTAAAAACTCGTTTTTCAGCCGCCAGACACCCCGGGCGCATCGCCCCAACTGGGAGGCTTTCCCGGGCGTACCGCGCGGATGTGAATTCGCAGATATTTTGGTTTTCTTCGTTTCGCGATTCCGGGAGCATACGAACTCCGTTTTGCGCACGGTTTTCGCCTACGTTCACGATTTTTCGAGCTCTTTCCAATGGTTATAATTTCAAGACCTGAAAAATTCAAAATATATGATCTCTTATTTAACGTTATCTTCAACTCAGCGTATCTTGAAATCAAAGCCTCGTTTCGTGATTTCGCTTACACTCATTTTCTTCATTTCCAAGTTATTATTCTAACCTGAAAACTTTGAATTGTCACAGTCTCCCCCTGTTATTGGAATTTCGTCCCGAAATTCAGTTTGCGCTCATCTATGGTTGTCAGTTTATGAAAACAAGTGAGGATATTTCTCTTTCATACGATCCTCACGTTCCCAAGTAAATTCAGGACCACGCTTAGAATTCCATCTAATCTTCATGATGGGTATCCGACTGCGTTTTAGTTTCTTGACTTCTCGGTCCATAACCTCAACAGGTTCTTCAATAAACTGAAGATTATCTTCAATGCGTATTTCTTCAATCGGAACGACATGTGATTCATCTGATAAGCACTTTTTAAGATTGCATACATGAAATACATCATGTATGTTGCTGAGTTCGGAAGGTAATTCCAATCGATATGCTACTGGTCCAATCCTCTCAAGGATCTTGAAAGGACCAACATATCTAGATGTTAGTTTACCTCGTTTCCCGAATCTGACTATGCCTTTCCATGGAGAAACTTTTAACATAACTCTATCGCCGACTTGAAATTCCAAAGGCTTTCTTCGGGTATCAGCGTAGCTCTTTTGACGATCCTGTGCAGCTTTGATTCGGTCTCGTATAACAACAATTTTATCAGTTGTTTCTTGTATAAGTTCTGGACCTGTGAATTGAGTTTCACCTATTTCAGCCCAGCAAACAGGAGTCCTACATTTTCGTCCATACAAAGCTTCAAACGGTGCACACTTGATACTTGTGTGATAGCTGTTGTTGTAAGAGAATTCAACAAGAGGAAGATGAGTGTCCCAGCTACCACCGAAATCTATGACACAACATCTTAGCATATCTTCTAAAGTCTGGATGGTTCGTTCAGTTTGACCATCAGTTTGAGGATGATACGCTGTGCTAAGATTTAGTTGTGAACCCAAAGCCTTTTGAAACGTTTGCCAAACTCTTGAAGTAAATCTGCTATCTCTATCAGAGACAATCGAGATTGGCACTCCGTGTCTGCTCACAATTTCATCAAGATAAAGTTTGGCTAACCGATTCGTGTTATAGTCTTCTCGAATGGCTAAGAAATGTGCTGACTTAGTCAATCGATCAACAATAACCCAAATTGCATCATGACCCCTAGGTGTTTTAGGCAATTTAGTTATGAAATCCATAGAGATTTGCTCCCATTTCCATACCGGAATCTCCAATGGTTGTAGTAACCCAGAGGGTCTTTGATGTTCAGCTTTTACTCTTAAACACGTGAGGCATTTACTAACATATGTAGCAATGTCTTTCTTCATTCCAGGCCACCAATAGAATTCACGAAGATCTTGATACATTTTGTCTGCGCCTGGGTGAATTGAATATTGAGATTTATGGGCTTCATCCATAATTACTTTCCTTAGATCTCCAAATGAAGGTACCCATAATCGATTTTGGAAATAGTATGCTCCATCTGATTTGGTTTCAAATCGTTGATTTAAACTTTGTAAAGCTTCATTAGCAACATTAGTCTCAGTAAGTGCCTCTCGTTGTGCTTCACGGATTTGGGATATTAGACTAGTCTGAATAGTCATCTCCAATGCTCGCACTCTTCTAGGTTTAACTCTTTCTTTTCGACTCAATGCATCTGCCACCACATTAGCTTTGCCTGGGTGATAACGGATTTCACAGTCGTAATCATTGAGCAATTCTATCCAACGTCTTTGTCGCATATTCAGTTCTTTTTGATCAAAAATGTGTTGCAGACTTTTATGGTCTGTGTAAATAACACATTTGGTACCATAAAGGTAATGTCTCCAAATTTTTAAAGCAAAAATTACAGCACCTAACTCAAGATCATGTGTCGTATAGTTCTTTTCATGAGTCTTGAGTTGTCGTGATGCATAAGCAATGACTTTGTTTCGTTGCATTAGCACACAACCAAGACCTAAGTTAGAAGCATCACAATAGACTGTAAAATCGTCATTACCTTCTGGTAAACTGAGAATAGGAGAATTGCATAGCTTGTGTTTAAGCAATTGGAATGCATCTTCTTGTGCTTCACCCCAAACAAATGGTTGATCCTTTTGAGTAAGAGTAGTAAGTGGAACAGCTATCTTAGAAAAATCAGCGATAAATCGCCGATAGTATCCAGCTAACCCTAGGAAAGAACGAATTTCCGATGGTGTCTTTGGTGCTTTCCAATCTTTTATAGCTTCAATTTTGGCTGGATCTACATGAACACCTTGCTGATCCACAACATGACCTAAAAATTGAACTTCTTTCAGCCAAAATGCGCACTTCGAGAACTTGGCGTAAAGTTGCTCTTTCTTTAGAAGTTCCAGAATTAGACGGAGATGAGTTTCATGATCCTTCTTAGTCTTAGAGTAAATCAATATGTCGTCAATAAAGACAATGACAAATTGATCTAAATAAGGTCTACATACCCTGTTCATAAGATCCATGAACACTGCAGGGGCATTGGTTAGTCCAAAGGGCATAACCAGAAATTCATAGTGTCCATAGCGTGTTCTGAACGCTGTTTTAGAAATGTCATCATCATGAACTCTCAGTTGATGATAACCAGATCGAAGATCAATCTTGGAGAAATAGGCAGCTCCTTGAAGTTGATCGAATAAATCATCGATCCTTGGTAATGGATAACGATTCTTGATAGTTAACTTGTTGAGTTCACGATAGTCGATGCACATTCTAAATGATCCATCTTTCTTTTTGACGAACAAGATTGGTGCACCCCAGGGTGAATAACTAGGTCTGATGAAACCTTTATCTAATAGTTCTTGTAGCTGGCTTGAGAGTTCTTGCATCTCAGATGGTGCAAGACGATAAGGTGCTTTAGCAACAGGATTTGCTCCAGGTACAAGATCTATTCTGAATTCAACTTGACGTACTGGTGGAAGTCCAGGTAGTTCATCAGGGAATACTTCAGGAAAATCACGAATGACTGGAATATCCTGAATAGTTTTCTTAGGCGATTCCTTAGCCACAACATGTGCTAGGAAAGCAGGATATTGTTTACGAAGATAACTTCGAGCTTTCATGCATGATACTATCTTGAGTGTACGACAAGGCTTGTCTCCATAGACTCGTAATGTTTCCCCCGTTGGTAATGGAATTTGTACAAGCTTGTTTGAGCAAACGATTTCAGCACGATTAGAAGATAGCCAATCCATGCCCACAACAATGTCAAAGCTTCCCAAATTCATTGGGATCAAATTGATAGAAAATTCATGATCATTGAGTTTCAGTTTACAATCACGAATGATAGAATTGGCATGTATAAGTTTACCGTTTGCTATTTCTATGGTATACGGGGATTCTAGTACTTCTACTGATTTACCCAAATGAGGTACAATTGACGTTGAGACAAAACTCTTGTCAGCACCAGTATCAAATAGAACTGAAGCATAATGATCATTAATAGTGAACGTACCTGTGACAACCGTTGTTTCTTCGCGTGCTTCATGAGCATTCATAGAAAACACGCGTGCTGGTGCATTTTGACGCTGATTGTTGTCAGGAAGCCTGGGACATCTATTCCTGAAATGACCAGTTGCTCCACATTCATAGCATGCTGGCCCAACTGATTTTGATGCGGCCATTGACGTAGCTGCATTGACTACTTTTCCAGTAAACTGACACATGTGTCCCAGATGACCATATCTCCCACACTTGGTACATTTCCAACACTGTCGACCAAGTGGATGATGATACTTGCATTTGTTACATTGAGGGTGGGGTCCAGTATATGATCTTCTGAAGTTTGTTGTAGAGTCTGCAACTGACGGTGCTCGATTTATAGAAGCAGAGGGGGTTGATGAAATTGCAAAAATTTTATTAGTTTTATACTTCTTCTTAGGTGACTCTGTTAGCTTCTTTTCTTCCTTAACCACAGGAAGAACATCATCAGTTCGAGTAAGTTGACCACCCTTCACGAATTCATTGGTAATATCAGCAGCTAGATGAATTGCTGATTGCAGAGTTGCTGGTTTACTACCCATCACCATGCTCCTGATAAGCAATGGCAATCCCCTAATATACTTGTCGATTTGGCGGGATACAGGAGTAACCATGTGAGGCACCAGAATACTGAGCTCTTGAAATCGGTTAGTATAGGTGCGATTGTTTCCACCTACTTGAACTAGATTGTATAATTCATCCTCCAAATTCTTCATCTCATGCTTAGGACAAAATTGTTTAACCAGAAGAGCTTTGAAATCCGTCCAGGTCATGCTTAAGGCAGCTTCCCTACCTCTATTCTTCTTTTCGCCATTCCACCAGGTCAAGGCTCCCTGTTGGAACGTGCTTGCAGCCATTTTCACTTTTTGATCCTCGGGACAGTTAGTGTAGTCCAAAGTATCCTCAATCGATTCAAACCACTGAATGAGTCCAGTGGCACCTTCTACTCCAGAGAAAGTTTTGGGTCTAGCATCGTTGAATTGCTTAAAGGTAAAGCCTTTCGAATTCTCACCATTATTCTGAGTAGGACGATACTGAGAACCATTAGGAGAGTTTTGATAAGAGTTGTTTAGTTGAGTAACTAGAGTTGGCAAGACTTGCACCAATTGTTGAGTGATGACAGATGCCAAACGGTCTGTCTCATCGTTGGGATTATTGTCGGCCATTCTAAAGACAGAACGACAAACAATAGATTTAGCATGATGTATAAGATAAGGATGAGAAGTTTCAGGTAAGAAATCACACAAACACATAAGGGACGCTTAAGTTGTAGTCTAGGTCATCCATTAGGGTTAACCTAATTCTCTACAACCTTGGCTCTGATACCACATCTGTCACAACCCACGCCGCGTGCGGAATCCACGGCGCGCGACTATGTGTTCATGTGCCAATGTTGGAGAACAACCCGTGATTACTATGTTTCATAAAGTTAATTTCATTTAACACGCATAACATACATATTATACAAAAAGGTTATCGTAAGATATTTATTATACAATACGTTGTTTAAGTTTTCTTTCTAAGTCACCACTAGTTCTGCTGCTGATCCTGACCTAGATTGATTTGCTGTCGTTCCCCATTACCTGAAACATGTAGATAAAAGAGTCAACTACGAATAGTTGAGTGAGATTCATAGGTTTTGTTACTGTAAAATAATTATTCAAACATTGATTTTTCATGATATAATATTCACAAGTGATCAAGTAGGTACTTTGAAATTGAATCCACCTGGGCATGTAAATCATCAATCCTATTGATAAATGCTAACGTTTAGCTACCCGCTAAACGCCGTGATAATGCTAACGTCTTGCTACCCGCCAGACGCCGTGATAAATGCTAACGTCTAGCTTCCTGCTAGAACGCCGTGATTATGATACTTGAGTTCCCGCATATGATCATACCAGTACTACCAAGGGCTTGATAACAAGTTAATGATGTTCACATCAAGAATATCCCAAATAGCCTCCACATAACCAAAGTTCCCAAGTGATACGCTTGTTTTAATAGTTTGATAAAAGATTTACTCAAAATAGATTGTTATGATTTCCTGATGAAACCGATACATGATTTCACAGAAGTTAATAACTGTTTATCATCATCCCGATGATACTGATATATAATTTCACAAGGTTTGATAAATGTTTATCATGACGTTCCTCATGATAAAAATATATGTTTTCATGGTATTTAATAAAAAATTTGTTATTCAAAGATATCTACATGTTCCACCCCGAGTTTAGAAACAGAACATTAAAAAGGGGAATATGAAACTCACAATAGTTGATAAAATATGTTCTGAAAAGGTAACTACATGTTCCACCCCGAGTGTTAATAAACATTTAAAGGAAGAAAAGAGGGGCTATGATCTCACTGTTATATACTGACGATGATGATCTCGATGTTCAGCTGATAGAAAATCCTATATGCTTCCTATAACAATTTTATGACTACTGAGTTAATCACAACATTTCCGGATTAATCAAATAGATGTTGGTTGTTGATTATTCACTCCATTCCTAGATGAATTTCTGGCTTAAGAATAGTCAATCCTTGTTATTGATCATTCAGGTATCATGAAACATGAGGATGTGATATTAAAATAGGTTTAATAACCATGCTCAATGTACCAATCTGACTGTTATCATAAACATCAGATTGTTATCCCGGTGATTAATAGTATGCTTATCATTAGTTTGAAACACTTGGATGAAACCTAGCATTTCAAGAAATGATCAAGACAATCATAATCATTGTTACAATCAAATGATTTAAACCATTATAATCATTATTGTGGTTTCATGAAAACCGGGCATTATAACGGCCCAAAACAAGGATTTACCCGTTAGAACATCGTGTTCTTTGTTTATAATCATTCCTAGCCATCATCTAGGCAATAATCAACAACCCTAACTATCTCAATACGTTCAAAAACAAGATCTGATCAATCAATATCAAGTTAGAAGGTTAAAAACAAACCGTTACCTAATCTGACGGATATCTCGGACAGAAATGATGATCAGAACTTGTAGATACGATCCCTAGTGCGATCCGGACGTTTAGAAGCTTTCAAAATGAAGATTGGATGGTAAAAATGTGATATGGAGGTGTTTTTGTGCGTGAAATGACGAGATAAGATGAAAATTTGAGTTTTCTTTGCGATCTGATCTTAAAAACTCGTTTTTCAGCCGCCAGACACCCCGGGCGCATCGCCCCAACTGGGAGGCTTTCCCGGGCGTACCGCGCGGATGTGAATTCGCAGATATTTTGGTTTTCTTCGTTTCGCGATTCCGGGAGCATACGAACTCCGTTTTGCGCACGGTTTTCGCCTACGTTCACGATTTTTCGAGCTCTTTCCAATGGTTATAATTTCAAGACCTGAAAAATTCAAAATATATGATCTCTTATTTAACGTTATCTTCAACTCAGCGTATCTTGAAATCAAAGCCTCGTTTCGTGATTTCGCTTACACTCATTTTCTTCATTTCCAAGTTATTATTCTAACCTGAAAACTTTGAATTGTCACAAAAGCGGACACACAAAAAGCATGGGCGGGAATGGAGAAATGGCGCCATTTTTTCGTTAGTCTTTTAAACTTTTATTTTATTTCATTTTATTAGTTTTTTCTGATCGTCTAAATGGTAACTGGTAAGTTATTCTTCTTTATAATAGTTAAGTTATGTTTTTTTATGAATTGACCACAAACTTTAAATATTTTGCTACAAAATTGTTTTCTTAACTTTTTTTTACTTTTTTAATTTTTGTTTGGATTTTGTTTAATCTTAAGCAATTTTTTTTTCGAATTTCAGTTTTATATTTTTCTTTTGTTAACGTTGTTTTTATCCTTAAGTCCGCGTTTGTATTTGGGTTTTTTGCCGCTCGATTTTTCTAAATTATTCCTTTTTTTTTTCCGGATCTTTTTAATTTCTAGTTTTATGTTTTTGTTTGTTAATGATATCTTTATGTTACATCTGTATTTGTAATTCATAAAATAATTAAAATGAAAAATAGGTTTAAATTAGAATAATCCCTTTTACTGACACGTAAATATGGTATAAATTAGTGTTAAATGTGTTAAATCAGAAACAGAGTTTGGTATAAAAAAAATCATTTTATTATTTCACTTATTAAAAAATTCACCTTTTTAATAAGACAACTCTTTATAATAATAAATAAAAATAAAAGACAAAAATATCATAATTACGGGGTATATTTATATTAATTTCCGGTATCCTTTAATGAAATGCTTATTTATTTTATCAAAAAAAATAAAAGTGAATTTAATTATATATATTAAAAAAATGTATATAATAAAGAATAAACCGTATGAATAGTTAAGTTTCTTATAAATTGGCCACAAACTTTAAATATTTTGCCACAAGATTGCTTTCTTTAACTTTTTTTTTTTGTTTAGTTTTTGTTTGGATTTTGTTTATTTCATTTTTTTCGAATTTTACTTTTACGCTTTTCCTTTGTTAACGTTATTTTTATCCTTAGGTATGCATTTCTATTTGGGTTTTTTGACGCTTAATTTTTCTAAATTCTTCGTATTTTCTTTTTCTTTTTTATTTAATTTCCAATTTTAGGATTTTTGTTTGTTAATGTTATCTTTATCGATACATATGCATTTATATTAGAATGTTTGATGCTTGCTTTTACAATCGAGAGCAATTTTGGGTTTTAGGATAGACTGACGGTTGTTGTTATGATGAAGTATGTCTTTTATGGAGGAATGTACCTTCAGGTTTTATGACAAGATGATGCTCACTTTTACGATGACATATTTTTTATTCGTGTTTTGATTTTTAAGATTATGACGTCATCAATGGCTCAATTTCAAGGCAAGGACATAGCTCAATTGTGTTTTTTTAGAGCTTTAAGCGTGTAAACTTTGTTGATACTTAGGTTTGCAATTAGTTTTTTTTTTGATACTTTAAAACTTTACATCAAAATGAGAGTCTTTGACACAACTCAGGAAAGAAAAAATCTTGTTATATTAATTGTTCCTTTATCATATAAAAAATAGATTTGATATAATATATTTAAAAAATCTGTTTGTTATACACTTTATAAAGAAAACAAAATGTTATAAGATATGATTTTTTCTAAAACAATGAATTCTTTAAATCTACAAAATATTTCAAAACGGATGTTTTTGAAAAACAAAAAATTTTTACAAGAACGATTTTTTAAAAGAAAACTATTTAGAAAACAAAAATAATTAAAAACTAAACTTTTTGTAGTACAAGATATTTATAAAAAAAAAGAGTAAATTACATATGTTGTTTTTTATATTCATTCATTTTATAGATGATATCCTTTATTAAAAAAAGTTACACAAAACATCCTTAAAATAAAAATTTAGAGTATAAATCGTCATTTATATTTACTCGTTTTATGGATGACGTCCTTTATTAGAAATAATTATATCCATAATCCTTATAAATGAAAATTTATAATGGATGTCATCATTTTTTTAATATAAATGACGATTTAAGTAATGTAATTAAAGGACGACTTATGTAATTTTAAGTATGAAATCCGCTATAAATTTTTATTTTAAGGCTGTTTTTTTTTTGTAACCGTTTTTAATAAATGATATCATCCATAAAATAAGTGAATATAAAAGACGTTTGTGTAATTTTCTCAGAAATTTATAATTGATTTCATCATTAAAATTACATAAATTGTTCTTTAATTATATTACATAAATCGTCCCTCATATCGAGAAAAAGGATTAAATCAATGCTTTTTGTAATCTTTTCTCTTTCGATGTAATTTTCAATCCATTTGCCCGTATCTAAAGCACCTAAATCACTACAAGCAGACAGAACAGAAACCATAGTAACTTCATCAGGACGAACCCGAGCAATCTGCATCTCCCTAAATGGTTCAACAGCGCTTGCAGACATTCCCATTCTCGCATACCCGCCGATCATTGCACTCCACGAAACAGAATCACACTTAGGCATTTCATCGAACACCTCACGGGCATTTTCAACATTACCACAACAACAATACATATGAACCATGGTATTCAATACATGTATGTCCCCAAAAAACCCGAACTTCACAACAATACCATGAACAGATTCCCCTAAACTCAACCTCCCAACACCAGCACAGGCCTTAAGAACAAATGGGTACGTGAATTTATTAGGCATAACTTCATTTCTAACCATGGTTTTGTACATATCAACAGCAGTGATCTTAGATTGATTCGTTTGCGCGTAAGCTCTGATGACAGTGTTGTAAAGGAAAGTGTCATAAAGATGGGTTTTATTATCAGGGGGGAATAAGATGAATGAAGCATAATCAATGGCGTTAAGATCAGATGATGTTTGTGTGAATTTGGTGAGGACTAGTGGGTTGTTTTGCAGACCCAATTTGAGAATTTGTGCGTGAATTTGTGTTAGATTAATGAGTGTGTTGCAGGTTTGGAGGAGATATAGACATTGTTGTTCTGCTGCTCTTTTGTTGACCATGGTTTTGGAGGGTGAAAAACTTCATAGTGAAATAAATAAATAATTAAATAAATAAATAAAAACTAAAACTATTATTTCGACTAGATTTTATTTCAGGAAAAAACATCGGATTGCATAAAATAAATTATTTTTCCTTAATTTTTGTTTCCGTTGTCATGCACTTGACTTGCCTCTAATAATATATACTTTTTAAAGATCCTTGTTAGAAAACTTTAGCTAATACAAATTAAGTTTTTTTTACTAAAGTTATTTAAATTTCTTTTTGTTATTCTAAAACTACTCAACTTTTAGCAAATGTTTTAATAATGTTTATTTTTTTTAAAAATTCTTTTAATTTTTAGAAGTTATTTGAGACAAATAAACATATATGAATATTTATTAATAGTAAGGGATTTATTTTTTCTAATTAACTTGAAACAAGATGTAATTAACTTCGTATATTTCCTAAGTCAAAAAACATTAAAAAAAATATTCATGTGGCAAATATTCGCAAATAATGTGATTGAATCACTCATGAATTATGACTATGATTCCCCTTTTTTTGCAAGCATTTGATATTATTTTAAAAGATTAAAGCAAAATTATATGATTGTGGTCTTTCTAGCTTTTAAGTTAATTGTGGTCTTTCAACTAGGGATGTTCAGGATAACCGAAAACCGTTTAAATCTGTTATCCGAACTGTATCCGTAACCGAAAAAAACCGAACCGAAATCAGAATTCGGTTTTCGATTCGGTTATTAACCGTAACCGAATTCAGAATTCGGTTTTCGGTTACACCTTTTTTTTGGAGTGTGGTTTATGTTTGAAATTTTATTAGGATTGTGATTTTTGGTTGAGTTGCTGCACACAACTACACAACAGGTTGTTTGAGTGATTTTGATTATTTGGGATTTTTGGTTGAGTTGTTGCACACAACTACACAAGCAGGTTGTTTGAGTTGCTACACAAGCAGGTTGTTTGATCTCAAGTCTCAAAAGGTTGTGATTTATGTTCTTTTTATTAGGTTGCTCTATTTTTGCTTATAATTGTACTCTTTTAATAGGTTGTATCTTGAAAATCAAGCTGGAGACAATATTTGGAGCAAAATAAAGATTTTGGTTGAATTTTACTGAATTCGGTTAGAACGGTTGAATTCGGTTAGTTCGGTTATAACCGAAACCGAACCGAATTGAATTCGGTTAGAATTCGGTTCGGATAACCATATATTGAATTCGATTCGGTTCGGTTAACGGATATGATTTTTTTTTTTAAAAAAAACGAACAAACCGAACCGAATAAACCGATAACCGAACCGATAAACACCCCTACTTTCAACTTTAAGTTAAAAGTTTTGATATTTATGCCTTTAAGTCTTATTGTTACATCTTCAAGAATGTTATTATTTGTTTGCTTTCGTAGGAAAATCTACCAGTCATATCAGGTTGCCCAAGAGAGCTTCAATTATTTTTTTTTTCCTCCGAAGTCTTCAATTGTAAGGCCAAGTGTTGTGGTGTGACCACCATCACTGCACGTAGGCGTCACGTGGGCGACACATAATCAACCAACACCATTACACCATCACCCTCTTATCACTCTACATCATCTTTTCTTATGTTATCCATCAATTCCCTATCACTTCCTCATCACTCCACGTCATCACCACCTTTTTCAATATTTTATTATTTGATTTTTATTTTTTCAATTATAAATTAAATTAAAAAAACACCTAATATAATTAAAAATATTAATATTACAAACTAAAATAAAAAAAATTACCTGATAAAAAAATTAAAGTACATAATTAAATTAAAAAACATTAAAATAAATTTAAAAACTTTTAAAAAAACTACAAATTATATTTCTTCATAATCCGCTCATTCGTCTTTTCGGCTATTTCAAGAGCGCGTCTGGTTAAGTGATCAGTTGGAGTCTACAACAATTTCATATAATTGTTGTATTAGTTTTTGCTCCTGTATGTCAACAAATTTTTGCAAGGACTCGGAGATGGTATCCAAAGTGTCTTTGTAATTGGTTGAAGACGAGGCTTGTGGTCGTTTACCCTTGTTGTTTCGACTTGGCGGGCGTTGAGGAGAGGTTGGTGGGGGCATGTCCATTTCGACTTCCTCATCCGACTCGTTTAAGTTAACGAAACAACGACCGGTTGAGTCGGATTCAGTGGTCGTGTACTTTCCGGAAGATGACGTCTTCGTCCGTTTTGAAGTTTGTAACTTCGGGACGGGATGCCATTTGGTTGATTTCCGCATAACTTGCCACAACGCGATATGAGCAAATGGCCCGTTTTCTCGTGCGTAGGCCATCAACGCCTCGTTCATGACCGATTCGTCGTTCCCACCACTTTTACGGTTGTTGTGGTGTTGAACCCATATGCCGTTAAATTTCGCAACTTTACGTTGTAAGTCACGCCATTTGCCGGAAATCATGTCGTTCGTCCGGTAGTCACCACAACCCATTGCCGAAAAAAATGGTGTCTAACGCGTCTCCAAAAATCTGAGCTCGTTTGGTTGTTACCAACGATCGGGTCTTCGGAAACCTCAATGTAGGCACGAGCCAGTGCCACCTCCTCAGATTCCAACCATCAAGTAATGGACGGTTTAGTTGTTTTTTCAGGCACTTCTTTTCGTCGGTGCCTACGACGCGATGAAGCCGGTTGGGCGTCGGGCTGTGTTTCCGGAACCACGTCAACATCGGGATGGTGTTGATTATCAGAAATGTTGTCACCGGCGGGTGAGTTTTGGTTTAAAAAAGGTGGTTGTGGGTACCAATTTGAGAAGGTTAGAAATTGGTTCAGGTTTGGATCGAGTTGAGGTCGGTAACAATTCATATACGGGTTAAAGTATGTATTGTTTGGGTTGTTTGGATCCATAGTAGTGTAAAATTTTTGGAGATTTGAAAGAGTTTTTAAGAATTTTTGAAAGATTTTTGGAAGATTTTTGAATGGGTTGGATGAGTTTATATAGGTTAAATTTTTTTTTTTGGCTCATCAACGTCTATGTTACCACTATAATTTTTTTTCCTTTCCCCATCACTCCGTGAGGGGCCTCACAAGCTTGCCCATCACGCCCCTGTGTTATGGGGTGGGGCGCGACCAGGGCGTGACCCAAGGGCATCACGCCTGGGTCACGTACCACAACACATAGCCTAAGTGTAAGTGCAAGTGCTTTTGAAAGCGGTAAAGGAACAAACGAAAACCGGTATGCCAATTTTGAATCAACTCCTAACCTCATATGTTGAACCGGTATGACCTAAAACAAACCGATTTAAAACATGTTCCAACTTGATTTGAACATGGTCACTTCTCCCAAAAATTGATTTTCAACTCAACACGATTTAAAAAAGATATACTAATATAATAAATAACTTTATTTACACATTAATTTGAAAACCAAAACGGTGTTTGTGCCAGGAAATAAAAAAACTTTGTGTACACCTCATTAATTAGAGGAAGGTAAAACGATAGCAAAGAGTGCAACTTAAACATATAAAAAGTTTAATCTTATTGAAATTATGGGCTCATGAAATATGAGCAAAATCATCTTACCAAGTGGAAAGCAATATTCCAATATTTGAAGCCTTGAATTTGAATTCAAAACTAGTATCCTAATGTTCTTTTTTTTTTTTCAATTTACATGTCTACGAAAGAAAACTTGTACATCAATCACATCATTTATGTCTCACAAACTCAGGAGTAAACTCACCACTGGCTAGGGCTCTTACCTTTCATAGTATAGATTAGGGGTTTGAATCCATCTGAGACCAAGTTTAAAGGACACCAGGTGAATGGTCAGCTTGGAGTTTATTTTAGGTCTGGTTTCGATGGGGGCCTGGGGGGTGAAGGTCTGCCCATTACATGGGGTTCCTGCGCATTATGTGTCGTCGTGTATTCTCACGGAGGTTGAGTAGTCGACCTTGCATACATGCCATGAAAGTGAGGGGAAAATTTGTAAAAAATAGTTTTTTTTTGAACGGAGACGATCTTACATACCATGTATGTTGTCTTAACAAGACCCACCGGGCAGAGGCAAGACGCGGCCACACCAGATGCACGGGAACCCCCTGGAATGGGTACCCCCAATTGGTCCAGAAACCGAGATTAAGCTCAAAATTCCTTCACTCACCTAGATGTCCTTTAAATCATCTTTGACAGTGGTTGAACCTATGACCTCTCGGTCACAAGATAAAAACCCAACCCGTAAGCTGAATTCCAAGTACATTTGTAAAAAATAGTTAGAATCCTAATTTAAAGTGTCATTAACAGTTGTTTGTAGTAAAAGTATATAGGGAGATTACATTGGAACTTATAAATGACCTTCAAGGCCACATATTAAATTAGAACTAGAATTAGAATTGATGAGTGTAGAGAATCAAGTGGTGAGAATTGGAGGAAGATGCACAGATCTTGTCCCAAGAACGTGAGCTTTGGTGTCCGGGAAGAAGTTAAATTCCGGCAAAGCCGTAACGTCTCCGCGGTCGGAAATAGCCACTGGATATCGAAGCAAATGGCTGTGAAGATCTTGACTCAGCGTTGGGCTCGAATACAAATTCCAGTTCTCATCTGCCTTGGCATTTACCTTACGGATGCATTCAAGGCTTTCTGGATGCCGAAACGAGTCATCTATGTAGTTAAGATGCTCTAACCACAACGCTATCCGAAACCCAAAAATCACACCTCGAGCCGGCCATTGACCAGCAATGTGGTTTGGTTGGTAGCCACCGATTGCAATCTCAGTGTCCCTGGCCCCGTCCATTGATCTTTGATTGATGTTTGCTGACCCAACTATTATGTACTCATCATCAACTGCAACCAAGTCGTTAAACAAATAGATTTATTCACTTTAGTGTTATTGGTTTTGTTAATTGGGTTTAAAGAAACCCAAAACTGAATCATCAAAACCGAACTCGAATCTGATTTGACTAAATGAACCGAATAATTTTTACAGTAAGTTATGATTTTGGCTTATGTGGTTTAAGTGTTTTCACTATTACAATATAAAATTAAATCTCCTATCAATGCAAGTATGCAACACATCTGGTTTAACAAATAACGGTTTTGCCCACAAAAGTAACTATGGTTTATGGTTAGGGATCAAAACAGTTAGTTTATTAAACTAGAAGGTCTAAATTGATAAAAGATTTTATTTTGGATTGAAATAGTTAAAATACTTAAACTACATGGGTCAAAACCATAATTTACTCCAATTTTTATTTATTTATGAGTAAATTGTCATTTTCGTCCTTTTCGTTTCATCACTTTTGACATTTCAGTCCAAAAGTTTAAATTTCACCATTTGTTACTTATAGTTTATATTTTATTGTCATTTTGGCTCTTATGATTTCATTTTATTGATATTTTAGTCCAATGATTTTTAAACTTTTGAACTAAAATAACAATAAAATATGAACCATAACGACAAAAATAATAAGATTTAAACTTTTGGACTAAAATGACAAAAGTGAGTAATTACATAAACGAAAATGATAATTTACTCTTTATTTATTTATTTACTTTTACCATTATTTGTAATTTAACTGGCCTGGGTTAAATAAGATTTGGGTAAAACCGAATTTCATATTTAGTTTAGTAATCAACACAGAAGAAAAGTGTTTACCGATCATCATTTTCGCATGAACGTAAATCATGAATCGACGTGATTCTTGCGCTCTACCGTAATCGGAATCCGGCTCCGGTTTCTCCGGCGGTTCATATTCACCCGGTTTTACAAGTTCCCGGTTGCCAAGGCAGAAGAATGTCAAGTAATCCCTAGGATCTGCTTCAATCCCTTTAGCACGAATCTCGGAAGCAACGTCTTTATACATCATCTCCATCGTTCTTATTTGCCAATCTAAAATCGCCTGAACGGACCCACTTTCCGGTATCCCCTCCGGCCACATCGGGATGACGATGTACACAGCAAACCTTTCTTTTGCTATTATTTTACTCACGATTTTAAGTGACAGTTCCTTTGGTATGAGATTCAAAGCCCCAATGTCCTCGATTTTGAATTCACTGCTTGATTTCCAATCATATGAGCTCCCGATAAAGTACTGGTTTTCGATGTAGATGAAGTTTTTTGCACGACGTATGGCGTTTATATATGCATCTTGAATGCTACGATCAATCACGTTGTCTTTTCCGGTAACCAGCCCGGCCATGGAAGCTTCTTCGGGCTTTTCCGGGAACCCTGACACCGCACCACCATCGATGGACCGAAAGAGCTGGACATTCCATCCGTCTTGGTCTTTGTATGGGGCCGGTGCGGGTCGGGTTAAGAAAGTGTCGAGCTCAGGTAGCGTGAAAAGATACTTGGTTCCGACTTGTTTCGTCCAACGTTGCTCGAAATTATACAGCACGTCCCACGCGATCGGGCCATCGAGCCGGCAATGTATATCATGCCACGGCTCTCTTGGCCCGCCTCGCGTGATGACGGCTCCGGGGAAATTCGGTTGGTGAAAGTCGTCATGGTGAATGTCTTTTAAAGTGCGAAACAGTGAATGTTCGCGCGAATCGTATCGACCGTCACAAAGATCGATACCGCCGACAAACGCGACAACACGTCTGTTTTCTGACGGGGCGTCACTGTCCACAACTATCGTTTTCTGATGATGAGTAAACATCGTAGCAACTTGAATCCCTTGAACATAGCTATTTTTGTCATCGGGTTCACGAGGACATAAAACACAATGAACTTTCGTGCCACGAAAATAATCTCCGGTTTCCTGATCATGTGTTGCCATTAACCCGTCTTTCTTTAGAACCTCGACCGAAGTTCGATCATCCCAAACGAGCATTAACACGTTCACGCCTTCATCGGCTTTGCGCTTCAATAACTCACCCAACGTCACGTTTCCACCCGGTTTTGGTCTCCTTGGGTCACGAATCAACACGATCTTTGTGTAAACGGACCATCCTGTTATATAAATCAAATGTTTTGCGTTACTAATCGCGTCAAAAACATCTTCCCAACATCTTCGAGGCTCGTAGTACCCTTCGGAGACCAAGTACGAAGTAATATTATCGTCAACGATATGTGCATCGGGGTATAATGTTACCTCGCAACCTTCCCTTTGTCTAAAAAACGTGTAGGGTATACCTCCAAATTTAGGGCTTTTGATCCCTTGTGACCAATGGCTATCTCTTGAGACACTAACATATTTGAGTGTCACATGAATTCTTGATCGTCCTTGAATCGGGTTGTAATCTTCGTCGAGTATTTCGAGCCACCTGTCGACTTCATTCTTGTTGATGACCTCCTGGACCGGGAGGTAAGCTCGACCGATCAGAATTGCGCCTACCGGATTGTCATCTTTGACGGTGAATATAATATTTGAAACGTTATGTGCACAGTATATGTGAAATGACTCGAACCATCGAGGATTGGTTGGTTCGTTCTCGATCATCCTAGTTCGTGCAACTCTGGCTTTTTCTAAGTCCACCGTTGCATAGATTTTTGATCCCACAATCTAATAAATTTAAAAAAAAATTATATATATTTATATGGATACATAAAGTTTAAAATGCCAAGTGATTAGTTTTTGTGCAAGAATGTACGGAGTAATTGTGTGGTTATTATGTGTTGAAGAAAATCTGTGTAAAAAATATTTAACGTAAAAAATGTACGAAACATATATAACCCTTATATCAATAATTAATGTTTGAGATTACATTGTAAAATAAAGTTGTTGTAATGGTATTTTATTCATGCTCAAATTTTATATATCATAATTTTTTTTATTTTGAATTACACCATTAAAACGAGAAGTGTTTATCTTTAATACATGTATAGTATTCTAATATAAAAACATTATAAAGAAATAAAAAAAAAATTCAACACATGTATTTTAAACACATCATTGTTTTTTTTTTCAGCTCGCCGTTTGTGTTTTACTGTGAAAGAGTAAATTACAAAAATCATCATTTATCTATATAACAAATAACTGATTTCATCCTTAAACTTCAAAAATTGCGTCAAACGTCCTTTATTTTCATGTTTTATAACAATCAAGCCCTTTACACATAACTGAGTTAATTTTGCTGTTAAATTTTTATAAAGTGACCGTTTTGCCTTTATTATAAAAAGGATGAAACATGCAAATATTTATATAATTAAAGGGCATGCTATGTAATTTGTTATTTCTATTAGTTTTTTTTGTTATCTTTATTTGTTATCTTTTTCTTTTATTTTAAGCAATTTTATTTTATAATTTATTAGTCAACTAATAAATTTGTCTATTTTATAAATAAAAATTTATATATATATATATATATGTATATATATTATAATATATTTATTTTCATTTGCTTAGATTATCTTAATTTAAATTTTTAGTTATATTGAGAGCTATATTATTAAATTTCCAATTATATAATTTATTCCTTATTTATATTATTTACTATCGAGATTAATTCGAGGTATTTTAGTTTAAACTTTCACTTTTTTTTAAAAAAAAAATTGATTTTAGAAAAATTATAATGTTTTTGTTAATTAAAAAAAGAAATTTCAAATATATTTTAATTCATTTCATTTTTGTTTACGAAAAAATGAATGTTTTTAATTAACAAAAATTCAGATAAAAAATTTGTTATATGTAACCAAAAATCTAATAAAAAAAATGAAATATATTTAACCGAACCGGCGCATCCGAATTTAATTTGGTTCTTTTTATTATAAATTGAACAAACCGAACTAAACCAAATAAACCGATTAAAACTAAATAAACTTGTTAAAAACCGAAAAAACAGATTAATTTAACCTAATAACATAATTCAATCGAACGGAAAAAAATTATGTGTCACCTAATGAATTTATTCCATTAGGTTTTATTCGTTTGAATTCAGCTTATTTAGTTAGATTTAATCGCCTTATTTGTTTTTTAATTGGGTTATTTGGTTTAATCGGTTAATTAGTTTGAATTTGGTTTATAACCAAATCCGAAGCAAATTGTATTTGGATGAATTTGGTTGGGTTTACAACTTTTTGAATTTAGTTCAATTTGGTTTGGTTATAGATAAAAAAAATTAATTTGGTTCGATTTGCTATGGTTACACATAAAAAAATTAAAACCGATTACACCAAATCTAGTTAATTGTACAAATCGATAACAATACCTATAAATACTGATAGTATTAACAGAATTTTGTTAATAAAAAAATATATATAAATAAAGAGTAAATTAGAACTAGAAATATGCATACATAGCTTAAAATATAACTGGAAACTTAAATCAAGATAATCTAAACAAATAAAAATGAATATATTATGAAACAAAAAATTAAATGTATATAAATTTGTATTTATAATATGCATGAATTATTTAGTTAATTTATAAATTAAAAAATATATAAAATAAAAATGCTAAAAAATCAAAGAAAAGAAAAAAATTAATATAAAGAGCAAATTACATTACATATCCTTTAACTATATATATAACTAGATTATTACCCCGTGTATTACACGGAATTGATATAAAATATTAAATAATTAGTAATAAAAATTTAAAAATTGTAAAAAAGATATTTTAAGATAAAATGATTAATTTACGTATAAATGAATACTTTAACTAATAAAACAATAATTAAAAACTTTAATAACAATATAAACGATATATAATCTTTTGATTTTTAACAGTTATATATTTCAATTAACTGATAATAAACTTCATCATGTGTTTTATCAAAGGCTAACTTTTATAAATAAATAAGGTATATTATCATTTATGTAATTATTAAAATTTAAACGACTGAATTAAAAAATGGCAATAAACATAAGGACAAAAAGCGTAACTTTGTCTATCACTTTTTTACTTTGTTTTTTAAATAAATTAAAAAAATGACATTGGATTATAAATATCTTATTGTTTAAAACTTTGGGTTATAGTTTATTTTATTTTTTTATGCAAAAAAATCATTTTTTATAGAAAAAAGTTTCTTATATAACTTTGACACTCTAAAAATAGATTTTTTCTTATTTCAAAAAAAATTAATATTAAAAAATTTCATATCTTATAACATTTTTTTTAAATGTTTTTGAAATAAAAAGATAAATAATATTATTAGTTAGTAGTATTATAATTATTTAATTAGAAGGAGAATATAATTATTTAATGGAGAGAACTAAATGAATTTAATAAGAAATTGACATTTGGCATTAGTGTTATAATATTATGACAAGTGGCAAAATTTATTTTCTTTTATTAATATAGTAAGATTACGTTTTTCTTCCTTTAATAATGAGGGCAAAATGGTCCTTTTAAAAAATTTAACAGAAAAGTTAATTCTGTTAGGTAAAAACTAAAAAGTATCTGTTTGTTACAAAACATAAAGATAAAGGATCTTTGACGTAATTATAAAAGTTTAATGATGAAATATGTTATTTGTAATATAGATAAAGGACGATTTTTGTAATTTACTCACTAAGAAATGATATATATAAAATGTTAAATTCATTGATAAATACATATAAAACAATACCTTGAAAATGTGTGTTTAAAAATTACAAGTCTTGAAAAAAATGATAAAATAATACAATTACGTAATTCTAATTAATATGTAAAACTTAAAAATTTAAATAATACAAATTTATTTAGTATATAAAAAGAACAATGACAAATTAACACGAAAGAAGTTAAAATGTAAAACATAATAACAATACATATTACATAATAGCATGAATGATAAAACACAATGGCCAAAAAATATTTTTTATAGAACTTTTTTACAAATAAAACTATTTTTACAATAATTTATACACACATGATCTGGTTTATATTTAAAGTGGCTTATTGCATATGAAGTAGTTGTGTGATTATCAGTTACACTTGTTTGATTATCATATATTTTAATGAGCTTTACATTATAAAAATCAAACAGGTCTAAGCAATAACAATGAAAGTGCAAAAATTACGCCAAAATTATCTTGCGTAATAAGTTTATCACGTAAATATTAATTAAATCGTAGAAAAAATTACATAAATAACTTTCATATTCGCAAGCAAAACACATTTTGTATTATAAATTTCCGTTGAGTGTGTGTATTATTGTCTGTTATATATATATTAATATTAATAGTTTTAAGTATTGAGTGATTTACCTGAGGGCGACAAAGTATCATTCTTTTCACTTGAGATAAAAACTTTTTCCCTTTTCCTTGACTTGTTGACTCCATGGAAAGATCATAGAAAAGAAAACGTAAGTAAATTAAAAGAATAATAAAGTTATTTGTTTTTTTTTTATTCGAAAATGATTAAATTTACTATTAAGGTTTTGAGAGGAAACTAGTTGTTATCTTATCGTTATGCTATACTATATATTAAAAACCAACTAAAAGAAATAGTAATGTATTTGTTTTTTTTGTTTGGCACTATTTTTTTTCTTTTTACAAATATAATTATGAATTAGGTTTTGACTCATACTCTCTCTTTATTTCATCCACAAACCACTGAGAAAAAATTTATGAGTAATTTTAAAATTATAAAAACAAACATTTTTTCTTTTAATTCGAGTAGGATATTATTTTTTTTTGTGACCCAAAGAAAATATATTAATAGATTACTTGATTACATGTTTTATAAGCGTCTATATTAATTAGTATATTGTACTCTCCTTTGTGTCATGTGGACACTCTACCAAACATACGATACACCTAGCTAGCTATGATTTTTTTGTGTAGTTTTAAACGTTACAAATAGTGTTCACGCGTATAATTGTGAACACAAATAACATGTTAAAAATTTTAATAGTACAATTACTTATAAGCTAGGTAGATGCATGGTGGCAAATTTTTGAGAAAATGTAGTACGTAAAGATATTACTTGTGTCACCCATGTTTTTTTAAGATAAAAAAGAATCGTTGAATCAAGTAATTAATGTGTAATTACCTTGAAACAAGCGTTAAAATCCCATCCGTTATGTAACCTATCGACCTCGAAAATGGTGGCATGGATGGTTCCGTGGAGTAAATGCGTAGCCATGTAAAATTAACCAAAAGGGTGATGATGATATTCGAATGGTGAAGTATTTATTCAATTCTATATGCTAACGAAGGATTCTTTCTTGTCATTAAGGAAGAAAGAGATATCTTTTGGTGAAAGTGTTTCCTTACTTCAAACCATACAAATCTTCATGCATGGATGTACTTGGATGTAAGTTTCTGTCTCACTTTATATATATATATATATATAGGGCAAGGTATAAAAAATAACCCTCTTTTTTGCTACAACTACATAACCCATTTAAACCAATCACAAACTTACACATAAGCATTATATTAAAATATTAAAAAGGGCATCATAGTCATTTTACCCCTTATAAGTTTTCCCCCCTCTTTTTTAAACATTAATAACTTTTTTATAATATATTATTTTTTAAAAAAAATTGCACCATTATATTCGTCTCATTTTTCTCTTTAATTCCGTTATAGTCTCGACTAATTTTTTTTACTTTTTTTAAATGCCCTATATTTACATCATTGTAACGAGGTTAAATATAACAAATTTATTTAAAATTTTTTTAAAAATGATAAATTACAGTGATGTAATTTACATTGACGTAATTTATCGTGATGTAATTTACATTGACGTAAAATTCGGTTTCGGTTTTTTCGGTGAATTTGGTTTAAATTACAGTGATGTAATTTACATTGACAACAAATTAGTTTAAATTTTTTTCGAACAATGATAAATTACATCACTATAATTATCATTGTGAGAGAAAAAAATCAAAATAATGTGTTCTATTACATCACTGTAATTTATCATTGTTAGAGAAAAAAATAAAATAATGTGTTACGTCACCGTTAATTATGTCATTGTAAATTACTTCATTTTGTGTTACATTACTTCGTTTTTTGTTACATTACTGTAATTTACCATTGTTAGAAAAAATTTCTAATTAATTTGTTATCTTTAAGCTCGTTACAATGATGTAAATACATGACATCAAAAAAAAAAACTAGTCGAGACTATAACGAAATTAAAGAGAAAAATGAGACGAGTATAATGGTGCAATTTTTTTAAAAAAATAATATAGTATAAAAAAGTTATGAATGTTTAAAAAAAATGGGTAAACTTTACTTAAATAACAAATGTCTTAAATGCCCTTTACATTAAAAAAAAGAAAAAAAAGGAATCTGACACGTGTCACCATCCAGACACTTACATTTTTAAAGTAACCATTGGATGATGGTTAATGGGTTGTAACAAAAGATGAGGGTTATCAAAAATTTCATCCCCTATATATATATATATATAGGGAAGTGTTCTAATGCTAACCTTAGGATTGAGCAATAACCCATTAACCTCATCATATTTAATGATCAAATTACAAGATGCTTATTCTATGGTTGATATTAAACTATAATATAATAATGTAATTGATTTGAAAGAAAAGGGAATAAGGTTATTAATGTAATTTGCTATATTAAATACTTTACCCCATCTTTTTTTATACATCCATAACTTTTTTATACTATAATATTTTTTTATAAAAATTGCACCATTTTACTCGTCTTTTTTTTCTCTTTAATTCCGTTACAGTCTTGACTAGGTTTTTTTTTTTTTTTTTCGGATGTTCGTATTTACACCAATGTAACAAGTATAAAACTAACAAATTATTTGTAACGAGTTGTAACGAATTTGGGTTTACATTGTTGTATAATAAATAGGGGTTAAGTTTAAGAGTGTGAACAAGCCAAGCCGATCCTGAGCTCGTTAATTACGTTATATTCTTGACTAGGTTTTTTATTTTTTCCGGATGCTCGTTAATTACGTTATATTCTTGATTTTGTAACGAATTTTGGTTTTTAAAGTGCTAAAATGTATTTACAATCTTGTAAATAGATTTTTTAAAGTATGAAAATGTATTTACAATCTTGTAAATATAACGAATTTTGGTTTTTATCAACAAAATGTTATACTATTTTTTTAAAGTATTAAAACGTATTACAATCTAGTAGATATAACGAATTTTGGTTTTTATCAACAAAATGTTATAGTATTTTTTTAAAGTATTAAAATGTATTTACAATCTTGTAGATATAATGAATTTTGGTTTTATCAACAAAATGTAATAGTATTTTTTTAAAGTATTAAAATATATTTACAATCTTGTAGATATAATTTTTTTTAAAGTATTAAAACGTATTTACAATCTTGTATATATAACGAATTTTGGTTTTATCAACAAAATGTTATATTATTTTTTTAAAAGTATTAAAATGTCTTTACAATCTTGTAGATATAATTTTTTTAAAGTATTAAAACGTATTTACAATCGAGTAGATATAACGAATTTTGGTTTCTATCAACAAAATGTTATACTATTTTTTTAAAGTATTAAAATGTATTTACAATCTTGTAGATATAATTTTTTATAGTATTAAAATGTATTTACAACCTTGTAGATATAATTTTTTTAAAGTATTAAAACGTATTTACAATCTTGTATATATAACGAATTTTGGTTTTTATCAACAAAATGTTATATTATTTTTTTAAAGTATTAAAATGTCTTTACAATCTTGTAGATATAATTTTTTTTAAAGTATTAAAACGTATTTACAATCTAGTAGATATAACGAATTTTGGTTTTAACAACAAAATGTTATACTATTTTTTTAAAGTATTAAAATGTATTTACAATCTAGCAGATATAATTTTTTATAGTATTAAAATGTATTTACAATCTTGTAGATATAACGGATTTTGGAGCTAGTCAAGAATATAACATAATTAACTAGCTCGAGATCGGCTTGGCTCGTTTACACTCTTAAACGTAAACCCTATTTATTCTACAACAATGTAAACCCAAATTCGTTACAACTCGTTTCAAATAATTTGTTATTTTTATACTTGTTACATTGATGTAAATACGAACATCCGAAAAAAAATAAAAAAACCTAGTCAAGACTATAACGGAATTAAAGAGAAAAATAAGACGAGTAAAATGGTGCAATTTTTATAAAAAAAATATTATAGTATAAAAAAGTTATGGATGTATAAAAAAAGAGGGGGTAAAGTATTTAATATAGCAAATTACTAATTTACCCTTATCAAATAATAAAAGAAAATGCCATGTGTTTATTTCTGATTGGTGTAACATTTGTGCCGGAAGCGTTACCGGAACAGTAAAATGTACAGTAACTTGTACAGTAACTTAGGTACACTTTACTGGAAACTATGTTATGCTATTGATACATTTCTGATTAACATGAAACTACTATACGATTGTCTGAATCTGACTTAAACCTTAGGGTTTAACAGGTCGGAAATATGTCAGACAACACAGTGTTGAAACATAGATACTCTATTTTATAATATTAAGTAAACGTATGTGAGGTGAAACAAAACAAAACCATAACGGTTGTTGTTACAGAATGCTAAACCGACGAGTTATTCGTATAGGTGACGATCTGTACGAATGATTCCGATAGTTTAATGTTCTGAAATAATGACTTAACAGTAGAAAACAAGAATTGGAAAGCCAAATCATCGACGTGTTCGTTCGAATGACGATTCGAACGAATACACGCGATGGCGACGCGATCTGACGAAACGAAAACGAATAACGATACGAACGATCATAAATTTAAGGAAATAAAATATTTCCTACTTTACAATTTTGAAACTCATCATAAAACAATTTAAACTAAACTATTTTATTAAATCGCGAAACAAATTTACGAAACGCGTAAAATATGATAATTTGATAAATAATTAAATTAAACGAAATTAGAAATAAATTTTAGAAATAAATAACTATTCAATTAGCTTAAAATAATTCTTTTTATTTAAGTTACGAAAAACGCGCGTAACGAGCAGGATACGCGACGGAAACGCGAACCGAACAACCGAAACGAACCCGAACACCACATGGAGTATAAAATCCCTAAAGGAAAGGGTTTCTTTCATTTTTGTATTCAAAATCCTTCTCCTCTCTCTCTCTTCCGGCTAACACCACAAACCACCAAGATCCACCTTAAATCCTTTGTAACTTGCTCAATTCTCAACCGATTTGGGTGATTCTTGCGCCCGCGCGAAGCCCTTGACGAGCTCTACATGAAAGTACAACGGATCTAAGCTTTTGTCTAGCAAAATCCGAGGTATGAGCAAGGGAAGTTCACGGAAATTAGGGTTTTGTATGTGTATAACTCAACCCAACCATGTAATCGGCTAAACCCTTGTGATTTCGAACCACACATCCTCGAAAACAACTTGTTGACACGTCCTGAACGTGGAAACAGCTGGGGTCGAGGGTTACATGGCGAGGATGATGAAGACGAACTGAAGCAGGTTTGTTGACATGGTTGGGCAAACCTTCACATCGGCTGCGAACCTTGTGTGTGTGCCCAGCTCTAAACCGCGAACCTTCATGATTCCCGAACCCTACTGAGCCTTAGCCGAACCCTATGCCGCCTGGGAGCCGAACCCTGCTGGACCAACGAATCTACATGCATCCATGCCGAACCATAGAACCCTAGACGAACCTTGTTGATGCCTGAACCGAACCATTTGTGACTCACAAACCCTCACCTGGTCACGAACCTACTACAGCAACGAACCCATCACCAGCCAACGAACCTATGCTATTACCTGGCCGAACCTTACCCTAAATAAACCAAAAGGTTCGCTGTGTAGTGGTCGGAGATACCTTGTGTTGACCGAGATCCATGAAGCCACGCAAAGTATAACAGGCCCACTTCTATTAAATTAAGCCCAATTGATTTACTGATCCATTGTTCTTAGCCAATACCTATGGCAGCCCACAACAGCATTTTTCTGCCCATTACTGTTCTGCTACGGCCCACACAACACCACCGGCCCAATAGCACCCTCTTGGCCCAACAGTCCACACAGCCGGCCCATGTTGAGTTAATAGGCCCACATGCACACGTACATATGACCCAAGCATTTCATGCGGCCCACAGATTCTATGCGGCCCATGGGGCTTTCCAGCCGGCCCAAATTAAACCTTTCGGTCTATAATTGTTCTCGGCAGCCCATTTAAATCCTTTAGGCCCAATGAGATTAATGAGTCATGAAAGTGTATTAGGCCAAGACCTATCTTCCATTGGATCATGACATCCTGAGGCCCACTCTTTTATTTAAGCCGGCCCAAACCATCATTTCACTAGCCCAACACTTAGAATAAATTTTGATTGGGCTAATAGTCGGCCCATGGCCACTATACAGCCCACATGGATTATACTTGATCCAATTCCACTTTCGGCCCATAATAATCAAATAAAAGTCATAACACATTGACAAATTGATTTAATTGTAACATGCATGAAATAGAAACAATTCACTATAAGAATTGTTGAGAATCAAGAAACCATAGCACATGAGCAAAAATGTGACATAACCTATGTGTCGCTAGAATCTTTAATAAACAAAAGGGGGCCGAAAGACGATCTAGACTTCTAGTTTAGCCGACTTCTGGGCTAACACTAATGCTTACACACATACGCGTCAATTATAACTTATATTTATAAGCTACAACACTATGAATTCAAAACAGGAACGTGAACATCAGAACAAGTGCAAGCAAAGAGCGCGTGTATTCTTATTCTACTTAGTCAAACACTTCGGACCTAAGGTGAGTTCATTTGTCCCTTTTCAAATTTATTCGTTTTACTTCGGGACTGAGAAGCATGTTAAACATTTTCATAAAATTCTTGAAATGTTAATTAATGCTTTAAACATAAACATGATACTTATGTTGAAACTTATGCTAGAACTTAGAATACTTTGAAAAGAAATAGACTTGAAACTTATACTTTAAACTTGAGGCTTGAAAACATATGTTGGATGCTTATGAGACTTGATGCTTATGCTACCACAATATGCTTAAACTTGGTGATTGATGCTTATGTTGCAAACTAGAAGCTTAATTATACACTTGATGCTTAAACTAAGTGCTTAATGCTTATGCTATAAACCATATTCTTAAACTATATCCTTAAAGCTTATGCTATAAACTATATTCTTAAACTATGCTCTTTATACTTATGCTCTAAGCTATATTCTTAAACGCCACCCATGATGCTTACGTTATAAACTATATTCTTAAACTACACACTCGATGCTTATGTTATAAACTATATTCTTAAACTATACTTGTAATGCTTATGCTATAAACTATATTCTTAAGCTATACTCGTAATGCTTATGTTATAATCTATACTCATAAACTAGATGCTTAATGCTATATACTAATGCCAAGTGCTGATGCTATAATGCAAATACCATATGCTTATCATGCTTAAATGCTCGAAATGCTTGGAGTGCTCATAATGCTATAAACTTTGAATGCTATAAACTTATCATGCAAAAGCAACGGTTTGGCCTCTCAGTGCTTGCCTCTCCGCTTGTTAAACTTTAAAAGCTATAAACATATCATGCAAAAGCAACGGTTTGGCCTCTCAGTGCTTGCCTCTCCGGTTGCTAAACTTTAAAAGCTATAAACTTGTCATGCAAAAGCAACGGTTTGGCCTCTCAGTGCTTGCCTTACCGGTTGTGAAACTATCTGGATACTAAAACTATTGGCTATGGAAGAACAATAGTTGGTCTCTCAGTGCTTGCCTTCATGTGTTCTTCCTAGTCGGGATTTGAAGAACAATAGTTGGTCTCTCAGTGCTTGCCTTCATGTGTTCTTCACAATCAGGACTAGAAGGCACCTATTATGGTCTCTTAGTGCTTGCCATAGGGTGACCTTTATAGTCGGGACTTGAGGGGTAGACTTATGGCCTCTCAGTGCTTGCCATACAGTGATTCCTCAATGTTCACTCATGCTATAAACTTAAACATAATGCTAAAGCTATAAACAAAATGGAGGGTAGGTAAGACGCTTAATTATCATTAACAGCAATGTCCTATGCGACTTAGTATGTGGTGGGATGTTGGCTAGGGCTTGTTCCCTTACATATGCCCTATATATAAGCATACCGAGTTGTATGATACAGGTGGTGTTAATGAGATTAAGGTTGTTACCTAGGGGATGCATGAATGCTTTTGGGTCAACATCATAAACTTTTAAAGACGATGCTTGTTAAACTTATTGAAGCTATTACATAAGAATGCTATAGACTTATAAACTTTGAAAACAATAAACTAAAGCTATGATGAAGGATGAATTGATTGGTAGGTAAAATGCTTAATTATTATTAACAACAGTGTCATATCCGGGTTAGTATGTGGTGGGATGTTGGCTAGGGCTTGTTCCCTTACATATGCCCTATATATAAGCATACCGACTTGGATATTACATGTGGAGTTAATGAGGTTAAGGTTTTACCGAAGGAGGTTTGTGAAACTATTTTGAACTTATAAACTTTATGAACTCACCAACCGTTGTGTTGACTTGATCTTTTTACATGCTTTCTCAGGTGAAGAACATGTTTAATTTAAGCTTTTGGATATGCATACTAGGCTGCCCAGATAGAGGACCTAGTAGACTTTTGGAGAAACACATCCTTTGTTGATGACACATATCACTTATGATATCTTGTACATACACAAGATATAAACATTTAATTCTTTTGGTTAGGTTTACTTAGTTAAATTGCAGAACATTGCTATTGTAATTTAACTTTGTAATCCTATATATCATGTGATTGTGCTTTAGTTATTCTCAAACGTTGATGCTATGTAAACAATCTGATCATCATGATTATCACCCACGATATCGCGCCCCGGGAACCTTCCGCCCGACGGGGACTCCGATCCAACCCCGCCAACGTAAATACAATAATTTTCTCTCATTTTTTGAAAATCTTTCCATCTTTAAAATGTTTTACAAATTATTTTAAGCGATCGTAATTTTCTCTCATTTTTTCGAGCGTTTGTAATTATAACAACGTAAAATATTTCCATCTCGTTACAAATTATTTTTTATTACAAAAATTAGTTCATTAATATTTAAAAAAAATTAAGAACACATTTGAAAAATCCAGCTCTTTACATCAGTGTAATTACGAAAACATTGTAAAAATTCAGCTCGTTACATCAGCGTAATTATGAACACTTTGAAAAAATTCAGCTCGTTACGTCAGTGCAAAACGCCATTGCATCAGTGCAAAATGTCATTACATCAGTGCAAAACGCCGTTGCATCAGTGTAAATTACGAACATTTTTAAAAAATTTGACAAAACTATACTTTAATTAAAGATAAAAAAGTGACAAATTTAATGGTGAATTTTTTATAAAAAAATAATAATGTATATAAAAGTTATGAAGGTTTAAAAAATTTGGGGGTAAACTTTTTTTCTAAAAAAGGAATCAAGTACACCCACCAAATGTCAAAAATACCCTTCAACAAATCTCATTCACTTGTTTTTTCAGATTTAATATGGATCACTCATTTTAAAATACATTATTTAAACAACAAATCAAAATTGGTTAATGGGTTACCACACTTGGAGTGGTTACCAATAGAATCATCCCCTATATATATATATATATATATATATATATATATATAGGGCAAAGTATAAAAAATAACCCTCATCTTTTGCTACAACTACATAACCCATTTCAACCAATCATAAACTTACACATAAGCATTTTATGAAAATATTAAAAAGGGCATCATAGTCATTTTACCTTTATAAGTTCTTCCCCCCCTCTTTTTTAAACATTAATAACTTTTTTAAAATATATTATTTTTTAAAAAAAATTGCACCATTATATTCGTCTCATTTTTCTCTTTAATTCCGTTATAGTCTCGACTATTTTTTTTTACTTTTTTTAGATGCCATATATTTACATCATTGTAACGAGCTTAAATATAGCAAATTTATTTGAAATTTTTTAAAAAATGATAAATTACAGTGATGTAATTTACATTGACGTAATTTATCGTGATGTAATTTACATTGACGTAAAATTCGGTTTCGGTTTTTTTCGGTTAATTTGGTTCCAGTTCGGTTTTTCCGGTTAATTCGGTTTCGGTTTGGTTTTTTTGGCTTTTTGCTCATCCCTAATTTGTAACGAGCCTAAATACAACAAATTAGTTTGAATTTTTTTCGAACAATGATAAATTACATCAGTATAATAATCATTGTTAGAGAAAAAAAATCAAAATAATGTGTTATATTACATCATTGTAATTTATCATTTTAATTATCATTGTTAGAGTAAAAATAAAATAATGTGTTATATTACATCACTGTAATTTATCATTGTTCGAAAAAAATTCAAAATAATGTGTTATATTTATGATCGTTATATCGATGTTAATAATGGACAATGAGAAAAAAAATTAAAAAAACTAGTTAACATTATAACGGGAATTAAAGAGAAAATTACATCACTGTAAATAATGTGTTACGTCACCGTTAATTATGTCATTGTAAATTACTTCATTTTGTGTTACATTACTTCATTTTGAGTTACATTACTGTAATTTACCATTGTTAGAAAAAATTTATAATTAATTTGCTATTGTTAAGCTCGTTATAATGATGTAAATACATGACATCAAAAAAAAAAAACTAGTCGAGGCTATAACGAAATTAAAGAGAAAAATGAGACGAGTATAATGGTGCAATTTTTTTTAAAAAATAATATAGTATAAAAAAGTTATGAATGTTTAAAAAAAAGGGGGTAAACTTTACATAAATGACAAATGTCCTAAATGCCCTTCATACTAAAGACAAATGAATTGACACGTGTCACAATCCTACACACTTACCTTTTTCAAGTAACCATTGGATGATAGTTAATGGGTTGTAACAAAAGATGATGTTTATTAAAAATTCCATCCCCTATATATATATATATATATATATATATAGGGAAAGACATAAAAAATAACCCTCTTTCTTTGTTACAACTGCATAACTCATTTCAGCCAATAATAAAGTTACACATAAGCTTTACATTAAAATATTAAAAAGGGCATGATAGTCATTTTACTTGTGTAAGTTTACCCCCTCTTTTTGAACATTAATAACTTTTTTATAATATATTATTTTTTAGAAAAGTTGCACCATTATATTCGTCTCATTTTTCTCTTTAATTCCATTATAGTCTCGACTATTTTTTTTTACTTTTTTTAGATGTCCTATATTTACATCATTGTAACGAGATTAAAGATAACAAATTTATTTGAAATTTTTTCTAACAATGATAAATTACAGTGATGTAATTTACATTGACGTAATTTACAGTGATGTAACTTATTATTTACATTATTTACAGTGATGTAACACTTTGATTTACCGTTGCTAGAAAAAAAATTAAAATAATTTGTTATGTTTATGTTCGTTACATCGATGTAAAGTGAGATATTTGAAAAAAAAATAAAAAACTAGTCTAGATTAAAACGGAATTAAAAAGAAAAATTACATCACTGTAAATAATAAGTTACATCTCTTTAAATAATGTGCTACATCACTGTAAATTACATAACTGTAATTTACCATTGTTAGAAAAAATTTCAAATAAAATTGTTATATTTAACCTCGTTACAGTGATGTAAATATAGGGCATTTAAAAAAAGTAAAAAAAATAGTCGAGACTATAACGGAATTAAAGAGAAAAATGAGACGAATATAATAGTGCAATTTTTTTAAAAAATTAATATATTATAAAAAGGTTATTAATGTTTAAAAAAAGGGGATAAATTTATATTAAAAATTAGAAAGAGAATTAGAGAATTCATTTTACAATAATACCCTTTTCTCATTCAAACCAAATATAATATAACTTTTTTATTGCGGAGTTAATAGTAGTCATTGGATCTAAATTTAGACTCAATTAGATTGAGTTAATAGGTTGTAACAAAAGTTATGAGTTATCAAAAATTGCATCCCCTATATATATATATATATATATATATATATATATATATATAAAGAAAATAAATTATATCATTTGAAAACCTGATCTAAAAGAGAAAATTGTTAAACTATATGTTAGCTATTAATTTGAAATCTTGAAAATAAATATGTGGTCAACATTAAATTATATTTTTTATTCAACTCACAGCTTTTTATTCAATTTAATGTGGACCATATATTTATTTTCAAGATTTTATAAATGAATTGCTCACATATGGCTTAAGGATTTTATTTCTAAAATCAGGTTTTCAAAGTATACAATCCCTATACACACACACGTATACCAGGTTAATATACCAGGTTAATACACACGGGTTAAATAAAAAATATAACAAATATATACTAATGAAAATTTATACAATATAAGATGATTATATAAATTAAATTTTGTATAGCTTATTACTTAAAATAATAAAATAATTATATTATTTCTTAAAACACTAATTTTCTCAAAGTTTATTTCTTTAAACATTTCATTTTTAAAGTTTATAATAATTTGTTTCTTAAGAAAGTGTATGTTTTAACATTAATATATTTTTGATGTATTAAATAAACTATTTTAATTTTAAAAAATTTATAAAAATTATTTTTAATATGAGATATATTAAATATGAGATATGTGCGAAAATAAAGTTGAGTTACTCTCAAAAATGTTATGTGTCCTTAGAAATTTTTATTTTTTATTTGCTAGGCTAAATCTCGTGTGTGTTACACGAGATGAAAAATGAAATGGTATGTATCTTATAAGAAAACTTGTTTTAAAAGAAATTGTCTTTTAATAAAATTTAATTTTACAAAACTTTTATTTTTCCTAAAACTACAAATTTAAAACAATTTTTGTAAATAAAAATTGATTTTTTGAAAAATTTCATATTTTGTAAACCAATTTAAGTGTTTTTTTGATAAAAAAAAATACTTCATTTTTAATTTATTACAATTATTTTTTAATATATAAAAGGTATATAATATCATTATCATTATATTTGTAATTATTTGATAAATTAGAAAATATGATTATAATTGTTATCATTAATATCAGAGAATATGACTGAGAGATAAAAAATAACATGTGGTAATAATAGTTTAAAAAAATGACATGTGTCATTAAAGGTCTTATAAATTGACATGTGGCAAAAAAAAAAGGTTATTTATTATAATAGTAAAATAAGATTATAAGAATAGATAAATACACACATACTTAGGGGGTGTAAACGAGCTTACCTGATCTCGAGCTCACTAAGGATCGAGCTCCGCTAGTTTAGACTAAATAGGGCTCGAGCTTGAGTTTGGCACGTTAAGAGTTTTATTTACAATGCTCGATCTCGGATCCTTAGAAAATTTTTAGGCTCGAGTTCGTCTCAGCTCGTTTAATTTTTAATTATTTACTTTAATTACTAATTTAATTATATTTATAATTCTATATTCTAAATTTAACATAAAATATTGGATTTAAATATAATTATCATAATTTTATTTGTAAAAATAATTAATTTTATAAATAAACACTTAATATAATAAATAAAAGTCAAATAAACAAAAAACACGTTAAGGCTAGCAAGCCGACTCGAGCTTGATATATAAAACTCGAGCTCGGGCTCTGTAACTAAACTAGCCACATTTTAGGGCTCAAACTCGGGCTTGGCCCGGGCTCGTTCGAGCTTTTTACCGATCCAATATCGAATATTTCAAGAGCTGTCTTGGTTCGTTTACACCCTACTGTAACATCTAAAATGTTTAAAATTTATAAAACAAAGTTTAATTAATAATAATAATAAAATAAATAAGTAAATAAAAACAATAAATGAAATAAAAAATAATAATAATTAAATAAATATATATGTGTTGTGTGTGGAGGACGTTAAGCCACCAAAAAAAACGAAGATATTTTGAGAAAGGCGGCAGAAGAAAAAACACAAAAAATAGGTGGGGTGGGGTGGGGTGGGGTGGGGGGGGGGTTGGGTTGGGTCATTCGACAGAAGAGAAAGAAAGAAAAAAAAAAAGAAGAAAGAGGAAGGAGGAAGGAGGAAGAAAAAGAGAAAAGGGGGAAGATCATAGCAACGATCCGTAACATCGAGCTTAGATCGGGAGTCTAGGTCGTGAACCACTCAAGGTAATCATGTTTTCTCAGTTTTCTTTTAATCACCATAGTTGTATCTTTAGAGGTGGGTGATAAATCATGTTTTATGAAATATGAAATTGGATTGAGTTATGAGTAGTTATAAGACCCTAAACTCTTGTTGGGCTGTTTTGAGGTGTTTCAAACATTACTTAATGTCTAGGGTCACTATATGGTAAGTAACCCAAGTTAGGGTTAATGAGAGTGGCTGGGAAAAATGATAAAAGTTGTTAAACAAATATAAATGGGTCGGATAATAATAACGTGTGGAATATATATATATATCTGTGTGTGTGTGTACATTAGGGGTGTTCATCGAATCGAATTTCGAATAACTCGAATATTTCGAATCGAATGATTTCGAATTTTGAATTTTTTAAGAGCATTCGAATTCGATTCTTTTTCGTATTCAGAATTCGAATTCGAATCAAATTCGATTTGAATTCGAATTGGTTTGATTCAAATTTAATTAAAAAAATGTTTTATACTTGTTACACATGTTTATGCATTCAAAATATCAAATACACTATAAACATGTAAATATCAAATAACTAACATTAAGTTGTAATATTAGTGATAACATTCAAACTAATAAAATCATAGGTATACAATAATTTTATAGTAACTACTTGTATATATATAATAAAAATATATATATAAATAATTATATTCGAATTTCGATTTGAATACGAATATTTGAATCGAATTCGACTTGGTGATTTTCGAATAAAAATCGAATCGAATTTCGATTTTTTCTAATCCGATTCGAAAACTGCACACCCCTAGTGTACATCAATGTATGTATATATAATATATATATACATATATATATATATATATATAAATGGTGAATGGATATATATATATATATACACACAAAAATATATATATTGACCCATGAGAGTTTAACAGGATATCAAGATTTTAATCAAGAAGGTAATCAAGCAAAATCATCTTCTAGTCGAGGTAAGTAGTCTAACCCGACTATAATATATGAGGAATAATATAAACATGATTTGAGTTAGAATTAGAATTAATGTTATGTTATGGTGGTGTTGACATTGGTGGTTAATCGATAATGGTGTAATAATATAGTATAATACATGTGGAAATCTAAATATAGTGGTTGAATAGTGGATAAACCCCTAAAATGGTGGTATATACATATGGTTGTAAACTGTAAGGTTATACCTTACATATGACGGTATATACGTAGGGTGATAAAATGTAAGGTTATACCTTACTTATGGTGGTAAAAAAATGTAAGGTTTATACCTTATTTATGATGATATATGATTATGGTGGTAAAAATATAAGGTTTATACCTTACTTATGGTGGTAAAAATGTAAGGCTTATACCTTACTAATGGTGATATATGATTATGGTGGTAAAAAGGTAAAGTTTATGCCTTACTTATGGCGGTAAAATATATCTATATATATTATCTTTATGGTGGCTATGTAAGGGATATTATCCATAATTGTATTATAGATGGTGGATATGTAAGGGATGATTTCTCTTACTATATGGTAGATGGTGGACTTTGACTAATGTCAGTTTAAACAAAATGGTGGCAACTATTAATTAACGTGGGTGGTGATAATTATTCTTTAGTACAAATATGGTGGCTCAGATTACTTACTTAACGTTTTGCTAATTTAATTCGTTGGGTGTAATTTGTAGGTAAAGCTCCAATGCAATAAGGAATGGAACGAGTCTCGGATCGGTTATCTAATGTTTCGCATGACCTATGGTTAAATGGTTTTTGATAAATAGTTATAACGAGTCGGAGTTTTCTATATGGTTGTTGTCAAATAGTGCTAGTTACTATGACATGAATTAGTGATTGTGGTAATAATTTGTTATTGTGTAAATTGTTGGTTTTGAACAGGTCTATTTCGTAAGGAAATAGATGTTTTAAAATGGGGCATGGCGAAATTTTGAAAAATCTGCGACCATATTTCGGCTTATATTAAATAAAACTTTATAAAAAGTTGGGTGTTACAAGTTTGGTATCAAAGCACAGGTTTGAGAAACTTAAGTACTGGGTGTAAAGATACTTAAACTCAAACATTTTGAGCTCGTAAATCGAAAGGGTGAAACTTGGATTCTAGACGTTCCAAAGATATTGCACGAGCTTACAGGTATGGTGATTTCATTTTAGTATGACATTTGATACGTTAGAATAATGTGAATATAATTACGTGAATGAAGTATATTAATCATCACACCTGGCCAGTGTTATGATTTATATATGTCGCTCAGGTAATTTATGATTATCGTTCTAAAGTATTAAGCGTTATTACGTTGAGGTGAATAAGATTAAATTTATGAAAGCATTACAATAATGCATATATTGTGGCATTAACATAGTGGTGACTAAATGAATGTTAAATATTAATGAATGGTGTTAAATTAATATAGCAAGAATGTGGTGATAAAAATATATGCATGTATAAAATATGTAGACCCTAATATGGGAAAATTTCAGCTGAAGATTATGGCTGAAGGTGGAGAAATACCAAAAATTGTGGAAGGATACGAAAGTGAAGATAATGAGTCTTCACATAATGGTGGAGGTGTAGCTGGAATATTAAAGGAGGAAACCAGGAAGCAGATTTCGGAGGAAGTAGCAAAAGCGTTTGAGGTTACGATTCCACACTTCATCGAAAAGATGAGAACTATAATTCAACAAGAGTTATCCAAGGGTAACTCAAGTTTGAATGAGGAGACGAATGAGAAAGAAATTAATAAAGAAAAGCAAATAAATGAAAAGGAGACAAAGAGCGCAAGTTACAAAGATTTCATTGTATGTAAACCTGATGAGTTTCAGGGTGAAGTTGACCCATTGGAGAGTCACCGATGGATCTCGGGAATCGAGATTGTGTTTCAAACAAGTCACAGTGACCCCACAGATGAAGTAAATTATGCAACTACTCTGCTCAGAGGACGTGCTAAAGATTGGTGGGATGCTCGTAAACAAGAAAAGGGTAAAGAAGGTGTTAAGGCAATGATGTGGCAGGATTTCAAAACAATTTTCCTGCAACACTTTTGCCCACAGTCAACAATTGACAAAATAAAGGAAGAATTTCTTACCATGAGGCAAAAAGATGAATCTATTGATCAAATCATTGGAATGTTCTTCGATAGAGCCAAGTTCTGCACTGATCTTTTACGAACAGAGCGGGACTGGATAATTAGCTATCATCTAATGCTCAAAGCGGAATATAGGGAGTATATAAGTCCTTCCAAATGTGAGACTCTTCAATCGTTGATAAACTGGCCTCGGGAACAAGAGATGGAACTTTTGAGATCTGTTGAAAGAGGTGAAAAACAAAAGGCTGAGGTAATAACAACCCCAGTAAAGAAAACTAAATATGTTACACCTCCTAAGAAAGAAAATTTCAAAACAAAAGTATTTTAAAACAAAATGTTTAAAAAAACAAACTTTGAAAAAATTAGTGTTTAAAGAAATACGAGTTAAATGTATAAATGGTTCATGTGGTTTGATGAAATTGCATATTTGGACCCAAACTTTAAAATTGCAAATTTAGTCCAAACATTTAAAGATAATTGCATAAATGGTCCCTACGGTTTGATCTGGTTGCAGATTTGGTCCCCAAATTTTAAAAATTTCAAATTTAGTCCAAGCATTTAAAGTCAATTGCGAAAATGGTCCTTGTAGTCCGAAGTAATCCTCGGCTCAAAGTTATTTTTTTAAGTTAATCACCTCAACGCTTTTAACGTTATTTTTCACAAAATAAGTAAAATAACGTTAAAATTAGACGTGCACCGCAAATGGGGCCCTAACTATGTATTATATGTTAACACTTTATAAAAAAATTGACAGAAATAGCATTAGATGTTTATAAATTAATAATTTATAAAAACTTTATAAATTATCAAAAGTCTTATTAAGTCTTATTAGTTTACATCTTATTAATATTTTCACTAATTATAAATGCATGCATATACATATACATATACATATACATATATTATAAAAGTTTTGTTCGAACTTATTTTATTTTATTTAGAGTGAAATGCACTTTTTGTCTTTTATCTTTACACAAAATTTCAGAATTAGTCTTTTATGTTTCAAAATGTCAAAAAAGTCCTTTAAGTTTTCAAATGTTGCAAACTCAGTCCTTTCTTCGTTAATGCCATTAAATACTAACAGAATAGGGGCATAAATGTAAAAAAATCATGTAATTAATTAAGTAAATTTCACTTTTTGTCCTTTATGTTTATATAAATTTTCAGGTATGGTCTTTTATTTTGTTAGTACTTAACGACGTTAACGGAGAAAGGACCGATTTTGCAAAATTTGAAAACTTAAAGGACTGATTGTGACATTTTGAAACATAAAGGACTGTCTCTAAAATTTTATGTAAACATAAAAGACTAAAAGTGAAATTTACTCTTTTATTTAAATCGTACCAACAATTTATTTTGCATAAAATATATAATTTATAAATGTATAAATAGGTGCTTACACACACACGTATATATAGAAAATCAAACTAAGGAATTTCTTTGAACTTTTGTTTCTTTGAAATTTGACACTATAATGAATTTAAATTGTTACTAAAAAACCCTAAAGGTAACAATTTTGACCACTTAGAAAAATAAAGGATTAACTTGAATTATGCTATCTAACTGTGTGTTATAAAAATTGGTTTGAATGCATGGTTGTTCATGTTTAAACTTATAAGAATGTAATTTGGAATGATAATTATGTGTTTGATGTATTGGTATGAATTTTTTAAGTGGAAAATGAGTATTAAGCAGTAAGACTATAAGCTACGGTCCTATGGCTGTAGGTTACGGCCTACCCTAGAAATATCATTGTATTACGGTCCTTTGACAGTAGGCTATGACTCTTTTTGTATGGAGACCGTAAGCTACGACCCTATGACCGTAGCCTATGTTATGAGTTACATGTTTTAAATAGGTATGCATTGGATTTCATGATTGGACACGCATTTTGGAATGATTGAACGTTATGAGTTTTGTAAGTTTGTAACTCCATATGAAGCATCTTTTATATGATTTTGCAATGTGATTATAAACATAACACTAAGAGTTAATGTATGTAACTAGTTTCACGCTTTCTAATATAATTTTTTAAAGTTTAAGTTGAAAAAATTTCTTGAGATCACATTTTGAACATGTCTAATCACTTATTTGTTTTAGTTGTCACAATAATAATTACTTTTAATTGAAATTATATTATATTTAAGAATATATTATTTAATATAATTAGTAACAAGTATTTAATAAGATGGAAATATAAGAAAATAAGAAGATGTTGTATCTTACTATCTTAATAAACAAAAATATTGTTTGTCACTTGCCACAATTTTAGACTAATAGTGTCACTTGCAACTTGTTATCATCCTATTAAATGCTCACTCTTATTAAATATGTATATATTAACTCTCATATTCAATAATTATAATATTAAAGATATTATTAACCTTTTTAATACTAAAAAGTTTATGATCAATTAAAAATAATATTTTATTATAATAACACTTTAAAAAAATCATAAGATATGATTTTTTATCTTCTAAAAATCAGTATTTTCTAGAAATAAATAATTTTTAAATCGGTATTTATCAAAAAAAATTTTCTAAAAATCATGTATTCTAAAAATATTTTAAAAAATAAAATAGACTATAATACATAGATTTTAAAGAATAGTTTATTATAAACAAATGACATTTTGAAGTATTAAATTTTTAAAAATTAATTTATTTATTACTTAAAGTACTTGTTAAGACATATTTTATATTAAAATATTATTTTATAATTTATAAATTTTTATTACTAACTATTTAATATTTTATAGTAAATATGTGTAACACACGGAGTATAGTCTAGTTATTTAATATGAGAAAGACATGAAAATAAGTATGGGAATATGTAATATGTGGCCTCTGTCTACCACCAATATTGTCTGCTTTGCCCACTCGTAGCTTATGGTTTTGCCTTTGGTTGCTAGGGTGAAAACTTTCCAGGTAGGTCACCCATCCCTGGATTACTGCAACCCGAGCACGCTAAACTGTGGAGTTTTCATGTGATTCACAGCCAGATAAGCCCAAAGCACGTTGGTAACATAAGAGGTGGATCGTTACTTATAAGCCAGGAATCTCTTATGTTCACGACCGATGTGAGGTTTGACTTAAATGTTACATAATACACCACAAAATTATATGTGTCATTCACCTAGTTGTTTATTAGTGTGTATCTATGATTAGGTAAATTGCCAACCATAATGTTCAATGCCTTTTATGAAAGTAAATCACAAGGCCATACGTTATTAGCATAGTGATGAAGAATAAGGGACACATATATGGTCTTTGTCATTTACTCATGGTGGTTATGAAGGCAAAATAAATACTTAAATAGTCCACTTTATGTAGGTGAAAATTTATTGCGATGGCTTTTTTAAAACACATGCATTTCCCTTTTGTTTATTTTCAATTTTTATTATTTCCATAGGCATTGGAGTTGTGGTTGAGTTGGGTGGGTGGGTTGGGGTGATTACGGGAGGGAAACCAAGACAATTATTGTTGTTTATTGCAATTATTTCATTATTTTATGTACGTATGTAATCTCGACTTGAAATTATTTTTGATAAATATAAATTATAATATTATTTGATGAAGGCAGTTCTTAAATTATTTTAATGTTTAATAGAAAGAAAAGTGTCAATACACATGCACTTCATTAATTGAAAAAGAGCTTCTAATGTGATGGTACCTCTTAATTAACTTTTGTTGTAAAATGTCTTGATTCGAGTCTCTTTGAAAATAATTTGCTACTAGATGAGCAAGAGATTTCTCACTAAAGATCCTAAGAGATGAGTTTCTTCTTGAAAGTATGAGATTAAGGGTGTCCCTAAGTGTCTTGGTAAACTGCCTAAAAAATACTAGTCAAGAGAAACCACAAGGCACTCCTTGTGGTTTATTATTATTTATAAAAAAAATGTTGACCATTAATTAATTACGTAAAATCTTCATAATAACACGGAAGACAATATATTAAGCACAATACTAGCTTATATTCTTTGACAATATTTTAAATAGGGATGAAAATGGTTGGGTTTGAATAATTTAGCCCCATATTCGATTATAAAGGTTTGTTACATATACAACCTAAAATCTGTCGTGTATACCCGTTAGTAGTTAAATATACTCGTTGAAAATAAATGACTTAAATCTCATCGAGTATGTATCGGGTAACTAATAATAAATTTATTTCTTTCATAACCAAAAAATATATATTAATGGAAACTAGAATGTGAATATATTAATTGATAAGATCTAAATCAAGTATAACTAACTACAAGTTCAACATGAATTCTTTGGCTCTTTCACCTTTACTAACTTAATGACATAAGTCATTAGTAAAAAGCTACCTGTTACATCACTTAAATATCGGCTCTTTCACCTTTACAATACACACACACATATATAATAACCTAAGTTATATTACAATGTTACTAGTTATTAGATATAAATGACATAGCAAGAATATGCATAACATATAAACAAGTCAGCATACTATAGCACATAAGTCAAATAACTTAGACTAATAGTTTGCATATATTTGATTTTGACTCTAGAATAACTTGATTGAATAAAGACATATGTAACATTTCAAAATTACAAAATGTAAAAGATAAAGTATGAGTGAAACTCACATGGATTTGATTAGTTAATCCAATCTGCTTGATTGAGTTCTAAGTCAAGAATTACGATTCAACCTAAAGTTTAAGTAATGGCTTAACAAATTATAAACTTAGTATTCCTAAAGTTCAAGTTATGTATATCTAAGTCTATGACATTCTATCGAATACTTAAATATTTAATTATTTAACTAAATGAATATTCATATAATTTTGTTGAATAAATAGATTCAAAAATATTAACAAATAATGTTCTATCTATTTAATTTAGTTGCATTTTCAATGATGTTCAGAATAAAGATAGATATTTGTGTATTCGAGAGTTTTATATATTTTATAAATGTATAAATGATTATCGAGAATAATTATAAAATGATTTATTTATAAAAGTATTCTATGTTTTATTCATAACTTTTAATACCATGTGATTTTAACACAAAAGTTGTAGTTTTTGTTATTTAAATACTTTGTTTAAAATAATTTATTTAAACAAGAATATATTTCTATTATTTTCAAAACATTTTGAAAATAAACTTTACGAATTCTTATAGAAATTCATTTAGATTTTTGTTCCTTTTGATTAATAGTAAATTGTGTTATTTTTAAGATGGATGAATTATATATATATATAGGGAAGTGTTCAAATAATAACCCACTCTTAAAGCAATAGCCCGGATACGTCACACCCCCAAATTCCCACTCGTGGCGTCAGTCCACGTGGGTGTGATGTGGCCAGGATCACAGCTCATTGGTCATATAGAACGACTTTATATGAGTTCACATTCAAACAGTTTTGCAAAATACTATGAGTTTCATATATACGCAACGGAATATGTATAAAATACCATAACATAAATAAGTTGCAGCGGAAAAGTTAAGATTACACAGCGGAATGTAAATTGTTTAAGACACTACAAAGATTAAATTTTTTTGAAACAAATCCAATGCACACAAGCCTAAGACACGAGTCTATATGCCAGTCAGACTCCTTAGTGCTTCCAAGTGCGCATCCTAGCGTAAGCTCCTTTAGTTACATGACAATACATGCATAAAGTGTCAACTAAAAAGTTGGTGAGTTCACAGGTTTAGACAGACTGAAAAGTAAACAGATATATACTGGGCATGTTAAGTTTAGTTGTGGATCTACGATCCGTGGAGTGTGTCAGTTCATCTTACCGAAACTAGACTGTTCCCGTTTGCCTCCGCAGGTCATCGCTGAACCCGCATTCCCATCGAAATTACACTCCTTATTACCTCCAGTCAACATTGGTGCCGAGTGGGGTTAGTCAAACCCAGTAGTACTACGTAATTACGACTCGTTTGTGTTACAACTAACGGTAAGGATAAGTGAGGACTTTAAGCGATAAAAGTTACACTCGAAAATGGTTTTCACAACATACAAGTCATACATCTAAAATAGTTGCATAGTATTCTCACCCCAAAGTTAAGTAAAACAATTGATAAGTAAAAGTGGGGCCGTAAACTCACCTGAGTTTGTGAAATGCGTTCTTAACAGAAATCGAGTAGCTCGCCGGCTAGCAGTCACCTATATCACATAAGCGTTGTAAGTTTGTGTTACATACACGTGGGCCTCACAGGACCGTGTTAGTGTTTAACAACTCTAAGTTGTTATGTGGGTCGTGTTGACCGTGTTTGACCTAACGACCCGTTGGTGACGGTTCTGGATCAAGTGTTCGTGTAACGTGCGGTTTAGTGTCGTGTGATGTGTACGGATACCAAATTCACTTTCGTGAGGTTTCTAATTTAGGAAAGTTTTCACATTAGGCAAGTCATGCAAGAATCATATTCCGTTTATTCTAGCATGCATATTTATCCTAAGTGAGCATGTTTCTAAAATTAGAAAGTTTACACAAATAAGCATATTTCATCAAGTTTAACAACCAATATCATCCTACATCATTATTTTAGTCCTAAATAGCTACTTAATCATAACCGTTATGTCTAGCATGCTCCTATTCCCAAATTTGCAAACATAAAGTTACTATTTATAGTAACTCTTGACAAATGCACACATATCATTCAATTAAGTCGAAAAATCACATATTATCATTATAACAACTTCAACTAAGCATGTCAAACGTACAACCTTTAACAAATTCATCATTTCTAACATCTTTATATCAAAAAGTTACTATATTTAGTAACATTCCTAAATATCATACCTTTAGCAATTCTAACCATTACAATGCATCGAATAACATTATGGAATATACTTTTAAGCATAAATCAAGGATTTAATCACATGCATTTGGCCATTTCATCAAGAACACATATTTTGTAACATTAAAGTTACTATATTTAGTGATAATCCCCAAATGGCCATTTCTTGACACAATCAATCTTTCTAACTATGTAGAATATCTCAAATATCATTTCTAATAACATTTCAATATCTATAATCATGTCCATAAGCTTAGATCATACATGCATGTAATTACAAGTGCCCATCTACTAGTAAAATCAACAAATAACCATCTAAATCAATCAAGATCATCATAGATCATTATGAAACCCTCAAATCAGTAACAAAATCATCAAATAACATGTTCATAAACCCAAAATTTCGTGACCAAGATGGCGATGGTGGTGTATGTGGCCAAAATGGCTTGCATGTGTTACTACAAGTGATTTTGTGACTAGATTGGATAGGGAAACTACCTTACAAGACTCTAAATCACGAGGCGAGGCTTGAGCTGGTCTGGAGAGGTCCTGAAATCTTCCCTACAGCAGCTACAAGTCGTGCAAGAGAGTGATTGACGCCTTCTAACTCACCTCGACTTTACCCAAGCTTCAATGGTGCTTCGTTTGTGATGGCAATGGCTTCTAAGGTGCTTGAAGGTGGTTTACAGGTGATAATGGCGGAGATCAGTCGCTTGGAACTCGGGGAAATAGGTAGGGGGTCGATAGAATGATTGAGTCTTGGTTAAATAAAGATTTTGCGTATAGGGCTGCGTCGCGTACCGCGACACCTGGCAAAAAGAACCGTCGAGTAGCGCGATGAATAAAATAATCATTCGGTTCCCGAAACACGTCTCGTACCACGGTGGTGGAAGATGATCGGTCGTCGCGTACCGCGACGGTTTTCGAAGAATTCAAATTTCTCCCGCCCAGGCTTCGCGTACCGCGAAAGCCCAATTGGGTGCCCATCGCGTACCGCGATGGGTCTCGGTTGAGCCCACTAAGCCCAATTTCATTGTTTTGAAGCGAATTTCTCGAATTTATCGACTACGAACATCGTTTCTCGACACATAAGAGTTGTTCTAACTAAATTGGGTTCCTCGGTACCTAATGTGCAGTGAAAGTGTACTGTGGTTCGATCCGTTCACCAACGTTCGTTATTCAAGACACGTGCGAGTGTTGTGCGATAATTCCTCGAATTATCGGTGTGTTTGAATTGTCGTGCCACGTGTCACACTAAATACCCTTATTCTAGTGCCACGTATGAAATAGTTATACACATCATTATTAAAAATAAGGTAATGCTGACCTGGAAATTGCGAGGTGTCACAAGATAACTTTGCCAAGATGAAGCCAAATCTCGGATTTTTTTTGAACATCATTGTAACACATTTAGAACACTATGTTCTTTTATGAGTTTGTGAAAATTCATCACCGTTTAAGAGATATCATCGTTGTAAGTTTTTGATTTACAACACTGTAATTGTTTTAGGCCCAAAACTTACAACAATGTGAACTCTCAAACGGTGATGAATTTTCATAAACTCATAAAAGAAACATAGTGTTCTAAATATGTTACAATGATGTTAAAAAAGTCAAGATTTGGCTTCATCTTGGCAAAGTTATCTGGGTTATTGCTTTAATAGTAAGTTATTATTTGATCCTAATCCTATATATATATATATATATATATATATTAAATTTACAATAAAACATATTATATTTTGTTGATTAAAAAGAATAGAACAATATAGTTTTTTACCTGGAATTAGATCGATTGAGTAGTGTTTAGGTAGAAGCCAATCTCGGCTCGACACAAGATCTGATGCTTCGAGTTTGAAGGTCTCAACGGAGGTTCCCAGGTTCGTTTGTCTTAGAAGAAGATCATGAAGGTCTCTGTGTGTTCAATTTTGTTTAAATGTTCATGATTTACTCAATTATCCATCTGTAACGACCCATTTTGGGAAATATTAAAATATAATATAATTGGCGAAAAATTATTTATATTTTATTTCAGTGGGTGTTTTAATAACAATTGGGGTATTAGAATTAACTAGCAACTAGCTTGATTAGGTTAGTTATACTAGTTAAATGTTTTAAAAGTTTGAGGGGCCAAAAGTGTCAATTGGCCAAAGGTGTAAATTGGAAGAGATAAAACTTTGACTAGGTCAAAGTTCATTTCATCATATTTTATGTGTGTGTCGTTCAAGAGGAAGGAAGAAGGGAGAAAACCCTAAAAACCCAAGAATGATCAAATTGAGGGTTGATTTGTGGGTGGAACTTGAAGATAAGAGTACATTGGAGTTCTTCTCTCTTCAAACTACAACAAGGTATGAATTTTTGGGTGTTTTTGGTATAAATTTCGTGGGTCTCACATGGGGTATGAGTGGGGTGTGGTGAAATACGAAATTTGGGTGTTTGGAAGGTGTTAAATGTTGTTATTCATAGTGATAATCATCTAGGAACAACATTTTGATCATTTCTTGCATGTTGATGCAACTTGATAAATGGGGGTTCATGGTGTTCATGGGGTATATGAACATGGTGGTTAATTTGGAGTTCAAATGTTAGATTTGATGTTTTTTGGAGTTGTTATTACTATAAATGTGTTTGTGGTGAATGAGAATCATTTTTAAACTAAAAATGGAGTTTGATAGAGGTGTTAATGGGTGATGATCATATGTAGAAATAAGCATGCATATGAGATGTTTGATGAAATGCCAATTAAGGTGTTTAACTTAAAAATGAGTTTTTAAGTTGTGGTGGTATGAAATGTCACCCCTAACCTATGGCGGAATACATTGGGGCGTGATTGTGATTGTTCATAACTCATGATGCTACTTTGTAAGTTTCAATAGTTAATAATCCAATTTAAATTCAACATAATATCCATTCAAACATTCAACATAATCCAACAACCAAACATAAATCCAACATTACAATTCTAAACAAACCAAAATAAATAAAATGTCTTTTTATTAACTAGGTCTAAAAGCCTAAATTTGTCTTCATCCAATCCTTGGGGACAAGTGTTAACTTGAGCACTGCTTATCATCCACAAACGGATGGACAAAGCGAGCGCACCATTCAAACCCTAGAGGATATGTTGAGAACATGCATCCTAGACTTCGGTGGAAGTTGGGACACACACCTACCTCTCATTGAGTTCTCCTACAACAATAGCTACCACAACAGCATTGGATGTGCTCCATTTGAAGCACTTTATGGTAGAAAATGTCGGTCTCCAATTTGTTGGACCGAAGTGGGAGACAACAGGATTACTGGGCCTGAACTTATTCAGGAAACTACTGATAAGATAGCCCAGATACAACAACGATTACAAGCAACACGTAGCCGCCAAAAGAGTTACGCAGACAAACGGCGCAAGCCTTTGGAATTCGATGTGGGTGACCGAGTCATGTTGAAAGTGTCCCCATGGAAAGGCGTAGTTCGGTTTGGGGCTAAGGGCAAGCTAGCACCTAGGTATGTCGGACCGTTTGAGATTACTCAACGCATAGGTCCTGTGGCATACAGACTCAGACTCCCTAAACACGATGTGTTTCATGTATCAAATCTCAAGAGGTGTTTAGCTGACGAATCATTGATCATACCATTGGAAGACATACAAATCGATGAACAACTACATTTCATTGAAGAACCTGTAGAGATTATGGAACGTGAAGTCAAGAGACTGAAACGAAGCCGTATCCCTATCGTAAAGGTTCGATGGAACTCCAAGCGTGGACCAGAATTTACCCGGGAGCGCGAGGACAACATGAAGACAAAGTATCCCCACCTGTTCGAGAATTAAAGCCCGACCTTTATGATTAAATTTCGGGACGAAATTTCTTTAACAAGGGGAGACTGTGACATCCAGTACCAGATCGTCCGGCAAATCCGTACGGTATGTGTACTTCCACTATTTACTGTGTGTAAATACATGTATGTGAACAGTGTTTGTGTTAACAGAAATCAAAATACAAGAAACAGTTGTACGTATTTATGTGTAAACTTAAATACTGTAAGTACAACACACACGATAAACAATAATTGTTAGTATTTAGGTGAAAACCTAAGTACAGTTAAAACAACGAATCAAGGGAAACAACAGAGTTCAAGTAAATAACAAGAACAAGTTGGTTGCGATCTGATATCCACAGATGACAGGAATCAGATGGCCGACAAATCAGTACGAAGACAATGCGAAAACAAGAACCATTCGGCCAGTGTGACACCTTAGGCACCTTTTCATTCGGAAATTTCCCATTCGCCACTCATTCTCTCATCTCCATTCGGCAGCCATGATATCCAACCATCGCATCCTCATTCGACCTATACACACTTATACATCTCAAGGAAACCATCGGCCAAGAACTCTAAGCCACGAAGTTGATTTGGACCCAACAGAAACTACTCAGGCCCATTCGGCCCAACGTGGCCCAGATCTGTCGTTGTGGCCCAGTTCTACGGCCCACACTACCGATTCGACACATGAGCTGTTTAGGTTAATTGAATTGGGTCAGCCATCTCCAATTTGCCAAAACAATAGTTGAGGTCCATTAGTTCGGCCCACTGTGTCTTATGTGGCCCAGTTCATTCGGCCCACTTCTGGCCCAAATCAATAGCCCAGCAGCATTAAACCCATGATTCCTATCTGGCCCAATAGTCTTAAGGCAGGCCCACAAGACTGTGCAGACTCATAAAATTCAACCGGCTCAACAGTGGGCCCAAGGCCTGCTATCCTGGCCCAATTTCAACACTTTGGCCCACTTACATATTATTCGGCCCAGTTTGTTAAAATGGGAGATATACACTTGAATAAATCACAAGGGATTATACACGAAATTGGATTCACAAATCTCATTTTAGTACCAAGATGGTGGGCTTCGGGTTCAAGGATCTCATAAAATCTAAAATACTAGGTTTTATCAAATGGGGATATATATAATGACAAGTTAAAACAAAGTGGATATAATGTCAATAACTAAGTGTGTTAACTTTAAGTTAACTAGGCTAAGGATTTATAAGTAAAATCTAAAGTCCAAGTCAATGATTATAAATAATTATGATGGGCAATGTGACTCAACACGACAAGGATAAAATAAAGTAAAATGTATACAAATAACAAAACATACTAAGCTTAATCTAACATGATTGAGTAATAGGGTAACTCTGAAAACTTTATCAAGGGCCGAATAACGACCGAGACTTACGTGTGTTAGCCAACTTTAGGCTAACACATGCACACACGCGAAACTCTACAACTTATACTTACTAGTTACAAACAACGTGTAAACAATACAGGATCACGAACACAAAAACAAGTACAATCAAGAGCGCGAGCATTTCTTGTTTAGACTTAGTCAACTACCACAACTGCAAGGTGAGTTCATATGCCCCTTTTACTTTAAACTTAACTGATTTTAAACTCTCGGGGCTGAGAAACATGCTTACTTTTATTTATTTAAAAGTTTTGCTTAACATATTGCTATTACATTGATTTTAGATAATACAAACTGTTTATTATTGCTTATCTTTGTATGCATGCTTGAATGATCATGATGTGACATGAATAATCGGATGAACAAGATAATATATCTTATTAATTCATCAACGCATTAGAATAACATAGTTGTAAGATCTTATCTTATAACACTTAGTTATTCTTACATAAATAAACATTGGAACAATTACAGGAAAACATATGAATGATATAAAGATACTATGTATCTTTGTAATACCATTCGATACAAGAATTAAGTAAGTGTATTAGGACAAGTCCTTTAAACACTTAGCTTTACAACTCAACACATATTACAAGAAAACATGGAACAAGGAATGATAATCATGATAATGTAATTTCATGATAACAACATCATTCACTCAAATAATTAACATAATGTAATAAGACAAGTTCTTATTTAATCTTGTTAATAATACATGTCACACCCCCAAATTCCCACTCGTGGTGTCAGTCCACGTGGGTGTGACGTGGCCAGGATCATAGCTCATGGTCATATAAGACGACTCTATATGAGTTACACATTCACACAGTTCGTAAAGCAATACAAGTTTTCTTAAGTATGCAGCGGAAAAGTTAAACATCAGAAATACATAAGTTTGCAGCGGAAAGTAATTGTTCAAGACACTACAAAGATTAAATTGTTTTCAAGACATAACAAATGCACACAAGCCTAGGACATGAGTCTATATGTAAGCTTGACTCCTTAGTATGTCCAAGTGCGCACCCTAGCGTATGCTCCATCAATTTCCTGAGAATACATGCGAAAAAGTGTCAACTATAAAGTTGGTGAGTTCACAGGTTTAGACAGACATAAATAGTAAACAGATATATACTGGGCATGTTAAGTTTAGTTGTTGGATCTACGATCCGTGAGTGTGTCATGTCATCTTACCGAAACTAGACTGTTTCCGTTTGCCTCCGCGAGTCATCGCTGAACTCGCAATTCACATCGATTATTACACTCGTTATGACCTCCAGTCAAAGTTGTTGCCGAGTGGGGCTAGTCAAACCCAGTAGTACTACGTAATAACGACTCGTTCGTAACAATTAACGGTAAGGATAAGTGAGGGCTTTATGCGATATTAGTTACACTCAAAAAGAAACGGTTTCACAACATGCCAGTCCTATATCTAAAACAGTTGCAGTATATTCTCACCCCAATAGTTTAGCAAATCAGTTAAGAGTAAAAGTGGGGCCGTAAACTCACCTGAATTTAGATGTGCGTTAGCTCAAAAGAGAGTAAGTGTAGCTTGCCGGCTAGTAGTCACCTATATCACATAGGTACTATGAGTTTGTGTTCACAAGTGCGGGTCTCACCGGACCGTGTTAGTGTTCAACAACACTAAGTGGTTATGTAGGTCGTGTTGACCGTGTTTGACCTAACGACCAGTTGGTGACGGTTTGGATCAAGTGTTTGTGTATCGTGCGGTTTTAGTGTCGTGTGAGGTGTACGGATACCAAAATCATTCCGATAAAGAAACTTACTATTTATGGTAAGTTTCTATTTTTAGGAAAGTTTCCATATTTGGCAAGTTATGCATAAACTCATATTCCGATTATTCTAACATGCGTATTTATCCTAAGTGGGCATGTTATCACATAGCACATAGTTACACATAGCCGGTTTAGCATAGTTTGCGCGTAAAAGTTTCCATTTTTGGAAAGTTTCTAAAATAAGCATATTTCATCAAGTTTAACAATCAACATCATCTAATATCATCATCTTAGTCCTAAATAGCCTATTAATCATGATCATTCCACCTAACATGTGACGAATCATAAACTTAACAAAATAAAGTTACTATATTTAGTAACTTATGAAAATAACACCAAATCAAGTTTCCCAATAACATATTCCTTCCAATATCATCATATAATCACTAAATGAGCATGTTAGACTCAAGACATTATCATGCATATCATCAAGTTGCAAACTTGTGACAAAAAGTTACTATTTATAGTAACTTTTATAAAAATCACGCTTTTAACAATTTTAACCATCCAAATGTACTAATAATCATCATGTTAACTTTCTAATCATCATTTTAAGCATAACATAAAGATCTAAACACATGCATGTGGTCACAACTCATCAAATCACATACTTGCACAAATAAAGTTTCTATTTATAGTAACTAACACATTTTGACATTTCTTGACCACAATCAACACTTCCAATCTCATGGAACATCATCAATAACCCTTGTAACACTATTTCATCATCAAATATCATGGCAAACTACTTAGATCATCCATGCATGTATTCAAAAGTACCCATCACATTACAAAAACAACATATGACCATTTGTTTCAATAAAAATCGTTATAGATCATTATCAAACCATCAAATCAGTGATAAACACCTTTAATAACAGATTCATAGCATCAAAAATTCGTGACAACGGTGGTGGTGGTGATGCATGTGGCCTAAATGGCTTGCATGTGTGCTTAGTGACGATTTTAAGCAAGATTGAACATGAATACTACCTCACAAAGCTTTAGAACGTCTAGGAAGGACTTGAACAGGTCTGTAAAAGTCCTAAATGTCGCTGGAACGATTCTAATCGCTGCCAAGGATGAGGTGTGGTGTTCCTTCGAGCTCCAAGCCTTCAATGCCTTCAATGGTGCTTCCTTTGAGGTAAAAATGGCTTCTAAGGTGTTAGGAGAGGGGTAGCAGACGACAATGGTGGAGTATGGTCGCTGGTAGCTCGGGGAGATAGGTAGAGAATCAACAGAATGATTAACATTGGGTTTATAAAGATTTTATGCGTGTCGGGGTCGTCGCGTACCGCGACAGTTATCCAAAAAGCATCATCGCGTACCGCTATGATTAAAATAATCATTTTGTTCCCGAAACACGCCGCGTACCGCGTTGGTGGAAGATGATCGGTCGTCGCGTACCGCGACTCTTTACGGAGAATTCAAATTCTCCCGCTCGAGCTTCGCGTATCGCGAAGGCCCAATTGGGTGCCCATCGCGTACCGCGATGGGTCTCGGTTGAGCCCAATAGGCCCAATTTCATTGTTTTGAATCGAATCTTTCGTATTTCTCGAATACGATCATCGTTTCTCAACACATCGGTTGTTCTAGTTAAATTTAGGTTCACTGAACCTGAGTGCAGTGTTTTGTGTTACAGTTTGATCCGTTCACCAACGTTCGTTATTCAAGACACGTGCGAGTGTTGTGCGATAATTCCCTGAATTATCGGTGTGTTCAGACTGTTGTGCCACGTGTCACACTAAATGCATTTATTCTAGTGCCACGTATGAAATAAGAATAAACATTATTATTAAAAATAATAGAGTTGCTGACCTGGAAATTACGAGGTGTCACATCATCCCCTAGTTATTGGGAATTTCGTCCCGAAATTCAGTTCACGTGCCGGTGTTGGTTTGTTCGGCGAATAGATGAGGGTATTTCTTCTTCATCTGATCCTCCCGTTCCCAGGTGTATTCCGGTCCTCGTCGTGAGTTCCATCGAACTTTTACAATGGGTATCTTACTATGTTTCAACTTCTTGAGTTCCCGGTCCATAATTTCCACCGGTTCCTCTATGAAGTGTAGTTGTTCATCGATCTGGATTTCCTCTAGAGGAATCGTGAGAGTTTCGTCTGACAAACACTTCTTGAGGTTCGAGACGTGAAACACGTTGTGCACGCTACTTAGTTCCTGTGGTAGTTGTAGTTCGTAGGCCACCGGGCCTATCCGTTTAGTGATCTCGAAAGGTCCAATATAGCGTGGGTTTAGCTTTCCCCGCTTTCCAAATCGGATCACTCCCTTCCAAGGCGAGACTTTAAGAAGTACACGATCTCCCACTTGGAATTCCAAAGGTTTGCGTCTCCTGTCGGCATAGCTCTTCTGTCGATCTCGAGCTGCTGCCATTCTGTTACGTATTTGCACGATCTTTTCAGTTGTTTCGTGCACAAGCTCGGGTCCGGTCAGTTGGCTTTCACCAACTTCCGCCCAACAGAGTGGTGATCTGCACTTACGTCCGTAAAGTGCTTCAAACGGTGCAGCTCCAATGCTGGTGTGGTAGCTGTTATTATATGAGAATTCCACCAAAGGTAAGTGAGTCTCCCAGCTGTTACCAAAGTCAATGACACATGTCCGAAGCATGTCCTCCAGGGTTTGGATGGTTCTTTCACTTTGACCATCGGTTTGTGGGTGATAAGCTGTGCTCATATCCAATCTCGTCCCAAGTGCCTTGTGTAAGGACTTCCAGAAGTGTGCCGTGAAACGGCTGTCTCGGTCTGATATTATAAAGGTTGGGACTCCGTGTCTGGATACGATCTCCTTCAAGTAAATTCGGGTTAACTTCTCCAATTTATCAGTTTCTTTGATCGGCAGGAAGTGTGCCGATTTCGTGAGTCGGTCTACGATAACCCAGATGGTATCGCAACCATTAGTAGTCTTTGGCAGCTTTGTGATAAAATCCATGGAAATCTGCTCCCATTTCCATACTGGGATTTCCGGTTGTTGGAGTAGTCCTGAAGGTTTCTGGTATTCGACCTTGACCTTCGAGCAAGTCAGACACTTACTCACATATGTTGCGATTTCTGACTTCATGTTAGGCCACCAATAAGTTGCCTTTAAATCATGGTACATCTTGTCAGAACCTGGATGTACCGAGTATCGGCTCTTATGAGCTTCATCCATTACTACCTTTCTTAAGTCCCCATATCGTGGAACCCAAATACGATCCATTAGGTAGTAAGCTCCATCATCCTTCTGTTTCATTTGTTTGTCCATCCCTCTCATGGCCTCGAGAGTGAGGTTTTCGGCTTTCAATGCTTCTTGTTGTGCGATCCGAATTTGATTCGGTAGTTCGGAGTGGATGGTGAGTTGTAGTGCGCGCACGCGTTTAGTTGTTTCCTTCCGGCTTAGTGCGTCGGCTACTACATTGGCTTTACCGGGATGGTATTTGATTGCACAATCATAATCACCTATCAGCTCGACCCATCTGCGTTGTCTCATGTTCAGCTCCTTTTGGTCGAAAATGTGCTGTAGGCTCTTATGATCAGTAAATATCGTGCACTTAGTGCCGTACAGATAGTGTCGCCAGATCTTCAGTGCGAACACTACGGCTCCCAACTCTAAATCGTGAGTTGTGTAGTTCTTTTCGTGCACTTTCAATTGTCGTGACGCATATGCTATAACTTTCTCGCGTTGCATCAGTACACAACCGAGTCCTTGCTTTGATGCGTCACAGTATACTACAAAATCCTCGCACCCGTCCGGTAACGATAAGATTGGTGCAGTGCACAATTTCTGCTTCAACAGATTGAAAGTAGTCTCTTGTTTTTCTCCCCATTCGAATTTCTTGTCTTTGTGTGTAAGGGAAGTCAATGATTGCGCGATCTTCGAGAATCCCTCGATAAACCGCCTGTAGTACCCGGCCAACCCTAAGAACTGCCGCACCTCGGTTGGGGTCTTAGGTGCTGCCCAATTCTTGATCGCCTCGATCTTGGCTGGGTCCACGTGTATCCCTTTCTCGTTTACTACGTGTCCAAGGAATTGAACTTCGCGAATCCAGAAATCACATTTGGAGAATTTTGCGTACAGTTGTTCCTTCTTCAGTAGTTCTAAGACAAGTCTCAAGTGATCGGCATGTTCTTCCCGAGTCTTAGAGTAGATCAAGATATCATCTATAAATACGATTACGAACTTATCGAGGTATGGTTTACACACCCGATTCATAAGATCCATGAATACTGCCGGTGCGTTAGTCAATCCAAAGGGCATGACTAGGAATTCGTAATGTCCGTACCGTGTTCTGAATGCTGTCTTCGGTATGTCGTCCTCCTGTATCCTGAGTTGATGGTAACCCGATCTCAGATCGATTTTCGAATAGAAGCTTGACCCTTGTAGTTGATCAAACAGGTCGTCTATTCGTGGTAGAGGGTATCGATTTTTGATCGTTACTTTGTTCAGTTCTCGGTAGTCTATACACATACGGAATGAACCGTCCTTCTTTTTTCACAAACAAGACAGGAGCTCCCCACGGTGAGAAACTCGGTCGGATAAATCCTTTATCTAACAACTCTTGCAGTTGATTAGATAATTCTTGCATTTCCGTCGGAGCCAATCGGTATGGTGCTTTGGCTATTGGTGTGGCTCCTGGTGCTAAGTCTATCTGGAACTCCACTTGTCGCGCTGGTGGCAGTCCCGGTAGATCCTCGGGAAAGACTTCCGGAAAGTCACGAACAACCTCGATGTCCTCGATCTTTTGTTCCTTCTTAGGTTGTTCAGAGATCAGAGCTAAAATAGCCGTGTATCCTTTCTTCAGATATTTGTTCGCCTTCATGCAAGACATAATGTTCAACGGTATTCCGCGTCTTTCTCCCTGGATTGAGATCTGCTCTCCACTTGGTAATGTAACCCGTACAACCTTCTCATTGCAAACAATCTCAGCGTGGTTTGCAGATAACCAATCCATCCCAATCACCACGTCGAAGCTTCCGAGAGTTACTGGCATCAGGTCAATCATTAGTCGATGGTCTGCTAGTGTCAGAACACATCCTTTGATGATATGTTGTGTTTTGATAAGTTTGCCATCAGCTAACTCCACGGTATACTTATAATCTAATGGTGTTGGTGTCATATCAAGCAATTTACTAAATTCACTAGAGATAAAACTCCTATCGGCACCGGTATCAAATAATATGCTAGTGTAGACATTATTTAAAAGGAACGTACCGGTGACGACGTTTGGATCATCTTTAGCTTCACCGGATCCGATCACGAATGCCCTCCCCCTTGCTGGGTTGCCACCTGCATTCTTGTTCTGTGGGCAATCTCGGCGCATGTGCCCCGGCTTTCCGCAAGTGAAGCACCCCTTTAATGTGTTGTCTTTGTTGGGGTTAGGGTTGGGGTTTGATCGGCATTCCTTGGCCAGGTGTCCGTTCCTGCCACAGTTAGTGCACCGAACTCTTCGGCATGGGCCGTGATGGTGGTATGAGCAATTGTTGCATTTGGGGTTGTTGCCCCGATATACCCCTTTGTCCTGATTGTTTGGTTGGGTGGCAGTGAAGACCTTGGCAGGTGTAGGTCGGTGTTGAGTTGGCTGTTGGGGTGAAAAGGTTCGGTTGTTGTTGTTGGGCTCCCACTTCTTCTTGGGTTCTTGGGGTTTCAGATGCTCACCCCCTCTTTGGCAGCTTTCCCTGTGTTACTGCCTGATCTGTTAGTTTGTGGGCAAGTCGGATCAATGGTTGAATTGTGGTGTGATCGGAAGCAGTTACCATGCTCTGTATCTGCTCCGGCAATCCACTGATGAACTGCTCGATCTTTTTATACTCCGGCGTCACCATTGCCGGGCAGAGCTTGCACAGTTCATGAAACCGAGTGCAGTATTTCTCGATTTCGGATCCCACCATCTTGTGCACCCAAAATTCCTCCTCAAGCTTCCGGATCTCGTCACGGGGACAGTATTCCTCATGCAGCATTCTGGTGAAGTTCTCCCATGGGATGGAGTTTGCAGTGGCTAGTCCAAGGGTTTGGACATGGGTATTCCACCAGGTGAGGGCTGGTCCCTCTAGAGTTCCTGTGGCATATTTCACCCGGTTCTCATCCGAGCATTCAGCCATGGAGAAAACTGACTCCAGCTTCTCTATCCAACGAAGCAGTCCCACTGCTCCTTCAGTACCTTGGAACTTGTGAGGGTGACAGCTCAGGAAGGCTTTAAACGAGCATCCCTTTGCTACTCCCCCATGAGATCCTGTGCATCGGAGTTCATTGCAACGTGTTAGTGTCTAGGCTGCCTATACTATGTTAGTCATGTTAGGCAGAAGTTAATACCGTTGTTAGAGCCACTCGTCTCACTGGCATGACGGTTAGCTTCGTACTCTACGAGTACCTTGTTGAATTTGCGCTCGACCATCATGTCAATCCGTGCCTTTTCGGCCTTGCGTTTGAGTCGTAGGGCATTAGTTCCTCTTCCGGACATATCTCTATATAGAGGGGTTAGAGTGTTAGTCAACATATGTCACGTGTTAGCCAAGGTTAGAATAGTCGTCATGTCAGACGTCAAGTCAGATATAATAACAGAGATTGTATCAATAGCAGTCATAACAATACAACAGATAATAATAGAGCATAATTTTCATTAATAACAACTTTGAAGTACAGTAATTTGAAAAGAAAGTAAAATGCAAGTTCTTCGAGCACATCCCGCTCGTCTAGGCCAAAATGGAATAAAAGGAAAACAATACAAAATAAGAAGACCCACTAATCTGAGTCCATGGAGACATGGGAGATGTCACTAGCTGCGTCCCCATCATCGTCATCGTCCTCCTCCGGATCCTCGTCGGGATCCTCGTTAAACTCTCCCTCCTCGAGGTCCTCGGCCTCGAACTGTGGTCCATCGTCCTCGGCTGGCGGCTCCTCGATGAACTGCGCCGCCCATGCGTTAAGCATGGCGTCGCTCGCCTGCACCATCGCCTGAGTCTCAGCTATGTCCGTCCGATTCTCAGTGATGCGTCCGTCATGCTCCTGCATGACATCGACTATCTGGCCGTGCTGTGACATGAGCTGAGACACCTGGAGACGTAATGTCTCCACCTGTTCCTCTAGGCGTTCGTTCTGCTCCTCCAGTCGGTCGCTTCGCCTTTCCAGGCGATCGTTCTTCTCGCGAAGAACACGAACCTCGTCGGACAGCTCGGCGTTTCTCCGAAGCTCCCGCCGGGTTACATCAACATGAGCCGCGAAGGCTCTCTCCATCGGCATCCCAAGTGCCGGCAGTCGTGGACCCTCTGAGGTATCGCCCCTGTACCGTGGCGTAGGCACCCACTCGTGGTGTCAGTCCACGTGGGTGTGACGTGGCCAGGATCATAGCTCATGGTCATATAAGACGACTCTATATGAGTTACACATTCACACAGTTCGTAAAGCAATACAAGTTTTCTTAAGTATGCAGCGGAAAAGTTAAACATCAGAAATACATAAGTTTGCAGCGGAAAGTAATTGTTCAAGACACTACAAAGATTAAATTGTTTTCAAGACATAACAAATGCACACAAGCCTAGGACATGAGTCTATATGTAAGCTTGACTCCTTAGTATGTCCAAGTGCGCACCCTAGCGTATGCTCCATCAATTTCCTGAGAATACATGCGAAAAAGTGTCAACTATAAAGTTGGTGAGTTCACAGGTTTAGACAGACATAAATAGTAAACAGATATATACTGGGCATGTTAAGTTTAGTTGTTGGATCTACGATCCGTGAGTGTGTCATGTCATCTTACCGAAACTAGACTGTTTCCGTTTGCCTCCGCGAGTCATCGCTGAACTCGCAATTCACATCGATTATTACACTCGTTATGACCTCCAGTCAAAGTTGTTGCCGAGTGGGGCTAGTCAAACCCAGTAGTACTACGTAATAACGACTCGTTCGTAACAATTAACGGTAAGGATAAGTGAGGGCTTTATGCGATATTAGTTACACTCAAAAAGAAACGGTTTCACAACATGCCAGTCCTATATCTAAAACAGTTGCAGTATATTCTCACCCCAATAGTTTAGCAAATCAGTTAAGAGTAAAAGTGGGGCCGTAAACTCACCTGAATTTAGATGTGCGTTAGCTCAAAAGAGAGTAAGTGTAGCTTGCCGGCTAGTAGTCACCTATATCACATAGGTACTATGAGTTTGTGTTCACAAGTGCGGGTCTCACCGGACCGTGTTAGTGTTCAACAACACTAAGTGGTTATGTAGGTCGTGTTGACCGTGTTTGACCTAACGACCAGTTGGTGACGGTTTGGATCAAGTGTTTGTGTATCGTGCGGTTTTAGTGTCGTGTGAGGTGTACGGATACCAAAATCATTCCGATAAAGAAACTTACTATTTATGGTAAGTTTCTATTTTTAGGAAAGTTTCCATATTTGGCAAGTTATGCATAAACTCATATTCCGATTATTCTAACATGCGTATTTATCCTAAGTGGGCATGTTATCACATAGCACATAGTTACACATAGCCGGTTTAGCATAGTTTGCGCGTAAAAGTTTCCATTTTTGGAAAGTTTCTAAAATAAGCATATTTCATCAAGTTTAACAATCAACATCATCTAATATCATCATCTTAGTCCTAAATAGCCTATTAATCATGATCATTCCACCTAACATGTGACGAATCATAAACTTAACAAAATAAAGTTACTATATTTAGTAACTTATGAAAATAACACCAAATCAAGTTTCCCAATAACATATTCCTTCCAATATCATCATATAATCACTAAATGAGCATGTTAGACTCAAGACATTATCATGCATATCATCAAGTTGCAAACTTGTGACAAAAAGTTACTATTTATAGTAACTTTTATAAAAATCACGCTTTTAACAATTTTAACCATCCAAATGTACTAATAATCATCATGTTAACTTTCTAATCATCATTTTAAGCATAACATAAAGATCTAAACACATGCATGTGGTCACAACTCATCAAATCACATACTTGCACAAATAAAGTTTCTATTTATAGTAACTAACACATTTTGACATTTCTTGACCACAATCAACACTTCCAATCTCATGGAACATCATCAATAACCCTTGTAACACTATTTCATCATCAAATATCATGGCAAACTACTTAGATCATCCATGCATGTATTCAAAAGTACCCATCACATTACAAAAACAACATATGACCATTTGTTTCAATAAAAATCGTTATAGATCATTATCAAACCATCAAATCAGTGATAAACACCTTTAATAACAGATTCATAGCATCAAAAATTCGTGACAACGGTGGTGGTGGTGATGCATGTGGCCTAAATGGCTTGCATGTGTGCTTAGTGACGATTTTAAGCAAGATTGAACATGAATACTACCTCACAAAGCTTTAGAACGTCTAGGAAGGACTTGAACAGGTCTGTAAAAGTCCTAAATGTCGCTGGAACGATTCTAATCGCTGCCAAGGATGAGGTGTGGTGTTCCTTCGAGCTCCAAGCCTTCAATGCCTTCAATGGTGCTTCCTTTGAGGTAAAAATGGCTTCTAAGGTGTTAGGAGAGGGGTAGCAGACGACAATGGTGGAGTATGGTCGCTGGTAGCTCGGGGAGATAGGTAGAGAATCAACAGAATGATTAACATTGGGTTTATAAAGATTTTATGCGTGTCGAGGTCGTCGCGTACCGCGACAGTTATCCAAAAAGCATCATCGCGTACCGCTATGATTAAAATAATCATTTTGTTCCCGAAACACGCCGTGTACCGCGTTGGTGGAAGATGATCGGTCGTCGCGTACCGCGACTCTTTACGGAGAATTCAAATTCTCCCGCTCGAGCTTCGCGTATCGCGAAGGCCCAATTGGGTGCCCATCGCGTACCGCGATGGGTCTCGGTTGAGCCCAATAGGCCCAATTTCATTGTTTTGAATCGAATCTTTCGTATTTCTCGAATACGATCATCGTTTCTCGACACATCGGTTGTTCTAGTTAAATTTAGGTTCACTGAACCTGAGTGCAGTGTTTTGTGTTACAGTTTGATCCGTTCACCAACGTTCGTTATTCAAGACACGTGCGAGTGTTGTGCGATAATTCCCTGAATTATCGGCGTGTTCAGACTGTTGTGCCACGTGTCACACTAAATGCATTTATTCTAGTGCCACGTATGAAATAATAATAAACATTATTATTAAAAATAATAGAGTTGCTGACCTGGAAATTACGAGGTGTCACAATACGGGAACATATGACACTGAGATCAATAACACGGTTGAACACAATTACAATTAGTTACTATTGACCTGTTGTATTATATCACTTCAATCATGTGCCAAATTGTACAAGTTGATCATGTAAGTCCCTATAATTCGCTGACCAGTTAGTTTGACGTGACTAAACCGACGATAGCATAGTGGTACCATAGGTTTGACAAACCTCTAGCTTGTAGGGCTAGTATGTTGATCGTATTGATTCATTGGCCGGTAACGTATGACCGGTGACAGGGCGACTTCAAGTCAGGTTCTGGAAAGCGACACATGGTGATATTAATGTGCAGTGATAAGTAATTAATCCAGCGGAAATCCTATTGACTAGTAGGTTGAGAAAGTGATCTTCTCTCATGTTACACTACTAGTAATAGATTTCGTTGAGGACACTAGACATACAAGGTGGTAGAGGTAAATCAGATGCATTGAAATCTGATTACGTGAGGACTTCAATGGATTCCTTTTAGGCTCTATGCACTATAGTTCAAGAACGAATTGCAAGTGGTTAACTAACACTCTTAATATTTAAAAGTGTAACAACAGTTAATTCCATAAATATAGAATAATACAAGGAACAGATTTGATAAATCTAATATCCTTAACATATAATGGTTATCTAAACCTCGGTTCGATAACTACAATTACATCATTATATTATTCTATACAAGTTATCACAGGTGATTCAAGAATGATATGGATATGTGGATTGGGATCGGAAATCAATAGTTGTATTGCAAGTTGTGTGGAGTTCTAGTAGTGATGTGGTGGGATGTTGGCTAGGGCTTAGTTCCCTTACATATGCCCTATATATAAGCATCACTACTAGGATGAAATATTACTTGTAAATATAGCTATTGGGAAGACATTGGGTGAACAAACGACATACAAGTAACAAAATACATATTATGATTGTGCATGTGAATGAATCAAGGTTTTCAATTAACATACTTATGAACTCACCAACCTAGTGTTGATTTTGTTTATATACATGTTTTCTCAGGTGATGAACAGGTGTAGATACATACATGCAAGGATTAAGCTAGTGGACTTTTAGAAGACCTACCTTTATTTTGTGTTGTATGCTTTTGGTGACAAGAACAATGAATCATCTTTTGTATATCTTGAACATATACAAGATATAGTTATATTGATTCTTTTGATAGACTTACTCGATTAAATTATGAACGATACATTGTAATTTAATCTTGTAATTCCATATCATGGATGTGTTAGCATTTCTCATTGATATTATCATGTGCTATGTAAACAATCTGATCAATTGATTATCACTCAAGATATCGCGCCCCGGGAACCTTCCGCCCGACGGGAAAACACGATCCATTCCCGCCGGCCTGGGGTGTGACAGTTTATGACTCTAGAATAACCTTGTTTGATATGACATGTGCAACATTCCAAAGATTACAAAAATGTAAAAAGAGAGTATAAGAAAACTCACACGCTTTAGCTTTAGAATTATCCAAGTGATGTTTGATTATGCTTAGGAAAGAATCACTCCTCAGATCAACCTAAGTTTATAAAAATATAACTTAGAACTATCTAGTTATATGTTTATGTTTGTTCATGAAATTCCCTTTGTGTTTAGAAATAATAATATGAAATTGTTTTACAATTTTTGTGATGAAATAAAAGTATAACATTTTTCAAACTTGTTTATATTTATTTTTATAAAAATTAATAATTTAGAAATGCATATATCTTATTAATATGAATTTAAAAATAATAATGATTTATAAATAGTTATATGTTTAAAGGATTTAAAGAATTAACATCTTACAATTATATATGTATGTTTATTAATAAAATTTTGAAAACTTGTAATTACCATATCATAAAATTAATTCTCAGAATGTAAAAATACTTTTCTGAATTTTTAAATCAAACTTATAAATAATACTTATATTTTTAAAGTTTATTTAAACAATAAAATAACAAATATGTAAGGATAATATTCCAAAAATTATTTAAAAATTCCAAAATGTTAATATTGATGTAAAATAATTTCTGGAATTTTTACAGAATTTTTAGAAATGTTTTAGTATTTTCTATATAATTAAAACTATTTAAATAATTTTTAAATAGAAAACTAATATAAATTTGTCCTGAAAAATTCTAAAATTTTATCATAATATTAGAAATAGTATTTTAGAATTTATATAATTTTTTTAGAATTTTTAGAAATGTTTAATATTTTCTATATAATTAAAACCCTTTAAATAATATTTAAATAGAAAAATAATAAAATTAAATTCTGAAAAATTCCCAAATTTTTACAGAATGTTAAAAACATAATTTTATAATTTCAGGAATTTTTTTAGAATTTTTAGAGTTTATTTGGATAGTGAACTAATTAAAATAGAATAAAAAGGATTTAAAACAAAACCGGTTTGAACCGGATTCGAACCCCCGATCCATCTTATAACATGCAAGTGTGTTACCAGTAGTCTAGGCGTGCCATTTGTTTTCTAATTCGTTTTTTTAAACTTATTACCATAACCTGTTCCTCATTCGAACCACATAAGCCCTAGAATTTCAAATCGATCGAATTGTCGATTGTGGTTCATTTAAACCATAGGGTTAATGATCCTTTTGAAAAACCGAATGAGACAGACCTATAACTTACTTGATTTGCTTCCGAATTGACCTAGTTTGTTTGGATCTTGTTCTTGATGAGTCACGAACTTGATTAGGAGTTTGAAAGCGAATAAGAGATGTTATTGGTGTCGTTAGATCCAGAAGGATGTCGCCTATGATGCTGTAACTCCAATTTGATGTTTTAACCTTGTTTTAATCGATTTTGTGATCACGTTTTTGCTAAGTCGTTCGGTTATAGTTTGGAGCATTAACAGAGTTTAATTCCTCAATTAAATGGTTCGGTTATGATCTAGATCGTGTAGGAAACGAATTTAGATTTAATATTGCATTTAATCCTTGCGTTTTGTCTGCTTCGAATCCAAAGAATCGGTCGAAGGTCTCCCACATCGTGGCTGAGATTGGAACAGAGAAGAAGTAAGCTTATTTACACTATAGGTTCTTGAGGTTTTGTAGTCTATAAACTTTTGACTATTCTAACATTAACAACTTTTAGTATAACCCCCCTTAATTCCATTGTGCTTTCCTTTTAGCTAAAACTTTATTATACATTTATAAAAGTTGTAAGTATGAACTCTTTATAACTCTTAACATTTAAACATCTTAAATAATTCCAAAAGTATTATTAAAACTATTAATTCATCTTTATAATTTTAATAATCATGTAAGGTTTAGTATTATAAATGTTTATTTTTACATCATTATTTGTCAAAATCTATTTATATTTATATGATAAGTTTTATAACTCATTTATAAAATAAACTAAACTATATTTTAAGTTTAATAGAATATATCATCTAAGTTTAATAGAATATGTTTTGTAAACACATATATACTTAATATAAGATAAATTTATATCTTAAATTAATATATATATATATATATATATATATATATATATGTATTCATGTATGTGTATATGTATGTAGATATGTATGTATATGTTTTAAATTTTGAATCGTGTTAACAAAACCCCATGAACTTCACCATTACATTTTAATTTAAATAACGAAAACCCTAAATATTACATGAAATAAGCATATATATATATATATATATATAATCATAAATGGTGAATTGGGTGATAATGGATCATTTGGGTGTAAATTAGATGAAATGGTGATAACAGGTCAAGTAGGTTGAAAGAATGTAAATATGAGTTACTTGTATTGAATATAGTTGTATGTGTGTAATACAACTAGGTAGTGGTGGTGAAAGTCAAGGAACAAGTCAATGGCTTGGGAAATAGCAAGATGATTTTCATGGTGTTCCTACGGGCTAAGGTGAGTAACCTACTCACTAAATATGCAACCATAAGTCATATTTGTGTTGCTGTTGAATGTTGACTACTTGATTTATGCCTTGTAGTGTTTGGTGAATGTTTTGTGTTAAATCTATAAAAGTCAATGTAGGTGGAAACTACATTGCTTTGATAGATTATGAAGTTTTGATGTAGGTGTTAAAACATGGTAGTTTGTTATTGTGTATGTGGAATATACATTGGTAGGATGAATTGGTGTTTAACTTCACAATGTATGTGGAATATGCATTGTTGGGATGAATTGGTGTTTAACTTGACAATGTATGTGGAATATGCATTGTTGGGATGAATTGGTGTTTAAATTTACAATGTATGTGTGAGGATTATGATTGCTAAGGCAGTTATATACCTAAGACCACATATAGTGGCAATAGGAGTGTTTGACTTAAATGTTGACTATTTGTGGAGAGTCTTGTTGTGAATATTATGTTATAATTACATAACATAATATGGTTTCATTAAGTGTTTGATAATAATTGTAGAAAGTAGTAAAAACGGGTGATTGCCAATTAGTGGAATTAGTCAAAATGGGTAGTTGACCCGTTAGTCAAATCAACTAGTATGGGTGTTTGGCGTTTAAACTGTTGGTGTTTGATTGTTTTGGTGTTGACAATAACATGTACATGTGTTTAATTACTTAGTTATTGTGATTTGGTATGTTTACATGTGGTGTGTAAGAATAGGAATGATTCACAAGAGGTGTGAACTTCTTATTAGAAGGTTGATTGAAAATGGTCAAACAATTCAAATTGGTGTTTGTATATTTGTTGCTTGACAATAACATGCAATAGGTGTTATATTTGCTTAGTTATTGTAATATAGTATGTTTACAATTGGTGTGGAGAAATAAGAATGATTCACAAGTGGTGTGAACTTCTTATTTGAAGTTTGACTGTAAATGGTCAAACAATTCACAAGAGGTGTGAATGGGGAATAGGTTGAATCACAAGTGGTGTGATCTTTCTATGATGAATTTATGGAGTATAGGTAAATCACAAGTGGTGTGACTACCTACCTTGGGAATCCTTGGTGAAAAAGGAAGTCTCAAGGGATTTGGGTGAAATGACCCATTAACATGTTTGTGTTGAATTATTGCAATTTAATTGAGTTGAGAATTGATAAGACACTTGTATTACATGTGTTTGGATGGTTTAAATTTGTTGTAAAATAAGAGTCCTTGGTGAAAAGGAATAAGGAGGGAGAACAAAGAGGATATGTATTTGGAAAGAGTTTTGACATGACCATGTTCCCTGAAACACGCCCATGTCTTATATGCACATCAGATTTTGGAAACCTTCTGACATGGCCATGTTCCTCTGGAGCACGCCCATGTTGCGTCTGTATGTCTAAAAATGTCACAAATTGAATTATTTCAACTTTGATGTGGATTCCAAGGGCAAATCTAGTTGGTTTGGGCATGGAAGGGATATTTAAGGGGTTTTGGGTGAAAACGATCCGTTAGTAAATCTTTTTGCTACTAATGTTACCAAATTATATTTGGGACATTATTATTGTATCCATACGGTGTTATGGAATACAATTGGGGAAATAGCTGGGTGATCTAACTTAGTTCTAATGAACTAACGGTGATTTAAATGTGGTGTTTTCAGGTGAGCGTAAAGGGTGAAGGCGACCGTGGTCGGATATCTTGAGAAGGCTCGGATTGAACACGTTTTTGGTTGAAAACGCAACTTTTTGTGAACAGTTATACACGACGTAGAGTGCGATTACGATTAACATGTTTGTAAACGGTTTTGATGATGGGTTGTGTTATGTTGGGTGTTTAAAGTTAGTGTTTTAGAAAAAAAATCTGGGACCAACTCTGAGGGTGTTCTAAAACACGTGTCACACGTGGGAGGAGTTTGGGGCTTACAAGTTGGTGTCAGAGCCAATGGTTTGAGGGATTCAAGTGTGTCGCGAACACTTGAACTGAAATCCTTGTGCTTTTGATATGGGGAGTAATCTTCGATCCAAGATCCGATCACGAAGCCGAGGGTTTAAGGTAACCAGTTTGTGGTTTGTTTGCCTTGGTCATATTTGTTTAATGGTGTTTGTTGTAAATTTTTTTGGTTAAACCGAACTTCCTAGTTATAGTATGGCGGGATGAAGTTAAGGAATTGGGCAAGTGAAGCATATATTGTTATGTCTGGCCAACATAAGATTGTATTCTTGGCATGTACATGACCTTAACGAAATCAATTCATACTATGATTATGAATGTTAGGTAAGGTGTTAGGATGTGTTGTTATGATGCCTTTAATTTCATACGTCATGGTATGGAATAGTATGTAAGTTGTTAGTAACTTCTTTGCTATTTGACCAAATAGAATATACGTATGTTGTAAATACTTATTCTGTTGTGAAATTGATCAATTGAGATATGTGGTATGCGTTGTGGCAGTTGTTAATTGTTATGTGTTGTATGCATAAATGAATTAGTGTCATTGTGTGTTCATTGATAATTGACACTAGAATTGGGGAGAATTCAACTTTGTGTGAAATTTCATTGAAGATCACAGGTGTGTGGCATAGGGGAGAATCCACATTCATGTGGAAGTTCATGTAAGACCACAGACGTGTGGTAGTGGGATAATTCACCTTGATGTAAAATTTTATGTAAGACCGCATGTGTGTGGTATTAGGAGAATTCACATATATGTGGTTGTTGGTTAAAATATATGGGTGGTGACCCATTAGAAAAAGTTTTGACATGAACGTCATAGGGAGGATAAAACTTGATTATGACATGTTGTTCATTTATTTAAGTTGAGTATGTTAAGGTTTTGACAAAAAGTCGTAACTGGGGATTTGTGGCTATAAACATGTGAGTATATTGATTTGGTGTTTTGCTTGAAATAAGTTGTAAATGCTACATGTTTATTGATTGGTGTGATTAGTTGATATGGATTGAGAGATGAACATAGAAGGTAAAATTCTTGAATTGAACCCTCATACTAGAATCTTTATTTCATGGATGATTCACAGGTGGTGTGAACATCTATGATTGTATATAGATGTGTATGTATCATAACACTACATGTAGTTTGGTGGAAATGACTTGTGTATGTTTGTTGATATTGCAAGTAAACTGAATGTATCTTTTAAAATATATATATATATATATATGAAATTTCTTAAGGATGATCCATGGAGGAATGGGCATTCTTTATGGGTTATGGTTCGGGGAAATGAAAGCTTATAAACTAGATTCAAACTTGAGAATTATTGTTATTGTCTGGTTGAATTTGATGAAGATGATTCACAAGCGGTGTGAACATCTATAAAAAAAATCTGTGTGCTATTAGATAATGTACAAGAGTGTGCAATATCTAAGTAGCGGGAGTGTTGTTGGTAACTATAAGTAAGAGAAGTTTGGGTGCAAATGAGCCAATAACCATACTTAGACTTGATTGTTAAGATGTTTACTTATGGTGGATATGGGTGCTTTTATGATTGAAATGCAAGTGGTTGTGTTTCAATTTCGTAGTAAACAACAAGAAAAGACATTTTTAGGTGTTGATTTATTAGATGGACATGATGAACCCATGGTCTAATTTGACACATCGTATGTGGTGGTTGGGTGTGCTTTGATGCAAAGAAAGGGGAAAATTATCATTCATGCTTCACATTAGTTGAAGGTTCATGAGATTAACTAATTTGTATATGATACGGAGATTGAGGCAGTAGGTGGAGTTACTTAAGGATTACGATCGCGTAATCCTCTTTCAATTAGGAAACGTGAGAACTTTCCAGTAAAAAGAAAGTAAAGGTGATGAATGAATTAATCAAATTCGGGATCATAAAAATGCGGCGTTAGAACGCCATAAACCTTACATGGATAAATGGAAGAAATCGATCGAATTCCATGTAGGAGAATTTTTGTTGCTAAAAGTTTCTCCTTGGAGGGGTGTGATTCGTTTTCAAAATCTTGGGAAGCTAAGTTCACGATTAATTAGACCGTTCAATGTTATAGCTCAGATTTGAAAGGTTGATTTTCGCTAAGAGCTACCGGAGGAATTGAGCGGTATTCACAATACATTCCACGTGTCTTATTGGAGAAAATACTTGGCAGATGAATCGGCCTACATGCCATTGGAGAAATTGGTGATAAATGATAAATTGATCGGGGAGAAATCAGGGACTATCTAAGATATAAAAGTCAAGCAATTGTGAAATGAGACGATTAATCAGGTGATGGTGCAATGAAAGAACCGGCGGGGTTATGAAGTAATGTGGGAGTCCAAGGGTGAAATACGGAAAATTTTATCCTATTCTATTGAGGTGTGACGAGGTTTCGGGGACGAAACCTTTGTAAGGTGGGGAGAATTTGTAACGACCCATTTTGGGAAATATTAAAATATAATATAATTGGCGGAAAATTATTTATATTTTATTTCGGTGGGTGTTTTAATAACAATTGGGGTATTAAAATTAACTAGTAACTAGCTTGATTAGGTTAGTTATACTAGTTAAATGTTTTAAAAGTTTGAGGGGCCAAAAGTGTCAATTGGCCAAATGTGTAAATTGGAAGAGATAAAACTTTGACTAAGGTCAAAGTTCATTTTCTCATATTTTATGTGTGTGTCGTTCAAGAGGAAGAGAAGAAGGGAGAAAACCCTAAAAACCCAAGAATGATCAAATTGAGGGTTGATTTGTGGGTGGAACTTGAAGATAAGAGTACATTGGAGTTCTTCTCTCTTCAAACTACAACAAGGTATGAATTTTTGGGTGTTTTCGGCATAAATTTCGTGGGTCTCAAATGGGGTATGAGTGGGGTATGGTGAAATACGAAATGTGGGTGTTTGGAAGGTGTTAAATGTTGTTATTTATAGTGATAATCATCTAGGAACAACATTTTGATCATTTCTTGCATGTTGATGCAACTTGATAAATGGGGGTTCATGGCGTTCATGGGGTATATGAACATGGTGGTTAATTTGGTGTTCAAATGTTGGATTTGATGTTTTATGAAGTTGTTATTACTATAAATGTGTTTGTGGTGAATGAGAATCATTTTTAAACTAAAAATGGAGTTTGATAGAGGTGTTAATGGGTGATGGTCATATGTAGAAATAACATGCATATGAGATGTTTGATGAAATGACAATTAAGGTGTTTAACTTAAAAATGAGTTTTTAAGTTGTGGTGGTATGAAATAAGCATATATATAATCATAAATGGTGAATTGGATGATAATGGATCATTTGGGTGTAAATTAGATGAAATGGTGATAACGGGTCAAGTAGGTTGAAAGAATGTAAATATGAGTTACTTGTATTGAATATAGTTGTGTGTGTGTAATACAACTAGGTAGGGGTGGAGAAAGTCAAGGAACAAGTCAAAGGTTTGGGAAATAGCAAGATGATTTTAATGGTGTTCCTACGGGCTAAGGTGAGTAACCTACTCACTAAATATGCAACCATAAGTTATATTTGTGTTGGTGTGTTGGTGTTGAATGTTGACTACTTAATTTATGTCTTGTCGTATTTGGTGAATGTTTTGTGTTAAATCTATAAAAGTCAATGTAGGTGGAAACTACATTGCTTTGATAGATTATGAAGTTTTGATGTTGGTTTTAAAACATGATAGTTTGTTATTGTGTATGTGGAATATACATTGGTAGGATGAATTGGTGTTTAACTTCACAATGTATGTGGAATATGCATTGTTGGGATGAATTGGTGTTTAACTTGACAATGTATGTGGAATATGCATTGTTCGGATGAATTGGTGTTTAAATTTACAATGTATGTGTGATGATTATGATTGCTAAGACAGTTATATACCTAAGACCACATATAGTGGCAATAGGAGTGTTTAACTTAAGTGTTGACTATTTGTGGTGAGACTTGTTGTGAATGTTATGTTATAATTACATAACATAATATGGTTTCATTAAGTGTTTGATAATAATTGTAGAAAGTAGTAAAAACGGGTGATTGACTATTGGTGGAATTGGTCAAAATGGCTAGTTGACTCGTTAGTCAAATCAACTAGTATGGGTGTTTGGCGTTTAAATTGTTGGTATTTGATTGTTTTGGTTTGACAATAACATGTACAGGTGTTTAATTGCTTAGTTATTGTGATTTGGTATGTTTACATGTGGTGTGTAAAAATATGAATGATTCACAAGAGGTGTGAACTTCTTATTAGAAGGTTGACTGAAAATGGTCAAACAATTCAAATTGGTGTTTGTATATTTGTTGCTTGACAATAACATGCAATAGGTGTTATATTTGCTTAGTTATTGTAATGTAGTATGTTTACAATTGGTGTGGAGAAATAAGAATGATTCACAAGTGGTGTGAACTTCTTATTTGTAGTTTGAGTGTAAATGGTTAAACAATTTACAAGAGGTGTGAATGGGGAATAGGTTGAATCACAAGTGGTATGATCTTGTTATGATGAATTTATGGAGTATAGGTAAATCACAAGTGGTTTGACTACCTATCTTGGGAATCCTTGGTGAAAAAGGAAGTCTCAAGGGATTCGGGTGAAATGACCCATTAACATGTTTTTGTTGAATCCTTGCAATTTAATTGAGTTAAGAGTTGATAAGACACTTGTATTACATGTGTTTGGATGATTTAAATTTGTTGTAAAATATGAGTCCTTGGTGAAAATGAATAAGGAGGGAGAACAAAGAGAATATGTATTTGGAAAGAGTTTTGACATGACCAAGTTTCCTGAAACATGCCCATGTCATATCTGCACATCAGATTCTGGAAACCTTCTGACATGGCCATGTTCCTCTGGAGCACGCCCATATTTTGTCTTTATGTCTAAAAATGTCACAAATTGAATTATTTAAACTTTTATGCGGATTTAATGGGCAAATCTAGTTGGTTTGGGCATAAAAAGGGATATTTAAGGGGTTTTGGGTGAAAACGATGCATTAGTAAATTGTTTTGCTACTAATGTTACCAAATTATATTTGGGACATTATTATTGTATCCATATGGTGTTATGGAATACAATTGGGGAAATAGCGGGGTGATCTTACTTAGTTTTAACGAACTAACGGTGATTTAAATGTGGTGTTTTTCAGGTGAGCGTAAAGGGTGAAGGCGACCGTGATCGGATATCTTGAGAAGGCTCGAATTGAACACGTTTTTTGTTATAAACCCAACTTTTTGTGAACGGTTATAAACGACGTAGAGTGCGATTATGACTAACATGTTTGTAAACAGTTTTGATGACGGGTTGGGTTATGTTGGGTGTTTAAAGTTGATGTTTTAGAAAAAAAAATCTGGGACCTAACTCTGAGCGTGTTCTAAAACACGTGTCACACGTGGGAGGATTTTGGGGCTTACACCGTCAAATTACCAATCGGATTCCAGTTGTTAAATAACACGTCATTGGGTGCTTATTTTTGGAATTGATTGTAGATTAAGGGTCACGGATGAACTGTGATCTACTTGCTAGATTTGATAAAACGCGTTTACAATGATTTGAGGATTGAACCAGTTGGAGTTGTGGTTCGAACGAGGGAACAATTGGGACAAGAAAAGAAGTTCACGAAAATTGCAGGAATGGTCTTTGGTTTTTGGATTTGTTTCCGTTTTGTCTTGAACCTTATAATACTGAATATGTTTGTTGTTTTTGCAGGTTTGATCCTTTTTTTGTTGCTTTTATTATGTATTTGCAAATAATTATTTATACCTTTATTAATATATGTTTATACTTTTATACAGGTTTAGAATTAACAGGATTATTAAGTACTAACAAATTATTAAACTTTATTATTTAGAATTTTTTAATAACATTAATTTTATATCCAAATTTAAATCTTAAAATTTTGTAACATATAATTATGTATTATTATATACAAAATATTTTTTATTAAAATTTAGGAAATTTGTGGGTCTTTAAATTAGTTCAATTAATCTAGGTTTTATTGTATAAAAGTATGAATAGTTTATTAAATAAAATTTATTGTTGTGTAGATATGTGTGTGTGTTTTTTGTTTTCAAGTAATTCTAATAACTTTGTTTTTATTCATTTTGAATGCAAATTTTAAATTCAAATTCGAAACCGGTAAATCCTAAGTATTACATATATGGTTTAATTTGGATAACTATTTTAAACGGTTTTCGGTTATTTTGAGCACACCTTAAACATACACATAAAGGACAAAGGTTTAATTTAGACAGTGATACGAAACAAAATTTTGAATTGATTTAAAAAAAAAAAAAACACATATTAACACAATAAAAATCTTTTATTATAAAATGCGAATCCAAGGGTATATACATTTCTGGTTTTAATGCATTGACAATGAAGACAAATTATAAGTCCTACGTAAATAAATGTAGATCATGCATCAACCTCAATCCATCCAATCTTCATAAGACATGTATATATAGATCTGCCCCCACCTCACCTACCCTTTCATTTTTAATATGGCTTTTGCAGATGTACTTGATCGTTTCATCAAATTCCATGACAACACAAGTGCTAGACAAACTCCTTGCATCAGTATAATATGTAGAAGAAAAACATAAAATTTTGCATGAGTGGATCGGCAAACATAACTTTTCACTTTTATTTCTATTATTAAATTAAAAAACTATCAACAACGGTAATCCCTCCGAAATTCATGCCCACCGAAATTTTCTATCAAATCATCACTTCACTAAAAATCTTAAAACTTTAAAGTGGTAAATCCACTAAAAAATATTCCCCACTAAACCATATCATCACTCTCAAAACCCAACAGTGGCCAATCACAAACGAATGAAAAAAGCAGTGTGTGGGGGCCAATTTGGGTGAAATATGAGAGCCGTTGGGTGGTGAGGCGGTGTGCCCACCTGTTCCCGCCGAAAGGAGCCATGCCACTGGTTGAGCAGGGAGACCATTACGCGTGGTCTAAAGAAGTATGTTAAAGGATACTTGTTAACTTTTTAGTTTTTTTTTTTATTAAAAGGCTTCTCGTAGTGATACAATCTCTTGATTTTTTATAAGAGTTTTTTGGGTTGGAATTTCACCTAAAACAAATAATACTTTGGGTTAAGCCAGGAGGTTTTCCTAATTGTAGGTCAACACACTTTGTTCTTCATGCGAAAGATGGCCTTTTTGCCAGAGTGATCCGAATGACTAGCGTTTGCTGTTCAAAAAAAAAACTTTTTAGCATCTTAAATTTCTTTTTTTGGTCTATTATTTGACCCAATTTATATAGATCTTTCTATACTCATATAGACACCTCTTTTGTTTCTTAGGGGCTGTTTGTTTTTCTAAAAAACGTCTGCGAAGGTCTACGAGACCTCTTTTGTCTGCACCCTGCAGACCAAGGAAAGATGTAGGGTGTTTGTTTTCTCGCAGACATTTCATTAAAAAACGTCTGCGAGACCTCTTCTTGGAAAAGAGGTGGACCATTGTCTGCTAGACCTCTTCAAACCTCTTCTTGGAAAAACGTCGCCCCCTTCTCTTCTCACCCCCAGCTCCATTGTCGATCGTCTCCATCTCCACCGCCGATCGTCTGCCCCCATCTCCACCGATCGTCTACAGCCACCATCTCCACCGCCGATCGTCTACAGCCACCATCTCCATCGTCAACAGCCACCATCGTCAACAGCCACCATCGTCTATAGCCACCTTCTCGATCGTGAATCTACCGCCTCAAGCAACCGATCGTGAATCCTCCACCGCCTCAAGCAACCACCGGAAGTTACTCCTCCACCGCCGCTTGTGGCTACCGCCGTCGCCTTCACGAACGACGCCCACCTCCACCGTCGCATCTAGGGTTCGCCCGCAAATCACTGTGTCGCGCCCCCTTTCACTGCGTTCCTTCGATCGAAGCAGTGGTGGACGGTGGTGGCTCAACGGTAGGTGGAGGAGGACGATTGGAGATGAAGACAGTGGTGGATGGTGGTGGCTGGTCGACGGTGGGGTTGGGGTTGGGGAAGAAGACTGAAGAGGTTTTTGTTTGAAGAGATTTTTGAAAAACAAACACCCTCAAAACCTTTTTTTGCAGAGGTTTGGTCCACCTCTTCTGCAAAAGAGATTTGCAGATGTGGTCCGCAGACTGCAGATGTTTTACCTCTTCAAAAACAAACAGCACCTTAGTTTACACTTTCATTTTAATAAACCAAATAGTATTCGGTGATTCTTACTTGCATGATTTTTCTGTCTAAAAGCCTTTCTCATCAATAATTGTATATACATTTAGGCGGTACATGTTTTCTTACTATTCAAACCCTTGTAATACAATTGTTTATATGCTAGTTAGTAAATAATTAATAACTAGGTTTTATCCCCCGCGCGTTGCGGCGGATTATTACAATACACTCTAGATAATGAGTATTATATATCATTTGCATATGTATAAGTTAAATAGCAAAATCAAATTTATCATCACAAACCCTATGTAAATTTCTCATAAAAAATCATACAAAATCCGTGCAAATATGTTACGAAAAAAATAGAAAAATTTAGTCACAAAATATTTTTCATCGACAACCAATTGATTGAATTAAAAAAATACACAAATCTTTAAACAAACATCGATTTTTTATGATAAAAATTAATCACCGTTACCTTCTCCGAACACCATCAAAAACATATAAAGGACCACATTTTTTCACTATTCATATAGATGTATGTATGTATGTATGTATGTATGTATGTATGTAAATTACTAATCAATATAATATAATATATGTGTGTGTATTTACTATTTGAATAAAATATATATATAATTACTATTCATTTGAGTTGGTTTTTAATATATATATTAATTACATATTTGACACTAATTCGTCATTTCAACTTCAAAATTAAATGGTGATGAGGCAATTAACTTTTAATTAACACAAGTTTAAATTTGAACGGCTGGATGACCTAATTAATGATGATTGATGAATGCGTACGTACGTTTAACGCTTTTGAATGCAAACACTTTTTTTTGAACGACATTTGATCTCAACGTGTGAACTACTGATTTCCAGGCCACGTCACCAAGGTCTAGTTACCATGACCTCCGTTGAGACCCCACCACCACCCCAGGAGGAAACCGCACCAGAAAACCCCCTGGCCTCTCAAGGACCCCTATTTCGCCTTGGGATAATGGATTTGAACCCGTGATCTCCCACAGGGAAGCCAAAGGGGTAACCATTAGGCTAGAAACCCTTGGTTGAATGCAAACACTTAAAGATAGGATTTCAAACTTCTCCTTGGATTTAACACTGTAGGGTATACACCTGAGCCCACCTCAGGAGGAACCTAACAAGTGAGTAATTTACTCTAACCTTGCCTTATAAAATATGTCTTGACATGGATTCGAACCCAATACTCTCCTCAGGGAAGTAAATGGTATAACTACTAAGCTAGAAATCCTTTACTACTAAGCTAGAAATCCTTTGGTTAAATCTCAGGGTTTTTAAAAATTCATTATGATGTTAATTGATTAATTTTTCTAAAAATTGCAACATATCTATCTTTTATTTTAATAAATAAAGATATCCATACACATGTCATGTTTTTAAAACACATCAACTTTGGTATCCTGTATCTCTCTCTCATATTTGATTCATTTCATATTATATAACCTATTTATTATAATAAATCAAAGTTTTGAGGGACACATGGCGCGTTCTTATAACACATCAACTTTGATTTCCCGCCTATCTCTCCAATTGAATACATATCATATTAAATAATAATATTAAATATATATATACTTTTTATACATTTTTTAAATCAAGAAAAATAATTTTTAATACATTAAAAATGTATTAATATTAAAAAGGCACATTTTAGAAAACCAATATATTATAAAATATACAATTTTTAAAAACAATATTTAAAAAAAATGTTTAAGGAAACAAACATTGAAAAAATTAGAGTTTAAAAATTACAATAATTATTTTCATTGATGATCAACCCGTGTAACACACGGGGTACTAACCTAGTAATATTATATATACATTTTGTACATTTTAAATAAAAAAAGTTTTATTACATTAAAAATTTATTTATATTAAAAAGCACACTTCTTAAAAAATCAAATTATTATAAAATATAAAATTAAAAAAATAAACTGAAATGTTTAAAGAAACAAACTTTGAAAAACTTACTTGTTTAAAAAAATAATATAATTATTATATCAAATAAAGTTTTAAATTATACAAAATTTCAATAATATTTCATACCGTAAAATCATCTTGTATTGTTAATTAATTTTTCATTAATGACTATTTATTATGTTTTTTTATTCAACCGGTGTAATAAACATGATACGAATGTAGTATAATTATACAGTGCAGCCAAAGCCAAGCCATGGGGGTTTACATCTATTTACAAGGAACGATTAATTGGATTTAGAGAATTATAACCATAAATCCATAACTATAACTATTTACGAACGTCGATGGATTATGTTCAGTTATTAAACTTTTGGATCTTCAAATAATATTAGTAATTTTTACTGTGTTTTTAGTTTTTATAACACCACATATGGAATATATTTTCTAAAATAAAATTCAATCAAAATTTTCAAAGATGGGTTAAACAATGTAACAACTTGAAGTTTAAAAGTCTTTAACAACATTTAAAGAATATTTAATTCAGGTAGTTATTACAAACTATAAACTGTATTTCGTAATTGATCTCTACAAAAAAGTAATAAAAGCAACTGACTTGTCAAACTTATTAATAAGTATCTTAAAATAAAAATTATTCATCATTAAATCTAGTTTTATGCGTAATATTACGTAATTTTAGGTTTTTACTTTTTAGATAATTTAAGTATTTAGTAAAATGCCAATGACCCCTAGATCCATTAGTTTAAAAAAAGTCAACCTCATGTCTTTCTACTGTGAAGGTCATGGGCTCGGGTGCCACTTAAAACCTACAGGTGAGCCAGATGTTTTACAACAGTAGGCATTCGGACATTGGGTTTTCTTTGAAATGGTGGGCAAGCCGAGTCACCAGCGTTGTCTGCTTTTCGCGGGCATAGGCGACCTTTTGCCATTGGGTTTACCCAAATAACCGGGCTTAAAATGTATTCATTAGCCGTTAAACAAATAGTATTTAGTAAAATGTTTGACTCAAATTTTGAAAATCAAAATAGTAATTTCTGCACTAAAATTTCTCCCCCCAAAAGTTAAGTAAATTTTATAAAGCATATTAGCATGCCATCATCTAGCGTCTAGCAAATTCAATTCCTTCAACCTCCCTTGTATCAACCAATACCAAAAAAACAAATAATCATTGTTAATTATATATGTTTTTTTTTTTGAACAGCTATATATGTAATGGAAACAACAGAATATAGACTTGCATTAACAAAATAAAATCAAATACCTAAATCTACAAGCATATTATATAAATAAATTTATATATAACAAAATAAGATGATATATATAATTCTTGTTTTTTTAACAATTTTTAATTTAAAAAACGAAATCTTGGATCTATTAATAAAACATATTGTGTAAACAACTAAACAAGAAGAACTAATGAATGATAAAATAATAATAATTGTAATAATAATAATGATAATAATAAAAATAATTTTAATTTTAATAACTTGCCTCTTTGTCAAAACCAGAGTAATCTTATCGTTCTGTAAAATGAGGACCCTCATCATTTATAGATGATGGGTGAGGGGCTGAAATTTTGAAATAAGGGAAAGCCTTCAGGATGCTTCAAAATTTACATTGAATAGTACTTAGAGAAGAAATGATAACCTTTTACCAACAAGTCAAATAAATGAAATTAAAAAACAAATCATACAAATAAATTAACAAACCTGATATATATTTGGAGGTACACTTCATCAAAAAATGCCCAATAAACCTGATTAAACAGTCTGGTTATTTGGTGGTGGTGACTTGCTAATGGGTTAATTAAACAAATGGAGAAGAATTTTTTTTTATTTTTTGGTTTAATAGTGAAAGGAATAGGCCAGAAAGGGATCAACGATTTTTATAAATCGGATGAAAGGGTTTTTGCAGGAAAAGAAATTAGGGTGGTGTTATTTTTATACCCCAAAAACATATTTTTACACCTTTCATACGTCTCATAAAGGTCACTAAGAGAGCTATACACATCGTACATCATTCATGTAGGTCTAAACAAAGCATCTGTATGATATTCTGCAAGTTAAAGGCCAATGATTAGCTCTTTACGCCTCGTATTGTTCCACATGTAGCGTACAAGTACAAGGTTCCGACATTCTATAGATCATGTTAACCGAAAGTAAAGGCAAACGACCCATATAAATATCTACGCCACGTATAGGGTTTCCCTAACCGTGGCGTATGGAGCTATACGAGTCGTTTAATCATTAAAACATTTTCACACAAACAATGAGTGAATCAAGTTACGAATTATTTGGCAATACATTTTGATCTTCAATTTCATTAACTAATACGTTTGTTCGTTTATGATTCATTTGAACTAAGTTTTCATACATTTTGTTTGAATTCAAACTATAAACTTTGTCATTTGGCTACCATTCATCTGATTAAAAAACGTCGTTTTGTAAAGGAAACTTTTGTTTTAGTCAATATTCTGATATTTCATAGGTGACTGACCCTGTTCAAATATAACATTGCAAACTTAGGGGCCGTTTGGTTGGGTCTGAACCATTAAGTGCTGAATGGTTAAGATGTCTGAATGGTTAAGAGGGTCTGAACCATTAAGTACTGAACCAATTAAGACTGTTTGGTTTAGACATCTGAATGAAAATAAAAAAATAAAAAAATAAAAAAAAAATCTTTTTTTTTCATTCCAAACCCTAGCAACCTGCACCCCCCGCCCCCACCCCTCATCGTTTCTTTCTGTTCAAAGTTCAAGCCGACGCTTTCTTCTTCACAGAAACCCCCATGGCCCCATTCAATACAAATCAGATCGTGGTGACTAGTGGGTCAAAATCGTCACCGTCGCCACCGTTGAAGTCACAATCAAGCAGCCCCGGCCTTCGATTGCCGTCCACTGTCGCATGGACGAGCGGCGAACGAGTGGCAGACGAGGCGCGGTCGGGAGCGACGGCGGCGGGGTCGGGAGCGACGGCGGCGGGGTCGGGAGCGGCGATGGAGCCGGAACCTCGACGTTCTGCGGCTGAATCAAAAGATCGGGACCTTCGGTGATCATTCAGACCCTCTTCCCTTCTCTTCTATCTCATTCAGACTTGTTTTCAAGTCTGAATCATTCAGACCCTCGTTCAGACATGCAATTCCATTCAGATGTGCTTTTTTTGCACCAAACAAACGGATTCAGACCCATTCAGACCTATTCAGATGCTACCAAACAGCCCCTTAGTTGTTTTATCGTTAAGCAAATGAAATAATAATCATAATGTTTTTTTAAGTAGAAGATTGTGCAATTGCCTCAGACACAAAGTCGAGAAAGATTGTCGAATTTGAACGAATAGCATGCTGCTCAATCTTCTTACTGACATTTGGATTTGAACCATGAACCTTATTTTGATTGTGGTAGAAATTAAGAGATTGGGTGCGTAGATGAACATTCATACCCACCTATTAACAATTAGGAGTTTAATTTATGAGGTCATCATTCATACCCGGCTGAAAACCGATTACGAATTCCTCTACTCTAACCTCCAACAAACGAACCCCGAATTCATGTGTAACGATGAAATTTCGGAACTTGTGTACCAGAAGATATGATAAAAACATCTAATAAAGCAAAACAGAGAACCGCACAATACTTTCAAGTATAAAGAAACAAAACACTACAAACATCTGCATTCGTATAGACATATATAACACACAATTAAAAATAAATATTAAAAATAAAATCGATACGACTCTAATGTAAGTTCTAGATTACCTACTGCACTTGAAAGACTAGTATATTAGACTACGTATCATACAACTGATGGTGTGTTTTCGCACGCGTGTTGATGATCAACGCGACTTATAAGACTAACATATACAAACTAATTCCGTTTGTCAAGATGGTTGGAGTACCTCAACACATCATATGTTTTCTATTACACATGTGTTCATAAGTAGAGAGAAAGAGGAAAAGTATCATATGGTTATCTTTTGCATTTATTTTGGTTGTTTTAGTTTGGTAATGTGTTTTTGTATTGTTTAAAAATGTTTGATTATTTCGGTTGATTAAATATTATATTATTACTTATACGTTAAAGTAAATCTATAGGTGTGTTTTTTTAATTAATGTAGGGTCCACTTATATTAATAAAAAAATAAGAAAAAACCTAAACCTTTAGATTCACTTTAATGTGGGTCCCAAAGTAATAAAATATAGTTATTTGGTTAACGCAATAAGGAAGGGTTAACATTCGAACCATCCCCTATATATATATATCAACTAAAAAGAGATTTTTGTATAAAAAAAGTAAGAAACAACCAGTGTTTAAAATTTGACATGCTAAAAATAATAAAAACAAAAATCCAGTTAAAAAATATAGTACAAAAATCAAATACTCTACTACAAAAATCAAATACTCTATTATAAAAAAATAAAAATCACGTACAAAAAAACAAAAGTGTAATACAAAACGAATATAGTACAAAAAACACAAAAATTCCGTACTACAAAAAATTTAATACAAAAAAATAAAAATTTATTATAAAAAATAAAATGTTATATTTAAATTATCATGTTACATGTCAAAATTTTATTAATTTTTACTCTTATTAAGCAAAAACTTATTCTTATTTCAACCTTTATGTGTGTGTGTAGGTCTATAAGCACCGTTAATCAAACAAATGTTATTATAATTTAAGATTGTCAACTTATACTTGCCGTATTAACCTGTACCTAACATATTGATGGTGATGAGTGTTACAATATGTTTTTGGGTGTATATAACTCCACCCTTTAGCAGTGGCGTACCCACCTTTTGGCCAAGGGGGCAGCCGTCCTCGTTAAATTTTTTTTTTCAATGGTATATATATGTTAAAATTCTAACCAACTCTCTTAATATTTTGCAATCGTCCCCTTTAAATTTGCATAATTGGACTTATGATGCGAATTTAAATGATAGTTATACTTGTTTTTTGGAAAATAAAAGTTACCTAAAAAGTCTACATAAATATTGTTTTGGATAGATTTTAAAGAATAAAACCAAGTAGAGATCAACTAGGTCTAAGAATCTTAACTTATAACAAGATAAATGTATAGATTGTGTAAACAAATATTGTATTTTAGATAGAAATGGACAAAATTATAACATACAATGGGTTGAGATATTAACACCTTAATAAAATATGGATCCAGATGGATAACTTAAAAATTATATGAATATAATGGATTCAAACGAATAAAAATGATCAATAATAAATTTGATGAGAAAAATAACTAAAAATTATTCAATTAAACTATTTGTTTAGTTATAATTCACTTTCAGTTGAAAAAAAATGATATTTTTTAAAATGACTTATTTAAACTCAAACTGATTTTGCTTAAAACTCATCTTAACTTGCACTTATCGTGACCCGCACCCGTTTTGACTTGTTACTTAACTCAACCCAACCCACATATTTTGTTAGACATAAGAACAATTTTAGATGTATTGTATTCTTATTATGTTTTTACTGTTTTACATACGAAATTTATTTTAATAGTATTATTTTAACGTGACCCGACCCGATTCGACCTGACTAAATATGAACAATAGAGAAAAAAATTATTAGGCTAGATCATTAAATAACCATAAAAAATTTTCGCCCCCATGAAAAAAAGGGAAAATTACCAATTTGATCAATGTTGACCAAAAAATTACTAAAATGATCACACAGATTCCGGCGTCTAAGACTTCCATTTAGACGCCCATTTTGTGTACTTTTTTACAACATACGGGCCCACATGTCGGCGGCTTTGTCGGGGTGTCTAAGACTCCTTTTCTACCGGCGTCTTAGACGCCAACTTAGACGCTGAATTAGACGCCCTTTTTCTGTAATTATTACAAAGAAAGGCGTCTAAAGGCGGCTAAGTCGGCGTCTAAGACGTCGGTAGAAAAGGAGTCTTATACACCCCGACAAAGCCGCCGACATGTGGGCCCGTATGTTGTAAAAAAATACACAAAATGAGCATCTAAAAGGGCGTCTTAGACGTCAGAATCAGTGTGATCATTTTGGTAAACATGTGGTCAATAATGATCATTATGACAATTTTCCCCGAAAAAATTCTGTTAAATGAGTTAACAATTTCATATGTATGTATATATACAGCTAGCATATATACACACACATAAATATTATATATATATATTCTCGTAGTAGTTATAGTGAGTTAATATATAATGATGCATCTCAGAGTATATTGTACTTGTTTACTCCTCCTCCTATAAATCACTGGGACACAAACACTTATTATCAATCATCATGGTACATTCAAAGAAGTTCAGAGGTGTCAGGCAAAGGCAATGGGGTTCATGGGTATCTGAGATCAGACATCCACTCTTGTAAGTTCATTCATTTTCATCCTACGTACAACTCCTTATGCACATCTTACAACTCTCTATTCCATTCTTTCACAGAAAAAGAAGGATTTGGCTTGGTACATTTGAGACCGCAGAAGCAGCAGCACGAGCATATGATCAAGCTGCCATAATGATGAACGGCCAGAGCGCCAAGACCAATTTCCCCCTAATCTCCGGCAACCACCACTCTCCGGCGACCACCACGGAGATTCCGGCAGCCACTCTTGCCGCCAAGCTACGTAAATGCTGTAAAGACCCGTCACCTTCACTAACATGTCTACGTCTTGACAGTGACAGCTCTCACTTTGGAGTATGGCAGAAACGTCCCGGAAAAGGGTCCGGCTCCGGCTGGGTGATGAAGGTGGAGCTTGGTGGTAAGAGGAAGGCGGAGGTGGCTTCTCCGGTGGCGGAGGACGGTGGTTCCGGTGATAAAGCGATAGATGAAGAAAACAAGGTAGTGATGCAAATGATTGAAGAATTGCTTAATTGGAATTCAACTCCACCTTCTCTTTGTATAGTCAACACTTGACCAATTAAGCAAAACAATCATTTATAATGGAATTTAGAAGAAAGTCAATTAAGTCTTTGATGTTGTTATTAAGACAATATAATTATAATATATATATCATATATTTGTAGTTTATTATTTCAACTTCAATCAAAATGAATTAAAAGGGAAACATGAAAGGTAGCATGTGATTGTGTATGTTTCACAAAATAAGCACCTATGCTTTTATCATAAAGCATAAAAGCCAACTTTGATTATTGCCATATTATATGAGATATGATTTTGACTCTTTTATCTTGCAAATTATGGTCAAAAATTTTAAGATATTATATAATTGAAATTTTGTATAAGTAAATAGAGAATAATTAAGGGAAAATCTCTAAAATGCTCATTTGATCATTTTTTTCCTCATATATACCCATTTGACTTTCTAATGTCAGAAATGTCCATACTGTGTATGGGCGTCAGCGCCCATATGTACATAGGCGTTTGCCTACACAAAACACCATTTAAATGTTGACATGTGTTGTACACGTTTTTTGTCACGCCTAGGCACCTATAGAAAACACGTGTCAACTTTTAAATGGTGACCATATAGGCGCCCGCTATGTATATTCAGGGGCCGGCGTCCGTAAGTGGATGGACACTGAATTTGAAGTAGTCATTTTGGAGAAAACTTTGATCAATCTAGTCACTTTGGGGATTTTTCCATTAATTAATCAAAACCAGCTAATGCTAAAGTCAAAGTATAGTTAAAGTTAGAGTAAAAAATGTAATAAAGATGAGAAAAAGAATATGTTTAAGATAAAGTTATCGTTAAAAGCTTAATTATGTTATTTAGAATAATAACTGGTGTTAACTAATCAATCATACGTTCTCATTGATTCTCTGATTAAAAGTTTTTCCTCTATGTATTTCCTTAAATCCAATAAGGATCACTGTCACAATCTATTTTAATAAATAAAGGTTTTTTTTTACACTTGTCATGTTTCTAAACCATCTTAATTTTGTTTTTCCCTCCTCTCTCTCTCTTATTAAATACATGTTTGAATTAAGAAAAAAAGATTTTTTAATACATTAAAAATATATTAATATCAAAAAACACACTTTTAAAAAAAACAAATTATTATAAAATATTGAATTTTCAAAAAGAAAATTAAAAAAAAATTAAAGAAACAAAATTTGAAAAAAACTATAGTGTTTAAAAAATAATATAACTATTTTATATTACAAAATTCTCTTTTATTTATTAAATTTTTATTAATAATTATTTATTATATCTTTTTTATTCATCTCGTGTAATACACGGGGTACTAAACTAGTGCTTCACTATTTAAAGGTAACGATCACCTTCATCAACACATTACGTCAAGATAACATGTTTTTAAAAGCCTTCACTATGTCAAGATAGTGAGCTACTCTACATGCAATCTCTAAATCAAGATAGTAATAATAAATTACAATACAAGAGAATGCATTTTAATGATGATGAAGGATTTCTGTCATTATTTTTCTCTTTCTTTGCAAGCTTTATCTTCATTTCAAAGTGATGTAAGAAATATGATTATATCTATATATACGTAAGTATTTAGAGCAAAAAAGATGTTTTGAAATAGAGTACAAGACTTCCTATTTATACCCCGATTCACAAACATTGGTTTTACAATTTAAACATTATTTGAAGTCTTGTCCACTTTCGTACTTCACTCACGAGAGATTTGTGGCTTAAACAAGTTTCAAAAGACCGTGTTTGACGATATCACATTTTGTAAGAATTTAGTCAAGCAAATTTATGTTTATGTTGTTTATCAAATGCCAAAGATAGATGATTTATGAAGCCAACCAACAAAGTGATGCTACTATTTCTATTTCTTTTTAATGATGAACAACAAAAATAGAATCTTGAAGAAATAACAAAGATTTGGTTCTAAGGTTTCTCAAGTAGTCTTGCAATTTTTTATTTTGGATAAGTTTTGAGCATTCAAATAATCATCACAAATTGAAAACTCTAATTTGTATTAATGTGCAAACATAATTGATCGGTAACTTTAGAAGGCCCTAACTCACTCAATTTTGACCTCAACTGAGTGATTATAGATTTTTGTTTATTGTGTTAGATTTCAAGCCCTCATTGGTTTTACACAAATCCAAGTTGGATTCGACCCTTAACCAACAGCCACAAGTTTGGTGCGCCAACAAATTCGGTTGGGTGACTTGAACTTGTGCAATTTATTCAAAGGGTTTACATAACTCAATAAAATATAACACACACATATATAATATGTTAAAACATATAGAATTTTTGTAATCATAAAGTAATGTTACAAATTTATAAATTTTATCACAAAAGGGCCTTAAAAATGTATGATTTCAAAAAATGATCCAAATTTATTTTCAGGCAACAAAGAAAGTAAAAAATACAAATTGTGACAATAATATTATATAAAGAACATGTTATAAGTATCATCATATATTGTGAGACAATATACCATGTTATGGACAACTAAAAATACAACGGTTAAAAAGTAATATGTCAACTGATTAGTACGATGGACAAAATTGTAACAATTGTTTCTATTATTTATTTGTGTCACCTTTAGGTTAAGGTGTAGAGTCAAGGTTTGGAAACAATTGACAATTCAAGTAGTCAATCAACTCATCTCTAAGATGTGAGTTCGTAGTCCTTCGACTTGTTTTTTTATTTCAAATATCGAGATGGAAATATACGGATAATTTAGACAAATTTTGCAATTATTTTCTTTATACCTTTGCATTCATGTTTTCCTATTTATATGATTGATTATGTAAACGAGTTTATTATTAAACAATTACATATAACACATTACATTATTCCCATTAGGCAATTATCACAATGATTTAGCTTGTGAGGCAAGTAGTGAAAATGTATTGGGTAGATCTATTCGGGAGATGACAACACTCACGTATGGTTTGTTCATGCCAACCAACACTCTCGTTGTGGGAAAATAAGTGAATATACTTATAATTTGGTACAATTTGGTTTCTAGTCATAGATTTGATTTTGAGCTCATATTATGTACTATAAGTTACACTAGTTACATGTTATACTTGGCATACCAACACATATTTTGTTCTTTTATTAAGTCAAAACCCTAGACTTGCCATCTTTTTAGTTTACTTTTAAGTGTATTTTTCAAATGTTGACAATTATTGTTACAAGGATGTGTTGCACATCAAGACAAGCTTAATTAAATATTATCATTTTGTTATGTTTAGATAAATGTTTCAGTTATTTGGTCAGATTGAATTTTTTTTTTCCTGTTTGATGCATGTTTTTGGATTTTGTTTTGTTGGATTTCATGGGTTTTTTAACAATGTTATTAAATGTTTTCTCAAACTAATGTGCTAGGCATACGAGCTTTCGCATTCTCGTGTTTCCACCAACGTCGTTGATGGGCTTATGGTTGTCTTATGCTTAAAGGGTTTAATGATACATTATATGTGCATTTCGTTTAGAATAATGGTATTTTGACATACATTTGTGAAATGTTAGTGGACGGAAGCATGCTATTTGTGTTTCAACGCTTAGTAGACTTGAACGTTGATCTATTTTTAAGTTTGTTTATGTGTTTGGTTTCATATTTTGGTTGAACAAATTGTGTTATTTACTTAATTGAATATCATCCTGTTATTAGTTTTGAATTGGTAACCCATGAGATTCGATTGGTGTATTATCGTTAACTGGTGGTTGTGATTAATAATATAGGTTTGACATTAGTTGGTATTCATCAATTAATTAAAAAAACGGAAATGCATGTTGCAATTATCCGTCAAAATAGGTTTAAAAAAAGTATGTCTATGTAACTTCTTAATGGATCAAAATACAAGTTGTTCTGGAAATCAACTCAAAATCATATTTAATTTTACATTTTCCTTTTAACTTTTATGTAAGTTAGTTAAATAATAAATTGACATCAACACCAACTACAAAAACTTTTCGTTGTTCGACACATTACTTACTCTACTAGTAAAGTAGCTAGAACACTTTTTTTAAACTCTCATTTGACCGGTACTTTGACGTCGGTCTCATGTTGGTATGACACAATGTAGACATTGTAATCCATTATGATTGTGTTCCAAAACAAAACTTGATTTCAAGGTGCAATGTGTTTGGTCTTGACATGTAAACAATGTTATGCTTATTTAAGTTTAAGTTTGATATGCAATATATTAATCCTGGTGGTTTTTGTGTCATGATGTGCATACAGATTTTATTTAGCTTTAAAATCAAGTTGAGCCGAAGCTGAACCATTATTGGCTTGAGCTCGGACTAATTACAAAACATATGTTATTTAGCTTAAAAATCAAGTTTAACCCAAGTTGAGTCAATACAAATAAGCTGGCTTGGCTCATTAAAAACAAGCTTTTTCCAAGTTAAGCTTATTTAAAAAGACTGGAAAGTATAATAACATTATTTTAACTCTCTTGTAATCTCTATTGTGTAGCTATCTGCTTGTTAGTCTATGTTATGATAACATTGTTGGTTGTCAAGAAAATGTATGTGATCATGCATGTGTTTGGGATTATGAAACACGTAGGCATATTTCCTATGATTTAGATGTGTGATAGGGAAAACTGAAAAGGATCCAATGGATGTTAATTATAATTAAGAGGTTACTCGCTTATGATGAACCATAGACTTATAAAACAAGAGGAAAATTTAAATAAAAAAATCATTTTTTTTTAAAAAAAGATAGAAAGAGATACAAGTTTAACATGTGATATGTTAGAAAAAATGAAAATAATTTAGGCATAAAATTTTTTGGTGACTTTTTCAAGTTTTTCTCACCGTTTTATAAATGTTCATAAAATTTTCATAAGATATTATTATTTTTAATTACATCATAAAATTAAACATTTTTTATCTTTGTTATAAGTATAGTATTGTGAGAGGCCCCAAACCCCTCAGTTGGCAAACATTAAACCTATACTCTTTAGATCATATTTACATTATCATAGCAGCGGAATGTAGGGTAACAACATAAATATCATACAGATCTAAACAAACTTTTACACATTAAACATAACCCACTCTTCTAACAGTCACATAATACAGCCAATCTATGCCAGGGGTAGTCTTCAATATATGCCATGAGCCTTCCTGGTCTCCTTTCTCTAACCATTCAACCTGATATGCATGCTAAACAAGTCAGCTTTCGCTGGTGAGTTCTAAGTTTACTTTTCATAAAAGTTAAATCTTTAATATACATAAAGCATTAGCCTTTACTGCCGACCGAAGTCAACAGTCTCAATCATACTAAACACAAAACATTTCATATACATAACATACATGACATCATAACATCAATCATACAGTGCATAAATGTAGCCTGTTCTGTTGACCGAAGTCAACACGTTATGCATGCATAAGATTTCCTCAACTGGCGACACACAGTCGACAGGCCTGTTCTTTCACAGGACTTATGCCTGTTCTTTCACAGGACTTATGCCTGTTCTTTCACAGGACTTCTGCCTGTTCTTTCACAGGACTTTTTAAACCATCAACCGAAATTGACGGCTCATACCGGTACAAGACTTCTTGACATACATCATTCATACATAACATGGTTTAAATCATTTAAACCATCATAATCATAAATCATTATCCGCACCGCAGTGCTCAACATTTGCCCAACCGCAGCCGGGACTTCAAAATCGCATTTTCTAATTAACCTCGGCCGAGACCTTTAAAATCATTCATTTCTCAACCGTAGTTGAGTCTTTAAAACATCCTTGACATCTCAGCTGAGGTTCTTAAAATCATTTACTTCTCAACTGTAGTTGAGACTTAAAGCATTATTTACTTTAAAACGTTCTTTACTTGAAAACATTCTTTACCTGACCTTAATCAGGTTAGTGTCACTTTCATACATTAACTTTACAACTTGAAACATTCTTTACTTTAGCATATTCTCTTATCTGACCGTAGCCAGATAAAACAATCATTTACCTAAAAATAACTTTATAACATGCATATCAGCCTTAAAATGTTAAAATAGTAAAAGAGGGCTCATAGAACTCACCTGATGTCTTACTGTAGCAAGATCACTCACAAACTGGTACTAATGGTGAATTTCTAATCTGACAGGTTTCTGAGGGTAAAACAACGATCAGGACTTGTAAACACGTTCCCTGGCTTCAAATATACGATCTGATGGCTTCAACAGGTTGTCTGGAGGGTGTTTTGCTTGTGTTCTTCGTCTGTAGATCGTCTGAGTTCGAAAATGTAAAAATAATTAACTTTGCATGAAATCTGATGAAGTAGATCAGATTGTTGCACCGCCACACCCGTCGCGTACCGCGACCAGAAGCCAAAAAGGGCTTCGCGTACCGCGAAGAAATCCGGAGGATTTTAGATATTTTAGGTCTGTCGCGTACCGCGAAGGATCCTCAAATCTCCGTCGCGTACCGCGACGAGTCCAGAAGTTCAATACTTTGAAAATTTTCTTCGTTTCGTGATTCCGGACAATCCGTAACTCCGTTTTGCGCACGGTTTTCGCCTACGTTCATCATTTCTCGTGTACTATCAATCTGTAGTAATTACCATTGTCAATTCAACATAGATTTTATACAGGATCAAATGTGCTAATTATTCGGTTGTTACAAATCTACCCTCCTTACAATAGGTTTCGTCCTCGAAACCTGTTACGTTTCTAACAAATGTGGGTAGAGTCGTTTCATCTCGTCTTCAGTCTCCCATGTCGTCTCAGATCCTTTTCGATGTTTCCATTGAACCTTAACTTGCCTAATCACCTTGTTACGTAACTGTTTTTCTTTCGTATCAACAATTGCAACGGGTTCTTCTATGTAGTTTAATTTCTCATCAACTTCAATGTCATTTTACGGCACATATGCTACATCATCTGCTAGACATTTTCTCAAATGTGAAATGTGGAATGTCGGATGAATTCCACTCAGTTCATCTGGTAGATCTAATCGGTAAGCTACCTTATCGACCCGTGCTATTATTTGAAAAGGTCCAATAAACCTCGGACTCAGCTTTCCTCTTTTCCTGAATCGAATAACTCCCTTCCATGGTGAAACTTTTAACAATACTTGATCCCCTACTTCAAATTCTATTGGCCTCCGTCTTTTATCGGCATAGGACTTTTGTCGATCCTGTGCAGCTTTCATTCGTGCTTTAACTAATTGGAGCTTTTCGGTCAAATCAACTACTGCAGCTTTACTTCCTACTTCTTTCTGTCCTACACCTCCCCAACATACCGGTGTCCTACAACGCCGTCCATACAATGCCTCGTATGGTGGCATTCCAATACTAGCATGATAGCTATTGTTGTACGAGAATTCCACCAATGGTAAATGATCATCCCAACTACCACCGAAATCAATAATACAAGCTCTGAGCATATCCTCTAAAGTTTGGATAGTCCTTTCAGACTGTCCATCTGTCTGAGGATGATATGCAGTGCTGATATTGAGCCTTGTACCCATTGATTCATGAAACCGTTTCCAGAATCTTGATACAAATCGCGTGTCACGATCTGACACTATAGAAACTGGAACTCCATGTCTTGTAATTATTTCTTTTACAAATAATTCAGACAGTTTCTCCGAAGTATAAGTCTCTCGTATAGGCAAGAAATGAGCACTTTTCGTTAACCGGTCTACAATCACCCAAATAACATCATGATGTTTCGCCGTAAGAGGCAATTTAGTAATAAAATCCATGGTAATGTGTTCCCATTTCCATTCTGGGACTTCTAAAGGTTGTACATAACCATAGGGTTTCTGGTGTTCAGCTTTTACTTGCGCACATGTCAAACATTTATTTACATACTGCATTACATTAAACTTCATACCTGGCCACCAATAATCTTTTCGAAGGTCTTGATACATTTTCGTTGCACCAGGATGAATAGAGTAACGTGACTTATGTGCTTCGTCTAGAATCCTTGACCTGATGTCCCCATTTCGTGGAACCCACATTCGACCAAATCGAATCTTAACACCACATTCACTTTCTTCTAGACTTTTAACCTGACCAAATATTCTTTCGAATCCCACATTTTCTTCCTTTAATCCTTCCTTCTGCGCATCCTTGAGTTCATTTAGAAAATCTGGTGTGATTACCAAACTGTAAGACTTAATTTGTATAGCAGAGTGTTCTGTCTTACGACTTAGAGCATCAGCCACCACATTGGCCTTGCCCGGGTGATACAAGATCTCACAGTCATAATCTTTGAGCAGTTCAAGCCATCTTCTTTGTCTCATATTCAAATCCTTCTGTTCAAAGAAGTATTTTAAACTTTTGTGATCTGTGTAGATTGTACATTTAACTCCATATAAATAATGCCTCCAAATTTTTAAAGCAAATACCACAGCAGCCAATTCCAAATCATGTGTTGGATAATTAGCTTCATGGGTTTTCAATTGTCTTGAGGCATATGCTATTACCTTTCCCCTTTGCATAAGTACACAACCCAAACCCAGATAAGACGCATCTGAGTACACAACCATGTCTTCATTACCATCCGGCAGTGTTAAAATAGGAGCTTCAGTTAACCTCTTCTTTAGTTCTTCAAAAGCTTGGACCTGAGTTGGACCCCAATCATATTTTACTTCCTTCCTCGTCAATTTTGTTAATGGTGTAGCAATCCTGGAGAAATCCTGGATAAATCTTCTATAATAACCTGCTAATCCAAGAAAGCTACGAACTTCCGTTGGTGTTTTCGGAGAATTCCATTTCATTACCGCTTCTACGTTAGCTGGGTCCACCATTATGCCTTCTGGACTAATAACATGACCTAAAAACTGTACTTCCCGTAGCCAAAAGGCACATTTAGAGAACTTAGCATAAAGCTTTTCTCTTCTTAGTATTTCAAGAACTTCCCGGATATGACACGCATGATCACCTTCACTCCTTGAGTATATTAATATATCGTCAATAAACACAATCACTGATCGGTCTAACATAGGTCTGCTGTGACAATTGTATTCGAGAATTACGTCATTAATGACGAAATCACATGTGGTCGTGCTTGAAATCCACGTTGATTTGATGATTTTAATTATTACAGGTTGATAGTATGCGAAAAATGGTGTTAGTAGATCTCAAAGAAACATTCATCACATGATGCTTATTCAAATAGATGACCAACCGATTTCATGTTTAGAATCATAACTCGAAAATGAAGAGAATGAGTGGAAGCGAAATTTCGAAACGAGGCTCCGATTTCAAGATACACCGAATCGAATATAGCGTTAAATAAGAGGTCAAATATTTTGAACTCTTTAGGTCTTGAGATTATAACCATTGGAAAGAGCTCGAAAAATCGTGAACGTAGGCGAAAACCGTGCGCAAAACGGAGTTCGTATGCTCCCGGAATCGCGAAAACAAAATCTGGTCTAACTAAGGCGGCGGAGGTACGCGAAGCCAGCCTTAGCGGTACGCGACGGAAGCAGCAGGCATAAATATCTGAATTTTTGGATCAGATCTCATTTTTAACGCAAATATTCGACTTCCAGGCGATAAAACCTTCAATTTCACCTCTTAAACTCCATTTTGAAGGTGTTTAAACCCACGGATCGCATCAAGGAACATATCTACAAGTCCCGATCATCATATCTGCCCGAGAAATCCGTCAGATTAGGTAACGGTTCGTTTTTAATCTTCTAGTTTGATTTTTATTGATTAGATCTTGTTTTTGAACATCATGAGATAGTTAGGGTTGTTGATTATTGCCTAGATGATGGCTAGGAATGATTATAAACAAAGAACACGATGTTCTAACGGATAAATCCTTGTTTTGAGCCGTTGTAATGCCCGGTTTTCATGAAACCACAATAATGGTTATGATAATTTAAACCATTTGATTGAAACAAAGATTGTGATTGTCTTGATCATGTCTTGAAATGCTGGGTTTCATCCAAGTGTTTCAAACAAATGATAAGCATACAGATAATCACCGGAATGACGATCTGATGTTTATAATAACAGTCGGATTAGTACATTGAGCATGGTTATTAAACCTATTTTAATATCACATTCTCATGTTTCATGATACCTGAATGATCAATAACAAGGATTGACTATTTCTAAGCCAGAAATTCATCTAGGAATCGAGTGAATAATCAACAATCAACATCTATATGATCAATCTGAAAACGTTGTGACTAATTCAGTTAGTCATAAATTGTTATAGGAACCATATAGGATTTTCTCTCCGTTGAACATCAAGATCATCATCATCCGTATATAACAGTGAGTTTCATATTCCCCTTTTTAATGTTTGTTTTCTAAAACTCGGGGTGGAACATGTAGACATCTTTTCAAACATATCTTATCAATCATTGTGAAATCTTATATCATTATCATGAGGAACGTCATGATAAACACTTATCAAATTTTGTGAAATTATATATATCAGTATCATCGGGATAATGATAAACATTTATCAATTTATGTGAAATCATGTATTGGTTTCATCAGGAAAATCATGACAAACTATTTTGATTAAATCTTTTATTAAATCATTAAAAACACGCGTATCACGGTTATGACAAGGGTTGGTGCGCCACTTCAGCATGGCTGGCTAAGGCACCCATAACCAACTAGACGCGTTCAATGAACATTTTATCGAACTATTAAAACAAGCGTATCACTTGGGAACTTTGGTTATGTGGAGGCTATTTGGGACCATTCTTATGTGAGCATCATTAACTTGTTATCAAGCCCTTGATAGTACTGGTATGATCATATGCGGGAACACAAGATCATTATCACAAATCGTTCTGACCGTGGGTTGGACATCATCATGTGAGCTAACAATCATTACTAACGAACATGTATCATTAGGTTTGATGTTTGCATGCTCAATAGATTCAATTTCAAAGTACCTGTTTGATCACTTGTGAATACTAAAATGATGAAAATCAATTGTTTGAACAATCATTTTAAATCAGCAAAACCTATGATTCTCACTCAACTATTCGTAGTTGACTCTTTTATCTACATGTTTCAGGTAATGGGGAACGACAGCAAATCAATCTAGGTCAGGATCAACAGCAGAACTAGTGGTGACCTAGAAAGAAAACTTAATCAATGTACCGTATAATAAATATCTTATGATAACTTGTTGTATAATATGTATGTTATGCGTGTTTAAATGAACTTAACTTTATTAAACATAGTAATCATGGGTTGTTCTCCAACATTGGCACATGAACACATAGTCACGCGCCGTGGATTCCGCACGCGGCGTGGGTTGTGACAGATGTGGTATCAGAGCCAAGGTTGTAGAGAATTAGGTTAACCTTAATGGATGACCTAGACTACAACTTAAGCGTCCCTTATGTGTTTATGTGATTTCTTACCTGAAACTCCTCATCCTTATCTTATACATCAATCTAAATATATTGTTTGTCGTTCTGTCTTTAGAATGGCTGACAATAATCCCAACGATGAGACAGACCGCCTGGCAGCTATCATCACTCGACAAGTGGCCCAAGTTTTGCCAACTCTAGTTACTCAACTAAACAACTCTTATCAAAACTCTCCTAGTGGTTCTCAGTATCATCCTACTCAGAATAATGGTGAGAATTCGAATAGCTTTACCTTTAAGCAATTCAACGATGCTAGGCCCAAAACTTTCTCTGGGGTAGAAGGTGCCACTGGACTCATTCAGTGGTTTGAATCCATTGAGGATACTTTGGACTACACTAACTGTCCAGAGGATCAAAAAGTGAAAATGGCTGCTAGCACGTTCCAACAGGGAGCCTTGACCTGGTGGAATGGTGAAAAGAAGAGTAGAGGTAGGGAAGCTGCCTTAAGCATGTCTTGGACTGATTTCAAAGCTCTTTTGGTTACACAATTTTGTCCCAAGCATGAGATGAAGAACTTGGAAGATGAATTATATAATCTAGTTCAAGTAAGTGGAAACAATCGTACTTATACCAATCGATTTCAAGAGCTCAGTATTCTGGTGCCTCACATGGTTACTCCTGTATCCCGCCAAATCGACAAGTATATTGGGGGATTGCCATTGCTTATCAGGAGCATGGTGATGGGTAGTAAACCAGCAACACTGCATTCAGCAATACATCTAGCTGCTGATATTACCAATGAATTTGTGAAGGGTGGTCAACTCACTCGAACCGATGATGTTCTTCCTGCGGTTAAGGAAGAAAAGAAGCTAACAGAGCCACCTAAAAAGAAGCAGAAAACTAATAAAAGTTTTGCAATTTCATCAACCCCAGCTGCTTCTATAAATCAAGCACCGCCAGTTGTAAACTCTACAACAAACTCTAGGAGATCATACGTTGGACCTTACCCTCAATGTAACAACTGCAAGTATCATCATCCAGTTGGTCGACAATGCTGGAAATGTATAAAGTGCGGGAGATATGGTCATCGGGAGAACAAGTGTCTATTCACTGGGAAAGTAGCCAATGCAGCTACACCGACGGCCGCATCAAAATTAGTTGGGCCAGCATGCTTTGAATGTGGAGCAACTGGTCATTTTAGGAACAGATGTCCCAGACTTTATAACAACAATCAAAGCCAAAATGTTCCAGCACGCGTGTTTTCTATGAATGCTCACGAAGCACGCGAAGAAACAACGGTTGTCACAGGTACGTTCACTATTAATGATCATTATGCTTCAGTTCTATTTGATACTGGTGCTGACAAGAGTTTTGTCTCAACATCAATTGTACCTCATTTGGGTATATCAGTAGAAGTACTAGAACCCCCGTATACCATAGAAATAGCAAACGGTAAACTTATACATGCCAATTCCATTATTCGCAACTGTACATTGAAACTCAGTGATCATGAATTCTCTATCAATTTGATCCCAATGAACTTGGGAAGCTTTGACATTGTTGTGGGCATGGATTGGTTATCTTCTAATCGTGCTGAAATCGTTTGCTCAAACAAGCTTGTACAAATTCCATTACCATCTGGGGAAACATTACGAGTCTATGGAGACAAGCCTTGTCGTACACTTAAGATAGTATCATGCATGAAGGCTCGAAGCTATCTTCGTAAACAATATCCTGCTTTCCTAGCACATGTTGTGGCTAAGGAATTTTCTAAGAAAACTATTCAGGATATTCCTGTCATTCATGATTTTCCTGAAGTATTCCCTGATGAGCTACCTGGACTTCCACCAGTACGTCAAGTTGAATTCAGAATAGATCTTGTACCTGGAGCAAATCCTGTTGCTAAAGCGCCTTATCGTCTTGCACCATCTGAGATGCAAGAACTCTCAAGCCAGCTACAAGAACTATTAGATAAGGGTTTCATCAGACCTAGTTATTCTCCTTGGGGTGCACCAATCTTGTTCGTCAAAAAGAAAGACGGATCGTTTAGAATGTGCATCGATTATCGTGAACTCAACAAGTTGACTATCAAGAATCGTTATCCATTACCAAGGATCGATGATTTATTCGATCAACTTCAAGGAGCTACTTATTTCTCTAAGATTGATCTTCGATCTGGTTATCATCAACTGAGAGTTCATGATGATGACATTTCTAAAACAGCGTTCAGAACACGCTATGGACACTATGAATTTCTGGTTATGCCCTTTGGACTAACCAATGCCCCTGCAGTGTTCATGGATCTTATGAACAGGGTATGTAGACCTTATTTGGATCAATTTGTCATTGTCTTCATTGACGACATATTGATTTACTCTAAGACTGAGAAGGATCATGAAACTCATCTTAGACTGATTCTGGAACTTTTAAAGAAAGAAAAACTTTACGCCAAGTTCTCGAAATGTGAGTTTTGGCTAAAAGAAGTTCAGTTTTTAGGTCATGTTGTGGATCAGCAAGGTATTCATGTAGATCCAGCCAAAATTGAAGCTATAAATGACTGGAAAGCACCAAAGACACCATCGGAAATTCGTTCTTTCCTAGGATTAGCCGGATACTATCGGCGATTTATCGCCAATTTTTCCAAGATAGCCGTTCCACTTACTACTCTTACTCAAAAGGATCAACCATTCGTTTGGGGTGAAGCACAAGAAGATGCATTCCAATTGCTTAAACACAAGCTATGCAATTCTCCTATTCTTAGTCTACCAGAAGGTAACAATGATTTTACAGTCTATTGTGATGCTTCTAACTTGGGTCTTGGTTGCGTGCTAATGCAACGAGACAAAGTCATTGCTTATGCATCACGACAACTCAAGATTCATGAAAAGAACTATACGACACATGATCTTGAGTTAGGTGCTGTAATTTTTGCTTTGAAAATTTGGAGACATTACCTTTATGGTACCAAATGTGTTATTTACACAGACCATAAAAGTCTTCAACACATTTTTGATCAAAAGGAACTTAATATGAGACAAAGACGTTGGATAGAATTGCTCAATGATTACGACTGTGAAATCCGCTATCACCCAGGCAAAGCTAATGTGGTGGCAGATGCATTGAGTCGAAAAGACAGAGTTAAACCCAGAAGAGTGCAAGCATTGGAGATGACTATTCAGACTAGTCTTATACCCCAAATCCGTGAAGCACAACAAGAGGCACTTACTGGGATTCATGTTTGTGACGAAGCTCTACAAGGTTTAAATCAACGATTTGAAACCAAATCAGATGGAGCCTACTATTTCCTAAATCGAATATGGGTACCTTCTTTTGGCAATCTAAGGAAAGTAATTATGGATGAAGCCCATAAATCTCAATATTCGATTCACCCAGGCGCGGACAAGATGTACCAAGATCTTCGTGAATTCTATTGGTGGCCTGGAATGAAGAAAGACATTGCTACATATGTTAGTAAATGCCTCACGTGTTTACGAGTAAAAGCTGAACATCAAAGACCCTCTGGGTTACTACAGCCATTGGAGATCCCAGTATGGAAATGGGAGCAAATCTCTATGGACTTCATAACTAAATTGCCTAAAACGCCTAGGGGTCATGATGCAATTTGGGTTATTGTTGATCGATTGACTAAGTCAGCACATTTTTTAGCCATTCGAGAAGACTACAATACGAACCGGTTAGCCAAACTTTATCTAGATGAAATTGTGAGTAGACACGGAGTACCAATCTCAATTGTCTCTGATAGAGATAGTAGATTTACTTCAAGGGTTTGGCAAACGTTTCAAAAGTCTTTGGGTTCACAAATTAATCTTAGCACAGCTTACCATCCTCAAACTGATGGCCAAACTGAACGAACCATTCAAGTGGTAGAAGATATGTTAAGAAGTTGTGTTATTGATTTTGGTGGTAGCTGGGACACTCACCTTCCTCTTGTCGAATTTTCCTACAACAACAGCTATCACACAAGTATCAAGTGTGCACCATTTGAAGCTTTGTATGGACGAAAATGTAGGTCTCCTGTTTGCTGGGCTGAAGTAGGTGAAAGCCAATTCACAGGTCCAGAACTTATACAAGAAACAACTGATAAGATTGCTGTTATACGAGACCGAATCAAAGCTGCGCAGGATCGTCAAAAGAGCTACGCCGATACTCGAAGAAAACCTTTGGAATTTCAAATCGGAGACAAAGTTATGTTAAAAGTTTCTCCATGGAAAGGCATAGTCAGATTCGGGAAACAAGGTAAACTAGCATCTAGATATGTTGGTCCTTTCAAAATCCTTGAAAGGATTGGACCAGTAGCATATCGATTGGAATTACCTTCCGAACTCAGCAATATACATGATGTATTTCATGTATGCAATCTTAAAAAGTGTTTATCAGACGAATCTCAAATCCTTCCTCTTGAAGAAATTCAAGTTGAAGATAAGCTTCAGTTTGTTGAAGAACCTATTGAGGTTATGGACCGAGGAGTCAAGAAACTAAAACGCAGTCGGATACCTATCGTGAAGATTAGATGGAATTCCAAACGCGGGCCTGAGTTCACTTGGGAACGTGAGGATCGTACGAAGGAAAAATATCCTCATTTGTTTTTATAAGAAGACAATTATGGACAAGCACAAATTGAATTTCGGGACGAAATTCCAATAACAGGGGGAGACTGTGACAATTGTATTCGAGAATTACGTCATTAATGACGAAATCACATGTGGTCGTGCTTGAAATCCACGTTGATTTGATGATTTTAATTATTACAGGTTGATAGTATGCGAAAAATGGTGTTAGTAGATCTTAAAGAAACATTCATCACATGATGCTTATTCAAATAGATGACCAACCGATTTCATGTTTAGAATCATAACTCGAAAATGAAGAGAATGAGTGGAAGCGAAATTTCGAAACGAGGCTCCGATTTCAAGATACACCGAATCGAATATAGCGTTAAATAAGAGGTCAAATATTTTGAACTCTTTAGGTCTTGAGATTATAACCATTGGAAAGAGCTCGAAAAATCGTGAACGTAGGCGAAAACCGTGCGCAAAACGGAGTTCGTATGCTCCCGGAATCGCGAAAACAAAATCTGGTCTAACTAAGGCGGCGGAGGTACGCGAAGCCAGCCTTAGCGGTACGCGACGGAAGCAGCAGGCATAAATATCTGAATTTTTGGATCAGATCTCATTTTTAACGCAAATATTCGACTTCCAGGCGATAAAACCTTCAATTTCACCTCTTAAACTCCATTTTGAAGGTGTTTAAAACCCACGGATCGCATCAAGGAACATATCTACAAGTCCCGATCATCATATCTGCCCGAGAAATCCGTCAGATTAGGTAACGGTTCGTTTTTAATCTTCTAGTTTGATTTTTATTGATTAGATCTTGTTTTTGAACATCATGAGATAGTTAGGGTTGTTGATTATTGCCTAGATGATGGCTAGGAATGATTATAAACAAAGAACACGATGTTCTAACGGATAAATCCTTGTTTTGAGCCGTTGTAATGCCCGGTTTTCATGAAACCACAATAATGGTTATGATAATTTAAACCATTTGATTGAAACAAAGATTGTGATTGTCTTGATCATGTCTTGAAATGCTGGGTTTCATCCAAGTGTTTCAAACAAATGATAAGCATACAGATAATCACCGGAATGACGATCTGATGTTTATAATAACAGTCGGATTAGTACATTGAGCATGGTTATTAAACCTATTTTAATATCACATTCTCATGTTTCATGATACCTGAATGATCAATAACAAGGATTGACTATTTCTAAGCCAGAAATTCATCTAGGAATCGAGTGAATAATCAACAATCAACATCTATATGATCAATCTGAAAACGTTGTGACTAATTCAGTTAGTCATAAATTGTTATAGGAACCATATAGGATTTTCTCTCCGTTGAACATCAAGATCATCATCATCCGTATATAACAGTGAGTTTCATATTCCCCTTTTTAATGTTTGTTTTCTAAAACTCGGGGTGGAACATGTAGACATCTTTTCAAACATATCTTATCAATCATTGTGAAATCTTATATCATTATCATGAGGAACGTCATGATAAACACTTATCAAATTTTGTGAAATTATATATATCAGTATCATCGGGATAATGATAAACATTTATCAATTTATGTGAAATCATGTATTGGTTTCATCAGGAAAATCATGACAAACTATTTTGATTAAATCTTTTATTAAATCATTAAAAACACGCGTATCACGGTTATGACAAGGGTTGGTGCGCCACTTCAGCATGGCTGGCTAAGGCACCCATAACCAACTAGACGCGTTCAATGAACATTTTATCGAACTATTAAAACAAGCGTATCACTTGGGAACTTTGGTTATGTGGAGGCTATTTGGGACCATTCTTATGTGAGCATCATTAACTTGTTATCAAGCCCTTGATAGTACTGGTATGATCATATGCGGGAACACAAGATCATTATCACAAATCGTTCTGACCGTGGGTTGGACATCATCATGTGAGCTAACAATCATTACTAACGAACATGTATCATTAGGTTTGATGTTTGCATGCTCAATAGATTCAATTTCAAAGTACCTGTTTGATCACTTGTGAATACTAAAATGATGAAAATCAATTGTTTGAACAATCATTTTAAATCAGCAAAACCTATGATTCTCACTCAACTATTCGTAGTTGACTCTTTTATCTACATGTTTCAGGTAATGGGGAACGACAGCAAATCAATCTAGGTCAGGATCAACAGCAGAACTAGTGGTGACCTAGAAAGAAAACTTAATCAATGTACCGTATAATAAATATCTTATGATAACTTGTTGTATAATATGTATGTTATGCGTGTTTAAATGAACTTAACTTTATTAAACATAGTAATCATGGGTTGTTCTCCAACATTGGCACATGAACACATAGTCACGCGCCGTGGATTCCGCACGCGGCGTGGGTTGTGACATCTGCACACCCGATTCATCAAATCCATAAACGCCGCAGGAGCGTTTGTTAATCCGAAAGACATCACAAGAAACTCATAGTGTCCATAACGTGTGCGAAACGCTGTCTTCGGAATATCTTGTTCTCTCACCTTTAATTGATGATACCCTGATCTGAGATCTATTTTAGAAAACCAACTTGCCCCTTGCAATTGGTCGAATAAATCATCAATCCTTGGTAACGGATACTTATTCTTTATTGTGAGCTTATTCAATTCCCTATAATCAATACACATTCTCATACTTCCATCCTTTTTCTTTACAAACAACACTGGTGCACTGTGAGGCCCCGAAACCGGGCACCTCACAGAGGTTGGTTTTCATCGTAACACATAGCTCTTAAACTAAAAACTTTCATAATCATGCAGCGGAAATGTAAACATAGTCTGATAAACAGAAATCAATAACATGTCTGTATCAAAATCACATCGGATTGCCAAAACCACCGGATCGTATGACTCTATGCCCGAGCTCCATGCCTTCTCTTATCATACCTTCAACCTGACATACATGCTAAATCAAGTCAGCTTACGCTGGTGAGTTCTAGTTTTCATAAAACAACATTAAACATACATAACATATACATCATTTCATACACATAGTCCATAACATTAGCACATAACATCCTTACATCATCATCATCATACGTTCCACTGTTACCATGCGAACAGTGGGCTTATGCCGGCACAAGGCTCCGTAACCGTTGATCTGTCCCGCCGAAGCGTTCTACAGATCCATACTTACCCAGTAGCAAGTACTGGAGCAACCATACTTACCCCATATGAACATGGGAGCAACGTCATACTTACCCCGTAACGAGTACGTAACGAGTACGGGAGCAACCTCATACTTACCCCGTAACGAGTACGGGAGCAACGTCATACTTACCCCGTAACGAGTACGGGAGCAACCATACTTACCCCGTAACGAGTACGGGAGCAACCTCATACTTACCCCGTAACGAGTACGGGAGCAACCATACTTACCCAGTACAAATACTGGAGCAACCATCATTCATCATGACATGACACACTAGCACCTTATCATCATTCATCATAACATCGTATCATTATCCTAATAACATAGGATTTCCCATACAGGGTATGCTAGTATCATGTCATCATAACATCCTAGTACCATGCACATGTCATGCTAGCAGCACGTCATCATATCATTCATCATGGCAACATAAACACATTTTGCTAGCATGTAATTATCATAACATCATACTTTCATCATAGCATACCTAGGATTTCATTACCACATAACATCCATAATTATCATCGTAGCCTGATATCATTCAGGTTATCATCATAACTTACTAACATGCATTCATCATTCTAAGCATACTTTCATGCAATAGTCATATTAGTACCTTAACATGCATACATAGTCAGTGCATACCGTCATTCATTCATTATCATCATAGGCACATAACATCATAGACATAACCATAAGCGTGTATGCCAGCCCAAAACATTAAACATAGAATAGGGCGTCTAGAACTCACCTGATAGTAGACTCCTGTTAACCTTAGCCGAACTCCTTAGCTAGGGCCTTAAGGACCTATATCAGTATCATCATATCATCACATACCATCACATCACATACTTAGACTTAGAAATTATTCTAAGTCCTCATAGCCTACTAGTCCCCCTTATTGAATCCAAGTTTTCGAAATTTAGTTAAGTGTTCGAAACCCTTGAAATTCATTAAGTTCCCACATACACGAATTGCCATGTACTCGAAACATCTCTCGTTCACGAAATGCCATGTACTCGAAACATCCCTTGTTCACGAAATGCCATGTACACGAAATTCCAGGTACACGAAATAACCATTGTATTCGAAATAGCCCCTGTACTCGAAATAACATTGTACTCGAAATACATGCATGATTTCGAGTACCCTCTGTACATGATTTCGTGTACTCATCATTTCGTCATTCAACATTTCAGAAATTCATCTAAGACTTTGGGGAGCTAGTTCTAGGTTCCTTTGGTTGTTACCAACGTATTGGAACCTCAAAGTTATGAACTTTATGCATAAAGGTGTGAGCTTTATGCATAAGTTCACCCTTTGTTTAACCATCCTAACTTTTGTATAAAAATCCAGCTTTCTATACATGAATCACTTACTTGAAGGTAGCTGATCCTCCTGGTAAAATCCCGTGCGTTTCCTACTTCGTTTGGTCGATCAAAGTTTGATTCTTGAAATTCTTGGACTTAAACTTCGTGTACTCGAGAGCAGATGAGCTTCCAGCCAAAGGTTGTCACACTTCCCAAGGCACCACTATTTATAGGCAAGGCTGGTACTCGAAACCTGAGTACACGAAATCCAGTGTACTCGAAATTAGTGTACTCGAAACTGGAGTACTCGAAATTTTACTAGTTCGAGTACACGATCTGTAATCCTCGCCTTGGTTATTTTTCGTCTCTTTTCCTACAAGTTAATTGTTCGTCACGCATTCGTAAGTCCAAGTAACTTGTATTAGAAATTTGGGATGTTACATGCACCCCAAGGTGACACACTCGGTCGTATAAAACCTTTGTCTAGAAGGTCTTGTAGTTGGGTCATTAATTCTTTCATTTCCGTTGGAGCCAGACGATACGGTGCCTTGGCGACAGGTTGAGCTCCTGGCACAACATCAATTTGGAATTCGATTTCCCGATCAGGTGGAATTCCTGGCAAATCCTCAGGAAATACATCAGGAAAATTACACACCACGGGTACGTCTTTCAATTCTTTTACCTTTATTTCTTTATCAATAACATAAGCCAGATAAGCCCCACACCCTCGCCTCATAAATTCACTCGCCTTAATCATTGAAATGACTTTAGGCGCATTAAACACTTTATCCCCGTAAACCGTTACTGATCTCCCATTGAGAGCTGTTAAAAAAATCATATTTCGTCGACAGACAATGTTAGCCTCATGTTTGGCCAACCAATCCATTCCCAAAACTACATCAAAACCTCCTAACGTAATCAGAAACAACTTAACAGGGAATCTATGACCTTCTATATCAATATAACAATCATCACCAATGACCTCCGTTACTCTAGTGGATTTACCAAGAGCAGTTTCTATGTTAAAGGAATTTTCTATCTTTCTAACACTAGCATGCAGCTTGTCACAAAAAGTAGTGGCCACAAAGCTCATACTTGCACCAGAATCAAATAGAACTGAAGCATGGATATCATTAATCAAAAATGTACCTGTCACCACATCCGGGTCTTTGGCTGCCTGATCTTTAGTCATAGTAAAGGCACGAGCTTTTGCCTTTTGTTTCTCCCCTCCCTTGCTACTTTCAGGTTTGTTGGCTTCAGTGGGTGTTGTCTTTGGTTTAAAGCAATTCTTGCTTACATGACCGAATCCACCACAATTGTAACATTTTGGTATATTTGGCAATCATAAGAGAGATGTCCAGTCTTTCCACAACGGTAGCACAAAGTAGTCCCCGTAAGACATTCTCCCCTATGTCTCTTTCCACACTTAAGGCATTTTTCTGATTCTTCGATTCTAAACCTTTTCATAGGGGGTCCGGATTTGTCATTTCTGTTTCTTTTAAATTTAGGTGACCACTTTTGCTTCGGTTCCTCCTTTGTTGGTTCAGCTTCAACAACATCATCCCAGACAATGCCGCTAATTCTACGGCTGATTCAAAAGTTCTGGGAGCATGCGCCTTCACATGTGTTCGGACTTTAGGCGGTAGTCCTTCCACATATAACTTCAATCTGCGTTCCTCCGTGTTTACCATATGAGGAACCAGTCTTGACATTTCATTAAATTTTGACGTATATTGCCGATGGTTCATACGTCCAGCTTTCAACGTCAGAAATTCCCGTTCGATTTTATCAATTTCATTCTTCGGACAAAAGTGTTTCATAACTAATTCTTTCAATTCCTCCCATTTTAAGCCCTCCACATCAGTAGTGGTCTTTGACTGCTTGATGGTGTTCCACCAATGTAGAGCTTCTTCAGTAAATGAATGAGCTGCAAATTTTACAGCTTGGTCTTCCCGGCATTCACTGATAGCGATCACTGCCTCCATGGCCGAAACCCAGTGACAGGTGGCCACGGCATCCTTCTTACCATCAAAGGATGGTGGACTGCATCCTTTGAAGGCCTTGTAATCACAACCCTTCCGTTTCTCTGACGTAGAATCACCGTTCTTAGTTCCGGTGATCACAACTTCCTCTTCTTTGGTGCTCTCCTTAGTTTCTTCAGACTTGTCTTTCAAAGTATCCTTCAGTATTTTTGTAACCAAAGCTGGTAACTTATCATCCAAAACTTTACAGACCTCATCAGAAATAGCCTTCACTACGATAGGCTCTAGAGTAAACTCGTTTTCATCTTCCGGTTGCTCGTTGTGCTCGTAGTCGTCTTCATTGACGGGTTCTTCATTCTCGATATGTGGTTCTTCAGGTTCCTGTGGTTGCTTACGTGGTCTACCCCTTTGTCCAGCCATTTAATTACCTACATGATGCAACAATTGGAGAGTCAGTACAGGTTTAGTTTAGCACGAAATAAGTTTTGTAAATCGTTAATGACGTTGATCAGGTGTTATTAACCATTTAGCCAACTCATAGGCTCTAAACGTTTCCCATCCCGTCACCCCAACGTGCATGACTCTAATTACCTATCTAACCTTACACCTACGTCTTAACTCGTACATAACATTCAGCTCATGGCATCAAACTACCCTTGACTGGCATTCTTATCGTTCTGTCCCATTTTCAGTTTAAGTCCAGTCATTAGGAATGACCGGATCTCTCAAACTATGGCTCTGATACCAACTAGAGAAGCCCCAAACCCCTCAGTTGGCAAACATTAAACCTATACTCTTTAGATCATATTTACATTATCATAGCAGCGGAATGTAGGGTAACAACATAAATATCATACAGATCTAAACAAACTTTTACACATTAAACATAACCCACTCTTCTAACAGTCACATAATACAGCCAATCTATGCCAGGGGTAGTCTTCAATATATGCCATGAGCCTTCCTGGTCTCCTTTCTCTAACCATTCAACCTGATATGCATGCTAAACAAGTCAGCTTTCGCTGGTGAGTTCTAAGTTTACTTTTCATAAAAGTTAAATCTTTAATATACATAAAGCATTAGCCTTTACTGCCGACCGAAGTCAACAGTCTCAATCATACTAAACACAAAACATTTCATATACATAACATACATGACATCATAACATCAATCATACAGTGCATAAATGTAGCCTGTTCTGTTGACCGAAGTCAACACGTTATGCATGCATAAGATTTCCTCAACTGGCGACACACAGTCGACAGGCCTGTTCTTTCACAGGACTTATGCCTGTTCTTTCACAGGACTTATGCATGTTCTTTCACAGGACTTCTGCCTGTTCTTTCACAGGACTTTTTAAACCATCAACCGAAATTGACGGCTCATACCGGTACAAGACTTCTTGACATACATCATTTATACATAACATGGTTTAAATCATTTAAACCATCATAATCATAAATCATTATCCGCACCGCAGTGCTCAACATTTGCCCAACCGCAGCCGGGACTTCAAAATCGCATTTTCTAATTAACCTCGGCCGAGACCTTTAAAATCATTCATTTCTCAACCGTAGTTGAGTCTTTAAAACATCCTTGACATCTCAGCTGAGGTTCTTAAAATCATTTACTTCTCAACTGTAGTTGAGACTTAAAGCATTATTTACTTTAAAACGTTCTTTACTTGAAAACATTCTTTACCTGACCTTAATCAGGTTAGTGTCACTTTCATACATTAACTTTACAACTTGAAACATTCTTTACTTTAGCATATTCTCTTATCTGACCGTAGCCAGATAAAACAATCATTTACCTAAAAATAACTTTATAACATGCATATCAGCCCTAAAATGTTAAAATAGTAAAAGAGGGCTCATAGAACTCACCTGATGTCTTACTGTAGCAAGATCACTCACAAACTGGTACTAATGGTGAATTTCTAATCTGACAGGTTTCTGCGGGTAAAACAACGATCAGGACTTGTAAACACGTTCCCTGGCTTCAAATATACGATCTGATGGCTTCAACAGGTTGTTTGGAGGGTGTTTTGCTTGTGTTCTTCGTCTGTAGATCGTCTGAGTTCGAAAATGTAAAAATAATTAACTTTGCATGAAATCTGATGAAGTAGATCATATTGTTGCACCGCCACACCCGTCGCGTACCGCGACCAGAAGCCAAAAAGGGCTTCGCGTACCGCGAAGAAATCCGGAGGATTTTAGATATTTTAGGTCCGTCGCGTACCGCGAAGGATCCTCAAATCTCCGTCGCGTACCGCGACGAGTCCAGAAGTTCAATACTTTGAAAATTTTCTTCGTTTCGTGATTCCGGACAATCCGTAACTCCGTTTTGCGCACGGTTTTCGCCTACGTTCATCATTTCTCGTGTACTATCAATCTGTAGTAATTACCATTGTCAATTCAACATAGATTTTATACAGGATCAAATGTGCTAATTATTCGGTTGTTACGTATTGATATATAAAAAAAATAAGAATTTTTAATTTCATTTTAAGCTGGATTAAAATTTTGATAATGTACTTAATTTTTTTTTATAGTGTATTGTATTTTTAGTGTAATATAACACACCAAAAGATAAACAAAAGATATATAGTGGATGAAATTTTTTATAACCCTCATCTTTTGCTACAACTACATAACTATCATCCAATGGTTACTTTAAAAAGGTAAGTGTATAGGATCGTGCCACGTGTCAATTTCTTTGTTTTTAGTGTGAAGGGCATTTAGGACATTTGTTATTTATGTAAAGTTTACCCTTTTTTTTAAACATTCATAACTTTTTTATACTATATTATATTTTTAAAAAATTGCACCATTATACTCGTCTCATTTTTCTCTTTAATTTCGTTATAGTCTCGACTAGTTTTTTTTAATGTCATTATTTACATCATTGTAACGAGCTTAACGATAGCAAATTAATTAGAAATTTTTTCTAACAATGGTAAATTACAGTAATGTAACACAAAATGAAGTAATGTAACACAAAATGAAGTAATTTACAATGACATAATTAACGGTGACGTAACACATTATTTACAGTGATATAATTTTCTCTTTAATTTCAGTTATAATGTTGACTAGTTTTTTTAATTTTTTTTCTCATTGTCCATTATTAACATCGATATAACGAGCATAAATATAACACATTATTTTGAATTTTTTTCTAACAATGATAAATTACAGTGATGTAATATAACACATTATTTTATTTTTTCTCTAACAATGATAAATTACAGTGATATAATATAACATATTATTTTGATTTTTTTCTCTAACAATGATAACTATAGTGATGTAATTTATCATTTTTCGAAAAAAATTCAAATTAATTTGTTGTATTTAGGCTCGTTACAAATTAGGGATGAGCAAAAAGCTAAAAAAACCCGAACCGAAACCGAATTAACCGAAAAAAACCGAACCGGAACCAAATTAACCGAAAAAACCGAACTGGAACCAAATTAACCGAAAAAAACCGAAACCGAATTTTACGTCAATGTAGATTACATCACTGTAATTTATCATTTTTAAAAAAATTCAAATAAATTTGTTATATTTAAGCTCGTTACAATGATGTAAATATAGGGCATCTAAAAAAAGTAAAAAAAAATTAGTCGAGACTATAACGGAATTAAAGAGAAAAATGAGTCGAATATAATGGTGCAAATTTTTTTAAAAAATAATATATTATAAAAATGTTATTAATGTTTAAAAAAGAGGGGAAAAACTTTTAAAGATAAAATGACTATGATGCCCTTTTAAATATTTTAATGAAAAGCTTATGTGTAAGTTTATGATTGGTTGAAATGGGTTATGTAGTTGTAGCACAAGATGAGGGTTATAAAAAATTCCATCCCCTATATATATATATCACAAAAATGCAGTCTATAAAAATATACTAGGTAAAAACACAGTAACGTAATGGATTTTTTTAAAAGGGTTATTGGATTTTAATACTCCCAACTTTCACCTATTGGCCGGAAATACTCCCTACTGAGGAAATGTTTACTAACACCCCCAACTTTCAACATACTTTCTTGTGGCACTCCTCACAATCAACAGATCGAACGAATTTGGGAGCGATTCGAATTAGGGTTCATAGGGTTCAAGACTTCGTTTATAAGATGCCATGTGTGTAAAAGAAAAAACAAAAAAGGGGGGAAAAAGCCAAATCAGCAGGTGAGGTGGAAAACTCAGTGCCACGTCATCAAAAAATTAACATCATTTGAATTTCGTTAACCGGGGAGTGCCACAAGAAAGTATGTTGAAAGTTGGGGGGTGTTAGTAAACATTTTCTCAGTAGAGAGTATTTCCGGCCAATAGGTGAAAGTTGGGAGTATTAAAATCCAATAACCCTTTTTAAAAAAATATATCATCATTATATTCAAAATTATGAGGAAAGGGCCATTAATTTTATGTTTCAATGTATAAAAAAGTTATAAATGTAAAGAAAAATGAGATAAATTAAAAAGATCAAAGTCGTGTCCTATTAATTATATTCTTCTATTTTTTTAATACTTTAATTTCAACAATTATTTTAAAATTAAAAGTGCAATTTTTTTCCAATCCGTATATATAAAATGATACCAAAATCACTTTAAGAACAAAAGCACCATGTTTTCTTAATTAATTACTCAATGTCTTCAAAATAAAGTTTTCATCCTTAATTGTATTTAATTGTAAGCGGAGTAATGGATACATTAAGAGGGTGGGTCATATCAAATTAAATTAGAAAATGATATGGAGACACACCTTCTTTACGTCTATTTCATAATTGTCATTTTTTTTGTACATAAAGTCATTATATTGACTCTGTCTAACCAAGACCTAGGCATATAATGACATTCCTTTGCAACAATATATTATAACAAAATCAAAGAAAATAACAAGATGACATTAATTAATTAGTTGTTACAATTTATTTATAATATAAGCTTGAAACATGCTTTTCAGGAAGATTGAATATGACCTAAGCTGACAAAATTATAAATCAAATCTAATAGAAAACATTAGACTGGAAATTAGAAAACATCTTATTTCCTAAAAGGTAAAACTTTTTATGTTGCTTTTCTGGGCATTTACATATTTTCTTTTTTTAACTTGTAGAATTACATAATTTTTCAGATCATATTTTAAGAGCATTGTATATTATGTCATTAAAAATTTGTATCTTGGTGAAATATGTAATTTTTCAAGTTATAAAGGGCAAATATGTACTTTTTTTCTTGTCTTTTATATCAAAATTAAAAATGCTAAAAAAATAGGAAGGAAATTATATAGGCAATGTCACATGATGCATAAACACAAGGGTCCCCTGATTGAAATACCCCATATGCATGCCCTAAAGCCTATGCTAGCTAGTCGTAAACAACTAGCATTTTCAATTTAGTGGTCCTCTTCTTCGATACAAAATTGTGGTCATAGTTTAGACACGATAACCCAAAATCATAAATTCAAAATTAGATAATTGTTCATATATAATTAGGATATGGGGTTAAAAGATGGGTCTGATTAACAAAGTCATTAGAGTTTTGCTCCCCTTGATGTCACATATTTGAGTACTGTCCAAGATATATTTTAATGTAATTTAAGCTATTAAAAATATAGTTAGTATTTAATGCTATAAAATTAATCTTCAAATTATTAAGTGTTTTGAATATTAAGAACTCGTTGGAATGTTTAGTCTGTGATGACTAGGTTAATTTCATGTGTTTAAGATGGTCATTTAAGCATGTTTAACCATTTAATTGTGCTAAACAAGATTACCTTGCACTTGGTTGTGATTTCAGGTCAAGCATAAAAGAAGATACAAAGTATGATGCTTAAGATGATTTGAATACAAAGGAAAGAAAAGACGAGGAAACATCGTTAAAAAGGAAGAAACACAGTGGAATTTGGCAAGTGACATCCTAAGTGGCGTCTACAAAAGCTTAGTGGTGTCTAAGACTCCACAATGGCGTCCTGGGTTGTAACAACCGAATAATTAGCATATTTGATCATGTATGAAATCCACGTTGAATTGACCATTGAAATTACTATAGGTTGATAGTATACGAGAAATGACTAACGTGGGTGAAAACCGTGCGCGAAACGGCGTTATGGATTGTCCGGAATCGCGAAACGAAGAAAAATCTCAAAGTATGGAACTTTTGCACTCATCGCGGTACGCGACGAAGAGGTTGAGGATCCTTCGCGGTACGCGATGGACCAAAATATCTGAGATTCTCCGGATTTCTTCGCGGTACGCGAAGCCTTATTTGGCTCCTTGTCGCGGTACGCGACGGGTGAGGCGGTGGAAAAAGTTGATTACTTCATCAACATTTCATTCAGAAGATTATTTCTTCTGATATTCGAACTTCTTCGACCCACCAGACGAAAACTCGACCAAATCACCATCCAAACTCCATTCTAAGCCCATCAGAAGCCGTAGATTTCACCATGGATCATCTCTACAAGTTCTGATCGTTGTTTTACCCGCAGAAACCCATCAGATTAGGTAATGGTTTGTTTTACCCTTCTAGTTTGATTTTTGATTGATTAGATCTTGATTTTTGAACGTAATGACATAGTTAGGATTGTTGATTATTGCCTAGATGATGGCTAGGATTGATTAGAAATGAAGAACACGATGTTCTAACGGTTAAATCATTGTTTTGATCTGTTGTAATGCCCGATTTGCATGAAATCACAACTATGATTATAATGGTTTAATCCATTTGATTATGACAATGTAGGTGATTAGCTTGGTTAACCTTTGAAATGCAAAGGTTAAATCTAAGTGTTTCAAACTAATCACAATCATTAACATACTCATTGGAACGATTATCTGATGTTTATGATAACAGTCAGATTAGTATGTTAAACATGGTTATTAAACCTATTCTAAGACTACATTGTGATATTTCATGATATCTAGGTAATCAATGATAAGGATTGATCATTTCTAAGCCATTAATCTGTTTAAGAACTGTTTTAGCATTATAATCAACAACATTAACTATTTGATGACTTTTAAGGCAATGTCTTTGACATTGAACGTTCAGAAAGATCTAATCAGTAGGTTAAAACATAAATAATTTATTAAGTGTAAACTAATGCAGAATTACACCATTAGTACCAGTTTACGAGGAATCTTGCTACCGTAAGATATCAAGTGAGTTCTATGAGCCCTCTTTTACTGTTTTAACGTTTTAGGGCTGATGTGCATGCATGATAAATATCTTTGAAATGATTGTGAGTTCTTAAAGCCCTGTTTTAAATGTTTTATCATTTTGGGCTGATATGCATGTTATAAAGTTCTGTTATGAAAATGATTGTATGTATGTATAAAGTATTGTATGAAAGTGATTTTAACCTGATTTTAGTCAGGTAAAACATGTTTACAGATAAAGAATGTTTATAGATAAAGAATGTTTTAAAGAAAAGAATGTTTTAAGTCTCAACTATGATTGAGAAGTAAACGATTTTAAGAATTTCAGCTGAGATGTAATGAATATGTTAAGTCTCAATGATGATTGAGAAGTAAATGATTTTTAAGAGTCTCAGCTAAAATATGATGAATGTTTTAAAGTCTCAACTGCGGTTGAGAATGAAATGATTTTAAAGGACTCAACCGAGGTTGAGTAGGAAATGAGGTTTTGCTGGCTGCGGTTGGGCAAAACGTGAACACTACGGTGAAAGGAGCCGTTTATGATGATGATGGTTTAAATGATTTAAACCATATTATGTATGAATGATATATGTAAAGAAGTCTTGTACCGGTATGAGCCGTCAATTTCGGTTGATGGTTAAAGAGTCCTGTGGAAACATAGGCCTGCCGACTGTGTGTCGCCAGTTCAGTTAAAGAAATCTTAGGCATGCTTGAGTTATCAGCTACGGGTTGATAATGTTAAAGAAATCTTATGTATACATGAGTTATCAACTACGTGTTGATAGTGTTAAAGAAATCTTATACATGTATGAGTTACCAGCTGCGGGTTGGTAGTTTAAGAGCTTTGTGCTGCACAAGCCTGTTTGACTTCAGGGTCAGCAGTTGACGGTGAAGTTCCTTCACCGTATGAATGATGTTATGATGATATGTATGTTATGTAATTATGTTATGATGCTATGTATGTTATGAAACTATGATAAGAGAACAGGTATGCAACGTATTTGAATTATGTCATGTGATGACATGAATGAATAAAGATTCTTCTAAGAAATGAACTTAGAACTCACCAGCATAAAGCTGACTTGTTTTAGCATGCATGTCAGGTTGAGCAGGTTATGATAAGGATATGATGGCTCGTGGCAAGACATGAGGACTACCTACTCAAGAACTGGCATTCCTGTTAAGATTAAATGTTATGTAAAGATTTCCGCTGCTATAGTATTCGATTATTGTATGGTTTAAGAGCTATGCTTTTGATGTTTAACCAACCGAGGGACTCCCGGGAACGGGGCCTCTCATGGGTGCCCTCTATAGAAAGTTGGTGGTGTCTCAGACTCCATGTGTCGTCATCTGGGACGCAAGAACCAACGTCTAGGACAACAACTGACACATTTTTTTTTGGTTTTTTTTTTCTCTTTTTGTCCTATTTAACCCCAAACCTTAGGATTTTTATAGATCTCGATTTTCAAAAGTCTATGGGATAAAAGTGACGAAATTGAGCCCCCAAAGCATCCAATTGACACTTTTGTTCATGCAATCACAATCCGAATCAAAGACCAAGGATCCAATCATGATAAGGCAAGCCTAAACATCTCGTGAACTTCTTCGGGTGAAGGGTTTGTGTAACTTAGTAGTTGATTATAATTTAACCTAGAGTTTAGGATTGAATTGTGTAACCAATTAAGATACGATTAGATTCAATTGTTTGGTTCTTTGTTTAGATAACCTAATTGTGTTGAAAACACTGGATTAATGTTCATTAGTTTTTGGGACTACGGCTTTTGTAATGTGGCCCTTCATCAAAACAACCAATATGGCCAAATTAAGCCACATCTGTAGGTTCTTTACATTAATTTAAACGTTGATCGTGTTTTGCAAAATTTGGTTGGTGTTTTATGAATATAGATTTTTTACAACCGATTCTATAACCAATCACTCGAAGCACCAAATACACACTCAAAGGTATATGGTTTCCTACAAGGTTTAGCTTCATCAATTATTAAATGGCATACCTGAAACTCGTAGTGTATCTCTTTTCTTATAATTGATTAAAACTCATTTAAGCTTTTTGCAACTTCAATTATTTACACCATTCAATCAAAGTTTATAATTTTCAGTCTAGTTGGCAATTAACACTGAATTGACATTTTCCACTGATTCCTTATGGTTACGACACTTTGCTTGAATTTTACTATTAAAGGGTAGCTAAGACTCGAGTTTTAGGACTATTTTTTAGTGACCTCACAACATTGATGAATTAGCAATGAGAGGATTAGTCATTATTTGTTATAATCGTATCTCCCTGGATACATGATATGGGATATAAGTTCATGAAGAGTAGTTTTAAGATTACGGGCTTTCAATATACAATATAATTGTAAAGTAGTAATAACTTAGGGACGTAGATTCATATTATATTTTATGAAAACATTGTATGATTTTGTTTCTATTGTATTTTATATACATGTGCCTGTTATACGATATTATATATTATGATATGATAATACGATACTGCAAATGTTGTCTAATTGTGTCACTATTTCACTTATATTAATAGTACTCTATCTTCATATGTTTGTGTTTCATTCGAATATGTTCGTTTGTGTTTGTCAATTTATGCTTGAGCTTGAGAGCCTTTTCTGAAAGGAGCATTTCTTTTTACAATGATAGACGTAAGATATGTTTATAACACACCCCTTTAGACCCTACAAATAATCGTAATACAAGTGAGAATTATGATGTATGATTTTTTTCGTTTTTTAAAATACTTGGTCACCAATTTATGTTGTTAGTAATCTAGAGGCTAAAACATTTCCTTGCTTTAAAAGAAATTTTGAAGGAATATAATTTTAATATAAGGAAATGTTATCTATTTCTTTACAAAAGTAATTTGCCCACATGAATATTAACAGATAAAATAATAATGCACACGTTAAATTGATATGCTAAGTTAAAATTTCAATATCTGATTTAAAAATGTTTCAATTGTAAACAAGTAATAAATAAAAGATAATAAGAATTGCAAATTCAAAAAAGACACGTGGTGGTTGCTGATTGGGATAGTTCTACTAGATTCATTGGCCAATGGCCACTACATAAATTAATGTATAAAACATTAAAACTAGGAAAATGACAGCCCAACCTGAGAGGCAGAGAGTAGTCTTTTATTTAAAAAAAATAATAATCTTTTTTTTTTCTTTCTTTTTTGGAGTTGCTTTAATTTTTACAGGTTAGATGACCCACGAAATAACATAAATTGTACGTATGCAGTATGTTTGATCATCAAGTTTTTCTGTCATCTCAAGTAAATGTTTTAGGCTTTTAGCATCAAGTGAAAACAAAAGAAATTAAAAACAAAAGTGATTATATATTTATATGATACGGTTTTACTTATAAAAGAATCAAGTCTCAAGAAAGACTTTTGTATACATACTCTCTCTCTCTCTCTAAATAAAAGGAAGCTAACAAATTTTTAAACTTGAGTTGCATGTAATTTTGTTGAGACCAACCTGGAGCTAGACGAGGTAGTTCATTGTCGAACCGGTGGCCAGTTAACAATGTTATAAAACTTGGCCTAGGAAGCGAGTACTAGACGAGTACTTGGTGCCCGGTCTAGACAATATTTTTTAACTCAATCAACACACTCAGAATCACTCAAACTCGTATCAACTAGGCCAAGTCACATTTGCGCTATTTTTTACTAAGCTTTGCTATTTTTCGTTGTTTTTCACCGATTATTATTTCATATTTACTGTTTTTCATGAACATTCCTTGGGGAACGATAATTAAATGAATATCATGTATGTAATATCATACAAAACAATACCAATTTTTGAAATACTTTATTAGTTGAACATGTATCTCTTTTATTTGCATTCATCTTTACTTCAACGGTTAGAAATACTAATAAGCATATGATAAAACATATAATTTCACAAAAAAATATTTTTTTTTATAACTTATCATATCAGAGTATTCCCCGATTACTCTTTGCCTAGGCTGAGTACTCGCAATTCACAAGTCAACTGACTAGGTAACTTCTAACAAATTCTCCAGCCATGGTTAACACAATTGGATCGATTTTATTTAGTTATTTTTTCCCCTTAAATCCAAATAATGATTTATGACACTAAACCAAACCATATATAATTTTTAAACATGATTATGTACGGTACCTGAATTTTGTCCCACCAGTATGTAGTGAAACAATAAGATATCTAGTTTAATGTTTTGGTATTTTGGATTGGGTTTGGGTAGTACATTATGTTTAGGAGGTATAGCTAGTACATGGTTGGGGTAGATGAAGTGGTGTTAGGTTGTTTGTAGGTGATAATAATTGGAGGATCATATGGATGCAGGGTGAGATTGAGATGCAGAAGATATAGAGGTTTGGTTATAAGGTGTGGTGGTATAGCAGGGGAATTAATGGTATTTGAGATGGGGATGAGATTGATGGAAAGCTAAGTGTCTAGTGTAGGAGGTGGTGGAGTATTAGATTTATATAAGGAGGTGTAAGGAAATATAGTTTCAACAAAATGAAAATGATGAGATGTGTAGATTTATTTGGTAAGTGAGTCAATTTGTGAAGAAGAGTAGCTTACAAAAATTCAAGGTTTTGATTGGAATTGAAGTTTATGATTTGAATAAGGGCGTATCCAAGATAGGGCTGTTCAGGAGCTGAGTTGAAGGGTATGCTTGTACTTGGCTCGTTTACAAACCGAGCGGATCAACTTGGTTCGGGTTTTGAAAATCGAGCCAAATGTTGCGCTCATTGCTTGGCTTTAATTTAAAATTGAGTGGCTCAACTTGGTTCGGTTTGGCTCGGTTTTCAAAATAAAATTTGATGCAATTTTTTTTCCAGAATATTCATATAAATCTCAAACTCAATAATTAAAAAAAAATAGTTTAACCACATACAAATTCAAAACAAAAATAAAGTTCATAAATTAGAAATCGTATAATACAAAAGCCTAAAAAAATTTAAAATGTTTGAATAGTTCATCAACATCAATATTCTTTAATTCGAATAAAACAACATCATCTAGAAACCTTGTAACATGCTAGTGTTAATAAAAAAAATTAATATCACTTTACATATATAAAATTTGGTTATATTTAAACGAGCCAAACAAGCGAGCCAAATGAGCGACTATCCAAATGATCGAATAGCAAGCTTACCTTGGCTCATGCTCGGCTTGTTTAAAACTGAGTGAAATTCAAACGAGCTTTTTCCAAGCAAGTATCAAGCAAGCGTCGAACATTTTGGACAACTCTAATCCAAGAGTAAGCTAGCCAACCTAAACTTTGTTGTATTGATAAAGACAATTGTATGGCGAATCATTTTGGAGTATAGTAGTGGGAAGGCGATTTATTAAGTAAGTTGTTGTAGTGAATGCTAGGGACCAAAATTTTAATGGCATGTTTGCATGTGATAGCAGAGTGAGACCTTTTTTGAATAAGTGAGTGTCGGCATTTGGCATAGCTTTTGTGTTCATGTGTGTTAGATGGAGATGTGATTCCACAAGAAGCGAGATGAGAGGCAAATTTAATAAATTTGTGTTTAATGAGTAAATCCAAGTATTTAATAATTTTGGTTTCAAATATACCTGGCAAAATGGGCGGGTTGGGTCAGGTTGGGTAACGGGTCAGAACGGGTTCGGGTCAGGATGGGTGCGGGTCAGAACGGGTTTTAAGTAAAATTAGTTCGGGTCTAAATGGATTGTTCTTAAAAAACATCAATTTAGTTTAACTTAAAATGTGTTATAAGTAAACAAATAGTCCATTTGGATAATTTTTAGTGATTTTCTTATCAAATATGTTATTAATCATTTTTAAATGTTTGAATCCATTGTATTTACATTGTTTTTTGGTGACCCATCTTGGCCCGCATTGTGTTTAAGTGCTATCCATCTCAACCCATTCAACATTATGATGTTACCCATTTCAACCCATTGACTACAATTCTTTACCCAAAGCAACTCATTTCCTTTAATATGGGTAATAATTGCCACCTTTAGTTTCAAAATAATTTTCAACCAACCGTTTGGAATTTAATAATGTGAGAAGCAAAACAAATTTGTGTTTTAATGAGTAAATCCAAGTATATTTTGTAAAATGATATACAAAGATGATATAATATTTAAACTCATCAAAAGCTATAATAGGAAATGATCAAACATAAAAAAAAAATATTCATTGCAATGGTGAATTAGTGGTAAGAGCGGAAGCATGAAATGAAAGTTTATGACTTTTATTGCTAGTTGTTACAATTGTTTTTTGAACAATTGAAGCCAAGTGTTTCATGACTTGAGAGTGGGATGTCTAAGGTTGTGATGCCAAAAGTTAAACTAGTTTTGTTGGATATAAAAAGCAAATGGTGATTGAAAGAATAGTTGATTGGGTTATGATGTTTAATATTTGTTTTTGTTGTGATGTATTGTCAGCCCATTGGATTGGATGGTTCAAGCCCATCTTCCGTTGGAAGAATCAATTCCTTGGAGTCTTGGATATCCTCATTTAAATTTTCACATGTAGTCCCTCTTAGAGGTGGGTAAACCCATTTTTTTAACCGGTTTCGGTTTTGAAACCAGTTTCGGTTTCAAATTGGTTACGTTTTTTATCAACAAAGTTAACAACTGATTTTGGTTAGGGTCAGATTTTTGACAGGTTTAGACTGGTATAGGTTCGGGTTTAGATTGGGTAAAGGTGGAACCGATTTCTGTAATTCCGTTCTGGTTTTGAAACCGTTTGCTCTTAAAAACCGGAACTGTCTATACCCACCGGTTCAAGTAGGACGGGTTCTGGTTGCAGTAATCAGTTGCAGTTCCGAAACCGGTTTTTTGCCCATCTCTAGTTACTGTCAATTCAAGTGGCCTCAACTTCCTTTTGTTGGTTATGATCCTCAGTGTTTTTTCAATAGGTTGGGTTCCTTGTTAAAAAATGTTACTTTTTTTACATTCCGATAAAGTTTTTGAAGGAAAAATGAATTTCATAAATTTTGATCTCTTAATGCAATTTTTTTTTTTAAATTTTCTAGATCATTAACTTTGTATGCTTTTGTGTAGGACGGTTACCCTAAAAGGACCCCCTCATTTCAAATTTGTTCCTTTTAGTATTGGTGTTCTTATAAAGCTCAGGACAACCAAAAACCCTCATGAAGTCATAATTGGGTAAGCATTTCATAAGAAAATTTGTTTCAAATGATTTTGGACAACAACCATTGTTAATGTACGTAGCGGTTAAGGCACACTCCCCGAAACTCTTTTGAGTAAATTAGCCTCAAACCTTAGGGCTTGGGTTGTTTCAAGAAGATGTCAATTCTTTTCCTAAACGAATCAATTTTTTTTTTTGGTTTGTGTGTGGATATGTTATCTCAAGTAAAATTATATTTTATTTATTAAAAACCAACATATCATTAGAAGTAAACTACCTTCTATTATCACACCTAATTATCTTGATATTTTTTCTAGATTTTGTTTTAATTGTCTTATGAAAACCCTTAAGTGCTAACTAGCCTCGTGTTTGAATTTCGAGAGAAATAACCATACATAACGACTAAAGCCGTCCACTTTTGTTAAAAAAAATTGCCTTAAAAAAGGTGTATGATATTTACCTAAAATGTTACAATGCTACAATTCAAAACAATCAACAATTTTAATACTACTAGCTAGAAAAAGAATTCTTGCGTGTTTAGCCTTAGAAAAAAAAACACATCTTATTAAAAATAACGTTTTTTTAGAAAATTAATCTCATTGAGTTTTCAACAGAAGTGTGTCCCAACATTCTGTGCCAACTTTAGTAACCATCATGACACAAAAACTAGGGAGTAATGATATATCACATTTCAAGTTATTGGTTAACCTTCTCATACATCAAATAGTGCATTAAAAACCGAGAACGTATAGGACATCAATTGATCTAGGTAACCTTTTGTAGGGGTGAGCATAATACAACCATAACCGAAAAATAACCGATACCGCCTGAACCATAACCGATTTTAACCGAAACCGACTTTAACCGACGGTTATGGTTATGGTTAACACAAGTCATTAACCGACTTCAACTAAACCGAATCGAATATTGTATATATATATTTTTTAATATTTAGATGTTTGTGTGGTTTTTTAGAAGTTAAGGTGTATGTCAAGTATAGAAGATAAATCATCACTTTTTTAGTATATGAATATATTATAGATTATATGTGAGACTAAATATATTAGAAAATGAATTAGAGTTTTCGTGGTTGTACTTTTTGTTCACACATTCTCAGTCATTACAATGTTTTACAAGCTTTACTTAGATTTTCATCATTAATATATCTATAATCCACAAGCATATTTAAAAGCTTTTCTTAAATTTTTAATAACTCCATTATTAACCAAATTTAACCGAAACCGAACCGTAACCGGCGCTTAAATGATTAATGGTTAACCGAACGATTGGTTATGATTATGGTTAATGATTTAAGATTAACCGAAGTAGCGGTTTTGATAATGAAAATAACCATAACTGCACCGAACCGAATTATGCACACCCCTAACGTTTTTAAGAGCGCAATCCCCCTTGCCTTTAAATGGGAATTTAGTCTAATTGGCAATAACAAGAGTTTCAAACTTGCTTTCAGTTTTATTTCTAAGGAATTTTGGTAATTGGTGATGTGCTAAGTGACCCTCGTGTTTACCATATTAGTCATCTCTTTTGCTCTTACTCGTGTTATTGATCATATGTATAAGATGTGTAAGTTAAGCGTATCTTTTAGTATTCTATTATTAACTCATTCTTTAACTAGGGCAAATCCTTTAAAAAATATTATCATATTAACAAAGCTACTTGAGAAAACTCGTGTAAAAAGTTCATTGACGAAGCTTCATTGGGGCCGGGGGGTGACCACCCCCTCTTTTTCCATCTGTAGTGTTAAATTTTCGGTCGAAACGTTATTTTTAGTTAAAAATTGTGGTTTCGCCCAACTCGCTTCAAAAAATTAACATGTATTATACGTTTCAAAAATTTTCACCCCCTCTGAAGTCAACAAAGCTCTGTCACTGAACAAGGTAAATAATAACTCTTAATATTTTAGTTAGAAATATAATATTTATTAATAATTGAAGTTATTTAAATATCTAAAAGCATATTATTTTAATGCTAATAAAAGTTAAACATACAGGTTCAAATTTTCTTGGTTATTCGTAGGATTCTGTTTGTTTAGGTTAATTCGATTCTGGTTCAGTGTGTTATATATTCCTAACTAGGTTAGCATCCCGTGTATTACACGGGCTGAATGATAAAAATATAATAAATAATCATTAATGAAAATTTAGATAATATAAGTTTTTTTAATATAAAATACGGCTAAAATTTTGTATAATTTAATAATTTAAGTAATAAAATAATTATATTATTTCTTTAAACAATAACTTTTTTCAAAGATTGTTTCTTATTTTTTTTAAAATAATATTTTTAAAATTGTATATTTTATAATAAGTTGCATATTTAAAATGTGTTTTTTTAATATTAATATATTTTTAGTGTATTATAAAATATGTTAGTTTAAAAATGTAAAACAAAATATTTTATATTTAATATTATTATTTCATATAAGGTGTATTTAATAGGAGAGAGATGCAAGAAATCAAAGATGAGGTGCTCTAGAATCATGCATGTGTCCTTAAAACCTTGATTTATTAGAATAGATGGACTAGCATTATAAACCCATGTATTACATGAGATGAATAATTATAACATGTTATAATAATATTTTTATAAAAATTTATATGTTAGATTTATCAACTATTGATGAAATAAGAAATGCGAATATCTAAAAATTGTAAAACCAATAATAAATATATTCAATAATTATATAATTATATTTTAAGATAATAGATAATTTAAATTTTATTATAGTTTACCAAGTTTTAGTAAAATAGTAAATTATTAGATTTAAAATATATATATTTTTCAATTTCAATTTCAATATATATTTTTCAATTTCAATTTCAATATATATTTATTAAAAATTGTTAAATTAATTAGGAGAGAGAGGCAAGAAAACAAATTCCAGAAATCACCAAAATGTGACACGTGTCTTCTAAATATACTCTTTTATTAGAGTAGGTAGATTTGAAGTAAGCGGAAAAAAAAGAAAAAAAACCCGCCACAACCCAAGTGATTATGCAGTATACACGGAAGACAATTTACCCGCTCCTCAAAATCGAATAAACCCCAAACGCCTCCTCTTTTCTGCTTACGTTTGTATCTGCCGACGCTCGATAAACCCTAATCTAAAATTTCCCTTCGATCTAAGGTCAGCTAAACTTTGATTTCACTTCATCCGATTCCTCCTGTATCATATCTGAATTCACATACGTCAATTTCGTGACGCTAATTTTGAACTCGCGGTATCTGTTTGTGGTAGAAATGGGCGAGACAGAGATGAAGGAAAATGAGTACGAGGAAGAGCTTCTAGACTACGAAGAGGACGACGAGAAGGCAACTGAATCAACCGGCGTTAAAGTAAACGGCGAAGCCAATAAAAAGTGAGTATTTTAAACTCAGTGTGCTCAAACTCCCGGTGTTAGTTTTTATCAGATCTGGGTTACGTACAGTTAGCGGTTAATATGTTTTATGTATTTAGATCCAATGATTCTAGCAAAATTTATAAATTAATTGTGGTGAATATTGATATTTGAACGCAGGGGGTATGTTGGAATTCATAGTTCAGGATTCAGAGATTTTCTTCTAAAGCCAGAGCTGCTCCGTGCTATTGTGGATTCAGGGTTTGAACATCCTTCGGAAGGCAAGCTTTTTTCTGGTCACTTAACTAGAAATAATAGTTCATATGTGGTGTTTGCATATATGTTTAACTTTGTTGGGCTGCTATAATAATTTTACTATTTAGTCTCCAGTCATTTTTGGCCCTTTGTTTAGGCCTTTATTACTGGTTAGTCTGTATAGAAGGTACATATATGAAGTGAAAAAATAAAATAAAAATTGCAAGTGTATGAAGGAGCTAGTGCTTTCTTTAGCTTGCATTGAGTAATGAGTGGAAGATAATGTAGAACTGTCGATTTATAAAGGTGTTAGTGATTTTTTGTTCAATATCAAACCTTTAAAATATCTTACTTGAGCTTTTATCAGACACATGAATCTGTGGTCTCAGAATAATGGTGTTAGACATTATGGCCTTATGGGATGAATATCAACTAATAAATGCAACAAATTAGATTATCTAACAGTTATTATAGGCCGTTATGTTTGCTTTGCCACCAATAAAGTAAGGCCCAAGTTTTGGTTGTCAAACAACATATGAAAATTTTGGAAGCTGTAAAGTTCTGGTGTTTATCTTGATCTAATGCATTTATATATTGATGGCTAGTGTTAAGATTTTTTCTTGATAGTCATCTTTTTGAGTACAAGGATATTAAGCCCCCACTTAGTTGTTAGTATGTACAGAGATTTTTTCTGGAAGATAATCAACAATAAGGCTTAAAGAATATAGATAGCAATCATAATATCACTCACTTGAACAAGATAAAGAGCTTAATATCTTGTTTGTATTTTGCTTTTGTATGATTTTATTTTGCAAAGATCACGCTATGTGGCGGACAGAAAACAATATGTGTTTTCATGATACATTCTCAATTGGTTTATATTTCTTTATATGATGTAGGAGAAAACAATTAAATACTAAGTTAAGGCTTATAGAGTGGCTTTTGAGTTAAGCATTGCTTCATTCACAAGTTAAGTTTACACTTGAATGCCAGATAGTAATATATATGTTTACGAAACTAGAAATGCAATATACATAAACAGAGACTTCTTTTTTATATGTTGTTTGCTATGACTTTGTACTCTTACAAAGTCTGTTTTCTCAACTTTGATAGAAGCGTTGCCATTTTTTTTGTGCTCCCAGTGGTGAAGATAAAACTAACTTTATTTTTTGGGTCTTTTAAGTTTTTTACTTGAGCCACATTTATTTATAAGAGTTGATTGTATTCTTCATTAGTTTATAGGAATATCAAGGCCTTTGCTTATTTGGTTCTTAAAATGATTGAATTTACTTAAAAAGCCTGCTATAATTCATATCAGAATCACTGTTATCGATAGCGGTCGTAGTGGCCGCTATAGCGCGCTACGACGCGAAGCGTGAGGAGGCCGCTATTAGGGTTTTGCTGTACAATAGCGGCTGATAGCGGGTAGGCGGGAACTTTAGTTTTTCTTTATTTTTGCCTGGTACGTATATATCTTCGCACAACACATTCTCCTCAAACATTCAACCCTAATAGTCGACGGTGGACTCTGGAGACGACGAATTGAACGGCGACAGGGAATTGGATTGTGACCGATTGGAGGGCGAATTGAATAGCGGCGGGTGATTGAACGGCGACGGGAGATTGGATGACTTAAATCGACTGAAATTGACGACTGAATTTGAGTGAGGATTGAAATTGAAGACGAATTTGAGGATCTGGAAGCACTTCTGCAGTTCATCCTGGTTAATCAGCTGAAGGAATTGACGAAATTGAGACTTTGACGGTTATAAGCACATTCTGTCCTATTTTTTTTTCTTCAGTGCACTGTGAATTGATAATTGGTATTTAAGTGACTAGTAGTGAGAAATTATAACATATTTGCCCTATTTTGGTGGTGTAAAACTATGAATGTTTATTTTGTTGTTATTTTGGAAGACTATAAATATTTATTCAGTTTTTATATTATTTAATCGCTAAACACGAAATGGCGGTCGCTATTTACCGCTATTCGCTACGTAGCATATAGGTAGCTTATCGCTATTTACCGTTATTCGCTATCGATAACTATGATCAGAATCTTGTGACTTTACATTCATTTTCCTTGTTTTCAGAAATCATAAATCCTTTGGTAGTTTTAATGATGATTATGATGCATGGGTTATGTTTTGTTAAATGGCCATTTCATGCACAAGTTAAGTTTTTGAATTTTGCTTGTTTAATATCTTACTTATACACTTTAATTGTGCAGGTAAATAACTACTAGTACCTGCGTCATTTGACGAGGTGGTACAATGGTTCGGTAACTTTATATTTCAAACAATGAGGGTTTAATTTCTTTAATTCTTCATCAGTGCAACACGAGTGTATTCCTCAAGCTATTTTGGGTATGGATGTAATTTGCCAAGCAAAGTCTGGTATGGGCAAAACAGCTGTTTTTGTCTTATCAACATTGCAGCAGATTGAACCTGTTTCTGGTCAAGTTGCTGCTCTTATTTTATGTCACACAAGAGAGTTGGCTTATCAGGTAAGTATTTCATTTTCAATTTTATCTTGCATTCACAGTAAAGGGTGTTGGACTAATCTTGTAATATTAAATAGTTTAAGGGTTTAAGCTAAAGAGTTTAGTTTAAATCAGTTTTTAATTAGATTGTTTTGTCTTTTTCAGCATGTTTTTAGGATAGAACTTTGACTTTATTGAGATTGTTTTAGTATAAATAGAGGTTAAGGTTTTAGGTTATTTTGTACCTCATATTTGATTCAATAAAAGATTTGGTTTTTCTGGTTTTCATAATCTTAATCTTAAGGTACCAGTCTTCAATGGGAACATTTTGTTTAATTATGTAAGTAATGTAACTATTAGTTTCGATCTACTACAGATCTGTCACGAGTTTGAGCGGTTCAGCACCTACTTAACTGATATCAAGGTTGCAGTATTTTATGGTGGCGTTAACATTAAAATTCACAAGGATCTTTTAAAAAATGAATGCCCTCATATTGTTGTTGGGACACCTGGAAGAATTCTTGCACTTGCTAGAGACAAAGATCTTGGATTGAAGAATGTGAGACACTTCATACTTGATGAGTGTGACAAGATGCTCGAGTCACTTGGTATGTTTTTTATTGACATCTTTTATTTTTCGAATTAGTTTTGGATTCTAAACTGTTGTGTTTTTTGCTAGAACAGATATGAGGAGAGATGTACAAGAAATATTTAAAATGACCCCTCATGATAAACAAGTTATGATGTTTTCTGCAACACTCAGCAAGGAAATCCGTCCTGTGTGCAAGAAGTTTATGCAAGATGTAATGATCTGTCACCAATTTCACCTGAATTTTGTTTCAGAATCCATCAGCTTATTAATGATTATGGTGTTTGTTTCTTTCAGCCAATGGAAATTTATGTGGATGATGAAGCAAAGCTGACTCTGCATGGTCTTGTACAGGTAAGTGATTGGATTACATGAGGCTAAATGGGTGGATTGGGTTATGGGTCCGCTCAAATGAATAAATTTTGGTATATATCTAAACATAGTATGTTTGTTTTAATCGAATCAAACCACTTTTTTGCTTGAATTATGTACTTTTTATAAAAAACCGATGTGGCAAAATGATTAAAAGGTTACGTGATGATTTAAAGGCTACGTTATAAACTTATAATAATAACATTCCAGCTCATTCAAGACCATGATTAAGAAGGTTTTACATATCTTCTGTCTGTTCCATTTTCTTTCTTTTATGTTAAGTTTATATTGTAGGGTATGAGGGAGGGTGTGATAAAGTTTGTCTTCCTTTCACCCTACCCAGTTCCTACTATATAAATTTTTGTTGGGTATGCTTTTTTGTTGCCCAGTGATAACCCTGATGAAACCTATGCTAGTTTGAATACTTTATAATTTTTGTTTTGTTTTGCAGCATTACATTAAACTCAGTGAGCTGGAGAAAAATCGTAAATTGAATGACTTGCTTGATGCATTAGATTTTAACCAAGTTGTGATCTTTGTTAAAAGTGTAAGCAGAGCAGCAGAATTGAACAAACTTCTTGTTGAGTGTAATTTTCCATCTATTTGCATTCACTCTGGCATGTCCCAAGAAGAGAGGTATTGGTTACAGCTGGCAATATTGATCCAGTGACTTACAAATGGGTCGTTTAATGTAATATTTGATCTCTAATGGCTTAAATGAAATCAAATATTAGCTTAGAAGAAAACAGGGCCTCCCTGTCCAAGTTCTCCCAAAGTGTATTTTGATGCATTATAAATAGAACAATTAATCGACTTTTTGAAAACCTTGTATTTATTGACGTAATATGTATTTTGTAATAATTTTTGACACCATAGTGAACTCATGGGCTGTTTGTTTACATCTGAATGGAGTTGGCTCTGAATTTTTCAGATTCAGACCGTTTGTTCAAAAAAAAAATCTGAATGGGAGGTCTGAATGAACCTCTGAATGGTTCAAATATTAAACCAAGTGTGAATGGGGAAAAAGGAGAAGGAAACGTTTATGCCCCCAATCCCCTCGTCTCCTGTCGCCGCCTCCCCTCCTACCATCTCTGATCGTCTCACCGCCAATTCCTTCTCCTCGCGACCACTGGTACCGGTCACCGCCTCCTCACCTTTCGTTGGAAATACATATCGGAAATACAGAGGTGGGGGAGTGTTGGTTGGAATTTGGGGTGTTTTGAAAAGAATGAGGGGCTGAGGGCTGTAATGCTTTCTAGTTGTGTTAAATAGAAATGAAAACTGACCCGAAAACATAATTCGCAAAGTAAAAACTTAAGACTTGATTCAGAAGGGTAAAATAGTCATTCTGCATTTTCATTCAGAGGCTCAACTAAAAAGACTTAACTGGTTCATCACTTAGGTGGTGTTTGTTTTTTCAGAGGTAAAACGTCTGCGGTCTGCGGACCACATCTGCAAACCTCTTTTGCAGAAGAGGTGGATCAAACATCTGCAAGAAGATCTTTTGGGGTGTTTGTTTTTAAAATTTTAAAACCTCTTCTAGACCCCATATCTGGAATCTCTTCAACAGATAAAAACAAAAACCAACGCCACCATCCACCACCTACCCTTATTATCCTTCTCCTCCTCCTCCGGCCACCACAGACGGCGACGATTATGCAGGCATGCAGCTGTTCTCCTCCTCGCCGCCGCTCTATACTTCCTCTGTGAAGGCGGTGGTTGTCATCGTCCACCGATCGTCTCCAATCTTCCACCTACCGCCGCTCACGACGGATCTTCCAACCTAGGGTTCGATCGAACGACCTAGAGGTGGAGCAAACTCACGATCGCGACCTAGAGGGCTCGTTTTTGTCGCCCCTCATCTCCGATCGAACGACGGCGGTGGCTTGGGGAACCGTGACAATCGCGATGGAGGAGAAACCCTCATGGCGGCGGTGGCTTGAGGAACAGTCACGACGGTGGGGGAGCCGGCTGTGGAGGAGACCGGCGGTGGGGGGAGGCGGCTGTGGAGGAGACCGACGGTGGGGTGAGTCGGCTGTGGAGGAGAACGACGGTGGGGTGAGTCGGCTGTGGAGGAGAACGACGGTGGGGTGAGTCGGCTGTGGAGGAGACCGGCGGTGGGGGGAGTCGGATGTGGAGGAGACCGACTTTGGTGAAGAGATGAAGTGAGAAGAGGTTAGAAGAGCTCAAAAAGAGCTTGGTCCAAGTCTGCGCCAAGAAGAGGCCGCGCAGAAGTTTTTTAATGAAATGTCTGTGAGAAAACAAACGGTCTGCGAACCTCTAACCTCTTCCCGCGTCTGCGTGGCGCAGACATAAGAGGTTAGAAGATGTTTTTTAAAAAAAAACAAACACCCCCTTACTGGTTCAGAGGCTCTGAACCATTCAGACATCTTATTGATTCAACACTTAATGATTCAGACGTTATTAAACAACCCCAGTCTTGTCCATTTTTGATGCGTTATAAGAAATACATATTCTGATCTATTATCTAATAAGCCTACTTTCCGATGCCATTAATGATATATTATATATATATATATTTGTGTGTGTGTGTGGTTGTGCAGGTTGACAAGATATAAGAATTTCAAGGAAGGCCACAAGAGAATTCTAGTGGCAACTGATTTAGTTGGTAGGGGTATTGATATTGAACGTGTAAATATTGTCATTAATTATGACATGCCAGATTCTGCTGACACTTATCTCCACCGTGTAAATATCTTGTTTTGTTATTATTATTGATGTTGTTGATATATAGAGTACTGATTATTTTTCTGCTATTTGGCAGGTTGGTAGAGCAGGTAGGTTTGGGACCAAGGGACTTGCTATCACATTTGTGTCATCATCATCTGACTCAGATGTGCTTAATCAGGTATTTAGTTATTCAGACATATTTATGATAATTTGAGTCTACAATATAAGATTTATCAAGTGTCTGTGTGATTCAGAGCAACTTGTGTGTAATTTTAGGTTCAAGAAAGATTTGAAGTGGATATTAAAGAACTTCCTGAGCAGATTGATACTTCTACATACAGTATGCTTTATTTACTAGTTTATGATGATATTAGTTTGAAGTAGATATTAAACTTTTTGACCAGTTATAGAGGCTTAACCTTTGTGCCATCATCATCCCACACCCTTCTCACCCCATATACGCCTTGTATAGGCCTACACGAGGCGTGTTTGTCAGAATTTGTGAATGTCAATGATTGGACTCCTATACGCCTCATAGTCCTATATCTGTCGTATAGGTCCTATATGTGGCGTAAACTTATGCCCGGAAAAATGAGCGGGTCAGGATAGATGTGGGTCAGGATGAGTTTTAAGCAAAATTAGCTTGGGTTTAAATTGGTTGTTTTTAAAAATATCAACTTATTTCAAGTTAAAATAAGTTGTAATGAAACAAATAGTTTATTTTAGTAATTTTTCATGATTTTCAACAACAAATATATTACTAATCATTCTTAACCATTTGAATCAATTATACTCACATATATTTAAAGTTACCCATCTTAACCTGCATTGTGTTAAGGTGTTACATATCTCAACCCATTCAATGTAATACTGCTACGTATACTTGACCACTCATTGTCAAATAATTGGATGTCAGATGGGACTATACGCCTCGATAGGTCTATACGAGGTGTATAGGGTTGGCAGGGTGTTAAAATAAAAAAGTTGGGTGTGTGAATGACCTAACCCTTGTAACCTTGTTTAATCTTAATCAAAATAGTTGAGTTGTTTTGAGTGATGGACTTGATTCTCTTGTCAACTGACTATTCTGTGTCCTGTTGCAGTGCCATCTTAGTAACAAGTGCAGCCAATTCAACGGTTTATTTAAAGCAATGATAGGCGTTGAGCATTGATTTTGCTATCTCAATTTGAATATTTACGTTTTAGCAAGTTCGTTTTTTAACCTTCCAAATTGCTATGTTTTCTGGTACCTTGTTGTTTTTTTAGAAACGGTTATGTTGTATTTGGTTTGTTGCACGTTGAGCATTATGTAGTGTTAAATGTTGAAGGATTTTTGTAGTCTTATGCATGCTATAAACAATTCATTGTGACAACGGTTCCAAACAAGCTATGTTTTTAATCATTTATAATTATTGTATTTTAGGTTGATATGGTAGTATTATGAAATAGAATGGGTTGAAATGGGTAAATCTAAAATTAGTAATTTAAAAACTATATAAATATAATATATTCAAATGTGTAAGAATTATCAATCATATATTTTATAAAAAATTATTAAAAATTATTCAAATAAAATATTTGTTTTGTTACAATTTATTTTAATAAGTTTAAGATGAAAGAAATTAAAATTAATGTTTACAGCTTATTCAAATTAATGTTTTTAAAACGATTTATTTAAACTTAAATTAATTATGCTTATAACACAACCTGATTTGCGCTGGTTCTGATTTGTAACACAACTCAATTCGTTCATTTTGGTGAACAATAAAAAGTGGCAATGTTCCAAACAAACAGTGTTATCCGATTCAATTCAGGCTATATTTATTAAGATAATAAATGTTAAATTTATGATATTTTTTAACACTTTAACACATAGTATTTTTCTACCATAAAACCTTTCTAGTTTTTCGAATAAATTTCTTACCAAGTGCGTCTCAACAAAATGTCTAAATTATGGGATGTAAATCTTAAGCTTTGCATATTTAATTAAACGGAAAAAAAAAAGTAAAGTGATTTTTGTTCACTACTAGAAAACTGGAATTTTCCAACAAAATTTTCCGACAAAAAGAAATGGTCGGAAATTTCCGACTTTTTTCCGAGCAAATTACGACAACAAAAAACCCATATTTTTAGCGTTAAAATTCCAACAATTTAGCGACAAAACATTTAGTGGTCGGAAATTTATCGGTAGATACCGACGGAATTCCGACCAAAAGTTTAAAAATAAAATCAACTAAAATATTTGTTGGAACGTTATCGCTAAAATAGTAAAAAAATAATTAGAACAATAAATAAAACATTGGTCGGAAAACCGTCGGAAATATAAATAAAAAATAAAAAAAATTGTTTTATTTTATTTTAAACGATGTCTAGGGCTTGAAAAACAAAAAAAATGAATCGTTTTCGTAGGAAAATGGTCGGAAGTTTCTGACGATTTTCCGACCAAAAGGTCCAAAATAAACAGTTAGTCGGAAAGTTGTAGGAATTTTCCGACTATATTCCTACCAAAACAGTTAGTCAAAACCCAAACCGAAATTTTGATTTTTCAGTATTTAAACCCGTTTGGGTTCGGTTTATTCAGTTTTTATTTTTTAAAACCCATTTGGATTCGGTTTGGGTTTTGGTTTTTTCGGTTTTTGGCCTAAAATAATGCTTATAAAAAAACAAACCAAAACATTGTATTTGAACTAAAAATATTAGAAGTATCACACTACTATCACACTACGTAACATATAAGATTATATATAAAAAAAACTTTAAATTTAGTAAAAATTAATGTATTTTTGAGCATAAAACTTAATAAACGATTTACAAGTTATTAAAATTTTTAAACTTAATACATACATACATACATACATACAAACATACATACATACGCATTCATTCGGCTTGTTCGGTTTTAATTAGGTTAACCCAAACCCAAGCTTTCGGTTTTTAAAAAACTTGTACCAAACTCGTCGGCATATATTTGGGTTCGGTTATTTCGGTTTTAATATTTCGGTTTTTGGGTTTTGGGTCAGTTTTTTCGGTTTCTTGCACACCCCTGTTTGACACGTATATGAACTGAAGCTTAATTGCTTATACACCTGTCACACTACCTATATCTAAAAATAGGGGTGACAATTTTTACCCATATCAAAGAAATGAGTTGGTTTGGGTAAACAATTGTAGTATAATGGGTTGAAATGGGTAACATCATAATATTGAATGGGTTGACATGGGTAGCACTTAAACACAATGCGGGTCAAGATGTGTAATCAAAAAACTATGTAAATGCAATAGATTTAAACATTTAATAATGATTAATAACATATTTGATGAGAAAATCACTAAAAATTATACAAATTAACTATTTGTTTGCTTATAACGCATCTTAAGTTAAACTAAATTGATGTTTTTTAACAACAATCCATTTAAACCCGAACTGGTTTTACTTAAAACCCGTTCTGACCCGCACCCATCCTGACCCGAACCCATTATAACCCGTTACCCAACCCGACCAGCCCATTTTGTCAGGCATATCTAAAAATTTAGAAAAAAAAGTCACCACTAAGAAAGCATCATACTCATTCTGAACAATTGCTTACATATTGGATCGAACTCAACTTTTTATAAGATAATTCAAAGTGTACCTGTAAATGGGAAAAGGCCCTAAACTGATGAACATTCAGCCGACAACATAAAAGCTTCTAGCTAGGCCTGTAAACGAACCGAACGAACACGAACACAGGCATGTTCGTGTTCGTTCGTTTAAACTTAACCGAACACGAACACGAACACCTTAACGAACACGAATTTTGTGTTCGTGTTCGTTTATTAAGAAAATGAATATGTTCGTGTTCGTTTATGTTCGTTCATTAATAAATTAAACGAACTGTTCATGAACATAAACGAACACAAACGAACTAAAATAAACGAACAAACATAAATGTACATTTTTTTAACACCATTGAACAATCATAAACGAACATAAACACTATTGAACAAGCATAAACGAACACAATTGAACAAGTATAAAGGAGCACAAACGACATGTCTTTTAAATGTAAATACATATCATTCGTAAATTAGTCAGTTAACCGAATAAAAACTAACATTACATAGTTAATGAACATAAACGAACATTAACGAACACAAATAAACGAACATAACCGAACTGTTCATGAACATAAATAAACGAACATAACCGAACTGTTCATGAACATAAATAAACGAACACAAGGTATGTTCATGTTCGTTCATTTAATTAAACGAACACAAATTTTGTGTTCGTGTTCGTTCATTTATTAAATAAACGAACATAAACGAACTCCTTACCGAACAGTTCACGAACAGTTCATGAACTGTTCGGTTCGTTTACAGGCCTACTTGTAGCATCGAAGCTATGGCAACCGAATAAGTGGCGACGGCATGTCATCGGAATAACATATGATGATGACATGTCGCAAAGACAGTTGACGTATCATAACAGTTTTCCTGTAGTATGGATTAATTATTTATTGTTGGTGTATTGCATGTTCTTTGGTTGGCTGCGGTTGTAAACTTGTATCTGCGTTCTCAAGTTCTTATTTTTGCCCTTTTTTCTTGACACATATATGTTGTTTTCCGTTTGTGGTTATAGTTAAAATAACTTTGTTTGTTACTGATTGTTTGCTCATCTGTTTGCATTTTATTAATTCGTCGTCCTGTTATGTAGATAATGTTGGTACGAGCGGACCTAGGGATGCTCAAAATATTCGAAACTCGAAAAAATTCGAAATCCGATTCGAAACCCGAATAAACCTTATCGGAAATTTATTTCGGTTTTTTGGGTCGGATAATATGATTTTAGATTCGGGTTGGGTTTCGGATATGCAAAAACTAGTATTTTCGGGTCGAATATCCGAATAACCCGAAAAAAACAGGTTTATTCGGGTTATTCGGATGTACGGATTCGGGTTTTTCGGGTTGGATAATATATTTTGAATTTCGAGTCGGGTTTTGGGTAGACCTAAAAATTTCAAACTCGAATAGCTCGTTATCCGACCCAATGAATATCCCTAGGCAGACCCATGATTTTTTTCTTATGGGATCACTTTTTTCCGGTATTCTTATTTTTACTAACTTGATATAACAACAATAGATCATGACTGGGTTGACAAATCGGGTGAGATCGGGTCAAATAAAATAATATAGGATAGCATAACTAAAATATTGTTTTGGGTAAAATTTAACAAGTATAATATTTAGCAAAATCGAATTAGTTAAGTGGGGTTTTGTGCTTTATAAGCAAGAAAACAGTTAATATGTAAATTGCAATAAAATTATCCTAGAGATCCCTAGGGATATATTAGAATATGAAATGAAATAAACAGCTTACACACGCGATTTATACAACGAAAAGTTCTTAATCCTTTAGGATTGTCGGCATAAAACCTCGGGAGGTGACAATCTTCACTCTGCCTTGTTTATATTAAAATAACAAAGTAAAAGTACAAAGAAAGAGCACAAATGATCGATTGCTAAAGTGATATAGAGCTTCAAATGCTGTGAATACGATTGTGAGTAGTGAAAAGTAATTAGATGTGTGCCAGATGTGTCTCTAGATCGATTGTTTGCCTTAATTTATAACTAAAAAATAAAATAAAACGGCTAAGTGAGTGGTTCCATATTTTCCGCTCCACTCCTGGTCATGCGCAGACTTCTTGCACATGACCGTTAATATCTTCATCACTTGATTCACGTTCTTCTCCAATATCAGGCAAAATAAAGATTATAGTTTTCTTTTACCGGTTGACTTAATTCAAACATTAATAGCACATGTTGATATAATAAATAACAATTAATATTTATAATCATTATTTATTAAATAAGTAGTCAGTTTAGGCAAATTAATGTATGCAAATATCCCTACATATCCAGAACTATTCTGGATTCTGAAATATCTCTAATTATTAAGCGAAAATTTGCAGGCACAACAAATATGATGATGTTTAAAAGCCAATAATAAAAAATATATTATCAAAATGAAAAATGAAACATGATGTTTTAAAGTATATATCTTCTATAAGTTTTTATCTTTTGCAAATGTTTTATCATCTATTAGACCGAAATATTCACAAATAACTTTATTTTCAATATAATAAATGCAAAAATCATTCCAAATTTTGAGATAATCACAATTATCATCGTTTAATTGGTATAAGGGTTGAGATTTGAGGGTAATTCCGTAGTGAAACATGATTATAGTTAATAATAAAACAAAAACCTCCAATTGAACCATAGCCTATTTTAATAAAAGGGACCGTAATTCTTTTCGTAACCATTGCATCAAATTTAGTTTTAGTGTTTAAATCATATTCAACTATATTTATACGGTCAAAAGAAATTTCGCAATATACGTTATGTTAACGAGTTGAGATTCAATGGGGTTCCCGTGACCCCGATCCTCAAAAGCTAGATCTGCCAGAAATTTTAATTTATGCACTACAGGGTAATTTCTTTGTATTTTTGGTCATTGCCTATTGTTCTTTCTTAATTGTATGAGTGGCCATTTCATATTGTTGTTGATTGTCATGTCACGGCTTCAAAATGCACATATATGTGAGGTTGATTACATGAAATTCGATCACGGTGTGTATATCGGTCAAATCGATGTCAAACATAGACTAAAGTAGCATGGTATACTTTCAAAGAGTTATGTTATTCTCACATCTATCCCACATCTTTCATACATCTCGTATACGGTTATACGAGACGTATATGTCTATACGAAACATATAAGAGACAATTATTGGTTGTAAGAATTTCTCAGTGTCGATTAGATTTTATATGTCTCGTATAAGACCTATACGAGGGCCTATATGTTTCGTACAAATCTATACGAGACAAATCATTGTCAAATCAGTGGGTATCAGAGGAGATCATATGTCTCGTATATATGTATACAAGACATATAGTGTTAATGAAGTATTAAAATATAAAAAGGTGATGTGAGTAAATATCCTAATTCTAAATTAAACATTATTATATATACAAAAGGCAAACAAAATCATTACTAGTGAACAGTAATAATAATTAAATAATGATTATTATATAATATTAATAATAATTAAATAATAACAATTAATAAAATATGCAATATTAAATATATATATATTATTATATATATTAAAAACCAACTGAAAGAAATAGTAAGTTTTGTTTTTTTTTATTTTAGTCACTAAAACTTTTATATAATATAAGGTTTTGTTTTTTATATTTTGGTCACTAAAACTTTTAAAGTTTTGTTTTTCCGATTTTTGCCACTAAAACTTTTGTATATTATAAGGTTTTGTTTCTTCGATTTTACCTACTAAAACTTTTTAAAGTTTTGTTTTTTCGATTTTGGCCACTAAAGCTTTTATATAATATAAAGTTTTGTTTTTTCGATTTTGGCCACTAAAAGTAATTTTTGTTTTTTCGATTTTGGTAACTAAAACTTTTATATAATATAAAGTTTTGTTTTTTCAATTTTGACCACAAAAACTTTTAAAGTTTTGTGTTTTCGATTTTTGCCACTAAAACTTTTTAAAGTTTTGTTTTTTCGATTTTTGTCACTAAAACTTAATAGTAAAGTTTTGTTTTTTCGATTTTGATCACAAACTTTTATATAATATAAAGTTTTATTTTTTCGATTTTGGCCACTAAAACTTTTTAAAGTTTTTTTTTTTATTTTGTCCACTAAAACTTTTTATATGATATAAAGTTTTGTTTTTTCGATTTTGGTCCCTAAAAATTTTATATAATATAAAGTTTTGTTTATTTAATTTTGGCCACTAAAACTTTTAAATTTTGTTTTTTCGATTTTCTATAATTTTATGTTTATATATATAATTGTATAGAGTTTGTGATGAGAGATTTGATTTTGTTATGTAACTAATGATTTTGCAAATGATATATAATACCCGTTATCGGAAGTGTACTGTGATAACCCGCCGCAACGCGCGGGTGATATTAAACCTAGTATATATTAAAAACCAACTTTTGATATAAGAGAGATTTAGTGTTCAATAGGTACATCTGTTTTATCCTAAGGTGCAACTCCTTACTTTTTCACTGAACTTTCCTCTTTCAAAATTTCATTTTTAGGTTTCTTTCTCTTAGCTTCTCCTTCTACTCCTTTTCCTTTGTCTACATAATCCCATCTTTTCCAGCTACATATGTGTGTGATGTCTGTGGTACAATAGTGATGCATATTTCCTCCCAACTATTTGCATACTTCAAACACCATCTTTATTCTTTTCTTCCTAACAAACCCATTTGGTCCATGGATTCTAGTTCTTATTTCTTTGGAAATGAGTCGGCGACAATTCTGGTGGTGCCTATAAAATTTTGAACCCCAATAGTTGTGTCTCCGACATAAGAAATTGCAGGTCGACCAATCTTCTATATTGGCCATGAAATTGTGTTGAGAATCCGCAATTGCAAAGCAATACGTAAATCTAGAGGAATTGGAACCATTACGCAGGGAGGCATGTTATATTGGAAGAAAAATATATCACCTTCACCTTAATCACAGGTTAGTAAAAATTTGTTTTCAGCATTCTCTGACCTTCACTTTGCTCAATCTTTGACCTTCATTTTGCTTAATCATAGTAATAGTATGATTGTTGGATTCAAGAGAATAACATGTTAGTGAAATTTATCTGTGTAAAATTTATGCCCTCAAGGTGTTTGATGAAATGCTTACCAACTTAAATCCTTAAACTACATTACAGTTTGCCCTTTTTTTAAAAAATTTAAAAGTTGAATATTCTTTTAGACAGGTGTATGTTGCAAAGCAATGATAATCATGTAAACCACCTAATAATAATAATATGAGGCTGCAAAACATAATCGTGAAAACAACTAAGATTTGGTCCATTTTGTATCATATCGGAAAGGAATACAGTGTTTTCTATAAATATGATATTTACCATTGTACTTTTGATACTTGACTGGTGTAGGAAGGTTACGTGCTTGGGTTACTTTAAACAATATTTACCTACAAGAATTAGTGTTAGACAGTTGAATGTCCGCAGCAACGGTATGCGCCACAACAGTCGCATGGTGTATCTATTTATGTTTCATTTATGAAATAACTATTACAAAATCCTTGGCATATCTATTGGTAACTTAATAACTTATACAGATATGAAAACTAAGACAAAGTAATCAAGATAATATAAGTATACAGATATAACCATGTGTAGTGATGGGTAATGGAGTCGTGAGAGGGGCCGGTCACGCCCCCATAGTGAATATTGAACATTCGGATTCGATGACCAATCTGGGGAAAAAGTGGATGATGGTGTGAAGTGATGGAGGAGTGTTGGTTGTTCAATTTTCTTTTTCACCGCCTTTGTCTATGTCACTTTCTAATATGGGTTTATAGTGTTTAAAGTCTACTTTCTTAAGTTGGGAGTGTTATAAAATTGCCTTTTCAAAAAAGCTCATATCATCTTAGTGCATGACAAAAGTTGACCTATCATAATCAAAATGGTAATAATAAATTAACATTTGCACTGATGTAGAAAACAAATTATGTAAAGAAGTTTGAATATATTGTAGCATCATATTTCTTAGGGAAATAACATACCTCTTGGTGAACTTTCAGTTTACGTTTAAAAATAAAACTTTTTTTGCATCGATTCATACTTACAAGGAGTCATCATCTTGGCTTATACAATTGTTCATACCTTTCATGATTTTATTATGCGGGTTTTTGGGTTTTTATTTGCCCTACATATTGATTGTTGTTGCATCTTCAAGCTCTATGAAAGTTTCTTAGAACATGCTATCTTATTTACATAGCACAACAATGATTGAATTCATGTTATGTTATTCTTGATGTTATAACCTATTAATATATATATTAAAAACCAAAATTCTTCCTCCTCACAAACCTACTGTTGATCTCCTACAACACCACATGCTTAACGTACAATCTTTCACAGCCCCATCTCAACATTGCTCCCATCAATAAGGACCCACACTTTTCATAATAGGACAAGATGAAATTCTAATAGCAAAAATATGTATTCTTTCTTGCTTTCTTTCTTTCTTTCTTTAAATTACAAATAGATTTAAACTCTTATTTTTAAAGCCCCCTCTCACTTTACTTACATATTTTTAATATTCACATGATTTTAACACGTCATATATTATCGGATAAAAGACATGATTATATTAATTTGATCACAATGGACTCATGAACGTTTATATAAAATTCGAACCCAAACGGTCACAGAAATTTTACACGTTGTTATACGATTTAAATTTAATAATTTTATAATATTTGTATCGTTTATAAATTCTACATTTACACATGGCCTTTTTTTTAAGTCTTCTGTAATCACATTCTTTACTGTTAAATGAGTTCTTAATCTTCAGCCCTTAGCTTCAAAGCTTACGTTATAGATGTTGTATAGGGTTTTGTGTTTTTAGTAATTTCAATTTATAATGGGACTATAACTTTCAGTTTATAATAAATTGAGATATGTTACTTAACTAGGGTGAAACCTTTGCTTCACGGAGGTAATCAGGCCAATTGATAATAAAGTTCTAACATAAATGTTTACCGTTGTAAAAATGAGCATTGGAAACATGAAAACGAATTTATAAACATCAAATAAAAAATCCGAAGATATTTAAAAAACATTTATACCCACGCTTCGTGGCTTTAATCGGGCCAATTGATAATAAATGCAAGACTTGAACCAAATTTAAAAATAATTATACCCGCGCTTCACGGCATTAATCGGCCAATTGATAATAAGTGCAAGACTCGAACCATATTAAAAAAAAGAATTTATACCCACGCTTCGCAGCATTAATCGGGCCAATTGATAATAAAAGCAAGACTCTAAGCAGACTAAATATATATACATACCCACGCTTCGCGGTGTTAATCGTTGCAATTGATAAGAAATACAAGACTCGAAACAGATTAAAAAAAAAGAATTACAACCGTAGCAGCGTTAGATCTTTACAAAAAAATACCCCTGTTCGGATATCGTTACAAAAAAAATGGGATTACAAAAAAAGAAGGAAATACCACTGTATCGTCATACATCCTAAAACAATAAATCAAATCGTCTGCAAAAGTTTTGAAGGTTTGTTAATTAATTATTGTTATTATTATTATTTAATTATTTTATAATAATTAGTATTAACATTAATCATTATTAATTTTGACTTTGGTAAAAAAAGAAAAGAAAAAAGAAGTAATTAGGCCATTTTTTTTGACTTTGGTAAGAAAAAAAAAAAACTCAAATTACAATTGTTCACTCAAGTTGTAAATGTATGTATTATAATAATGGTTTTGAAATTTCATACAATTGGTAGATGTTAATTTGGTCTCTTATCAATGATTTGTTCATACTTTGTAAAATATTTCAACGTGGATGAAGTTGGCTGTTTTTACGTCAGTATATCAGACCCCGTCGCAACGTAGGAGTCCTATATACTAGTTGAAAGTCAAATAATAAAACGGCATACGTTATAAAAAAAGTTTAATAATTAAGTAGTAATAATTATTATATATTATTACTAACAAGCACCACCTTCTCAACCAACACTAGTCACCACTCTCGTCGCAACCATCATCGACCATCGTAACTCTACAACACCATCATCCCTTCCGACCATCATCGCAAGCTTCTATCGACATTCATCACATCCATCAAAACTAGAAGAGGTTAGAAAGAAATACTAATAAAAAATAGAGTACTTTTGTTTTCCTAAAGAAAAGTTGTATAGAAATATAATGAATTGACGAAGATATATAAGTTTTTGCTAGCTTGTATTTTAAGAAATCTTGTATATAAATTTGAAAACAACTTCATTATTGTTAAAACAGTAAATATGTTAACGTCTTAATAATAAAAAAAAGAATGTTTATTTGTGTAACATGTAACTGCAATCTACTTTAAAAACAAAGTTTCATGGTCATAAGGAGTTCGGACCTGTTATTAAACTAGTTAATTTTGTACGCCGCGCGTTGCGGCGACATCAAAACGTATAATAATTTAAATTTATATTGTCTAATGAAAACATTTTAGATTTAACACAACTTATTTCCGAACAAAATTCACGTCGAAATATCGACCAAACAGAGCTAGTGGCGGAGCTTAAAAAAACCCTGGGGGGACATAAGGATTTTTGGAAAGAAAATCAGAAGAGACCGAACTCAATACCTAAAAATATTATTTTATAATTTTTTTAAATAGTTAGGTGATTATAAGTGTAAACCTTAAAAGTCCATGGAAGAAATTGCCGACATGTATAAACATGACATAATATTAAAACACTAAATCATAAAATAAAAGATGTCGAAAATAAATAAAAGAAGCTAAAAATAAAAAAGACACTGGATTCGAACTTGCTCTGTTGTTTCAAGTAAAGAAAACTAACTGGTGCATCTACGACTGTATTTGTTTACACATTTGAAAATAAGAAGTATATATATAATTAAGGAATAATTGTATGTATCCCTCTATTTGCAACTCTAATTTTACACATATCCAAGTCAAATAGTTAAATTACATATCTTTCCTTTTATAATGTTTCTTCTTTATTAATGAAACTAGTTTTATACCCGTCCGGTGGCCGGGTATTTAACGTCATAATAACATAATTTTTTTTATTTGAATTCTTAAAAAATTATCCGTAAAAAGAAGAAATGAATAACATTACAAAAAGCAAATGCATCAAATTATGAAGTAAAAACATGTTTATATGGGTATGAACTGAGGTGTAATGATGGTCTTGCATTTCTATTAGCCAACAGGTGGATCAAATAATCTAAAAAAAGAGATGAACATTAATATAATCTTGGATTTCAACATGAAAACATATGCATAAATACACGATGTCATAACAACAGTCATAGTAAACAAAAACTTATAAGCAATAATTTAGATACATTATATTGTTACAATATAATAGTATATAAGCATATAAATTGCTTTTGTAAACCTACCACAAATTTGAATCCCCATTACAATTCTAATCCATTTTTAAATTTAAAAACAAAATGCACCTTGGGTCACATGAATTTATTAGTCATATTTCACCCCAAACGATTACAAGAGTTTTACAAGGATGCAAGATTCAAAGAATCACAAATTATCCAATCAATTATGTTAAATTTGACTTTGTATCAGTATGATTACAACTCATTATAAAAGAAGAAACACCGTCCATTATGAATAACATGCGTAGCAATATATCATGGCTTTGAATTCTTTATGGCAAAAAGCTACATCCCTTTGGAGATCAATGTGTAATGCATCTGATTTGTCCACATATGGAATGGAAGCTGCAAAACATTAATAAAATTATCAAGTGCTTAAATATTGACTAAGAAGAAAAAAGTCAAACCAGAAACAAACCTCAGTCGCGGTTCCCTCATCATCTTTCTAACCTAGCCGTTAGATTATCGCCATAACCGTGCTTAACGTCCAAATTGATTTGGATTTTGTAAGAAAGAAAGAAGTCATGTGACAGATGCCAACATGAATTGAAGTCCACTGCTCTTGATCGAGCAGTTCATCAATCACCCGTCCAGTGGCCAAGTACTTTGGTATAATCTAGTGAATTTACTAAAATTTGTCGTAACAAAAACAATATTTATTAATTAAGTAATGTAGAAATCTTAAGTTAGTGAAAAAATTTAACTTTTTTTGAAGAAAAACCATAAAGCAACGTATCAGGAGAATGTTGTTAAAAAAAATATCAAATGAGAAGTTACACATTAGAAAGTTGAACACAATAGAAAGCTTTAGTGGCTGAGCTAAATTGATTTCAAAAGAGGTAGTTCACTACTTCACTGGACCCAATTGATTTTACGTAAAATAGTTTCTAAATTCTTACTAAAACACCAATTGAAGTTACACGTAAATGTTTAGGAATAAACCAATCAAAACATGTTTTTGTTAAACTACTAGTATGAATGAGACATGATTAACCAATTTTACCTTATCACAACTTGTGGATTGAGCATGAGCCCATAATTGTTATCGTCTCTTCTCTACTGTCATTCATTGCCTCCTTTTCAGCAAATAAGAACCAATCTGCATATGGATTAAAACGAAAAACCTTGAAAAACCACCATGGATGTTTATACTTTATTCATCAAAATCCCAATTCCATAGTCAACAATTATAATCAAAGATCACGTGGTATGGAAACCAACATATATATAACACAATTTTGGATACAGTCCATGATAAACTCTATTATGCTCATAAAATAGATCCTAATTTCACAGAAAACAAAAACAAAACAAATTCAGACTCAGATTCATAAACATAAAAAAAGTCCAAATATACGTTAACTTCCTCGCACACTTCAAATCCATAATCACTACTTGCAGGTCCTTCATAAGGCTCTTTTCCCTAGCTAGCTTACCATCTGTACCTTGGTTTGAGCCTGTAGAAAAAAGCATAAGAAACATATTAAAATAAGGGAGAGCAAATTAACTGCAAATACTCATGAACATCATTATACTAAAAAATTCCAAAAATTAGAATGAGGAACTTAGATAAATCAAAGTCACAATCAATTGTTCATACAAAGATAGAGTAGTAAAACCTAGGGAGACGACATGGAACCAAATGAGTGAGTAAGAAGCCGGAGGGAGATACAGTGGAGGAGCCTTTCTTGCCACCGGAGAGGATGTTCGAGACAAACCTACTGAAACGTCAATTGGCGTTTCGTCCATTTTGAGCTCTAATTGAACATAATGGATACATAATCAACCATAAAATAGACAATGAAAATGTCAAACGACCACATAATTCCTACTTGTCTATAGTATTTATGACGGTTTCATTTACCTTCGTCATCCTTGCGATTGAGTTTTTATTTCTTCGAAGGCTTCTGATTGTAATACCCATCATCATTATCAAGCCTAGAAGCAGGATTGGAGAAACAGGTATTTCGGTTGAAGCCTCGGGATATAGTGTTAGTGCATTTTTGTAATTGTTTGCTAATCAAAAGTTGTATTTATTTTGTTCTTGTAAAGGTTCGTTTAAGGTTTGCCAAGGTTCGTCTGGCCCACGAACCTAGGCAGGTTCGGCGAACCTATTGTGTTGATAGGTTCGGCGAACCTATAAACCTTGAGGTGGTTCGGCTAACGAACCTAAGGGTTTGCTCAGCGAACCTTAGGGTTCGGCTGACGAACCTAAGGTTCGCTGGTCTGTAGTATATATAGGAGTTGTGTTTAGAACTTTGATAGAACTTTGGGGAATAGATCTACTGATTCTCTCTGTGTGAGAAATCTGTAATTCTGAGTGAATACTTGTAATCATTTGTTGATAATACAAGAAGTGTTTATTGAATTGCTTGTGTTCTTGAGTTTTATACATATCAACTATGGATTCCGCACGTAGTAGATAGTTTGTAGAACTTCTTATTCGATCCTAATCATTTGGAGATTACATTCACCAAACCAACAGTGGTATCAGAGCGTTTGGTGAAGTTCTACACTACAAATTCAAGGATTTCAAGCAATTGAAGATTTGAAGATATGAAGATCATCAATGGCTACTTTCTATTTTCTTTTTGACTGATTTTCTGGTGTTTGAGGTTGTTTATATTGTCAATTGTTGTTGAATTACAACAATTGAAGTTTTGGAGGTGTTTTGGTAAAGATTTGGAAGAATTTTTTGAAGTTTTGGAAGAGTTCCCGCTCAAAAAATTTCAAAATCTGTGCTACAGGTTCGTGAGACGAACCTGTGACTTGCTGAAGACAAAGGTTCGTTGTTATTCTAATTTTTCAGAGGGTTCGTCAATAGTTCGGCGAAGGTTCGGCACAAATTTTTTGAAGGTTTGGCAGGTTTGGGTGATAGTTCGGCTGATTACTGTTCATAGTTCGGCTGTGGGTTCGCTTGAACTAAAGGTTCGCTAGTTTCTTGGTTCGTCTGTGCAAAGGTTCGTGAGTTTCAAGGTTCGTGGTTCAAAGGTTCGCTGATCAAAGGTTCGTGGCTCAGAAAATTTTGTTCATAGGTTCATCTGAGGTTCGTTGAAGGTTTGGCTAGTTCAAATTCTAAAAAGGTTCGCTGCTTTCAAATTCAGAAATTATGTCTGACATGTACGCGGCTATGGCAAGTCAGAATTCCAAACTTCAAAGCATCTTAATCAGTGAAACTGAAGTTGGCAGTACCAATAAAGTGCCAAAGTTATTGGATTTAGCTGACTATGATAACTGGAAAGGAAGATTTGAGACTCATCTCAATGGCACAGATACAAATTTATGGGAAAGGATCTTATCTCCTTATGAGAGACCGAGGGTGGTTGGAACTGATTTGTATCAACTCTTGGAAAGGCTTGATGTAGATGAGAGGAAAAAGTATGACTCGGAAAAGAAAGCTTATTAGTTATTGAGTCAAGCCATTCCTAATCAAATTTTACATCAATTTGATGAACACAAGACTGCGTATAGTCTTTGGAATGCATTAAAAGCCAGAGTTGAAGGCAATACCAATTTGAAGAAAATGAAGGCTACTGACATCAGAAAGGAGTTTGAGAACTTTAACATCATTGGGAATGAAACTTTAGATGCTTTGATTACCAGATACAGACATTTGTTAACTAAGGTAAGGAAATATGGTATTGACTATTCAGAGGATGAGAAGATAGACTGTTTGGCTGATGCATTACCTGATAAATGGAACTCTTTGGTGCTCATATTGAGAGAAAATCTACCTGGATTGACATTGGTAAAGTTTATTCAGAAACTGGAGGAACAAGAAATGAAGGACAAACGTAAAGCAAGACGGGTAAATGTCACTCAAGACCCTTCTTTGTATGGTGGTTCAGTTGCTACACCTCCTGCTGCATCTGCAAAGATACAGACTGCTTTTGTGTCTAGAACTTCTGAATCTACTCAGAGTTCTTCAGTGCCTACAAGTTCTAGCTCACATTGTCCTGTCAATGAGAAAAAGTCTGAGTCTACACCACCTCCAGTTCAGCTTAACACAACAAATTTAGGAAAAGTGACAGTTGAAGCTGTTAAAGATCATATGTCTATTTTGTCATGTGTCGTGAGTGCTTATGATGAGCAGGTGGCTGGGAGAATCGGAAATGCAAATCTGACTTTTGAAGATTATGCACAAATTGATGAGGATGAGATGGAGTTGATAGATACGCAGTGGGCGTTGGCAAGTGTTATTCGCAGAATTAATAGATATGAGAAGAAAACTGGAAAGAAATTCACTTTTGACCGGAACACAAAGTTTGGATTTAATCCAAAATCTACACAGTGTTATAACTGTGGTGAACATGGTCATTTTGCAAGAGAGTGCAAAAATCCCAAGAAGCAAGGCAATCTGAATCCATTCAAGCCTAAGGAAGATTATCAGAAAAAGAAAGAGAAATCTGAAGAATCATCTTCTAAAGCGCTGGTTAGTCAAGCTGATGAGGGCTATGACTGGGGGGTTAAGTATGATGATCTTATGGGTGCTTTCATGGCTTCTTTGGAAGAAGAATCAGGAAAAGGAAAAGAGAAGATTGATGAGATGAATGAGGTACAGAGTGATTTGTATGAGATGATAGATAGACTCAAAGAGATGAACTCACAGTTGACTTCTGATCTAAGAGTATGCACAGAAGCAAACAAGAAATTGATTTCAAAAGAAAAGGCGTTTGATAAGAAGATAATTGATCTTAGTAAAGAGAAAGAAGATTTAAAAATCAAAGTTTTACAGAATAACCACGTTGTTTCTGTGCATCTGGATTCAGTTCAGAAGTTGAAAGTTGAGTTATCGGCTGCAAAAGCTGAAGCTGAGTTGAACAAAGCCAAGCTTGAGAATTATCAGAATTCTGCATTTGTCATTGATCATTTTGCGGCTATGCAAAGATCTCGTGATAATTCTGGGATTGGTTTTCATTCTGTTCCACCTCCTTTTAGTTTTGCTCCAAGACCACAACTTGAACCGGATTTAGAAATTGATCCTATTTCATTAAAGGAGAGTGAATCTGATCATGAGAGTGAATTTGTTAACAATGATGCTCCTATAATTGAGGACATTACTGATTTAGAATATTCAGATGATATTCTAAGGATGATTGGTCATCAAAAGGCAAAGTCTGTTGAAAAGAAGAGTCCAGTTTTTCAGAAATCAAAATCTGAAGTAAAATCTGCGGGGAATTCAATGGCTAAACAAAAGATTGTTTCTAAATCAAACTTAAAAGTCAAAACTACATCAACTGTCAAGCCAATTGTGTTTGTTGAATCTTCAACTACACAAAAAGGAGAGTCAAGCAAAATTCTTCAAAAATCAGAGAAATTTTTAAAAAAGATTGACAAGAAGTTTGTCAAAGTTGTTGACAAGGTTAACAAGAGTGGGGTTGGAAACAAGGGAAAATCAAAGACTTATCAAAAAAATGACAAAATTAAAGCCACTATTTTGAAGAAAAAGGTTTTATCTCCGTCTGTAGCATCTAAATCTTTGGATTCATCTAAGGGGTGTGATGAAAATCCAAAGAAAGTGTCATCAAGAAAATGCTACAGATATGGGAAACTGGGACATATTATTGCTGAATGTGATATGGACAATTGTAACAGAATTCATACTTTTACTCCAAAAGAAACACGACAGTGTTTTACTTGTGGAGGCAAAGGGCATATTTCTGTTAATTGTCCAAATCACAAAGTCAAGAAGAAAATGTCTTCTACTGTCAGTCGGGTGTTTCATTCTGATAGAACTCCTAGGAGAGTAAAGCCTAGTGAGGATGAAATGAAAGTTCTCAGGAAATATGATCCTGAGTGTGTCTGGGTTAAGGATGAACAATTTCATAAAAGACAAGTTTTTGATAATCAACAAAATAGTAAACGGGTTTTGAATAGTTCATCATCATCTGATGATAAATTTTATGATAACTTTTATCATAAACAATTTTCTAAACAAAATTCTAATTCAAATTTTTGTTGGAAATCCAGATACAGGTCAGGTGATAGTTTTGGTGTAAGAAATGATGAATACTTGGAAGATGGGTCTTCAAGTAGTTCATCAAGATTGAATGGCAGGAGGCCGTTCAGGGAGACTCAACGCCGGAATGGCGGGAGTCATCCCTTTTGGTACTGATCATATTTTGTTTTAATTTATGATGCAGGTGGCATTCACGGGCCATATCAACAGTCGATGGATTGTTGATAGTGGATGTTCACGGCATATGACTGGAGAGATCAGTTTGTTGAAAGATTTTCGAGAAATGAATGGATGTTATGTTAATTTTGCAGGTGACAAAGGTGGTCAGATTACCGGGAGTGGTAGTTTGACTAATGGTAAAGTTTCCTTTGACAATGTGAATTACTGCAAAGAGTTAACTAATAATCTTTTGAGTGTGTCTCAGATAAGTGATAAAGGTTACAAGGTTTTGTTCGATGAGAAGAAATGCTATGTGCTCAAGCAAGGGATTCAAATTCCTGAAGACTGGATTTTAATGACTGCTAACAGGTGTAAAGATTTGTATGTGTTGGACATGGCGAAGGCGGAGACAGTTAATAAAGTTGAGACGTGTTTGGTATCGAAGGCCACAGAACAAGATACTCGGTCTTGGCACAGGAGAATGGGTCACATACACATCAGAAAGATGAATCATCTTGTACACAATCACTTGGTTGATGGTGTACCGGTTAAACATTTTAAATTACCTGATGTGTGTGTTTCGTGTAAGAAAGGAAAACAGAAAAGGAGGTCACATAAATCTAAAACTGTGTTTTCAATTGATAAACCTCTGGAACTTCTTCATATGGATCTTTTTGGACCGATCAATGTGAAAAGTATTGGGGGTGAATCATATTGTTTCGTAGTGACCGATGATTTTTCTAGATTTTCATGGGTTATGTTTTTAAAATTTAAATCTGAAACTTATGAAAATTTTGTTATGCTTGTGAACAGGTTGGAGACTTTGTATAAATTGAGAGTTAGGCGGGTTCGATCAGACAATGGGACAGAATTTAAGAATCAGAACATGGAAGTATTTTGTGATTCGAAGGGTATCCAGCAGCAATACAGTGCACCGTATGAACCACAAATGAACGGTGTTGCTGAGAGAAAGAATCGTACTTTGATTGAGTCTGCTAGGACAATGCTTACTGATTCAAAGTTGCCCATTACATTTTGGAGTGAAGCTGTAGCGACCGCTTGTTTTACTCTCAACCGCGTGCTAATTGTTAAACGACATAATAAAACATGTTATGAGCTTCTTCAAAATCGAAAACCAAATTTGGAACACTTGGAACCTTTTGGGGCTCCATGTACAATGCTAAAGAAAGATGCTAAATTCAACTCTAAGGTTGAAGAAGGTTTCTTTCTTGGCTATAGCCTACCAAACAAACGTGTGTTTAACAAATGCACGGGTGTTGTGGAACTCTGGTCTAATGTGGATGTTCAACGACATACACCTATACCTGAAGGCAAAGGTCCAAATTGGTTGTTTGATTATGATAATCTTTTTGAGTCGTTCAATTTGTCTCCTACTTGTACTGATGATGAGATGTCTTTGCAGTTGTTATATGATCTTCAAAATTCTGATGAACAAGGAGTTTCTCAAGCATCTGAAGAAGTTGATCCAAATGAGGAAGGCACTTCTGAAGCTGTTAATGTTGATTGGTCATCGGAGGATGATCAGGATGTGTTTGAAGATGCACTTTTTCAAGATCAAGATGCAGATCAGAATATCACAAATCTTGATAATGAGGTTGGAATTCCGCGAGTGCCAGTGACGAGAGTTCATGTGAATCACCCTGTGGAGCAGATCATTGGCAATCCGTCTGATGGAGTGAGAACGAGAAGACAAGTTGTATCTGAGGATAGCTTGTATGTTGAGCTGGAACGTAATCATGGAACTCAAGAGTTGTGGATGCATTCAGCATTCGTTTCTCAGATTGAGCCTAAATCTGTAACTGAAGCTCTGCGTGAGCCTGCCTGGGTGGAGGCCATGCAAGAGGAGCTTAATCAGTTACAGAAACTTGGAGTATGGCATTTGGTAGATTTACCAAAAGGTGAAAAGAAGATTGGCACCAGGTGGGTGTTGAAGTGTAAGCGAGATGATAGAGGCGTGATTGTTCGAAACAAGGCACGTTTGGTTGTTCAAGGGTTCAGACAAATAGAGGGAATTGATTATGATGAGGTTTTTGCACCAGTGGCGCGGCTTGAAGCGATAAGATTGTTTTTATCTTTTGCTGCCCATAGAAAGTTTAAAGTTTTTCAACTGGATGTTAAGTCTGCATTCCTTTATGGTTCTTTGAAGGAGACAGTGTACGTTTGTCAGCCACCGGGCTTTGAGGATCCTATCCACCGGGATCAGGTTTATATCCTAGACAAAGCACTGTACGGTCTTCATCAAGCTCCTCGAGCTTGGTATGAGACCCTCTCGACTCATCTTATTGAACACGGGTTCAATAGGGGTCAGATAGACAAAACTCTGTTTTATCGGGAAAAGGGCAAGGACATTCTCCTTGTTCAGATCTATGTGGATGACATCATCTTCGGATCTACCAATGAGCAGATGTGTTTAGAATTTAAGCAGGTTATGATTGAGAAGTTCGAGATGAGTGCTATGTCTGACATTAAGTTCTTTTTGGGTTTACAAATCGATCAGTCTGATGATGGTATTTTTATACATCAGACCAAATACATTCAAGACGTGCTAAAACGGTTTAGCATGCTTGATTGTAAACCCATTTCCACGCCCATCCAGCCCAATCACGGGATTGAGCCGGATATTAAGGGGGAGCTAATCGATGCTACATTATATCGTGGAATGATTGGGAGCTTAATGTATTTGACTGCATCTCGACCAGATAATGTATTCGCTACAAGTATCTGTGCTCGATATCAATCAAAACCAAAGGTTTCTCATCTGATTGCAGTCAAGAGGATTTTGCGTTATCTGAAGGGTACTCCAGACACCGGTTTGTGGTATCCTAAGGATGATAACTACTCCTTTCATGCTTACAGTGATTCTGATTATGGAGGATGCAAGACTGACTCCAAATCTACTACTGGAGGTGCTCAATTTCTGGGGGAGAGGTTAGTCTCATGGCAATGCAAGAAACAGACTTCTGTTGCTACATCTACATGTGAAGCTGAATATGTAGCAGCTGCTAGTTGTTGTTCCCAAGTCTTGTGGATACAACAACAAACGAGAGACTATGGACTTAATTTTTTAACTACCCCGATTCATGTAGACAATGAGGCTGCGATTGCGATCACCAAAAATCCAGTGTATCATTCACGTTCAAAACATATTGACATTCGGTTTCATTTCATACGAGACTGTTATGAAAAGAAGCTGATTGATGTTGTGAAGATACACACAAACGAACAAAGGGCAGACCTTCTCACCAAAGCCTTTGATAAACAACGTTTTGAGTATTTACTCAAATTAAATGGAATCAGGGTTATGGGTGAGGTAATCAAGAATCAAATTTCTTCGTAATCAAGTTTATTGAAATAACATCAGATTTTTCTTTATTTTTTTGTGTTTTAGTTTTTAGCGGGAGAATAGTTGTAGAAAATACAAAAACATTAAAAAATTAAAAAAAAACAAGAAAAAATTAAAAATCTGAGAAATTGATTTGTTTATGTGAGAAATGATAGTACATTATTTACATTTGGAAATATATCTGTTTGTATTATTACAATTTATAAAATAATTACAAGTACTATAAATGATGTGTTGATAGGTTTATAACTTAGTAAAGATAAGTTTGAATAAATTTTTGATAATATTTTATAAGAAACAAGTGCTTAGAATGCAGTACTTAGTTTTGTCCTAAAAGAGTGGTAATTTTCTGACAAAATGTTTCTTGAACAAAAAGTCAAATTACTAGCTGATCATGTTTTTAATTTTTAATAAAGAAATTCTGATTTGATTTTTCTTTTATTTTAGTTTAAAGCTGATACATTCTTTGTATATACTTACGTATCGACCTGAGTGTGTTAGTTTTAGACAATTCAAATTTGTTTTTCTTGGTTTTGTTTAAGATTTGGACAATCTATGTGTATATGTGAATATCGAACTGATTGTTAAATCTTAAACTTAAATTATTGTTTAGTTCATTTTATGGATCATTTGAGTATACGTAAGTATCAACCTTGATTCCATGATCTTGAACAAATTCAAATTGTTTTCTATTTGTTATTTTCAAAAAGAAATTCTGCTTTATTTTTACATGATCAGACTAGGTATAATTGATATTATAAGTTTGAGAACATTTATGTTTGATTAATTATTCACAAATTGGGGATGTGTTCAAGTAAATGAATTATTATAAAATGTTTGATAATTTTGTTTAAACTGATTTCTTTACTAAGTAATTAAATTCAGAAGGATAAGTATATTAACAATCATTGTAGGCTTGTAATTTAAAAAAAAAATTTATATAATATAAACAGATATGTTGAAAATTGTAATATAATATGATCTCATGAATGAATCTTTCTCAAACAAAAAGATTTTTTTAGTTTGTAGTTAGTTTTAATAGATTACATTTTAATTGTTCTAAAAATTTGAAAATTACAAAAAGATTTTATTTTTTAATAAAAATCTGATGTTAAATCAATAATTTTTGATTATTTGTTTGACTTTGGAACAATTAAACATGAATTTTGTTTTGGATTTTGAAAGAAAAATCAAGTTTTGAGAAGGTTCGCTGAATTGTTTCGATTGGTAAGGTTCGTTGCATTGGTTCGTTGGTAAGGTTCGCTGATATAGTTTGTGAAATAGGTTCGTTGAGATAGTTCGTGAGAAAGGTTCGTGGAAATGGTTTGTTGATATGGTTCGCAAGAAAGGTTCGTTGGAAATAGTTTGTTGCTAAATGGTTCGTTGGAAAGGTTCGTTGGAAAGGTTTGTTACCATAGTTCGCTGAAAAGGTTCGTGAGGTATAAAATAGGGTTCGCGAATATGGTTCGTCACTTTCATCATTTTCACAGACGACGAACCCTTGAGAGAAATTTTTCGATTTTTGATCTTCGACCTCCCAGAACTTTTTGTTGTTATCATTTGATTCAGAATCATCTCGTGAACATTTCTAGGTAGAAATTTTGGAATTTGACCGAGTAATTTGAGAGATCTGAGGGTTTTTTTAGAAGTTTTATATTTGAATCTGTAAATCGACTTAAAATCAGTTAAAATCTAAAAATTGATCAAACCATCTTTATTAAAGTTGTTCATCGGCATGTTTCGAACCTGGGTGTTAAATTTTATCATCAAATTCGATATTTTGAAATTTTGATTTCAAACTTGGAAATGGTTCGCTGGTTGAACAGGTTCGTGAGAATGAACAAAGGTTCGCCGAACCATAAGGTTCGTTTGAATCTAAAAGGTTCGTGGCGAACCTCTGAATTTCCAATCAACCGAACCTTTTGGTCAAGGTTCGTTTGACCAACAGGTTCGTGTGATATAAGGTTCGTTCACATGAAGGTTCGCTCAAAAGGTTTGTCTGATGTTTAGGTTCGTCTGATTTAGGTTCGTTCAACATTAAGTTTCGTCTAAGAAAGATAGGTTCGCTGGTTTTACTTAGAAATTTTTTATTTTTTATTATTTTTTATTTTTGCTTAATTTTTGTTTCTAATTATTTTTATTTCTATTTGTAGAAATGGCGAATTTAGTTTTTGGAGACAAACACAATATCTGTGCATATTTGGACCCTACAACCAAGAATGGTCAAGATTTTCGACCGATGATCGAGTTTCTCAGAAGATCAAGAGTTTATCATGCTATTTCTAACTCAATTCAGATTTATCGATCTCATATTCTGTAACCCCCGGTTACTATTCAACATTTTAAATTAATATCAGAGTTGGTCCCAGCAAATTTTTCAATTTTAAAACCTTGTCTGACCTTCTTTATTTAATAATATTAAATAAAGTTTATCGCAAACGTAAACGTGTCACACATTTTACAATACTTATTTACATAAGTAAGTTTAAACCAAAATTTCAAACGTTTGCAACAAGGTTTGTTTGTTCGATTCCTGCTCCACCTCGATCCTTACAGCCGTGTACGTCATTTTTGACCTACAAACATCACACAATAATTCCCATTAGTTCATAAGAACTAAGTAAGTAAACCCCAATGGTTTCTTAACAATAAAATGTAAAAATACATTTTTCACAATCAACATTCAACTGAGTCATTTCTATTCGAATTGACTCTCACAATATAAAATATCACATTACCAATCATCAACTATTGCTCACAATAGTTTAATCAATATTACACTATGGGGTTCACATTCCTGTGCTTCCACCATAGCCAAATGCCAGCACCTCTGGCTATCCACCATTGTGGAGTCATAAATAATTCAAGTCTTAAGATGTTCACCAACCGGTACTTCCATCTAAGACAATTGACAGCACCTCTGTCTATCCACCATTGTGGAGTCATATATAATTCAAGTCTTAAGATGTTCACCCACCGGTACTTCCATCTAAGACAATTGACAGCACCTCTGTCTATCCACCATTGTGGAGTCATATATAATTCAACCAAATTACTATGATGTTTACCCAACCGGTACTTCCATCATAGAAGTCCCACACTATTATTTACCAAGGTATTGGATTTATCATAGGTTGTTGAACTTTTATTATTCAACATTCCCCTATTACCAATGCCATATTTATTATACAATTATTCAACAACAATTTCAATATTTATTATGTGATGTCATAGTTGTGGGATTACTTACTTTAATCAGATAAAGGATTAGCAACTGCAGGCTCCTTTCCTGCTCTATGACTAGTGGTTTGACTTCCACTACCACCACCTAGTTGCAAAATACATATATACAACTAGTTTCAACACATATAACACATACAATCAAGTTCAACACACTTGACTGATTTGACTTGCTCAAAGTCAATTTATCACATAACTGACTCTATCTTACTACGTTTAGCAAGTTTTAGTCAATTATCACACTTATTCATATTTCATGCCTTCCCAGGAAATTTATCAAATAATTGATGTTCATTATATTAGTTACGATCTTTAACTATTTTTATTATTCAATTTTTTTATTTTAAGATCATAACTATTAATAATTTTAACATCAATTCATCAAAATCATCATTTAATCTATGGATTATAATCCATATATATTTCAAAACCTACAATTTACCCATCCTACTAGTTATCATACCATGATATGGGTTTCATAACAACCGGACATTATCACGGCTTCAAAACGAAGATTTCACCGTCAAAATATTAAGTTCTTCGTTTCTAACAATCCCTAGTTATCAACTAGGCAATAATCAATACCCATAATCATAGTATTACAATCAAAACCAGATTTAATCCACATAATATTAAACTAGTAGGATAAAACAAACCGTTACCTGATCTGATGGATTTCTACGGTTAAAACAACGATCGGGACTTGAAAACACGATCCTATGCGCGATCTGGATGATTAGAAGCCTCCAAGATGAAGGTTTTAGGCTTAAAATTGTTTGGTTTTCGTTTGGAGTCAAGAACAGGTCGAGAAGAAGAATAAATTTATGTTTTCGATGAAATCTGATCGTTTAAACAAACTTAAACCGGCATAGGTCCTGGGGCGCATCGCCCCAACTGGGTGCGTCCCGCCAGGCGTACCGCCCCACGTCACCAGCGTCATCATTTTTGATTTTTAACTTCGTTTCGCGATTCCGGGAGCATACGAACTCCGTTTTGCCCACGGTTTTCGCCCACGTTCATCATTTTTCACATACTATCAATCCCCAATAACAAAAGTTACTAAATCCTCGTGGATTTCAAGCACGACCAAATGTGCTCTTGCCATTAATGACGTAACTCTTACACATTTTCAAATCACAACAACCACAATCGTTTAATTAACCATTATTCACAATACATTCATTATTAAAAACCGGTTGTTACAAATCTCCCCTCCTTACAAAGGTTTCGTCCCCGAAACCGATTAAACCTCAAAAAGGAAAGGATAATACTTTCTCATTTCATTTTCTGATTCCCACGTAATTTCAGAACCGGTTCTATTTTTCCACTGAACCTTCACCTGACTCAGTGATTTATTTCTAAGTTGCTTAACTTTTCGATCAAGTATTGCCACTGGCTTTTCCACAAAATTCAACTTGTCATCAATTTCTATATCTTCCAGTGGTACGTATGCAGATTCATCTGCTAAACATTTTCGTAAGTAAGAAACATGGAACGTATTATGAATTCCACTTAACTCCTCTGGTAGCTCTAGGCGATAAGCAACTTCACCGACACGAGCTATGATTTTAAATGGTCCAATAAAACGTGGACTTAACTTTCCTCGCTTACGAAAATGTATAACACCTTTCCACGGTGAGACTTTTAACAACACAAAATCCCCTACCTGGAATTCAATGGGCCTTCTACGCTTATCAGCGTATGATTTCTGACGGTCTTGGGCCGCCTTCAGATGGGCACGGATCTGATCTATCCGTTCATTGGTAGCTTTAACAACATTTTTATGCGCAAGTTCACGTTGCCCAACTTCTCCCCAACAGACGGGAGTTCGACATTTCCTCCCATAAAGCATCTCATAAGGAGGCATTCCAATACTGGAATGATAACTATTATTATACGAGAACTCTGCCAAAGGTAGGTAATCATCCCAACTAACTCCAAAATCAATAATGCACGCTCGTAACATATCCTCTAGGGTCTGAATGGTTCTTTCACTTTGTCCATCAGTCTGAGGATGATACGCAGTGCTTAACAACAGTTTTGTTCCTAATTCTTCTTGAAAATTTCTCCAAAATCGAGAAGTAAATCGAGTATCTCGATCAGAGATAATGGTTACAGGCACACCATGACGAGACACAATTTCTCGTACATATATCTCTGCCATTTTATCAGAAGAATAGGTCTCACGAATGGGCAAGAAATGAGCACTCTTGGTCAACCTATCCACAATGACCCAAATCGTATCACATCCCTTCCTTGTTCTAGGAAGTTTAGTAATTAAGTCCATTGTGATATGTTCCCATTTCCACATTGGGATTTCCAATGGTTGCAACTTACCATAAGGTTTCTGGTGCTCTGCTTTTACCTGCATACAAGTCAAACATTTCGACACATGTTTAACCACATCTCGTTTCATACCTGGCCACCAATAGTTCACCCGAAGGTCACGATACATTTTAGTAGCCCCAGGATGAATTGAGTACTTTGACTTGTGCGCTTCTTCCAACAATGCAGACTTAAGTGGACAAGTGGGAGGTATCCACACTCGACCCCACCTAGTCTTCAAACCGCGACTATCTTCATCAAGATTATGAGCTTGCCCTTTAATCCTGTCTCGTTTCCAATTTTCTTCCTTTAAAACTTCAGTCTGGGCTTCCTTGATCTGTTCAATTAAACCTGAAGTAATCACAAGCTGCATAGCTTTCACTTTGATTGGTTCACACTCTTCTTTTCTACTCAAGGCATCTGCCACTACATTCGCTTTACCAGGATGATAAAGGATTTCACAATCATAGTCCTTGAGTAATTCCAGCCATCGTCTTTGCCTCATATTCAATTCCTTCTGAGTGAAGAAATATTTCAAGCTCTTATGATCAGTGTAAATAGTACACTTTACACCGTACAAATAATGCCTCCAAATCTTTAAGGCAAACACGACTGCTGCCAGTTCTAAATCATGAATAGGATAATTGATTTCATGGGTTTTTAATTGCCTTGAGGCATAAGCAATCACTTTGTCTCGTTGCATAAGAACACAACCCAGACCAAGATAAGAAGCATCAGAATATACCACAAAATCATCAGGACCATCTGGTAATGTCAATACTGGTGCCTGAGTTAATTTGGACTTTAACTCTTGGAATGCTTTCTCTTGGTCATCACCCCACACAAACTTAACATCTTTTCTTGTAAGTTTGGTTAAAGATGAAGCAATCTTGGCAAAGTCTTGAATAAATCTACGGTAATAACCGGCTAAGCCAAGAAAACTTCTGACATCGGTTGGATTTTGGGTAGACTCCAATTGGCCACCGCTTGAATTTTAGAAGGATCAACCAGAATGCCATCTGCATTTATCACATGTCCAAGAAATTGGACTTCATGCAACCAAAAGGCACATTTAGAAAATTTGGCATATAACTTCTCTCTACGGAGAGTTTCAAGTACTTCCCGTAAGTGACAAGCGTGATCACCTTCATTTTTGGAATAAACCAGAATATCATCAATAAAAACGATAACAGATCGATCCAACATGGGACGACACACCCGATTCATCAAGTCCATGAATGCAGCCGGTGCATTAGTCAGCCCAAAAGACATGACAAGAAATTCATAATGACCGTATCGGGTTCGAAACGCTGTTTTAGGAATATCTTCTTCCCTAACTTTAATTTGATGGTAACCCGACCGAAGGTCAATTTTAGAGAACCAAGAAGCCGCTTGTAACTGATCAAAAAGATCATCGATCCGAGGCAAAGGATATTTGTTTTTCACCGTCACTTTATTAAGCTCTCGATAATCAATACACATACGAAAACTTCCGTCCTTCTTTTTAACAAAAAGAACTGGAGCACCCCAAGGCGAGATACTCGGACGAATAAAACCTTTATCGAGAAGATCCTGCAATTGAGTCATCAACTCTTGCAATTCAGACGGTGCTAAACGATAAGGAGGTTTTGCTATAGGCTTGGCCCCTGGAATAAGATCAATTCTAAACTCAACATCTCTATCAGAGGGGATTCCCGGTAAGTCATCCGGAAAAACGTCAGGAAAATCCCTAACAATTGGGACATCCTCCAAACACCTTATTGTTTTCTCAGCATCAATGACATAAGCTAAGAAGGATTGGGCCCCATGATTCGTATACTTCATGGCCTTGACCAAAGAACATAAAACAACCCCTCCACGTTTTTCTCCTTGGATGGACAATTCATAACCACTCGGGGTTATCAATTGTATAACTTTGCGGTTGCAAAGTATATTGGCTTTATAAGAAGATAGCTAATCCATTCCAATAACAACATCAAACTCCCCCAATACCATGGGTATTAAATCAACAACATAATCCTCGTTATTGATCGTAAGCTTACAGTTTCGATAAATATCAAACACACGGAAACTCTTAGAATCAGCAACCTCTACTTCTAACGGTACAGGCAACTTTTCTAAGACAAAAGATGGATGATGCACAAATTTTATAGACACAAAAGATCGATTGGCTCCAGAATCAAATAACACATAAGCAGGTATTGAATTAACAAAGAAGGTACCTGTCACCACATCAGATGTGACTTTAGCCTCCTCTGCTGATATCTGGAAAGCTCTCCCTTTTGGTTTGGGCGCTTCCAGTTTCTTTCCAGAGCTTTGAGATTTAAACGACCGGCCATCATCACTAATCGGTGCTGCCCTCTTAAGTTCAGGGCACTCACTCCTCCTATGTCCTGGCTTATAACAATGATAGCACAGACTAGGAGAGCTCATACACTGGGTTGCCAAATGTCCCGGCTTCCCACATTTGTAACAGACAACAGGCCTAGCACGACATTCCCCCGCGTGCATCCTCCCACAATTGGGACAAGTTTTAGTAAAAACAGGCTTTTTAAACAATTTGGCAAACTTTGCCTTTTTAGACGAACCTGTTTCTGTTTCAGCCTTTCGTTTATCTCCGCGATCTTCTTGTCGTTTCAGTTCCAATTCCCGTTCTCGGGCACAATTGATCAACTCATTAAGTGTCTCACACTTAGAAGGCGTGAGAAATTCCCGGTACTTTGTGTTCAGCATAGTATGATACCGGTTTATCCACATTCTTTCAGTCTGAAGAAGGTCTGGACAAAATTTAGCTTTATCGAAGAAAATAGCAGTGATAGTATCAACACTTTCATCCTTCTGCTGTAGATGCAGAAATTCCTCAGTAATACGATCAATAGCGGCTTGAGGACAAAACCCCTTCAAGAAAAGTTCTTTAAACTGGGCCCACATCAGCCCTTTCATTCCATCTCTGCCTTTTTCCTTCCTCAACAATTCCCACCAATCTTTGGCACGATCTTTCAACTGATTTCCAGCAAACATGACCTCATCAGACGGGTCACAATGACTAGTTTCAAACGTACTTTCAATATCAGATATCCAACGCTGGCTAATCAAGGGATCTACCTCCCCTTTAAACTCAGCTGGCTTACAAGCCATAAATTCTTTAAAAGTAGTTGTCTTAGAAGATTGTTTCATCTCCACTCCAGTTTCAAATTCAGACAACTCTTGATGAAGGAACTCTTTTAAGGAAGACTTAATTTCATCAATATATGTGGGCAAAGCAGCTTCAAAAGCCTTTGCCACCTCTTCCTTCACCATTATTTGAATTTCAGTGAGTTCCACCTTCTCACTGCTATTTACACCAGATGTATGTTCCTCAGCCATTCGTGGCTGAAATCATATAATCAGACAGTCAGTTTCATATATTCACAATATTTAATAATCTTGTACTTATATAGTACATAGTCACCTTACCTAATATTCAAAATCATGATACGATCTGACTTAATTAAGGAAACGGTTATGTCATAGGCATCTCATTATACTGGCCAGGCATAATAACATGTTTATCACACACTCGTGCCCTTAACTTTATCATTTCATTTCATAATTGAGAAGTTCGGTTCACATAATTTATACACACAACAATGTGTACATACACAATTCAATACATAAATACTGAACTCATACCTCCGGCTTAATGATCGAGGCTGGAATCGAACGTTTAATCACATATCAAGAGCATAAGATTTGAGTTCAAGTGTGTTTCCAACACTTGAATCCCTCAAACCAATGCTCTGATACCAGCTTTGTAACCCCCGGTTACTATTCAACATTTTAAATTAATATCAGAGTTGGTCCCAGCAAATTTTTCAATTTTAAAACCCTGTCTGACCTTCTTTATTTAATAATATTAAATAAAGTTTAACGCAAACGTAAACGTGTCACACATTTTACAATACTTATTTACATAAGTAAGTTTAAACCAAAATTTCAAACGTTTGCAACAAGGTTTGTTTGTTCGATTCCTGCTCCACCTCGATCCTTACAGCCGTGTACGTCATTTTTGACCTACAAACATCACACAATAATTCCCATTAGTTCATAAGAACTAAGTAAGTAAACCCCAATGGTTTCTTAACAATAAAATGTAAAAATACATTTTTCACAATCAACATTCAACTGAGTCATTTCTATTCGAATTGACTCTCACAATATAAAATATCACATTACCAATCATCAACTATTGCTCACAATAGTTTAATCAATATTATACTATGGGGTTCACATTCCTGTGCTTCCACCATAGCCAAATGCCAGCACCTCTGGCTATCCACCATTGTGGAGTCATAAATAATTCAAGTCTTAAGATGTTCACCAACCGGTACTTCCATCTAAGACAATTGACAGCACCTCTGTCTATCCACCATTGTGGAGTCATATATAATTCAAGTCTTAAGATGTTCACCCACCGGTACTTCCATCTAAGACAATTGACAGCACCTCTGTCTATCCACCATTGTGGAGTCATATATAATTCAACCAAATTACTATGATGTTTACCCAACCGGTACTTCCATCATAGAAGTCCCACACTATTATTTACCAAGGTATTGGATTTATCATAGGTTGTTGAACTTTTATTATTCAACATTCCCCTATTACCAATGCCATATTTATTATACAATTATTCAACAACAATTTCAATATTTATTATGTGATGTCATAGTTGTGGGATTACTTACCTTAATCAGATAAAGGATTAGCAACTGCAGGCTCCTTTCCTGCTCTATGACTAGTGGTTTGACTTCCACTACCACCACCTAGTTGCAAAATACATATATACAACTAGTTTCAACACATATAACACATACAATCAAGTTCAACACACTTGACTGATTTGACTTGCTCAAAGTCAATTTATCACATAACTGACTCTATCTTACTACGTTTAGCAAGTTTTAGTCAATTATCACACTTATTCATATTTCATGCCTTCCCAGGAAATTTATCAAATAATTGATGTTCATTATATTAGTTACGATCTTTAACTATTTTTATTATTCAATTTTTTTATTTTAAGATCATAACTATTAATAATTTTAACATCAATTCATCAAAATCATCATTTAATCTATGGATTATAATCCATATATATTTCAAAACATACAATTTACCCATCCTACTAGTTATCATACCATGATATGGGTTTCATAACAACCGGACATTATCCCGGCTTCAAAACGAAGATTTCACCGTCAAAATATTAAGTTCTTCGTTTCTAACAATCCCTAGTTATCAACTAGGCAATAATCAATACCCATAATCATAGTATTACAATCAAAACCAGATTTAATCCACATAATATTAAACTAGTAGGATAAAACAAACCGTTACCTGATCTGACGGATTTCTACGGTTAAAACAACGATCGGGACTTGAAAACACGATCCTATGCGCGATCTGGATGATTAGAAGCCTCCAAGATGAAGGTTTTAGGCTTAAAATTGTTTGGTTTTCGTTTGGAGTCAAGAACAGGTCGAGAAGAAGAATAAATTTATGTTTTCGATGAAATCTGATCGTTTAAACAAACTTAAACCGGCATAGGTCCTGGGGCGCATCGCCCCAACTGGGTGCGTCCCGCCAGGCGTACCGCCCCACGTCACCAGCGTCATCATTTTTGATTTTTAACTTCGTTTCGCGATTCCGGGAGCATACGAACTCCGTTTTGCCCACGGTTTTCGCCCACGTTCATCATTTTTCATATACTATCAATCCCCAATAACAAAAGTTACTAAATCCTCGTGGATTTCAAGCACGACCAAATGTGCTCTTGCCATTAATGACGTAACTCTTACACATTTTCAAATCACAACAACCACAATCGTTTAATTAACCATTATTCACAATACATTCATTATTAAAAACCGGTTGTTACATATTCAGAGCTTTTGGGGATCAGCTCGGGTTATTTCTGTTGATGATGTGTATACGATAGATGCGAATGTGCTTGGACAAGCAATTCGTATAACTGAGACTGATATTAGGAGGGTATTACAGTTTGGAGGTGAACCAGATGGTGTAACTCTTATCCCTGAGAGTTGCATCAAAGGTTGTTTTCTACGCATTCGTTACTTTGGAGCTTATAATTCCATATCAGTCAAGAAGGGAAAGCTTCCTCTGCAATACAAGTTTTTAGCTCATGTGTTGCTACATTGCCTGAGTATGAGGAAAGGTACTTTTGACGAGTTGAGAGATTTTATGAGATCGGCTATGGTAGCTCTGATATTGAACAAACCGTTCAATTTTTCTGGCATGATCTTTCGATATATGTGTGACAATATCACGAAGGCTAAGGATAGGTTCTATATGTATCCTAGGTTCGTGCAGATGTTGATAGATGAGAGGTTGCCAGAAGGGCAGTTACCCAGGGAAGCTGGAGATTTATTAAAGCTTAAACACATTACTGATTCTAGTTTGGGTCAAGTCAGGGTTTACCAGAGAACTGGAGATGCTGTGTTGGAAAAAGACTTGATAGGTCACTGTGCCAGGGCAAATTATGTTGCTCCTAAGGGTGATGCTTGGAGACATGAGGATTCAGAATCAGATAATGAAGAGTTTGTTGTTGCTGAAGAACAAGCTCCAATTCCACATCCTCCTAGACAACCAAAGAAATTTTCTGGTCAAGCATCTAGCTCTACTCCTCAAGTCAAATCATCACAGGAACAGAGTTCTCAAGAACCTTTAGAGGTTGATATGTCTGAGCATCAGACAGAGGCTGTTGTTGCTGATAATGAAGAAGCTGAATCTTCTGACACTGAGTCAGAGTTTGAGATGGTTCAGGAAGGGAACCAGATGGTGAGGAGAATGAAGAGAAAGTTTGTTGAAAAGGCTGCTGAAGAAAGGGAAGAAAAAGATGATCCTATTTTTATACCTGAAGAGCCTGAGTCATCGAAGCCAAAGAAAATAAAGAGAATGGCCAAGAGAGGGCCTTATGAGAAAAAGAAGGATAAAACTGCTAAGACCACTATGTCTTCACCAGTGATTACTATATCAGTTTTTGTTCCACCAGTCATAACTTCAGTTCCTGTGCCTAATGCATCTACTGTACAAACTCCTGAGTTTGTACATGTAACATCTTTTTCACCATCTTTTGTGGAGGCTACTACTGTTTCTACTTCTTTGCCAGAGACTTCTATTCCTCAGGATTCAATTCCTAGAGAAGATTTATTTTCAGGCCTTGATGATTTAGGAGATATCAATTTCACTGATTATGATGATTCAGAAATTAAAAGAAGATTATCTGTTTTGTCCAAAGAGTTTGAAGAATATAAGCAAGGAAAAGAAAAGGAGGTTGCTGAGATTGATGAGATTAAATCTCAGATGGCATTGATGATGAAATGGAGGGAAGAGGATTTAGAAGAAAAGAAGAAGATGAAAGAGAAAATTTCTGAGTTAGAATTTTTTGTTAAAATGCATTATGAGGATATTGTGGATTTGAAGAATGAGAACATGGATTTGAGGATAAAGATCAGAGAATTGGAGTCAAAGACCGCAAAGTCAGATACTTCAAGTTCTAAAACTGAAAAAGTAGTGGTAGATTTGGATATAGAAACAGAAGAGGAAAAGAAAAAAGAAGAGGAGAAGGAAGAAGAAGAAGAGGTTGATTTTGATGATACGGATGTTGATGAACATCCTGATGATTTTGATTTTGGTGGTGATGGTGGAGCAGATGGTGATGCTGGTGGAGTTACTGAAAATTCTGAGGGCTTGAATTCTGTAACTGGAGCTATAGTTGTGTATTCTCCTTCCAAGGTTTCTACTGATGCTGTTCCAGTGTCTTCTGTAGCTTCAGATAGGGCTAAGGATTGTATGTTTGTTGAAGTTGAAGATTTGGACTTAATAGAATATCCTAAAAGGATTGTTGATTATTCGTTGCCTACTTTTCTAGATTTATTCAAACTGAATTCTGACATAGATTTGCAGAGAAATTTTGTTGAGATTCAAGTGAATCAAGAAAGAGAAGAAGGAGAAATTTTGGGTGACTATTCAGTTAAAGATTATCAATCTATTTTTGATGATGATAAAGATGATGATGATGATTTGATGTTTGATTTTGAAGAATATGATGATACTGATTTGTCTGATTTTGATAAAGATGTTATTGATGAAGAATTGCTAAATCTAAACATGATGAAGAAGATATTTGAAGCTGGAAGTATGTCAAGTACAACCTTGAATCCAATTAAAGAAAAGACAAATTTGGATTACTGGAAAGGATTTCAAGATGAAACAAAGTATATCATTGATCACTTGCATTCTTTCAAAATTATGAGGGAAGTGTATGAAGATAATGATCCAGACAATTTAACTAAACAATCCAAGAAGTTCAAGATTGGATCTAAATCCAAGATGATTGGAAGGATTATTAGTTATGGTTATTTTCATTACATTCCTGGAAGTTTATCTGATAAGGGTTGTTATGTTGTGAAAAGAATCGATGGATGCCAATACTTTGGCAAGGCTACTGATTTGATGAGTCTACCAGTTTTTGAGTGTAAAGATCTTTCAAGACTAAGAATGATAAAGCCTATACAGACTCGACACAATGAGATTTTTGAAAACTTGTTAAAGAAAGAAGCAAGGTTTGGATGGAGTTTGTTATCTCCTCAGTTCAGAGAAAGATTCAAAGATTATGTGAAGCCAACAGTTTACAAGAGGCCAAGATTAAAGAAGGTTGAACAAGATTGGAATCCATATTTCAAATTCTGGTTTTATGATGAAAGAAGTTCAGAAGGTGTGATTGTTTTGAAGCAAGATGATAATTGGAGGGTGATTAGAATGCTTGATCCTATATGGATTGTGAATTGCTCAAGAGATGATATTGTTTTGTTGGATTCAGCTCAGATATATGCTGAAGATGGATTTCATGATGTTGGAGTGAGCTACAAAGATATGGCAATTCAATATCAGACCATTGCACGAATGTGTTTTACTTTGTGTATACATTCTGGTTGTAATTGGAATGATGTGAATTACTTGTACACTGAATTGATGGAGTTGCAAAAGGAAAGAGATAAACAAGATGATAGATTGATGGCAGAAAGATTGGCAAAGATACCACGTTCGGTTGTTATACGAGCGGTGGATAACGTTGTGACTGAAGACATTGGAGAATCAAGTGGTGTCAAAGACAAAGTTGCAGATCAAGACTAAAGATTTTGATAGCAAACATTAAGGGGGAGTTTGTTAGTGCATTTTTGTAATTGTTTGCTAATCAAAAGTTGTATTTATTTTGTTCTTGTAAAGGTTCGTTTAAGGTTTGCCAAGGTTCGTCTGGCCCACGAACCTAGGCAGGTTCGGCGAACCTATTGTGTTGATAGGTTCGGCGAACCTATAAACCTTGAGGTGGTTCGGCTAACGAACCTAAGGGTTTGCTCAGCGAACCTTAGGGTTCGGCTGACGAACCTAAGGTTCGCTGGTCTGTAGTATATATAGGAGTTGTGTTTAGAACTTTGATAGAACTTTGGGAATAGATCTACTGATTCTCTCTGTGTGAGAAATCTGTAATTCTGAGTGAATACTTGTAATCATTTGTTGATAATACAAGAAGTGTTTATTGAACTGCTTGTGTTCTTGAGTTTTATACATATCAACTATGGATTCCGCACGTAGTAGATAGTTTGTAGAACTTCTTATTCGATCCTAATCATTTGGAGATTACATTCACCAAACCAACATATAGAAATAAGGAAATTTAGGGCTGTTAAAAATGTGGGGAAGGAAGATAACCGCAGGAGCGTGTGAGAGAGGGTAAGAAACTGCCCATTAAATTGATTTTAAACGGCCATGATTTCACCTCAGGTATTTTAAAGGGCAAGGATTACATCTCACAGAAGTTGAATAGACTGGTGTCTATATATGTATAATTTCCAGCAATTATTTAAATTTTATATTATATCTATTTCTTTTTTCCAACGTAAAAAGCCTGGCAAAAGCATCATGCATAGTAAATATGTGGTTTCTTAAACACTCAAAACTATCATTGAATTTCATCAGATTTGCACCAATAAACCAATGACATTTACAAATGGAACTAAAGGGCTTCTAACCTAATAACAATACTTGACTTTTCTTATAAGAGGTCTTGGGTTGGAGTTTCATATAGAGCAAATATTGTTTTGTGTGAGTCAGGGGTTTCCTAGTTATACGTTTCCTCTGGGCAGAGGGACCAAGTCACCACATTTTGTTATTCGGACGGAAAGGTGATTTATTTGCCAAGATGATCTGGGTGACCGGGCGTTTGTTTTTTTTAAAAAAAAATGGAAAAAATTAAACTGGTTGGAAACATCCAATAGATGGACGATGCCCCTTTAATTTTACACGAATGGTTAAAGGCTTCGCGCTCCTAACAAATCTTAAATTGGGCCTCGTGGCCCTCGTCTATGCTTCAAACAAAAACATTAATTCTAATGACAATTTTTACAGGTACGGAACGAGCCAGGAAAAAAAGGCCATACAGCGAATTCACATATTAAAGTACAGATATTCATAAAATCCGAAAAGCAAACCGTACTCTTAACTGAAAAAGCCTAACCGACTTCTGAATTCGGTTTTTGGTTTGGTTTTAACTGTATATGAAATCGGAATTCGATTTTCAGTTTTATTCCTAATCATATCTGAATTTCGGTTTTTGGTACCATTGTTTTTTACATGAAATCGGAATTCGGTTTTTGCCGACATGTATAAACATGACATAATATTAAAACACTAAATCATAAAATAAAAAAAACGTCGAAAATAAATAAAAGAAGCTAAAAATAAAAAAGACATTGGATTCGAACTTGCTCTGCTGTTTCAAGTAAAGAAAACTAACTGGTGCATCTACGACTGTATTTGTTTACACATTTGAAAATAAGAAGTATATATATAATTAAGGAATAATTGTATGTATCCCTCTATTTGCAACTCTAATTTTACAGATATCCAAGTCAAATAGTTAAATTACATATCTTTCCTTTTATAATTTTTCTTCTTTATTAATGAAACCAGGTTATTACCCTGTGTATTACACGGAATTAAATAGTTAAAACTGATAATTTAGAGATTATACAATAATGTTTTGATATTAACTGATTATGCTACGTATTAATAAATATTTTAAGTAGTAAAAAACAATTAAAAATTTTAATAACTACATAATTTGTATTTGACCTTCTTTTATAGCACAAGAAGGCAAAATACTATTTTCGTAATTATTAAATTTTTTTCAACTACTAACAAATACATAAAAATGGTTTTATATGAAATGAATAAATTTAACATGTTGCAAACCAATAATTTTATGAAAATTTTATATGTTTGGATATCATATCATTCGTTATTGAAATTATTAAAATTTAAAAATAATAAATATTTAAAAATTATAAATTTTATTTTAAAATAAGATATAATTGAAACTTAATTATGATTATTAAGTTATAATAAATTATTACAAAAAAAAAAAGATTTATATTTTTTACATTTAATTTAATTATTTAAAATCATTAACATTAAATAGGAGAGAGAGTTAATAAAATATAATTGAATTAAAGATTAATGTGAGAATGACAAGTGTCAAAAATTAATAACAAATGAATATGAGAGTGACACGTGGCAAGTTTGTTATTCTTTTATTTAGATATATGTAATTTAAAACTTTTAGCCAGTGAAATGGTTGCTGCTAAGCGCTTGAAAGAGAATGGGGCGGTGGTTGGAATCTGTGGCGGTAGAATGGGAGGGTGTGGACTAGGGGTGTTCAAAAAATCCGAAATCCGAGTCGTATGCGAAACCTGAAAAAACCAATCCGAATCAAAGATTCGGATATTCAGATAGATTCGGATCGGATGTCCGTTTTCCGAATTCGGATCGGATCGGATATCGGATATCCAAAATCCTCTTTATTCGGATCGGATATCTGAATTCAATCCGAATAACCCGAATAAACCATGTTTATTCGGGTTTTCCGGATTATTCGGATGAAAAAATAGGTTTATTCGGGTTATTCGGATAGATACGGATCGGATATAAAAATTTCAAATTTGAATCGGGTCGGGTTTCGGATAATGTCTTAAAATTTTCAAATCCAAATAACCCAAATAAACCGTTATCCGATCGATGAACACCCTTAGTGTGGACCTCTGATCAGAAACAAGAAAAAGAAAGAAAATAGGATAGGAAATAAGAGAGAAATAAAAAAGAGATTTAAATATTTTGGGGAATTATAGAAGAACAAAATAAATTGAGGTTTTTAATATGTAGGTAATTTTTAAAGTTAGTTTTTTATTTACTAATTACAAAAAAAATTGTTTTTTATTTAAAAGAGATGGTAATATAATTTTTTTTTTCAATCAGGGGCGAAGTTAAATTTTTATTCTTCAATCAAGGGGCGAAATCAAATATTGTTAAAAAAGTTAACCTTTTAACCTTACTGGCGGAAAAAATAGGGGGACGGTCCCTCCCCAAGTGATCCCTTCAAAGCTATGCATCTGATTGGAAGCTACCAGGGGCGGCCCTGAGATTTAGCGTACCCAGGACGAACCGGAAAAAAAGGCTCTCTAAATAATTCAAATATTAAAGTGGAGGTTTTCAAAAAACCAAAAACCATTTAATACCGAAAACCGAAACGTATTCGTAACTGAAAAAATCGAACCGAATTCGGAATTCGGTTTTCGTTTTGGTTCTAGCTGTATCAAAATTCCGAATTCGGTTTTCGGTACGATACCTAACCATATCCGAATTTCGGTTTTTGATCCCAATTTTTTTATAAATTTGGTATGTTTGGTTAACCGATTAAACCGAATTCAAATTTAAATTTATTATCTTATTAATAATATATAAGATTGAATTTTGTTTGCTCGGTTGTATTCGTTTTATTCAAATCGGTTTGTTCGGTTTTTAATCGGTTTATTCAATTGAATTCGATTTATTTGGATCGATTTATTTGACTTTTAAGCAGTTTAAATTTCTTTCAATCTGTTTATTTGGTTTTAACCGAAATTAGAACCAAATCACTTCTCGAATTCGGTTCGGTTTTTTGATAGGGAAAAATTGAAAATCGATTAAATCAGACCGAATAAATCGTTAACCGAACCAATTGACATATTTAGTTGGGATGAAAGTAACTTCATATACTTTAACAAAAATGATTTATTGCATCATTAAACAATGTGTTTATAAATGTTTATTTTTAGTTCGATTTATCCTATTAATTTTCATTTGAATGAATCCGTATATATAAAAAATTTTGTGCCCCTCTAAAAAATGGGCCCGGGACGGGGGTCGGGTTTGCCCCTCCCCCGGGCCGCCCTTAGAAGCTACCCCTAAAAAAGATAAGACAAGTATTCAAACTTGCGTTGCTCTTTCAATGAAATCCAGCTTACCCGTTCATCTAAACCAAACTTTGTTTCAAAGTTTGAAAAAAGTAGGAATGTATTTTAAAAAAAGAGTGTGATATATATTTGGTTGGACGCGGACGTTGCTTTTTATTATATGTATAATAACTAGGGATTTACCCGCGCGTTGCCGCGGTAACCCCATATTAATGCAAAAAACGGTATCTAATTAATTAAAATTATGTCAAAAAATATTAAGTTATACTAATCTATCAATATAGATATTGATATCTAATTCTGATAGTGGTAACATCACAAATATTAATTGTCCTTTGATATCGGTATTTAATCACGATAGTAGGCACAATGTGAAAAATTATGTAATCAAAACAACAAACAAATGTGTTTGCTTTCATAAAATCGCTATTTCTTTTAATTGGCATCAACATTTAATTTAATAATTGGTAATGTTATTTTTTAATTATTATTGCTATTTAATAATATTGTTAGTATTAGTTATTTAATTTATGCATGCGTCAAAATTTAATTCTCTCATTACACTGGAACCATGACAGATTAATTGTTGTGTAACATCACTGTACTTTCGGTTGTCCGTACGTCCGTACATCCGTACGAATGTACTGTTACGACTGGATATTTATAATTATTAATGATTATGAGATTATTGATTGACATTACTGATATTATCACTGTTGCTGGTATACATGATTATAATTTATTATACGCGTAAACCACGGGAAGTTTAGTTGTAATTCAACTACACAGACCCGTAGTGTTTATTGCAGTTACGTATTACTGATGATGAAGGATTATTGGTTGAGAATTGATTTGTGATGGAACTGGGAGTTTGTTGGAGTCTGGTTACTAAACGTAGTCAAGGACCCATGGTCATGGTTTATCGAAATAGCGGTGGGACGGTGGCTAGGGCAGTTGCGACTGACCCTTACATATGCCCTATATATATGCATATTTCGGTCTATCATGGGTGTGTCAGTGACTAGGGTTTAGTGGGTTTTGGTTTGGGAAATGATAATATTAAAGTTAATAAATGTTGGGAATTAATTACGCGAAGTGAGGTTACGAACATTACTTAAACGTGAATATTAATTCAGAAATGTTAACTTAATAAATGTATTCGTGTGGGTGACGATTCACACGAATATAATTATTAAGAATAATATACTGAAACGATATTCCATAAATAATAAATCAAATCGAAATACGATACGAGCGTTGGATTCGCAAAGGTGACGATCTTTACGAATACGTACGCGAGTAACGCGTTTCGACGAGATAATTAAATATTATCAAACGATATTAATCTAATAAATAGAAACTAAAAACGTTTATTATGAATCACAACCTAAAATGTTTTCGAATAAATTAATTTATTTAAATAATTATTTAACGAAGATAAACGGAATTGCTTTACAAATTAATTTATGCTCAATCATTTAACTAATACGAAACATATCCATTTAAATGTTTTATATTTTAAAGGTGTTTTACATTAAAACCGAACATTTTATTTTATTTTATCGCGATATAAACGAGACCGAGCACCGGGGAAACACGCGAGGTATAAAGGATGAAGCCTACTTCATTTTTCTCATTTCTCCTCATCTACTTCTCTCTCTAGAACCCACCCGCGTCCACATTTTCTCTCTCTAACTTCTCTCTAAGTTTTCTCGCTCGTTTCTCGACGAAATCAAGAGATCTTAGAGCCTACACGACCGCGTGATCGAGAGGAACAAGTTGAGGTGAAGAAATCAAACTTTCGACCACTGAATCGAGGTAAATATCGAGCCTTATTTTCGGTTTTGGGTTAAAAACCCTAGTACGAACGTGGCTATCATTTTTACATCATGAATCGGTTCTTGTATGTTATAATCGAGCTAGGGATGACCTATAGAAGCTAGAAATAGACCAGGAACGATTCTTAGATGAAGATGATGATGATTCGTAGGCTACAATAACAGGTTCGGCGAGGACAAGACTGTTGAGGGGGATTAGGGTTCGTGAGGTGTGATGGCCGAACCCTATGCCGCCATCAGCGAACCTTCTACAGCCGCAAACCCTAGGAGCCGAACCCTTAGTCGGCGAACCCTAGGCAATAAGCTTGGCCAGCCGAACTCTCTTAGCCCACAAAGCCACGAACCATGCACGCTAGCCGAACCCTCCTCCTTCTCTTTGGCTCACGAACCCTAGGGACGAACTATGCATGGGTCACGAACCCTATATGAGCAGCGAACCCTAGGTCTCGACGAACTCTTTTCTTCCTTCTTGACCGAACCTTTCACTTGGGGACTGCGAACCTTATATGCTGGCATGGCCGAACCAAGTGAGGAACGAACCCTATGGAACGAACCATATACATTAGCCGAACCTATGCTCAATAAGTTCATAGGTTCGCTGCCATATTAGGGGAACAAACATGAATTCGTTTAACAAAAAGGAGTAGGAACAATTAGGAGACATGGTTCGTATATATATACATGTATATACTTGTGCATGCATGGGGAAACCTAAATTATCATGTTCTAAATAAGAATGAGGTTTTAATATAATGATTTGCAATATGTTGTGAAAGTTGCAAAAAGGAAACTAAGTGATTTCCTAATCTTAAATATATTGTTTTACAATTAAATTAAATGGTTAAACCAATAAGGGCATTATCCATGCATGAGAAACTACAACAATCATCAATTTTTTTTTATAAATATAGAACTCAATATTTTAGAATGATATGCATGAATAAATGGATGATTAAGAGTGCTGATGACATACATAGGTAAACTCTTAGCATGGTTTTCAATTCAACATAGTTAAAGCTTAACAAGTCTAAACTATATGATAATGGGAGCCATTATAAAATGCTAAGTAAACTAATTTTTAACTTAGAGTAAACCAAATAGGTTAAAGAATACTTAGGAGTTAAAATGTTTATGGATGAGCATTTACTGTTAATGAAATGCATAAACTTATGAACATGAACACGTATCAAATTACAGATCTTTGAGTTGAGTTATATACGCGAGCGCGCATTATAGAGAACACATATTCTAAGGACTTCAGGTGAGTTCTCATAACCTCCTTTTCTTTAAACTGTTTTGTTTTAAAACTCGGAGGTGAAGCATGTATACCAAATTAAATATTATTTTGATAACTCAAGGTTAATACCTGTTTATCAATATGATATTCACGATATAAAATTATCATTTATTATGGATTGTCTCTTATTATTTTATATCCATGTAAACCTTGTTATTGACTTCGGTCAATAACAAAGATTACAAGTATTGTCACAAACCCCGAGAGTCATCGCTCTTAACTTCGGTTAATTGCTTTGACATTGTGTATTGTCACGTGGATGATTTCCACATCTGTGAATCATTGCCTTTGACTTCGGTTACATGCCTTGACTTTATGTATTGTCACGTGGTTAGCGACCACTCCATGAATCATGTATTTAACTCAAGGTTAATACATGTTTATCAATATGATATTCACGATATAAAATTATCATTTATTATGGATTGTCTCTTATTATTTTATATCCATGTAAACCTTGTTATTGACTTCGGTCAATAACAAAGATTACAAGTATTGTCACAAACCCCGAGAGTCATCGCTCTTAACTTCGGTTAATTGCTTTGACATTGTGTATTGTCACGTGGATGATTTCCACATCTGTGAATCATTGCCTTTGACTTCGGTTACATGCCTTGACTTCATGTATTGTCACGTGGTTAGCGACCACTCCATGAATCATGTATTTAACTTATGTTAATTACATAATGATCATGTATAGTCACGAACATTGTTTGAGAATATGATTGATGAGATTGGTTGATTAGTCGTGGATTGATTATCTATGTTTGACTATGAATAATTGTGATTAATTATGGCTGATTGATTATGTGATTATGTGATTGTATATGTGTATGATTGATGAATTGGTGGAGGTGTGTTGGATTATTTCATACAGGTATTCATATGGATTTCTTATGAAGATCATAAGTTTTATACCCGTTTTAAACAAAGCATTTTATAAAACCATTTTTAAGCATAAACTTTCAAACTCATTTTACTAAAACCTTTTTAAATATAAAAACTTATGATTACTCACCAACTACTTTTGTAGTTGACACTTGGTTTTCTTACATGTTTCAGGTGATGGAGACAAGTAGGAATGAAGAGAGGATCTCTTCTATTTTGGACATCATCATATAGGGTCTTGGACTTAGTTAATTAACTAAATTTCTGGCGACTAGAGTTTAGTTAGTTTAACTAATTCTTTTGTGTAATTGATGTAATTAATACATGATGAACATGATTTTTGTGTAATTATGTTGTTTGCTTAAATGATATATGATGATTAATTTAGATGCCCACGAGCTTTTGAACAATCTACACATCCCTCGTGGCATCCCGACGATTCCGCCGCCGGTCGGGGTGTTACATGTTGGCTCTAAAATTAGAATATATATACACAATTGCTAGAGTTTCTATCAACTTAAAAAAACTATTATAAGAAATCGTCTCTAAAAACATAAAAATAAACATAACCGCGTAAAAAACTCTAAAATATAAAACCATGAGACGGAAAATTCTGTCACCATTTCTAATATAAGAACGCATATAGGATCTCATGTATCAAAAACACAGATATAAAAACATGTTACAACAGTTGTCACTCCGACTCAAAATCCTAAAGTGTAGCCGTTATAAACGTGTCTGTCACACCATAATAAAAATATTCCGTGCTTAGTTGTAAAATATAGCATTAATAAACACGAACATAAAACGACTAAATAAAATGGTAACAAATTAATTATTATTTAACAATTACTGTTATTAATTCATTTTGAGTCTATTATACTGTTGTGGTAACAACATCACGAATATTAACACGTAAAAAAAAGCTGGTTGCAACGGCTATCAATCCATCATAAAACATTAAATCAAAATGTGTGTAAAAATTTTCACTGTTAGTTAATTAATTAATTATTATTATTATTATTTAATTGTTATATAATAATTAGTTTTAGTATTATATAATAATAATGATCAATATTATTAATTGTTAATTATAATTACGGCTTGTAGCTGCCTTATAGACTCTTTTTGTCGTGGTAACAGAATCACGAATATCAAAACGTAAACAAAAAACTAATTGCAACGGCTGTTAATCTATCCTAAAACAATAAATCAAAACACATGCAAAAATTTTGACTATTAGTTAATTAAATATTATTATTTCATTATTATAAAGCAATCAATATATTAGTATTCTTTTTCTTTGAACGGCCTGATATGACTACACCCAAGACGGAATTTCAACCGTCCTCTCGGATTTGAAGCTCTGGGAATACGCCTGAGCCCACCCCAAAAGAAATCTCACAACTGGGTAAACATTCTGAACTTGCCTCAGCAAATATGGTTCGGTCCGGATTGGAACCCAAAACCTCTCATATAGAATTGAATGAGGTATCATTAGGCTAGAAACCTTTGTTTAGTATATTAGTATTAAATAATAAATTATTTAATTATTACTAATATTATATAATAATTATTTTTTATTAATTATTGTTTATTGCGCTGTAGGCGCCGTTTTTGTTGACCCAATGTTGTGTATTGTAACAATTATTAATATTTAATTAGTATTTATAATATATAATAATCATTATTTAATTATTATTAATATTTAATTATTATTACTATTCACTCGCAAGAATGTCGTTTGTAAAAGGTGTATATATTTAGTAATTAAATAAATTTAATAATTAAATAATGATTATTATATAATATTAATAATAATTGATTAAAATATGCAATATTGAAGCCGACGATTCTCTCTCTACACCTACAAGCCGACGATACACCACCTGTTGTCAAATGTTCCTTAATCTCTCTCTACAAATCTCAAAATTCATTCCGGTAGGTTGTTCTTGATTCCAATCTCAAACCCCTGATTACAACTCAATTCTGGGATCATTTTTTTAATCAATTTGGTTAAGAATCCAGCTTTAAAGTCAATGGGTTGTGTGGGTTCCAAGCCGGAGGACTCGCCGGCGGTAGCTTCATCTCACCACCGTGACGTTACAGCAGCTCCGGCGGTTGCGCACCGGCGTACGAATTCCGGCTCGTCTCATCTTCACTTTCAATCCGATTCGGATGATGAATCTGATGATGAATCGCTTCATTTACACTCCGATAACGATGGCTCGTCGCCGCTGCATCATCACAGGTATGATAATTTGAGTTCTAACGATAAGCAAGAATCGTTAGGTGGTTCGTATATTCCAAGTGGTTATCGTTATCCTCCGGCTGAATATCCTCCGACTAATTATCCGCCGACCGGTTATCCTCCCGGCGGTTACACAATGAATTACATGATAAAACAACCGACGCCGTCTGTTGTGTATCAGCAGAGACCAGTGAATTCAGAGCCTATATATTACGGTGAAGCTTCATCTTCATATTATAGCAACAATAAAAACCCTAATTTAAGATCTTACAACAGCAATTACTCTAATTACGGTGAGTTTTTTGATGGTTCTTCACTACCACCTCCGTACGTTGGTACTTCATCACAGGCGGAGGTGAAGACTCCGTCTCCACCGCCGGCTTGGGACTTTTTGAACCCATTTGACACTTTTGAGGGCTATTATCCTCCATATACACCTAGACATCCTCATGTGTCGGGTGAGGATGCATCTGCAGGGAGTTCATCTCCACAGAAGTTTCCAGTATTTGATGGACTCAGACGTATGAGGGGTCAGGCTTGCAAGACGACAGGCCTCCCTTCTAGACGTTATTTGGCACCTAGAGATGTGCCGAGCTCTATACACGAGGTAGGGGAGTCTTCTCATCAGACGGAGTGTAGGGCGCAGCTTCGCCAGGTGACTCTAGATCTTCAGAGGACTCGCATGGAGCTGCAAGAGTCACGCACTACTCTGGAGGACACTCGTACCACTATGTTAGAGATGCTCACATCTTACCTGACACTGATGGATCATGTGAGTGCCCTAGACGCAGGCACGCGAGCCTGGCGAGTTATTATTGAGGAGAGAATGAGGAGGACGGTGATGCAGGTGATGATTGCTGCATTTTGGCAGCACGTTGAGATGATGAAGGAGAGAGTTGTGAGAGTAAGGGAGATTATGGAATGGTTTGGGATGTTGAGTGTTGAGGTTAGATTGATAGGTTTGGCTATTGTGATGGCGGCTATAGCCATGGTGGCTATATCCATGGTGATTGGCTGCTTATTGTATTTCCTATGGTAAGTATGATCAGGGTGCGGTTATTTTGGGATCTTCATTGTGAATACCATCATATACAGACAGATAGGTTGAGAGTATGTGATGTGTAAGGATGTTTTTGATGTGAAATAGATCTCGTGTAGTCAGATTTATGTCAGAGTGTTGTTAGTGTGGTATTATGGCTCTCTTTGTTTCAAAACTCTATGGTTGTAGTATATCTGTTGTGTGTTGTGTGTTGTGTGTTGTGTGTTGTGTGTGAACATGTGTGATAATATCAAACCTTTAAGAACATCAACTTGATATCATTTTGAAATACCTCTTTGTTTCAAAACTCTATGGTTGTAGTATATCTGTTGTGTGTTGTGTGTTGTGTGTTGTGTGTGAACATGTGTGATAATATCAAACCTTTAAGAACATCAACTTGATATCATTTTGAAATACCTTGTGTGGTATTATATCGTAAATACCTTGTGTGGTAACATATCTATTGTTTGTGTGACAACGTAAATACCTTGTGTGGTATCGTATCGAAATACCTTGTGTGATATCGTATCGAAATACCTTGTGTGGTAACATATCAATTGTCTGTGTGACAACGTAAATACCTTGTGTGGTATCGTGTCGAAATACCTTGTGTGATATCGTATTGAAATACCTTGTGTGATATCGTATCGAAATACCTTGTGTGGTAACATATCAATTGTCTGTGTGACACGTATCAAAGTCCTGTATGACAATATCTCAAAAACATATGTGATAACATAGCGAAACACGATTGATGTTGTATCTACTGTGAACAGTAACATATCTATATCGGTGTCACAATCTTGTGTGCTTTGTGATACTATAACGTGTTTTTGAGACAACGGGACTGAGTATAACTACAAACATCTATCTAATTACACAGTATATTCCCATTTTTCAGTAGGGTATGGGGGGAATGATAGATACAAACCTTACCACTGTCTCAATTGGGATAAAGAGGCTGCTTCGAAAGAGTCCATGGCTCAAAGTTATCGTTTGAAGTTGATCATCACAATGACTTTAACGTTATTTTCAAAAAAAATACCTAAAATAACGTTAAAATTAATGCACTTTTACTTTTTTCCCTTAAGGGCCCACACATATATACATTATATGCGTGCACCGCAAATGTGGTGTAATATCTGGATAATATCAATGTAGTTATACTATAATTCTTATAATCACATATTAACATTATTTTTCAGTATAACTGAATATGGTTGAATTTATGTGACTGAAAGTGTTATATATTTAATGTTCTTGAACACCCTGAGTTTGTTCGCATGTGAGAAGAACAATGGCTCCAAAAGGAGGTCGACCAACCAATAACACTGCTAAGAACATTACTAACCCTGAATTAAATCATGTTTCACCTGTTAATCCAGAATCAAATCCGGATTCACGTATCAATCCGGAAGCATACATGGTTCCACCGAAAATCCAAAAACGAATATGGTTCCACCCATAAATCCTGAAACGAATACGGTTCCACCTGAGAATTGCGACAATCGTTCCAAACAAACTATGCTAATCATTCATAATTAGACTTGGCATAATCTTTACCTATAACAAGATAAATTGGTATATTTGGGTAAATAATTGTTGTATTTTGTGATGAAACAAGCATTATGAAATATAATAAGTTGAAATGGGTAATAACTTAACACAATGTGGGTCAAAATAAGTAATTTAAAAACTATGTGAATATAAAAAATTTAAACGAGTAAAGCTATTAATAATATATTTGATTAGAAAATTATTAAAAATTATTTATAAATTAAACTACTTATTTAATTACAACTTATTTTAAGTTGAATAAAATTGATATTTTTTAAAACGACTCAAACTTAAATTAATTTTGCTTATATCACGTTAAGAGCGTTTTGTTATTTTCGGGTGTTAGGGTTTCAAAGAAATCAAACAAGTTGGGGAAACCATGGGCGGGAAAAGGATTATCATTCAAGTTGTTTGTATCTTAAATAGGAGATCAAATGGCAATTGGCAAGTCGGTTTGGGGAAAATAGTTTAGATTTAAAATTTTAATTTATTTTCTAAGAATGACCATATTATATTAAATCAGTTATACGAGTATACAACCCGATTTTCTTCAATTTATATATAACTTTTATAACTAAGTTATTATATTATTGTTTAGGTTATATTTATTAAGACAATTAATGTTAAATTTATGATATTTTCAACACTATAACATAATTTTTTTCTACCATAAAACCTTTCCAGTTATTCGAATAAATTTCATACCAAGTGCGTCTCAACTAAATTGTGGGATGAAAAATCATAAACCTTGCATATTTAAAGGAAAAAAACATATAAATAAGTTTTATTTATTTAGTTTACACGGGATTGATTGGTTGATAACGTAGCATGTACTCGTAATGAAGCTCTTACATCTGTCACACCATTTATATCTAAAAATTTAGGAAAAAAATCACCACTGAGAAAACATAATACTTACTCAGGAACAATTGGTCAGATCTAGAAACAAAATTTTTTTATAAGATAATTCAAAGTGTGCCTTTCATAAAATAAGTTTTATTATAAAAACAAGTTACAATCCACTAAGGCCATGTGTAATCATTAAGCTCTCATTACTCAACATAAGCGTAACATAATCAACTAACATCATCATCCTTTATCACTCCACATCATCATTATATATGTTATCATCTTTACTTAATACTTACATCATCACCACTTTTATTTAATATTTTATTATCTGATTTTTTTTTCATTATAAATTAAATTAAAAAAGACATAATATTTTTAAAAATAAAATTAAATAAAAAATATTAAAAATAAATTACATAATAAAAAATACATAAAAATGACCTATTTCTCTAGCATATGTCATCAACGCCTCGTTCATGATCGTTTCATCATTCTCACCATGTTTTCGATTGTTGTGGTTTTGAATCCGTCTTCCGTTAAATGTCGCGACTTTAGATTGTAAGTTGCGCAATTTTCCGGAAATCATGCCGTCCGTTCGGTAAGAGTCATGATCCATTGCTGAAAAAAACTGGGCTCTAACACGTTTCAAAATTTTGTACTTGCTTGGTTATTACCAAGGAACAGATATTCAGAAACATCAATGTAGGCACGAGCTAGTGTCACCTCGTCAACTTCTGGCCATCCAGTAATAGTCGGTTTTGTTATTTTTTCGGACGCTTATTTTCGTCTGTGTTTGCGTCACGATGTAGCCGGTTGTGGGTCTTGATTAAAAACGGTTGTTGTGGGTACCAATTTGAAAACGTGAGAAATGAGTTCGGGTTTTTGTATTGTCTTGAGGACATCATCAATTCATAAATGGGTTAAAAACCGGGTTGTTTGGATCCATAGTGTGTAGAATTTTTTTGAATATACGAGAGTTGAAATTTTTGAAGATTTTGAGAGAGATTATTTTGTGTTTTTGGTTGTATGTTGAATGGGTTTATATAGAGTTTATTATTATTTTTTTTGGATTCAACTATCATATAGTCATTAGACCACTCCTATCCATGAAAAATTACCTCGATTGTTCGGAAAAAACTAGAAAAAAGGAAAATTTACTCTAAAACCCCCAACCAAGTTGCCCCACCAACCATTGGTTGGTTATTATATTAAACAAGATTTTCTATGCCACATGTATTTTTTTGATTGGTTATTTTTTTAGATTAGGTTGGTTGTAAATGAGAGTGAAAAAATTAAGTTTGATTGATTGTATATATCAAAGAGAGATAAATTAATATTTTATAAAATAGTTTTAGTTGATTGGTCGCGTATGAAAATGGTCTTAGATTTTTCTTTCCTTCACACGTTCATCAGTCACACCGCGCCCGGTCATTACACATTATCCAAGAGTTTTCAAGCACAATTATTTATTTGAACGTAAACTTGTTTTACACGTCCGCTTGTTGTTTATCTTAATTTTGGCTGAACAAAAAAACACAATTAATGCTATAAACGATACCTAAATGAGACGTATTAATTTTTTTTTTGACAGCTAAACGAGTCCTCAGACCCAACAATCCACGCGCTGCGACCACAGACCTCTACCAACCCCCGAAAACATTTAAAGCCGGGCGTTGACGAGTGCCGAATCGAGGAACCACCACACCATTTAGGAGAAAACTCACACTGAGAAAACCCCTAGCTCACCCAGAACATTTTTTGCTTCAGGCGATACTCGAACCCTAGACCTCCCATTGCTGGTGGTCAAGGAGGTAGGCAATAAGCCCAATGATATGAGACGTATTAATTAATCAAGATTCATACATAAATTATCCATAATATTACTTAATTAATAAATAAAGGTTTCCATAAAATTTGTCACATTTTTAGAGCATCTTTATTTTTTTTCTCGACTCTCTTTCCTATTAAATATATATCCTATATTAAATATTAAATATGCTTTTCACATATTTTAAATTAAAAATTAGATTTTTTAATACATTAAAAATATTTTAATATTAAAAAACACTTTTTTAAAAAAAACAAATTATTATAAAATATAGAATTTTTAACAATAATTTTACAAAACGAAATATGTAAAGAAACAAACTTTGAAGCTATTAGTATTTAAAAAAACAATATAATTATTTTCTGATTTAATCTATGAACTTGTATTTCATCATATTTTATATTAAAAAAATCATCTTATATAGTTTAAATTTTTATTGTTAACTATTAATTAATGATATTTTTTTATTCATCTCGTATAATACACGAGTTATTAACCTAGTTGTATAATAAACTCATCTTCTAATTAAGTTTTTTTAATAAAAATATTATCCTCCTCTTAGTTGTAAACTATTATCAGCTATACTTCAATGCTTGAATTTGACAAATCTTGCAATTAAGTAACAATACAAAAGCAAGGTAAGGAATTAAGGATCAATATTTTAGATTTATTATGAACGACAAATCTAAAAATGTCAAAAAAAGACTCGCCTTGCATGTAGTGTAGAATTGTTTACTTTTTATTCCTTTCTAAATTTAGTTTCAAACAAGTTGGTTTTTAATATTTTTTTTAATGTTTCCACCAATGTTTTAAAACCGGTTCGAATCGGCCGGTTCAACCGGATGCCACTTACTAATCCGGTACGAAACACTCCGTTATTATGCAAGTTCCTTCAATCGATTGTGCCGCTGGTTTAATCCGGCTTTACCGGTAAAACCGGTATTTTCGGTTCCAAAAAAACACAAAATTGAGGCTTTTAAGCGATTTTCGGCTTTTAAACGATCATGAACTGGATGTGTTTAACACGCCAATTTCATAATCATATTATGCACTTTTATTTAAAAAAAATTATTAGAATATTAGTACTTTTAGATTGTTTTTGATGAATTTGAGTACATTTTGAATTGTTTTTGAGTGAATTTGTATAATTTTTGGAAACTTATTTGAGTATAAGTTGTACTTCTATAAAATTTTATGGTTAATTTGTGTGTCCGGTTAAACTGTTCGAAACAACCTGATTCAACCGGTTGAACCATTTTTTAGGCAAATCTGGTGCAAATAAAATACCAGTTTTTAAAACATTGTTTTCCACTATAGTATATTCTTTTTTTGCTATAAATTTCAAAATCCTTCGTTATGATATCTAATATAAATCATAAATATTTCCTTTTTCAGAGAATATATTCTTCTCAAAATGAACACATGCTGATTTTCTCCGTCGTTAAATAATATTATTATAACTACATTTAAAAACATTAAATTTAGATTAAATTATGATATGATCCTGTTTTGCTAGTATTTCACTCTTGATTCTTAGATTTGATAAATTATCCATATGTTCCCAAACTTTAGACATTTTAACACATATATTCTTTAAGTCACCAAATTACTCTCATATAGTTGACCAAATTACTCTCACATAAGGACTATATGTGTTACACGTGTTTAAAATTTGAGATTATATATGTAATTTATGTAACATGGGAATCAAGAGTCATAAACCAAGGGGTAATTTACTCTTTAATTTAAGTATAATAATGGATTTTTATTATAAGAATTTAATACGAAATTTGTTACTGAATTGCTCAAGATAGCGTTTTATAACATTAAAGGATTGTTATTTAATTTTTTTTATTAAGTTCATTTCGATCTTTCTAACATAATAGGCTAATAGCAATAGTAGAGTCATGAAACAGGATTGATAGAAATGGAGAATCTCATATGGTTCTTGAATATGTTAATTCAAGATTCTTTTTACTATATTTTTGGAAGTATCAAAACATCAAATATTAAGTTCAAATCTTAAGTTTTTATCAGCTGCTACATATACATATACATATACATATACATATACATATACATATACATATATGTGTATGATGTGTGTGTATATATGCATCAAAATTTGATCATCATCATTCACATCCACCCAAAAAAAATTCTAACGCAAAAGAAAGATGATGGTAATTTGTTATTTTAATTTTCTGATTATATAAAATAATAGTATTGTTATTTATTTATGATGAAAATGTATGTAACATCATATCAATCAATCTCAGGATCAAGAAAAAGGGTTGTTCATTATGCCGTTTTTGTTGTTATGCTTTCTACAACGAAGTTTTGCTGGTAATTATAATGTAATGCAATTTGGTGCCAAGGGTGATGGTAAAACCGACGATACGAAGGTACTTTTCTACACGCATCAACTTCATACACATTTCATGTCTTAATTAATTAATAATATGTATATATGACTATATTAATTAATAATAATTTATATATACACACACACATATATAGGAGAAAGATGGAAAACTCTTCCTTATTGTGAAAACAATTCAAAAATCATGTAAAAAACGTTTTTTATATGGTTTCACAAAATATTTTCTTAATAAAAAATCCACTCGGCGTTTTTTTTTATTTTTATAAAAATGTGCCAAATAATGTTAAAAACATGTAAAAAATAAAAAAAACGTTTTTATACATAATTTTTACATGTTTTTCATGATTTTTACGCTAAGCAGGTCAGGTGTTTTCAAATTACACACACACATGAGTTTGTATCATGTGAAAACCTGATTTTATCATGTATTAAATATTTTTATAATATTAACATTAATAGAAGCAAATTTGATGGTTTTAAATATATTTTGGACACAGAATTTGTTAAAAAGTATTTGAAATATAAACTGGTCATTTTGATCTCCAACTTTTGTACACAACCTAGGCGTTTGAAAGAGCTTGGGAAGAGGTATGTAATGATGTTGGGCCAAGTTCAAGGTTGACCATACCATTATTCAACACTTTCTTAGTGGGCCCAATTAACTTCCAAGGCCCATGCAAACCTCCCCTTATCCATTTGCAGGTAACCCTTCAATTCCTCTACGGCTCTACCTTTTATGTTTCAGTTTAACTTAATTATAATTATGTGGAAACTCAACATGACATGTTGATATCAAAACATATAAACCTTAGCATATTAAATATGATGAAGTTAAGTATATGAATCAGGGCCGTATCTGAAAGATTCGGTGCCCTGAGCGAACCAAAAAATGGTCCCCTCTAATCCTCTATGCGCGTGTGTGGTAATTCGTTTGTAAATAAATTTGAAGTGGTAATTTGTTTGGAACTAAATTTGAAGTGAGTTAATTTGATTTTGTGTTTTTTTACCTAATTTTAAAATTGTAATGAGTTATTGGGTCAAATGTTTAAGAAACAAATTCTTCATTTAATTTTTATAAAATTCGTAAATAATAAGTGTTTGTTGTAAAATCTTCCTAAACTAATAAAGGAGTATATTTAGGGGACACTTGTCAATTTTTTAGCATTCCAAAATTTTCATTTTCCCGCTTATTACTTTACCCAAAACTAATTTTTACATATATCATTTTATACTCAATTAAAAACCCCTTATTTTAGGTTTTCAATAAATTAAACACAAACCCTAATTCTTGTATTAAGTGATTTTTTTACTTGTACGATTTTTCTTTCTAAAATATTATCTCATTTTTGATTACATATACATTTAAAAATTTTATGTTTTCTTACTGCCGTACCCGTGTAATACACGGGATTCTACGCTAGTAAATTAATATATGTATACACACACAAATTTTTTTTAAAAAAATAGGGCCTCCTAAAAATGGGCACTGTAGGGTCGCATTTTTCGTATTTGCTCTAAGACCCCTATGATATGAGTATATTGTTAAATTATATTTTAATAATAATAAACGAGAAAATGAAAATCAGGTTGACCGATTATGAAATCACTGATCACAAGAACAAATAAATTCGTAAATTAACTATTTATATATGTGGTTTAATCTAAATCAACTTCAACTTATTCTAATAAAATGCGTAATTATAGTCAAAATAGTAAATAAAAATCCAAACATCTTATCTTATCTTATCTTACTATTGTAATAAATAAACATTTTTTTTGCCACATGTAAATATATTAGACTACTCTTGCCACATGTCATTTTTTACACTCTTATTCATTATCTCTCAAATTAAATGACAGTCATTATTATATTATCTAATTTATTAAATAACTAGGTTATAAACCCATGTATTACATGAGATTAGGTACAAAAAATTATACAATTAAAATATATTAATAATAAATAATTACATAAGCTACTATATAAGAATACATTTCATATTAAAAATGCCAACTATAAATCTCTAGAACTTTGTCTAGTATACAACATTGAACGTATTTTTAGTAATATTATCATCTTTATTTAAAAGTATTAGACCATCGTTACTTTTAACTATGAATAAACAATGTATAGTTAACCGTGTCAAAAAACTTGTTATTAAATCAAGATCATACAATTATCTTAATTTACACTTCATATCAGAGTTGTCTTTCTTCTTATCTCAATTTAAAAAAAAAATCATCATTTTTGTTCAAATGTGAGATTGGAGGTTTTTTCACAATGATAATTTAACTTAATTAATTTACCTCATTTAAAGTATAAATTAATTATATTGATTAAATGAAATTAAATTTTAAAATTTCTAGAATTAAGATAGTATTGACATGTGGCACATATATGATGTGGATAGCCTAAAATAATGACATGTGGCCAAATTGTTACTCTTTTATTAAGTAGTATAGATATAGATTATAAATTTAATGACTAATTACAATATATATTTTATTCACATAATATAAATTAGTTTTAATAAATTAAAAAAAATCTTATTTAATCAAAAAACATAATTAAAAAAGTTTACAAAACATGATTTTTTTTCTATACAATAGTTTTTTTTTAAAATAACTATTCTAAAATTTGTAGTTTTAGCAAAAATGAAAGTTTTGTAAACATAAGTTTTCTTATAAATAATTTTTTTAAAATTTTTTTCATCATTTCAATTTTCAACCCGTGAAACACACGGGATTTAACCTAGTATATAATATTTGATTATAGAGATAGAAAGAGAAAAAAAAAGAAAAGAAAAGGAGGTGTATGTATTTAATTGTATCACAAGATAAGTAATAATAAAAATAATAATTAATTAAAAGACGTAGTGGCATGCAATGTTTTAAAAACCGGTTCGAACCGGCCGGTTCAACCGGTTGCCAGTTACTAAACCGGTACGAAACACTCCGGTATTATGCAGGTTCCTTCGATCGATTGTGCCGCCGGTATAATCCGGTTTTACCGGTAAAACCGGTATTTCCGGTTTAAAAAAAACACAAAATTTCAGCTTTTAAGCGATTTTTGGCTTTTAAGCGATCGTGAACTTGATGCGTTTAACACGCCAATGTCATAGTCCTATTATGCACTTTTATTTAAAAAAAATATTAGAATTTGAGTACTTTTAAATTGTTTGGATGAATTTGAGTACTTTTTGAATTGTTTTTGGATGAATTTGTATACTTTTTGTAAATTTATTTGAGTATAAGTTGTAATTTATATAATTCTATGGTTAATTAGTGTGTCCGGTTGAACCATCCGGTACAATCCGGTTCAACCGGTTGAACCATTTTTTAAGCAAATCCGGTACACATAAAATACCGGTTTTTAAAACATTGGTGGCATGCACCAGATACTTGGCACAATCATTGCTCCCCGAAACCCCGGTTCATGGAACGGTTGTGAAACCGGAGCTTGGCTGTTATTTTACAATGTCAACGGTCTACTTGTCGACGGTGGTGGTTTGATCAACGGTCGTGGCAAAGCTTGGTGGACCAAACCTTCATCCCACGTACGTAACCAAATTTATCTCCAATATAATATATATTAATTTTCTTGATTAACTAAAAATATTAAACATATCAAGGACTTCAATTTCAAATAATTAACAAAATCGCTAGATATATATATACATACATAGGGCATGTAAGTATACATAACTCACTAAATATGTAATAACTCAAAATAACATATTAAGATCAAGTCAAATTTTTTATTTTTTTTAAATCATTGTAAACACATATAAAACACTTTCTTATTTTATGATTTGCGTAAATTTATCACCGTTCGAAAGTTAACACCGTTGCAAATTTTGGGTCAACAACACTTACAGTGTTGTAAGTTAAAAACTTACAACGGTGTTAACTCTCAAAAGGTGATATATGTACACAAACTCATAAAATAAAAAAGTGTTTTAAATATGTTTACAATGATGTTAAAAAAACTAAATATTTGACTTGATCTTGAGGGGTTATTGCATATTTAGTGGTTATTTTTTATCCTTCCCCTATATATATGTGTGTGTGTGTGTGTGTGTGTGTGTGTGTATGTACATATGTACATGTATAGGGGAATGATCAATTGTTAACCCTTCCTTACTGCGATAACCGAATAACTACATCTTATTACTTTAGGGCTTACATTAAAGTATATCTAAAGGTATAGATTTTTTCTTTTTTTTCAATTAATGTAATTAATGTGGGTCTCATTTACATTAATTATAAAAGAAGAAAAACCTACACATTTATATTTATTTTAATGTGTGCCCCAAATTAATAAGATGTATTTATTCGGTTATCGCAATAAGTAATGATTAACAATTGAACCCTTCTCTACACACATACACACATACACACATACACACATACATACATACGACTAATTTATTAATTATGATTTTTGCAGATTAAAGAAGAATTCAAATGTGACGTACCACCAACGGTAAGATGCTTGGTAATCATAGATTCATATCGAAGAAGAAATTAAACATACATACATACATAATATTGAAAGGGATTGGTTATTCACACCCTACCTTTTTTAATTCAACACCCCCACCGACCCTATACGCCTCGTATAGGTCTATACGTGGCGTATAGCCCTGCGTATAGATGTATACTCTACGTATAGGTCCTCAATCATTGGCACTGACACCCAATGATTGGTCACGTATAGAGCCGCGTATAGGACCTATACGTGTATAGGTCTATACACCTCGTATAAGCCCCCAATCATTGATACTAACAAATTTTGACACCTAATGATTGCCTCCTATACGCCTCGTATAGACCTATACAAGGCGTATAGAGAGTGTGAGGTGGATAGGGTGGGTGTGAATAACACAACCCTATTGAAAATAACATGTGATGTATTTATGTGATTTTAGGCATTACATTTTGAAAGTTGCAGTGGGCTTCGACTTAGAAAACTTAAGCATCGCAATAGCCCAAGAAATCACATTGGGCTTTCCAGATGCAGTTATTCAAGTCTTTCATATTTAGACATATCTGCTCCTGCAAACAGCCCCAACACTGATGGCATCGATATATCACTTTCAACACAAATACGACTTCATCATTTAAACATCAAAACTGGTATATATATTTATATAAAATTTTATTTAATTACCTAAATTTATGATTAATTAACAATTAACAGTCCTACGTGATATGATATGATATGATATGATATGATGGATGAGGTTTAATTTTATATAATTTAATTTAATTGCTGCGTACAAACAAACAATAGGCGACGATTGTATAGCTCTAAGCAATGGATCCTCTCAAATCAATATTACACGCGTGAATTGTGGCCCAGGACATGGTATAAGGTAAACAAAATCAATCTCATCACCTGCAACTACTTTAGTTTAATTTTTAAAGTTATTTAAGTTGTTGTTGTAGGGCTGTTTTCATAATCTATTAATGATCAAGAGATATGTAGCATCTTAATCATTCAGACGTAATATTACCTTTTAACCATTAAAAGGTAGCTTGTTAATAATTATTAAAAGGCTATCAAACAACCATGTAGTTAGTTAGTTAGTTAGTTAGTTATGTAACGACATACATATATTAGCATATTTGTATTTAATTAATGGATTGATAGATGGATGAAATTTTTGTATTTTTATTTTGGGTGTACGTACTTAGTATCGGAAGTCTGGGAATGAACGGCAAATATGAGACTGTGGAAGGTATTAAAGTACGAAAATGCAGGTTTTCTGGAACTCAAAATGGAGCTAGAATCAAAACATGGCAAGTACGTACAAACTAACTAATTAGCATTTCATATATATATATATATATACACATACATATAGAGATGATTCGAATGTTAACCCTTCCTTATTACGATAACCGAATAACTATATCTTATTACTTTGGGGCTCATATTAAAGTAAACATAAATGTGTAGGTTTTTTCTTATTTTTATTAATTTAAGTGGGCCCTATATTAATTAAAAAAAAAAACCTACACCTTTAGATTTACTTTAGTATGTACCCCAAAGTAATAAGATGTAGTTATTCGGTTAACACAATAAATATGGGTTAACATTTGATCCTCTCCCTATACACATATATGTGCTAATTAATTGTTTGTAATTATATATCACGTGCGTACATATATATACGTTGTATAACGTATGTACGTATGTACAGGGAGGTTCCGGTTATGCTAGAGATATCACGTTCGAGAAAATACTTCTTCACAAAGTAAATAACCCTATTATTATCGACCAATATTATTGTCCAGATGCTTCAAAAAACTGTACTACTAATCAAAAGGTAATTAATTAAACACACCTGCCTACATATATACATAACTTGGTTATAGACCCGTGTAATACACGGGTTTACGAATAAAAAATAATCTGATTTTATGATTATGTCTTCGTGAATTTACATAATTTAAAATAATTTTATTATATCTTTTTATATTTACATGATTATATTACTACTAAAATATCAGTTATACCTTTTTAATATAGAAAAACTTTAAAGATAAAAATTTATAAATTTTTTTTTCTTAAAACACACACATATATATAACATTAAACATAGATATATTAAACATTTACACATTTAAATATTTGAATCTTATAATTATTTGTTTAAAATAACATATTACATATTTTTCAAAGATGTTTCATAAATAATTAAAGAATTGATTGATAATTTAATCATATTATTTAATAAATTAAATAAAAACATTCATATTTAATAGGAAAGAGAAGATAAAAAATCAAAATTTAATAAAAACATAGCATAAAAATATTTATTACGAGAGAGAAGAGAGAAAAAAATCTTTAAGTGGCCTAAAATGTTAACAAGTGTCATCTCAAAACCTTTATTTGTTATATTGTACAGATACTTCTTAATTTCTTTCCTTTATTATATATATTGAGATTTATCATGTGAAACCCGATCTTAGAGAGATAACCCTTAAATACTATATAGGCCTTTCATTTTAAATCTTGAAAATATATATGTGGTTTACATTAAACTATATTTTTTATTTAAATCCCACTTTTGTATTATTTTTAACGTGAATCACATGTTTATTTTCAAGATTTCAAATTGACGGCTAATACATGGTTTAAGGATTTTCTCTCTAAAATCGAGTTTTCACATGATACAATCCCTGTATATACATATGATGACACATGATTTGTGGCACGCATGCATGCAGGCATCGTCGGTGAAAGTTAGTAACATAAGTTACAAGCTATTTACAGGAACATCATCGTCTCGAACCGTGATGAATTTTGATTGCAGCAAGAGGGAGGCATGCTCTGGTATTTTGTTGAATCACATAAACATAACATCGGCTGTTGAAGGAGAAGACACAATTGCGTATTGTAAAAATGCTTATGGGACAACTTCTTTCACAACACCTCCTGCATCTTGTTTATTACACTAGCTAGCTAGGCTACCTAATTAATTGTTACTTAATTAATTAATGTTATACGCACGCATTTGTCAATATATATATATATATCTCATCATAATAATTATTTGGTAGCTTATAACTAAATTACATATATATATGGCAAATTGATATTTTATAGATGATTTTGATACGTTTAATTAATCGATATATGTACTGTACGTATAGCTAGTATATATGCTTGCCAACAAAGGTCGGTCGGTGTTGGTTACAGTGGCGAAGCTTGACCATAATCCCAGGGGGGCGAAATAATTTTTTTTTCTTCCAGGGGACGAAATAAAGATTTTTAAAAAATTTTACACTACGTATAGGAAAATTTACACTACTACACGAAAAAACAGGGGGGCGGTCGCCCCTAGTCTCAACTAAGCTATGCCATTGGTTGATTATATATATTTGACAAGGCGTTGATGTAAAAGTATTTGATCTTTTATATATATTCTAGCAGTGATGGAATTTCAACATTTCTAAAGAGATGGAAATTCACAGAAACCATAATACAAGAGTGTGAAACCAATACTAAAACAAAAAATATATATATTTCGGTTGAAAAAGTAACACTACGGATAGAAAAAAGAGGCTTGCAATGGCCCTTCCCAGCCCCTATAATCCTTCGCCTTTGCATTCTAACCAGTGTGTTTCCTCGTGTTGCGATGGGGAAACCGTCACGATTTCAAATATCAGAGCACATATACTATTCAGTATATCAAAATGCATATATTATTACTATTTAGACGAACAAATTAAACGGGAAAAAAATTATTATAAGAAGAACAAATAAATCAAAGAAAAAAAATTATTATTATTTGAATAATATTACTGTTCATATCTAATAATTCAATAATAGTAAAAAAAATAAAAATAACCTAAAACTTGTCTAATAATAATTAAAAAAAAAAACCTTTGAACAATATCACCTTGACATGCTATTTTTAGAGTAAAAAGTTAGTTCATACTTCAAACTTAATTTGAAGTGTTGGTCTCTAATCCTCCAACTTTTAAAATATTTTAGTTTTACTTTTAAGTATTAGGTTTTATTTCTAAACTTTGTTAAATATTATTTTAAGCATTTTTTATTATTTTATGTTTTAACGTAAATTTTGTTAGAAACCGAATTATATATATATATATATATATATATATATATATATAGGGGAAGGGTATTTTGAAAACCTGGTTGAGATGTGGAAACTTTGGAAACCATTTTCTAGCCTTTGATTAAATTTTTGGATGGTGGATATGAGTTTTGAAAAGTAAGATGGTTAGAATTTGATTTAAAATATTTGGTTATAGTACATTAAGGTACAAAAAGGGTAGATTGGTAATCTACCCCTTTGTACTATGTCAACTATAGAAAGGCAGAAAAGTACATTGTGTCATCCTCTTTTCACCAAATTTCAAAATCTTGCATAACTTTCTTAAAGATAACGCCATTTTTTCTTCCCCTTCAAACATAAACTCTATACTGTCATTTTTAGTTCTAGGATAATGAGAACTAATAGCAAGCTAGAAGGTTGACGACAACCCATGACGAATATGAAAAAAACCCACACCGGAGAAGAATTGTGAGGTTTTCCAGCAAAAAACCCACGGGGAACAGGATGAGAAGAATCGCCATAGTCGCGAAAAAACTCTACCAGATAAGCATCGTCGAGAAAGTGAGGAAATCTTCAACAGGTATTGTTATATTACATTTAAATCGTCTACCATAGAAACCCAAATCGAACAGATGTTTATACATCAGTCAGTTTAATAAAAATAAAAAATTAAACAAATCATGTTACTCGACTTCGTTTATTTTGCAGTTGCAATTTTTGGTTTCTAAAACTTTGATTTTCACTTGGTGATGTCGCAAGGCGTGAAGAGGTGAAAACGATAAATGATAAAATTGGTAGACGATGTGGCAGAACCAAGTTCAGATGATGATTTTGTTGGTATAAAAAACTCATTTCTAAATCTTCAAAGTGGGACTGTTACTTTAATTCTCTGGTATATATGCTTCAAGTTTTTATGTACGTTTACATGTAAATTACATTTAAGTTACTTAGTAAAATGCTTAAAATTGTAGGGAAAGTAGGTATTGTGGATGTTTTCCTCAATGGAGATGATGGTGGAAATGTGATAGATCTTTAGAGCTTTGATGACCTTCCTGCGATGATCAATAGCGTTATTTTAAATTCAAATCTCTAATCAAACTTTTCATGTGTTTGTAAATAAGGTTTCGCAAGAAACATTTTATTTGTCTTGAAACATCATTGTAACATGCTTTTGTAGTATTTCTTTAACTTATCATTATGTTAATTATGTATGCATGTGTTGTATAAATTTGAAATCACTTTGATTTTGTTGCCTAGCATGATATGATTTCAATGGATTTATGTAGAAGATGTATTTTTGAAATATTTTATTATGATAATTTATGTATTCACGTGTTATAAATTTGGAGTCACTTTGATTTTGTTACGTTTATGTAACATTTGTTGTAAAGAGATGTAACTTATATGTAACATGATTCCATTTTATTAATTTTATATGGGTAACAAATTGTTACATATAAGTTGCGTTGATGTTACATAAAAGTTACATATATATAATTTTAAATGTCTTTGAAATGTTTTCTTTTACATATATGTAAAACTGTGTTACAAATATGTTACGGTAAGATTAACTAAATTTGCATAAAAACCATTCAAAACAACGAGTTTGGTTCTTAACCTGTTCAAAAACTAGTTTTTAATAGATTTTTAGTATTCAAGTGACCTGAACCCTGAATTGTTTTATGTAACATTGTTGCATCAAGGTAAAAAGATGTTCAAAATTTTAGGACTATTTAAGTGATAAATTAACAGCGTATATGTAATGTAACATCAATGTAACACGTATATCCATGTCATAATGGTTTAGACCTGGGCGAAATTACATGATGAAACGGTGGGAACTCCGGCAGGAGACGTCGTGATGGGGATGAATCGAGACCAATGGTTGTGTGGAGAGGGGGATTCCGACTAATTATTTTACGTGGTTCAATTTTATCAATTTTGTATACGTAACCAATTGTTACATGTATGTTACGTTGACGTTACATAAAAATTACATATATGTAATTTTAACATCTCTGTAGCACATTTATCTTCCAACCAAAAAAATAATCTGATTATACTAACTTTACATATTTAATTTGCATGTAAACATAAGTTTAAGAATATTTGAGCAAAAGAAGATGTTACATAAAAATTACATATATGTAATTTTAACATCTATGTAACACATATATATTCCAACAAAAAAAAATCTAGTTATACTAAATTTAAATATGTAATTTGCATGTAAACATAAGCTTAAAAATATTTGAGCAAAAAAAGAAAACAAAAAAAAGAATACAAATTATGAAATATTGACCAAAATATAAAATTTGTAACATAATACTCTAGTTACATTAACTTTACATATGTAACAATCACGTAACATTATGAAATGTTATAGAATGTAACATTAAAAAATTAAAACAGTATAACAAGTCCGTCAAGATGTAACATAAACGTAACTTGAGTGTTAGTTTCTATAATATTGGATTATAAGTATCTGATTGTATAAAATATTACTAACCATAAAAAAATTTCGATTATACATAACATTGTTATGAAACAATATATAAATTTCGATTATACATAACATTGTTATGAAACAATACATAACTTTATTACACCTAACGTACTTATGTGTTAACACCTTTTCATGATTCAAAATTATTTCAGTTACGTATTTTTATTTGCATTATGTTACATCGAATTCACACGATTTATTATGCTAATTTATGTTTGTATATGTTCTTTAATAAATTTGAAGTCACTTTGATTTTGTTCTATTTATGTAACACTTGTTGTAGATGTATGTAACATACATGTAACATGGTTTCTTATTATTAATTTTGCAAGTAACCGACTTTCTTATTATTAATTTTGTAAGTAACCGACTGATACATAGATTTTACATAAAAGTTACATATATGTACTTTTGAATGTATTTGAAATATATTCTTTTACATATATTTAACATGATGTTACAGTATGTTACAAATAGCTACAATTAGTGTAACTACTACACTATGTTACAAATATCTACAATTAGAGTGTTTAATGATTTAACAAAACCGGTAGACATAGCATCTTCTTCTCGTTTGGAGAAAGAATATGTTGGTTTTTTGAAAATAAACAATTCTTTCTTTAGGTGATATTCTTTACATGGCAATGTATCTTGAACAATATAATCATCAAATTGGTAATTTGAAACCCATTCATCATCAAATGGACAATCGTGATAGTACACAAGTTATTATTATTTCTTTTATAATTTTTCATTATGTTAATTTATGTATGCACTTGATCCTAATTAAATTTGAAGTCACTTTGATTTTGTTATGTTTATGTAACATTTTTTGTAAAGGTATGTAACGTATACATAACATAGTTCCATTTTATTAATTTTATATAAGTAACCAGTTGTTACATATCTGTTACATAAAATTTACAAATATATAACATGGTGTTACAAATATGTTACAGTATGTGTAACTATGCATGAAAAACCAATTACCTGAATCACTGTCGGATCTTAAGTTAAAGCTGGTTTTAAATTGGTTTTAGGTTTCAAGTGACATGATACTTGTATTGTATTACGTTACATCACACTAACATTGTAAAAAAATGTTCAAACTTTTAAAAACAGTTTCAAGGATAATGTAACTGCATATATATAATGTAACATTAATTTAACACGTATATCCTGCAACAAATAAAAAAAAGAAAGAAAGATGTAAACAATCCAGTCACCATTTGAAAAGGGGGGATATTTAAAATATAACTTTTTTTGTTTTTCAATGTAAATTTGAACACCGTAACTCAATACAAAAAAATGGTGGAGAAAAAATGTGGGAAAAATAAAAAGGTTGGAAATATTTACAAATTAAACTTTTTGTTATTGAGTTTTAAATACCGTAACATTGATGTAACACGGCAACAATTATGATGTAACACGACAAATGGTGGGAAAAATAAAAGGTATGAAATATTTAACATGTTTTCAACATGCATACAATTAAAGTTACAACAAGAACTTTTAATGAATTGTAATAAGATAAAACATTTGTAAAATATCAATATAATAAAAGTTTAGCCCTGGTGAAAATTGTTCCAAAAATTTTGCAATTAGTATAAATTAATTTTTCTAATCTAATTCGATTTATCATATTAATGGTGAAAACAAAGTATTAGTTTGCAAAAAAATGTTAAAGTGTAGATATATATAGACTAAGCAATATGGGGGATGTGTTAGGTATGATAATAAATATAAACAATATCTTCGAACACCGTAAAATTGATGTAACATCGACATCGCTTATATAAAGCCAGCATGCATTTAATTTAAATAAGAACAAAAATGGTGAGAAAATCAGATGGGGGAAATATTTAAAAACTTGGAGAAAACAAATGATGGAAAAATAAAAGGTGGGAAAAATAAAAGGTATGAAATATTTAAAAAGTTAATTATTTTGTTTTTGAGCTGAAATTGAACACCGTAACTTTAATGTAACACGACAGCAATTATATAAAACAAGAAAACTATCAAAAATTTAAACTAACAAAAATTTCTGGTGGTAAAGTAAAATGGGGAATATTTAAAAATTAATTTTAATAAGAACAAAAATGGTGAGAAAATCAAAGGGAGAAAATATTTAAAAAGTTGGGGAAAACAAATGTTGGGAAAAATAAAAGGTATGAAATATTTAAAATTTAAATTATTTTGTTTTAGAGCTGAAATTGAACACCGTAACTTTGATGTAAGACGACAGCAATTATATACAACAAGCAAATTATTAAAAAAATCAAATCAAGAAATTTTTCTTGTGTGAAAAGAAAAGGAGGAATATTTAAAAATTAATTTCTTTTTATTATTATTTAAATTTGATGAGAGAGAATGCGGTTGAGTATTTTAAATGATAGTGCATAGTACAATTTAAAATATATGATTTATCTTTATGATAAAATCACACATTAAATGCTTGTGTACTAATGTATGTCAACTCAACAATATTTTTTAACTCAACAAAAAAATATGGTTTCTGCAAATGTGTGTAAAACGGGGCGAAATATTTAAAATGATGAGAAAATTAAAGGAGGGAAATATTTAAAAGGTTGGGGAAATAATTGGTGGTAAAAATATAGGTGGGAAAAATAATTGGTGGGAAATATAAAAGGTATGAAATATGTAAAAAATTAAAATCTTTTGCTTTTAAGCTGAAATTGAAGACCGTAACTTTGATGTAACAAGACAGCGATTATATACAATCAGCAAAAGACAAATTTTTTTTTGTGGAAAATGAAAGGGGGGAATATTTAAAATGTAAAATGTAAAACAGTTATATAAATCCAGTCGCCATTGGAAAATGGGGGGAATATTTAAAAAGTTAGATAAAAAAAGGTGGGAAAAAATTAAAAATTTAAATCTCGTAATTTTGAGCTGAAATTAAAAATCGTAAATTTGATGAGAATATTTAAAAAGTTAGATAAAAAAATGGTGGGAAAAGCATGTGGTAAAAAAAGTGGGAAAAAATTAGAAATTTAAATCTAGTAACTTTGAGCTAAATTTAAAAAACGTAAATTTGATGTAACAAGTAATCGGTTGTATACAATAATGAAAAGACAAAAAGATTAATATAGTAAAATTTATGGTGGGGATACAAAGGGGGAATATTTAAAAAGTTGGGAAAAACAAAATGGTGGGAAAAAAAATGTGGGAAAATTAAAGGTGGTAAAGTAAAAGGTGGAAATAAAAGGTATTAAATGTTAAAAAATGAGAATCTTTAGTTTTTTATTAGATATAAAATAACGTAAATTAGATGTAACACGACTGCCAGTAATATTATGTAAATAAAAGACAAAAATATTCATGTGGGGGGGAAATGTGGTGGGAAATGGAAGGGGGGAATTTAAACAAAAATTATTTTGTTTATTATTTTAATTTGATGAGAGAGAAGGTGGTAAATTAATAAAATAGTAGGTGATAGTACAAATGGAGTAAAAGACATTTGTGCCCTTCTATTAAATAATTATAGGTAAAAGAAATAATGAGGTGGCAAATTGTGGACCAAGTATTGGGTTTGCAAAGTTTCTTTAGCTCACATGGGTTTCTATAATATACATGCCCTATATATATATATATATATATATATATATATATATATATATATTAAAACCCATGACAAATGAATAGTAGATATATATGTATTTTACTAAATAGTAAAAATAATGGTTATTATTATTATTATTATTATTTTATATATATATAAATATATTATATGAAAAGGAGTATTATACTTAATAGTATATGTATAAGTATTATATTAAATAGTATTTATATAATGAAAAAAGCGTGGTTCTTTCAATTTTGGTCAAATTGTGAATAGTAAATATTATATATACACATACACACACATATATATGTATATAAATTAAAAACCATGAAAAAAGAACAGTGTTACCGCCTTTTTGATTCACTTACGAATTAGAAAGCCATGAAAAGTAAAATAGTTCAGTCTTTTTTTCCCATAAAATTGAATACGAAGTATCTTAAACCATCAGAAGTCTTTTTTAGCTTTGAGAAGTAGTAAACAGATATGAGAGCCTTATATTTGAGAGATTTGTTTAAAGATTTGAGTTTCTATTAAATTTGAAAAATTTGATTACAGATTTTGGTTTTTGTTTTAATTCAATCAATTGGTTGCTGGTGAGAAGGATTTTGTGAGTAATTTTTTCTATTATTTTGTAACTTATTTGTGTGGATTTTTGTATATTGTTATATAACTTATATTTCAACAAATAATATATAATACACATTCTCAGAAGTGTACTGTGATAATTCGCCGCAACGCGCGAGGTGATAAAAACTAGTTAGATACAATATAATATATTTACATTCAATAATATAAATTCAAATGTTGGAGCGACGACTTAGAGGTGGAAAAAAAACCCGGAACCTGAACCGGTGGGTACTGGCAGCTCCAGATTCTCAGATAAATCGAACCAAAACCGGCCAAAACCTTAACAAGAACCGGTTAAAAATCGGTTGGAACCGGTCAAAAACCGGAACCGATTATTGACTTTGTTAATTGAAACCGGTTAAAAAAAACCCGGTTTGCCCACCTAGGCGGCGTAGTGAGATTATTGGTTGCCACTTAATTTCAGGTGTCCACTCTTAAGCGTCTCTTGTTTTCTGTGATTTTGATTTTCGATCAGGCATGTCCTATTAATTAGCAACGTTCTTTCTTATGGCTTGTTTGTAGATTTCGTTTTGTGTTTTTCTTTTAGCTGCCACTACAATAAAACCAATATGATATGTCGACCCTTTCCTGCTAATAACAACGAGTGGTCACCGGCTTAAAGGGCCTTCTTTTTTAATTTTTTGTAATCTTTCCTGATCAACAACTGGTCATCGTTATAGAAAAAACCGGCAAACACAAACACTAGCTCGAGTTTCACTATTGGGCTCCCATGATCTCAAAATCTTGTCCCGACAACACGTCATCGGCATAGTGTATATTTATTTGTTTTTTGTTTTTTTACTTGTCTCCTTGCAATTAATTTATATGTCTATAGCAGGTTTTTATAATGTTTTAAAAAACTAAAGAAACACTAAAATTAAAAAAATATATATATTTTAGTTAAACTTTTGCCTACGACATATCGTCGGTATAAATCGACCTCATTCTTATATAAAAAATTTAGTGTTTTTAAATATTTTACTTTTGACGACGACAGGTTGTCGGCCTAGAGATTATAAATATATTTTTTTATTTATTTTAAAAGTTTGAAAAATGTATTGCGACTACTTTTAACGACCATATGTTGTTGGTTAAAAGGCCCTATACCGATGAACTTTCAGCTAACAACATAAAAGCCTGTAGCATCGAAGCTATGGCAATGGAATAAGTGGCGACGACATGTCATCAGGATAACCTATGGTGACGACATATCGTTGAGATAGGGTGACGTATTAGAACAGTTTTCCTCTAGTGTGGATTAATAATTTATTGTTGGTTTATTGTGAGCAGTGGCAGAGGTTTTTAGGGGCCCGGGGTGCGACAATTACATTAGAGGATTACGTCATCCTTGACTAAAAGCTCATGTTATTGTGCTTGAAATCCATGTTACTAGAACGATTGTGATTATCACGATTTGAAAGTACACGAACAAGCGTGAACGTGGGCAAAAACGGTGCGAGAAACGAAGTTTCCGATTACCCGAAATCGTAAAACGAAGAAAAATTCAAAGATATTGCACTCCGGAACTCGTCGCGCTACGCCAAGGCCATTTTGGGGTTCCTTGGCGGTACGCGATGAGTCCAAAATATCTAAAGGACTTCGGATTTCTTCGTGGTACACCAAGAGTTCTTCAGCTCCTCTTGGCGGTACGTGACGGCTATAGCGGTTTAAAGGATCAGATTTCCATATCAGATTGCATGCAACATATTATTTTTCTTCATTTTCGAACTTCAACTCCACCATACACGCATCAGATCAAATTTGCAGCTTCAAATATCAGTTCCGAAGCCCTCCAAACGTCAAGATCGTGTACGTTCCTCAAAAAATCCGGATTCTTCCCCCAACTAACGAAGAGATCTTCGCGGAATTGCCACATATGAAATTGAGCATAGGGAATGTTTCTACAAGTCCTGATCATCGTTTGTATCCGAGAAATCCGTCCGATAGGGTAACGATTCGTTTTATCTTACTAGTTTGATAATGGTTAGATTGGATCTTGTTTTTGAACGTAATGCAATAGTTATGATTGTTGATTCTTGCCTAGATGGTAGCTATGAATGATTAGAAACGAATAACTTGATATGTTAACGGTTAAACCCTTGTTTTGATCCGTTGTAATGCCTGGTTATCATGAAACTCTATCTTAGATTATAATGGTTTAAACCATTTGATTGTAACAATGCTTGTAATTGTTTTGATCATCCATTGAAATGCTAGGTTAAATCCAAGTGTTTCAAACGAATAACAAGCATTAAGATAATCATTGGAATAACGATATGATGTTTATAATAACAGTCAGATTAATACAATGAACATGGTTATTAAACCTATTCTAATGTCATATTCTTATGTTTCATGATATCTGGGTAATCAGTAACAAGGATTAACTATTCCTAAGCCATAAATCCATCTAGAAACTGTTTCAGTAAGATAATCAGCAATAATACCTATTTGTTGATTACGCATACCGAATTGCCTTTTCGCAGATTTTCGCAATTTGACTTATCGAACTTAGGGATTCTTTGATTTTGTTATGTTATCACTTGTTTCACTTCAATTCATCATATAATTGATATTAATTTATTTTTGGACCCTTGAATTTAGTTTTTGGTCATTGATACAGAAATTTCACAAATTCGGCAATTCTGCGTAATGTCATTTGTGATTTGTTTCATCCTGTAATTTCCGTACATATATACACAGATTCATATGTATATACATATTCAATCATGATGTAATTAATTAAAATGTTAATTCATTAATATAGGAAATTACCTCGCAGTAAAAAATGAAATGTCACACATTTTTCTAGTCAGAAGTCTCGATACAGTAGTTTTCGGTCGAAAAATTTTATAGGTATTGTGCCCGACTCCTTTAGTTTTCTTCATAAAATTCCTTGGCCCTCCTTTAGATTTTTAAAAAAATAATAAAGTTGAATTAATTTTGTTAGGGGTGTAAATGAGCCGATCTGATCCGGAGCTCGCTAAGGCTCGAGCTCGGCTCGTTAGAAAAATTTTAGGCACGAGCTCGGCTCGTTTAGATTTTAATTATTTAATTTATTTACTTTAATTACTAATTTAAATATATTTATAATTATATTTTCCAAATTTAACATAAAATACTTGATTTAAATATGTTTATCATAATTTTATCTACAAAAATAATTAATTTTATAAATAAACACTTAATATAATAAATAAAAGTTATATAAACAAAAACCTTGTTAAGGCTCGCGAGCCGACGCGAGCTCGATATGTAAAGCTCGAGCTCGGGCTCGATAACTAAACGAGCTACATTTTTGGGCTCGGGCTCGGGCTCAGGCTCGGGCTCGTCAAAGCTTGGTTCGTTCGAGCTTTTTACCGATCCGATCGCAAGTATTTCACAAGCTGCCTTGATTCGTTTACACCCCTAAATATTGTAAGTTTAACATAACTTTAAGGGTTTACAGTGTCAGTTGTTGTCTTATTCATTCGCTTATCTTGAGTTTAAAATTTGTTTTGAGCCTTAAAAATTAAAATGAGCCTTAAAAATTAAAATGAGCCTTAACTATTGAACATTACATATTTTAAGAATCGTCTTCTCAAAGGAAATTGCTGAGAAAAATAAATTGCTGAGAAGTTTGATTTGGATTGTATAATCAATGTGTTCAAAGAGCTTAAAGGTCGTCGCGCTGAATTGTGATTCTTCTTCCGAGTACTCACCTTTCCATCTTAAACATTTATGTCTTGTTTGATGCAAACATACATATTTTTTTGACTGGAACAAATATTTGATATTTTAAACTTTAAATTGTTTGACCCGACCTGAATTATCATGTCGATCCGAATTTTTAGCCCGAAACATAGCGATAAGGAAAAAAGTTTTGCCCCATGACTTTCGGCCCTTTCGGACATATTTTTCAACCTCCGCCACTGATTGCGAGTTCTTTGGTTTGGTGTCGGTTGTATACTTGTAGCTGCTTTCTCAAGTTCTTATTTTTGCCTTTTTTTATTCTTCACACATGATGGATTCCATTTGTGTTTATAGTTAAAATAATTTTATTTGTTACTGATTGTTTGATCATCTGTTTGCATTTTATTAATTCGCTGTCGTTTTATGTAGATATTGTTGGTATGAAATTTTAATTTATGCTCTACATGGTAATTTCTTTCTATTTTTGGTCATTGGCATTATTGTTCTTTCTTATTTATATGAGTGGCCATTATTATATATATTAAAATCCATGAAAATGAATAGTGTACTTTATGAAGTTTAAAATTTTGATACAATATAATTTTTTGGATTTTTAAGTTTTGCCACAAATGAAAATTTTTTGAACGGCGACAATCCTACATATCACGTATGTTGTCTTAACAGGGCCCCCCGGGCAGAGGCAAGACGCGGCCACACCAGATGCGTGAGAACCCCTGGAATGGGTAAACCCTCACCCCGATTGGTTCAGAACTCAAGATTAAGCTCAAGATTCTTCCCTCACATGGATGTCTTTTAAATTGCCCCTGACATGGCTTGAACCCATGACCTCTCGGTCACAAGGTGAAATCCTAACCAGTAGGCTGAATTCACAGGACTGCAACAAATGAAATAATCAAGTAGAAATGCACATGGAACATTTTACATTATGGCAATGTATGCAAAAAAGGGTCACATATGAATTAATAAATAGGTATGATATGAAACATATGCTATCATGGCATTGTACGGAGGAGAAAATTTCATCATAAACTTCATTTTTATTTGCTTTTACTAGATTTGGAGAAAGAAAAGAAAGAAAAAACCCTAATTGTGTTATCTGCTATTTGGAACATGATTTCATTTTCATTACGTAATTTACTTGTAAACTCTTGAAACATACTTGATTATTTCAACTTCTTTAAAATGCACGCTACCAAAGATGTGATTATGAAAGGAAAAGACTTTACAAAAGCTAAGACGATTTTCAACAATAAATGTTAAAATGATCTCAAATGTTTGTGAATTTGTCAACCGATTTGTCAAAAACTCCCTTTTCAGTGCGCTTACAAACGAAAGAACTACTATTTTAGTTCCGTATGAAAAAAAGCATTTGTTGTTTAGTAGTCTAGCGCCGCAACGCGCGCGGGATTAACACTAGTTTCATATTATTGTTTATTGTCATGTCACGGCTTGAAATTGCATATATATATATATAATGTTCTAATACTAACCCTCTATTACGGCAATAACCCATTAACTTTGCCAAAAAATAGCCGAATCTTGAATTTTTTTTAAACATCATTGTAACACAATTTGAACACCATGTTCTTTTATGAGTTTGGGCTAATTCATTACCGTTTGGGATCTTACAGTACTGTAGGTGTTTAAATATTTAAAACTTACAGTACTGTAGCAAAAAACTTACAACGATGATATTTTTTAAACGGTGATGAATTAGCCCAAACTCAAAAAAGAACATGGTGTTCTAATTGTGTTACAATGATGTTCAAAAAAAAAAAATTCAAGATTCGGCTTCGTTTTGGCAAAGTTAATGGGTTATCGCCGTAAGAGTGGGTTATTATTTGATCCCAATCCTATATATATATATATATATATATATATAGGGGAAAGATCAAATAAAAAGTCTTTTTTGCATAAGAAGGCTAAAAAGGATTTTTAAAACCTTCAAAACCGACCCAAACGAACTCCGATTGAACTCATTTCAATGGCATTGGAATCGTCTCATCGAATCCTACAATATTAGCTTTTAGGTTTTAGCTTTAACAAGTAGTTTTAGAATTTAGATTTTAGGGCTTGATTTTTAGCTTTTATGTTTTATCTTTATGTTTAAGGTTTGTTTTTAAAGTTTTGATTTTAGTATTTGGGTTTATTGTTTATGATTTAAGGTTTGGGTTTTAGGGTTCGATAAAACGGTTCCAATGGCACAAAAATGAATTCAATCGGAGTGTGTTTGGTTTGGTTTTCGAGTTTTTAAAAATCCTTCTTAGCCTTCTTAGGCAAAATAGACTTTTTAGGGGAACCTTCCCCTATATATATATATATATATATATATATATAGATGTGAGATTGATTACAAGAAATTCGATCACAGTATATGGGTCAAATCGATGTCAAACATAGACTAAAGTAGCATGGTATACTTGAAAGAGTTATGTTATTCTCACATCTATGCCACGCCCTTCACACCTTTCATACGTCTCGTATAGGCAGTGGTGGATTTAGGAATTTATTTCAGTGGGTTTACTATGTTAAAACATTTCAATTAGATAAAACAAGGTAAAAAAAATATCCGGGTCGGAAAATATAAATACGATAGTAGTTACGAATTTAGAAAAAGAAAACATACCTATAATTGCTCCCTTCGTGGTTTCATCTTTTGAAAACGTTGCATCACATCTTCGACTGAAACTTGTTGTAAGAACCCTCTTTCAATATAAGAAATGCAAGCATCATTTAAGTAGCCATCACGCATTCTATTACGCAAATCCTTCTTCAAATGTTCCATAGATGAAAAACATCATTCAACGCTTGCTGTTGCAACGGTAAAACTAGTGATAACTTTATTAAATGATAAGCCAACGGATAAGTAATATGATTTCTTGTTTCAACCATGCATTTGGCAAGTTCACTTACCCCAATCAAGTTATCAAACCGCGTATCATTTTTCACATTAGAAATGCAGTGAACGAGTTCGAGCGTAAGTTTGTCTTTTTTAGCATCATCAATCATACGGATACATCTCGTACAACTTTAACAAGTTAAGATCATTAAAAGCACTAAAATTACCGTATGGGCTCAAAGAACTCATGCACGCAAGCAAATCGGTGGTTACCTCGCTAAAACGGTTGCCAAACTCTTGAATTTGCATATCGAGAACCGTATTGAAATTATTAACCACATAATGGTGACGATTGGTGATGTTAGTCTTCCTTCTTTTATGTTTTGGGTTAACGTATATACTCTTCTTCCATGTTAACCTCTTCAATCTCATGTTCATCATAAAATGAGGTTACATCTTTCAAAAGTGAATCAAAACCTTCAAGTCGATACGCTTGTAATTTTTCTTTAGTTGACCTAATTAATCCGACGGCATTCAATATGTCTTGATTCTTCCTTTGAAGAGCTTCGGACAAATGGTTAGTAACTCCCAAGATGTGTTTCATTAAATGTAAATAAAATACAAAATTAAAAGTTTTCATGTATAGTTGAGGTCCATTTGCTTGACTTTGGTGAGCACTATCAACTGCAGAAGTTTCTATATATTCAAGCACATCAATAGCAACAGGATATTAAGCTTTCAAACTGAGAAGTGTTTTTCCGTGGGAACTCCAACGTGTATCTCCAACGTGGGAACTCCAGCTCTTGCAAGTGATTGTTCTTGATTCTTTCCATGATCTGTTTCAAATTCTAGATCCAATTCTAATCTTACTCTTTGCCTTTCTTTCATCAAATCTATTCGTCTGCAAGATGCAATAACAACATTTGTTAAATCTAATATTTCTTTAAAAAATTTAAAGATTTCATGATGTTTTGTTGCAAGAGCCACCACAACAAGTTGAAGTTGATGAGCAAAACAATGAACAATATATGCAAAAGAATTTTCTTTCAAAATCAAAGCCTTTAAACCATTAAACTCATCAGACATGTTACTTGCACGATCATATCCTTGACCTCTAATTCTATCCAAACTCAAACCGTAGCGAGCGAATAATTCATCAATTGCATATTTAAGTGATATTGTAGTTGTTTCCATAACATGAACAAGACCAATAAATTGCTCCTTCACAAATCCAAACTTATCAACAAATCTTAAAACTACAGCCATCTGCTCCTTCTTAGAGATATCCCTTGATTCGTCTACTTATATGAAAAAACATCATCACCAAGTTCTTCAAATATCTTCTTTAATACCTCCTATGCAAAACAGTTACATATATCTTTTTGGATTCAAGGGGACTGCCGGCACAGGGACGCGGTATTGTTGCCGCTGGCGGAAGAACGAGAGAAGGGGTGCACAGTGCCGACGTGCCGTTCTAGGGAGAAGGGAGGAGTCGGGAGTAGAGCGAGCGTGAGCCGTGAGTTTTAGATTTAAAACCCTAGTTCCATTTAATATCTTGAACAAGATAAAAAAAATTCTTGGAAAAAGATTTTAAAAAAATTATGGGAAAAAAATCTATACGAGATTTGAACCCTTGACCTCTAGGATAAATTTCGGATTCCTTACCACTAGACTACATGTTAAATGATATAGCTTGGATTCACTTCAAAAATATTGTTGGGTTCACCCTATTATTTATCCCTTTCGATTTTTTTTCCTATAGACGATTCGAATCGTGGTGGGTTCCCGTGAACCCACGGGACACTATGTAGATCCGCCTCTGCGTATAGACATATATGAGACACATAAGCCTATATAAGATGTATAAGAGGCAATCATTGGTTATCAGAAATTCGCAGTGTCAATGATTAAACTCTTATACACCTTGTAGAAGACCTATATGAGTCCTATACGAGACTAATCATTGTTAAGTGAGTGGATGTCAGAGAAGGACATATGCCTTGTATAGGTGTATACGAGACATCATATAGTGCAAGGGGTATATATATAATACCTTTTATGTATTAATATTTTAAGAATAAATAAATTATTGTAGATACCGGCCATCTTCAGGTGGTGTCTCCTAATATTTAAACATGATTTTTCATGATCCAAGATTATTTTTTCTTTAAAATAAATGGCCGTCTTTTTGGAAGAAAGAAAAAAAAAGCTGCAATATTATTAATTTAATTAAGGTGATCAAAATTAAAGATTTGAAACTTGAAAGAGGAGAATACTTGTGAAGGAGAAATATGCAAAACAGCCATCCCAATAAATGTGAACATGTGTTTTTGAATCTACGTTGACTTCGTAAGAGTTGTATATTAAAAGAAAACAAGGTTAAACTAAATACGCTCCTTATTTTAAAAAGTTTAAAAGAGATATAATGGCTATGATAAAATTAAGTAGTTGAATAATTTTTAGCAATGACAATTTTTGATGACTTTTTATTAAATTCTCCCACATTTTTTAAACGTTTATAACTTTTACATGCGACATTATTTTTTGAAAAAAGTATGGCATAAAACGAACATTTTTTATCTTCAAAGTTAGTATAGTATAACTATAAAAAAATTTAGTCCATTGTGTTTTGTGTACAAATCATTGTATCTTTTGCGTTTTATGCTCAATGTTATGTTTTTCTGAATAATTTATGACACAATGATGTTGCAGAATATATAATGTCAAGTAAATATAACACAATGATCAGTATGAATGACACAATTATATGTAAGAAAAACACAAAAAAAGGTAATTATACACAGATGTTTAACAAATACACAATGACGATAATTACCAGTGGCGTACCTACACTATGGTTCGGTGGAGCAGCCACCCACCTTGAATTTTTTTTTAGTAGTATATACATATGTTAAAATCATAATCGCTACCCATAAAATTTTGCAATCACCCCCTATAACTTTTAATTTTTAAGTATTGGTAAATAAACCAAGTTGAAAATGACCAACTAATAATTTAAACCCAATTTAAAGCCAAGGTTAGTATTAATTTTAATAAGTCAAATCATCACTAGCCCATATTAAACAAATCCATTATTAATTTTACAAGTTTCATATGTGTTGGAACCCTGGAATTATGACGATCTTACAAACCACGTATGTTGTCTTAACAGGGCATACCGGACAGAGGTAAGACGTGGCCACACCAGATGCGCGAGAACCCCTTGGGATGGGTAAAGTCTCGCCCCCATTGGTCAAGAACCTGAGATTAAGCTTAAGATTTCTTCCCTTACCTATATGTTCTTTAAATCGCCCATGACAGAGATTGAACCCATGACCTCTCGATCACAAGATGAAACCCTAACCAGTAGGCTGAATTTGCAGGACTGTTACAATCAATTTATCTTAGTATATAAAGGGTTAGTAATTTTATTTTAAAAATGTAGTTGTTTATATAAAAAAATACCATAATAAAATAAAAAAAGACAAGTTGTAAAAAAACGTTTAACATGAGATTTTGTAGGAAAAGAGTGATTAAATGGGGTACGACTATGAAACGACTGCAAGACCTTGAAAGCCATGGCTTCCTCCAACACACAATCCCCTCTTACTATTAATACACACGAACCTCCCGCAGCATACTCCTATCCGTACACCGTCAATGTTGCCAATTTCGTCTCCGTCAAGCTTTCCGGCCACCAAAACTACCCTTTATGGCGATCACAGATGCTCTGTCTCATCGAAGGCCATGATATGCTCGGTTTCATCGACGGCACACTCGATTCACCGCCGGAAAACCATCAGTGGTGGCGGAGGTCTGATGCCCTAATCCGGGGGTGGATGTTAGGTTCGTTGACTGAAGATGTGCTCACCGGCACCATTGGTTTAAAAACTGCGAAAGATGTTTGGATCCATCTAGAAGCTTCTTATGGTTGTTTGCCATCTCAATCTGGATCAAATCCAGTGGTTAAAGAAGAAACCGAGGGAGGAGAAATAGAACGGAAATTCAACGGTGGATTGGTGAGATCTACTCCGCATTCGAGGTCTCTGCCTGTTCCGCTTCGTGGTTTGTCGCAACAGATCGATCTGAAAGGGGATTCTGTGACGCCGGCCGTCCACAGCCGATTCAACACTCGGGCTGGGAAATCACGGGGTTTAGAAAGCATGGAGGAGAGCTGGTCTGATATTTCGTCAACACTTGTTCCTTTGGATGCGGCTGATATCACTGATTTCCTACATGGTAGCAAAATCCTTTTGTTTTATAATCAGAGATAAACTGATCCTGAACTTAATTTACATTGATTCTTCTGCACTGATTTGTTTTGTTTGGACTGAATTTTAAATGTATCGATACGACAAAAGATTTACTTGAAATCACCAACTATATTTAGTTCGCTTTTATGAATGAGATGAGATTCCCTGATTTATCTTTAGCCAACTTTAGTGACATGTGCTGCAGGACCAAGCGAATGTCTGTTAGACTATGTGTAGTGGGGGTGACTCGGGCGTGAGGGGCCTCGGTCACGCCCCCAGGTCGCCCGAAACCACTACAGGGGTGTGATGGGGGATGGGCGTGTGTGTGGTCATGGGGTGATCAAGAGTAGGTGTTGGGGGTGATGGGTTATGTGATTAGGGGTGATGATAATACACGTGTAAGTGAAAAGTGGGTGATGGTTTTAGTTATTTATGTGACGCTTAGGTAGAGTGATGGGATGTGGTGAATACATATAGCCTTATTGGCTACTAGTATATCCTGGCTCTAATGCAAAAGAAGTTGGTGATGTGTAATTTGATTTTATGGTGAACATAACCACATTCTTAAAGATTAGGGTTCCAATTGTTTATACCAATTTTAAAAGAATCTAAAGACTTTCCTAGTTCTAGTATTATTGCATGTATGATTGTACTATGTATACATAATATTCTTGTGTTACATCAATTTAAACATGTGTTTAACAGATGCAACTATGAACACAAGTGCTTATCTCCCATTATACAAAGCTGCCCTTAGAGGTGATTGGGATGATGCACAAGATTTTATAAATCAGGATGAAGAAGCAATCACCGCTAATATCAACAAATATGGCTTTACAGCTCTTCATATTGCAGTTGGGACGGGAAAACAAGGAATTAATTTTGTTGATAATTTGGTGGCTAAGTTACCATCTAAATTACTCCTAAAAATGTTAACTTCTTCAGAAAAATACACTCCACTTCATATTGCAGCGGTTGTTGGCAACACAGAAGCGGTTAAAATATTGGTGAACAAAAATCAAAAGTTGTTATATGCTGAAGATGTGGACGGATTACTGCCCATTCATCGTGCTCTTATTAATTCTCATAAAGATACATTTTTATATTTATTGGGTGTCACAAAAGGCAATCAACATCCTTATACATTCACTGGAAACATGGGTGTGACACTTCTGTCTAATGTCATTTTTGCAGGATATTTTGGTGAGCTTATAATTTGTTTAACTGTTACAGTTACAAGTACTACTGTACCAGAAGTCAGCTTTGGGCATATGGCTGAAATTATGTTTTAACTTTTTGTATATTTTTGACAGATATTGCACTGGATTTGGTCTCTCGATATCCCGAACTGGCTACAACCATACCATCAGATAATATTGATGCTCCTTTAATGGCTATAGCAAGAAAAGCAGATGCCTTTGAGAGTGGATGCCGCCTCAATTTCTTTGATAGTTTAATCTATAAATGTAAAGTTCTATTATAACTAGGCTTTTAACATCCATAAGTTTTAGTTTTCTTTTATATGATATAAGGTAAATTACAATGTGATTAAAGATGGCAATTTTTTACCATTTATTAGTGAATGGAGCTCAGGTTATGTTGTATCTTTATCCCATAAACTCAAAGTAGGTTGGCTTGAAAGGAAACAGGACAAAAGTTGCTCTAAATGTGATTTTATTATTTCAATTCATAGAACCCCCTAAATTATCTTTTATTGGCACAATATAATTAATCTTATTTAACACAATATGTATTTATGGAAACATTGATAAATTTTTTTAAGTAAAGGAGTTTTGGGTCAACAGAGCCTGTTCTGACATGTACTTTAAATTGAATCTGTTTGACTGCTACCCAACGTGCCACCTTTACTAACGATTATTTCATCTCACAGGAAAACTATAATAACATCTGAATGTGTTCCGTTCACTAAAATTATTATATCTCACACTAAATTAAACCCATTACTGTATAGGCCTGCAATTTGACAATTATAAAAGGCAAAAACGATTGAATCTTGTTTGTTTTATTCCATGTTACAGATGTTCCTTTGAAGTTGGAGAGACCCAACTCAAACAAAAAGCAAGGGAAGATGAACTTCACTTCAGGTTTGCTAAATTCATATTTTTTCAAACAAAGTAAAGGTTAATGGTTGTCATATTTACATAATAAAAGTTATTTGTTTTCATATCAACAAAACAAAGAATCAACTAATTTCTTATACTTTTCTAACAAAATAAAAAAATCATTATGGTGTAGTTCTTGAAGATATCAATTTTGTGGTCTTGAAAGTTCTGGCTAGGTTCGGTGAGTATCTTTGACTTCTTCTTGAACAAAATTCAACTTTAAAAGTCAAAGAAGCTAATTCTTGAATCTTGACTTGAATTTAGTGCCACATATTACACATATTCAGAAGCTAAAACTGGCTCATCATCAATCCCTTGCTCTCGTGAAATGTTTATGCCAAGAAATCAGTGCATTAAATCTTCAATCAAATAGTATCCATTATTCTAATCCAATTATTGAGGCAGCAAGCAATGGTGCTTATGAGGTTGTTCAAGAAATTGCTGACACGTTTCCTCAAGCAATTTGGTACAGTGATAAAAGCGGCCATTTCATGATCCAATTGGCAATTCTTCATCGATGTGAAAAGGTTTATAATCTGACATATCAAATGAGTGATCACAAGCATTTTCACAAGACTCTTAAGGACTCTTACAATAATAATCTCTTACATTTGGCGGGAAAATTGGCACCTACACACAAACTCAACCTTGTGTCTGGTGCAGCGTTACAGATGCAACGTGAACTGCAATGGTTTAAGGTAACAATTATCTTGTTTTCCATCATAAGTGATATACTTTTTGGTATTTCAGTTCATTAGAAATAGGTAAAGATCTTTTTCGCTGGTGTGGTTTTTTAATTTTATAAAATTTGATCTTTGCGATTTAATTTTTAAAAACTCTTTTTTGCTGGTGTGTCATAAATGGTGGTTTAATACAAACCTCCTAAATCTTTTAAAAACTCAGATTAATAATTTAGTTCTTGTAATCCAGTTTGAAATACTTGTTATGAATTAACAAACAGATGACAAAAAGTGTTTGTGACCCAACCTGACCCAATCTTACAAACAACACAACCCTAATTATCATACTTAACATTACTCATATCATATCTAATTTATTCAGGAAGTAGAGACGTTCGTGCATCCAAAGTACAAAACCGAAAAGAACTCATTTGAACAGACACCTGAGATGTTATTCAGCAAAGAACACAAAAAACTAGTGCGAGACGGTGAAGAATGGATGAAAAAAACAGCCGATTCATACACAGTAACAGCAGGACTCATAACAACAATAGTATTTGCAGCAGCCATTACAGTGCCAGGTGGCAACAATGGCGACTCCGGCCACCCAATCTATGCAAAAGAAGCATCGTTCTTAATATTTGCTATTGCAGATGCAATATCCTTGTTCACATCCACCACATCATTACTACTATTTTTATCTATCCTAACAGCCCGTTATGCAGAACAAGATTTTCTCTTCACATTACCTTCAAGATTAATAATGGGACTCGCGACATTGTTCTTGTCTACAACCTCGATGATGATCGCTTTTGGTGCATCATTGTATCTTTTGTTTGGGCAGGGGAAAGATTGGATTTTGATTCCGATAGCTGCGTTATCCTGTTTACCGATTACCTGTTTTGTGACGCTACAATTTCCGCTTCTTGTAGAGTTAATATCGTGTACGTATGGTCGAGGACTTTTTGGTAAGCAAAGTGATCGGCCATTTTATTGAGATTAGAATTATAGAGAGCAAGAAGTTGTGTTTTTGTTGTACAAATGTTTTAGATATCGTGTAGTTTTAGTTGCAATATTGATTCGTACCAATCCTTTGAAAGAAATTTTGTGAAATGCGTTAAATAAAGGGCGTTTCTTAAAATCTTTTAAAACTTGATGGATTTTGAGTCATGCATACTTTGATCAATCAACTGTTTCAACATTGAACGTCAATTTGTCTTAACTGTTTGGCATAAAGTTTGTCTATTTAATAAATAAATAAATAAACATAAAAAAGAAATATATTGTTTGTTTAGCTAAATGAATGAATATAAACAAAGGTTGAGTTCTTCGTTTATTTATGTTCATAAGCATTTGGTAATGTATTAGCTAATACTCGTCTAAATTTGTTTGTTTAAGTTCATTAATAAAGATGTGATTTATACGTTAAAACTTTTGATGTTTATTTTATCTAACCAATAATCTGTTTCTATAATTGTCAAAAACTTTGTTATTTAATACTTAAATATTTGATTTATTGTTTTTAGGATAACTATAAATTATTGTTTGTAACTTGTGTTTTGACTTGAGATAAAATTACGTTTATAGTTTTTATGTCAATAGTTTCATTTTTATTTATTAAAAATGATTATGTAAAATATTTGAGATGTAAAATGTTAGACTTTTATCTTTGTATATTCATTTTTGTTCATGAATAAATTAAAATCATTAATAAATAAGCACAAACATTTTTTTTATTAGGTTTGTGTTAGTGAAAAAACGATAACTTTGTGCCGGGTACTTTCTTCGGAGCAGCCTTTCTATTTCAACTGGGAAAACTCTACAAAAAAATGAAAATATACTGGGTAAGTTTGTTTGTGCTTGTGAAAAAATTAATATCGACAAACATAAATATACTTATTTGATATCTTTAGTTTGTTTTTTTGCCCAACCACATATGAGATGGCACAGTTAAATGATTGATAATTAGCATATCCTGAAAGCATTACCTGAATTTGTGAACGAAGGTACATACCCTTATTTTATTCATGACTTTATAATGAAAGTAATATATTTTACGCAAGGTTTTATAAACATATCATATTAAAGGTTCACAATTTGATTTGTGCCTCCAAACGAAAATGGATTTTTTTAATCTAAATTTATGTTTAAGATGATGGTTCTGAATCACATAAAGATATAAATGCCGTTCAAAAAAAAACATAAAGATATAAACAAATCGTTTTCATTTCAAAACGACAAAACATGTTAGTGGCAAATTATTGTAAAATACAAAAAATAATCTAGGTGCTATTCTTGTAATTAGATGACTGACCACTTCCAGAAGTTCTATTTTCTCCATTGTTCTCTCACATCACGTGACTTATATCCAATATGACCTTGAATTTTAACAATAATTGCAACAATGGACTTCAACTTTGAAACTTTATCAAAACTCAAGAGTAGAGTAGATTTAATGAGGAAAAATAAATGTTACCCCCCATTAGTGAAAAAAAAACACCAAAAACCTAAGAACATCTGGAACGTATAAGGGCGTTTTTTCAACCACAGGATTAAGTTTAGAAATTATCACGTGTTTGGTATTGGTACGAGATTAGGTGTTTCCCGTACAATTAGTTAAATGCATTTATCCAGCAAAGTTAGTCTAGTGGTTAAGGCTTGGTCCTTTCTTTTTAGAGATCAGGGTTCAAGTCTCACAGGTGATACTTTAATGGATACCAGGTGAGACCGTAAAGGGATGAATCTTAAGCTCAATCTTAGTATATCTGAAACCCAATTTAACTCACAAGCATGCATGTAAACCTTACGGGTATGAGCAATGGTACCGAACGAATGATACCCAACGGCCAACCCGAACCAATTAAGCTCCTACATATTCCAATTTTTGAAAGAAAACCTTTTGAATTTTCAATGGCTTATTCTCTTTCCCCATAAGTTTTAAAAGCATAAAAGGTAAATGCAACTATTAGGCGTCTCTCACCAACCGGTCTTACTGCTAACATAAGGGAGGTAAATTGTGTGACCCAGAGAAAATTGGGTGGTGTCTGGCTTTGAACCCTAGAACTTCATTACAGACAGTGACGGAGCCTGAAAAAAGCTCGGAGGGGGTGAAGGATTTTTAGGATGAAAACGAAGGGGCTGAATGATTTTTAGAAAAAAAAAAATGAAAGGAACCGAATGATTTTCAGACGAAACATTATTATATCGATCCTTCTGGGCGAAAAAACAGTGGGGACCAGTGCACCCCAGGCCCCTTCAATCATCCGTCCCTGGTTACAAATTCTCACCCCCTTACTACTAGGTCACGCGTACGGCTCAATTGCAAAAGTCAAAAGATCGGCATACATATTGTTCCAAACCTCAGGGGTCAATATGTAAATAAAGAGTCTTAGAAAACGTAATGTTTTCCTCCACGCCGCGTCCAAAGTCCAAAAAACTCGGCAAGATTACGTGTTCGCATACCTTCAACGACATCTTTATTGTTAAAACCCTCTACAAATCACCCCAGATTCTTCCCAATTTTCAACACAATTCACAGTTTTTAACAAAATTCTTTAAATTCAAATGGTGGTAAAGATGAAGAATTGGTCGCCGTGGCAGCATCCGCCACCGGCGCCCGTCGCCGGTGCGAAAAAGTTTCGGGTGAAAATTGAGCGGATAAAGTTAGAAGGATTCGAACACGGAGACGGAGGCGGAGAGAAGGTTATGGGGGTGGAATTGCGGTGGAAGGGTGAACGGAAACATGGATTGGCGGTTGTCGGATTCCATCGCCGGCGGCAGGGTGACCGGTGGTACAAGGAAAGGGTCGTTAAAAAAGGTGAGGTCATCGTGTGGGAGGAAGAAGATGATTTGGAGAATATTTGTTTGTTTTCAATGGCGGCATCGGATGGTGATGAATTTGATCAACATAAGTTTGTTCCATGGATCGTGACCGTCAAATTAACCTATGTAAGTTTTCATTTCATGAAAATTTAGAGTAAATTATCAAAATAATTTATGCGATTTGCCAATTTTATTAAGTTTTATAAATTTTCATTTCATAAAAATTAACTAATTATTTTACTTTAATTTTAACTTATGTCTTTTGATCATGGTTAAGGGTCGGGTTTGGGACAATGCTAATTCTATACCTCCTTGTAAAATCGTGTTCATATTAGGCCTTATACCCATTGATAGGCATGTATTTTTACCATGGTTGTAAAAATCCCCGACTAGGCCGATTAATCAGCCGATTAATCACTAGTCCTCTAAGGCCGACTAGGCCCAACTATCCGACTAGGTCGATTAGTTGGCCGATTAATCCTTAGTCCCCACTCCACCGCCCGACTAGCGCCTAGCAATTTCTACATTTTTACTTGTTTAAGTATCGGTTTAACCGAATTTAAAAATATGATGACGTTGTAGGCATTATAAAAATTCATATTTATGTACTTTAGTTAATATTAAAAATTTGAAATCTGAGTTTAGTTTACCGTTTCGATTGGCTAGTTCATCCGCATAATTCACCAAAAAAACGGTTCCAATAGGCAAATCGCCGAGCATTGATCCAATAATTATTTACTTTATTGAAAAATAACTCTAAAAAATTAAGACAATATTTGATAAAAAAATATAAAAAAGCTGGAATATTCGACAACTAATCGCATACGTGTTCCATAACCCCACCCAATTTAGGCCTTGTTTGAAATATTTTAAGAAGTTAATAAGTTAAAAAAGTGTCTGGTTTATGTCAAAATGATTTTTTATCTAACTTTTTAGGTAATAATAAAAAGTTATTTTCAAGTAATTAAAATTTCTTGAAATAATTTCTGCCGTTCAAAAATAAAAACTAAAATTTCTAGCTTTTATAAACAATTTTTTAATTATTTTGATAAGATTTAAAATAAGAATTACTTTTTTAATTTATTGGCTTTTTAAAAGTTAATACAAACACAATTTTAAAATTTTTTTTCAAAATGTTATAAGTGAATAATTACTACAATAAAAACGTCTTTTGGCAAAAAATTAAATAAGAAATCCCAAAAATGGTCTTACTCAACGATTGAATCATTCAGGGAGAATACATCAAGGGGAAATTGACGAAGATCGGAAAAATATCACTGGATTTGGCTGAATTTGCTTCCAAAATAGACTCCCCGGTGATCGAGAAAAAGCTTCCGATTGATCTCATGGTGGCCGGATTGACCACACAATCCACAATCTCGGTATGTTTTTCAAAGGATAATTCTAATTCTATATATGACAGCATTCTAAATCATCTCTTTCCCACCATAGGTTCTACTGAGTTTTGTGGAAATTAGAGAATCCGGCGAACATGTCTCTGAGTCGACTCACTTGGAGGGTAATCAAGTTGTAAGAACCAAGAAGAAACAGTTGAGTTTGGAAAATGTGAGTTTATCGGACTCAGATGACTCGGTCATATTCGAACCGGATGGAACATCAGAGTCACGGAACACGACCCCACCTTCATCTTCGGCAGATGTTCATCCTGATATGGACAAAAAGATCAAGATCTTTGATTGGAAGAGACGACGGTTTAATCTTAGACCGGTAAAAACAAAAGTTGAAGATTCCCGACCCGTTACATTGTTCTCTAACGACTCAGTTGACTCGGGTCAAGACCACAGGACTTTTATGCATAACTCGTTTCAAAATACATGGGAAGCAAGAGAATTTGTGAGCCGAGATGGTGAATCAAAGCTTAATACACAAACATTTTTTGCATCTTTCGACCAACGCAGCCACAAAGCCGCTGGTCCGAGTGCTTGTACCGCCTTAGTCACAGTGATCGCCAACTGGCTAATGACACATGACTCGGCTGCCATGCCAACGGTCCAACAATTCGATACTCTCATTATCGACGGTTCGTCCGAATGGAGAGCCCTGTGCGAAAACAAGACTCATGTGGCCGAGTTCCCGGACAAGCATTTCGATCTTGAAACAGTATTACGTGCCAGAATCCGGCCTTTAACCGTTTCCCGTGAGAAATCATTTGTGGGGTTTTTCAGTCCAGAGAAATTCGAAGCCTTGATGGGGGTAATGTCGTTTGATGATATATGGGATAACGAAATCAGTCGGAACCTAGGGGTTTACATTGTGAGCTGGAACGATCACTTTTTTGTGTTGAAGGTGGATGAAGATGGTTACTATGTTATCGACACTTTGGGTGAACGGCTCGTTGAAGGGTGTGAGCAAGCATACATCCTGAGGTTCGATAAGGGGTCGTGTATGACGGAGTGTGGGATGGACCAGGTAATTTGCAAAGGGAAAGAGTGTTGCAAAGAGTTTATCAAGAGGTTTTTAGCAGCCATAGCACTTAAAGAGCTTGAAATCGAGGAGCGAAAACAGGCTGTTCCTTATTACTCGTTGCACCACCATCTGCAGATCGAATTCAACTTCTGTAGTACGCTGTAGGTGGTCGTATACTCGTATATATTGTATATAGGTGTATATTTGAACTAACAGATTGCATGTTTGTGTTGATTTGTAATAAATGTTTTCAACTCAATATTAAGGATAAAATTAAAGCGTTCAAAATGATCGATCAATCTGAGAAACCATACGAACACACTGTGTCAAGATTCGTCGGTTAACTTTATTACAAGCACTTCCACCTCGAAAAATATACAGCATATAAGCAACCTACCATTTGGTTTATGAACATGCAGGAACATGAATATTGGGGATATGAACAAAAACAATGGAGAAAGGAGCAACAGTAATCGGGCTCGAAAAGTTTTTTCTGATCGGTTCTAACAAAGGTATGACACCCGACGAATTTACAACTAATTCGTTTCCGTTTAGCAACACCACTTGGCTATGCAAGTCCCCATCTTTTGCTGTTAGGTGATACTCGTCTCGTGATGTCTCATTAACTGTAGGGTTTCTAAACATCTTGGAGAACTTTGTACCTTGTTTTTGTTGAGTTGATGTGATTACTGTAGTAGCATTTTCTATAGAAACGCCAACATCCGTTGTATTAGAACCGTCTAGGTTGATCAGTAGTAACGCGATCCCTGCCTGTAAAGTTGCATGACGACGGTTTAAAAGTTAGTTATACTAACAAGAGATAAATGTTTGGTTTTATGTGTGTGTACTTACAGATGTTTTTGAACAATGAGCGTAGGAACGTATTTTGTTCGTGCCCATGAAACTTGTCGATAAAACATGTCTTCCCATTAGGCGGTGCCAAAGAAGTGCACTGCGTTGTGAAGACAAACACATTTTAGTCAGTCTTACTATGAGTGAGATTTTATTTGATATGTTTGTTTTTTTGTTTGTTTCAATCTCGAAAATGTCATTAAACTTAATAATCAGCTAGAATTTGACAGAATTACCTGTAATAATCAGGATTTGGAACAAAAGTGGTAGTGTCAAGAAGACCATAGTTTCCTCCTATTAACGTTTGCCGGCAATACGTTTTTGTATCATACATCGATGCCATCCCAAGTTGATCCAAGTACCTATTTGATTCATCAAATTACCCACGCAATGCAACGGGAGCACAACACTAAAGTTAAGTGATTTTAAATGCTTGCATTGTTCGATTTTGAGTCATAACCATAACAAAAGTAATTTTTTTTATTTACTAGTTAATAAAAAGTAACTTTAACTCATAACATTAAACACTAAATATACCAAAAATGTCAAGAAGTGATTAATTGTTTTGAGTGATTTTTTCTTTTATAATCACTCTATCTTACTTTACTTCTAAAAGCTACCAATGTAGGATAAAATGAAAAGAGAAAAAAATATTTAGGTTAGTTTAAAAAGTTGAATCATGTGCTATAAGATTTGTAAAACTTTTAATTTCAAGATATTTAATCAAATTACTATTTTTTACTTCTAATATTTTACTTATAATAAACAAGTAACTCAAATGACACTTGTCAAATTCTTAAACTACTTTGGTCATATGCCACATTCTAACCATGTTATCCAATTCTCTCTCATATTAAATGTTTATATATTCTCTTTCATACTAAATAATTAAATTAAATACAATAACTAATGATTTTTGTTATACATTTTTATATTAATAGTAATTTTTAATAAATTATAAATTAAATCTTTATATTAAAAAATTGATTTTGAAAATAAAAATTAGATAAAAACAATTTTTCTAGAAAAAACAAAACTCAAAAGTTTAGACAACAAGGTTTGTATATAAAAAAAATAGTTTTAATACAATTCTAAAAATGAAATGTTAAAAAATAACATTAGTTCAATCTTTTTTTTAGTATTAAATTTTTATTAATTACTATCTAATATTTTTTATAGAATCCGTGTAATAACGAGATATTAACTTAATGTAATCCATTAGGATTAGGGCCGACTAAGCCTCACAAAATCCAACAATTAAGTCACTAATCATATACAAGTAATCATAAAACTAGAGTCCTGTGAATCTGTCTGCCTTAGTGGTAGAAATTCCACCCAAATCTCATATAAGGTGAGGGTTTGAGTCCCATTTGAAGCAATTTAAAAGACATCCAGATAAAGGAAATAATATTAAGCTTAATCTCGAGTTCGGACCAAATAGGGGGGTGAGGGTTTACGGATTGCATCCGGTTACCACGCATCATGAGTATGGTCTCAACGGTGGTCAAGTTAACCTGACATTGGTGGCGTGACCCAATAACCAGTTGTTCACATATTGAGATTCCCTCCTCTTCGGAAAAAAAAAATCATTAAACTAGAATGTCTCAAGTGAGGGATCGCAGTTGACTCTTTTGCATTCACTTAGCTAGTCGAGTCAAACTATTCAAGAAAACGACAAAGTTGGATTCTTTTATAGTTGTAAATCTGATCGGTCAAAGGGTCAAACGGTCCTACTTATCTTGACACATATGAGGGACCATACAAACTTTTATGGTAATATGAACTATGTGAGTACATATCACTACAAAGTCATCAAATCATATAACTATAATTTAAAGCAAACAATTTTTATTAAAAAAAAAACTTTTTTTTAACAATGCCTAAAATTTCTAGGATTAGAACTATTAAAAAATTAATACATAAAGTTATATTTTCAATTTTATAACTAATAGTATTGAATGTTATGGTTTGTTAATTGTTGCAAGTGTTGCTGGGCTGATGATTGACTTGGGCTGCTGAAAGTTTGTGTATGAGGCTGGGCTCGAGAATATATGAAGGGAGAGAGAAGATGAGACTCGAGATATTATTTTGAACATTTACATATTTGTCTGGTTAAATTCATTTATTATATATTTACCTATTAAAAAAGTTAATTGTATAATTCGCATCATAAAACATATTCTTCCTTTCAAATAAAAAAGTCAATTACACATTTCTTATTCACAAGAGGAAATATGTAATTTATTTTTAGGTTTGCGGAATATGTAACAAAGACTCTTAACAAGAACTTTTTGGAGTTCTGGGCGTTCATCCTTTAGGGTTTTCGTATTTTTGTTCGGATCTATGTGTATAGATTCTAATTTGTATTTCTTATGCAACACAAATCATGATGGATAGTCATGATTTGTGATATTGTTCAGATATAAGACTCTAGTTTTGTATTTGTGTGATTTTCTGGGATCATTTATATTTTGAAGATCTTTAGTATTTAAGTTGTTTTTAGCAAAATCTTTCGATCTTCTTGACAAGAAACACGACTTACCAAAAGCCAAATACGAAAGCGTTGGTGACAAGATTACGACCACTGTTATAAGCACCACCTGCTTCACTCACCCAAGCCACCGTCGAACTCCTAGACATCTTCAAAATGTTTTGAAGGTCTCTAAAGGGTTGCGATCCTCCATTAAGATACGACGGATCCAGTATTTTTTCAACTAAATGATTGTCTACACCTAAAATACCACATTTCAATATATATTCATGATTCTTGGTGTTTAATCATGATATATTATCATGAAAATGTTATAATTAATAATTTTACGTATAGTACCTGGACCTAGGTTATAAATGTGTTGTGTTATTACTTGTAAAGCATTGGTTGAATCGGTCACATACTGGTTGAACCAATTTGCATCATAAAAACCTCCTGGTCCAAGAACAATAGGTTTTTCTTGAAAGCCAGCGTATATCTTTTGCACTAGATTTTGGAGTGAAATTGTATCCGATGCGTATTGTTTTGCTGTCACACTTGTTCCGATCCCGTTTCCGCTCAGTTCATTTCCTGATCATTCGTCAAATTATGCGACTATCACAATTTTGACCCAAAACAAGATAAATAGATAGGTTTGAGTGAATAGTTATTGTATTATGTGTTGAAATGGATAGCATCATAATATAGAACGAGTTGAAATGTGTAACATCTTTACAAAATGTAGGTAAAGATGGATAACCTAAAACCTATAAGAATATAATAAATTCAAACGTGTAAGAATTATCAATAATATATTTGATGATAAAATTACTAATTTATAACAATTAAACTATTTGTTTACTTACAATTTATTTTAACTTGAACTAAATGATGTTTTTTTTTCTAAAAACGACTCATTTAAACCCAAACTGATTTTGTTTAAAACGCATTCGAACCCTTTTAAATTATCGAGTGACACCTTCTCCATCAAATCTTTTAAAGTTTAGAAGAGGAAACTTACCAAGTTCCCAACCACTGATATCGTAGCCCTTGTTAACGGTGTATCTGATCAGGGATTCCGCATCGCTTGAATCCCATGATCCAATCGCGACACCATTATGGCCGATTGTTCGGCCACTTAGTGCATTTAACCCAAACACAACCTTTGCACTGCAAAAGTTAGGAATGCTATTTAACGAAAACATTTATATATAAAGTTATGGTTTCAACACGTCAATTTGAAGCAATACTAAAGTGTACAATCACTGCTAGAAAAAAGTTGTATTTCCGACAGATTTGCTATAAAAATAGGTTGTTGGAAAACCCTTGGTCGGTAATAATAAATCCATGGGTATGGCTAGCTCGTTTGTTTACTAATAACTGTAAAAGTTATTAAAGTTATTTGAATCAAACTAATTAGGAAAATTTAACTTAAGTTTGATGTACGTACACAAATTCAAATAGGTATAACGCTTAAAATACAATTTTGACTTAGCAAATTTTTATACTTTTATCAATTATATATACTCATTATAGACGCATATATTAATTAAAAATACCAATAAAATTCTAGCTAACCTTAAATTAATTTATAAACTAACAAAAGAAAATATAAAATATAAGATATTCAAAATGATTGGTAGTTAATTATAATAATTAATTTATAGCTAGATAAAACTTACCCAGAATTTTTAAAGAATATATTGAGTTCATCCCATCTTGACATGGTCAAGCATCCCTTGGTGAACCCAAACATCAAGGTAGGGTTTTTGGTAAAATTTGGACATGCTTGTTGATCACCAATCTTTTGGTATATCACTTTGTCTTGCAAAGTCCCACCCAATCTAACTTTCAAGGGAGAAAAGGCTGCATATATATATATATATACTAGGTTAGTCACCCGTGTATTACACAGGTTATGTTAGAAAAATTATGTTAAACGATACCAATTAGTAATTAGGATTTAATAATTGTAAAATGATTTTATTAGATAACTTTTTGCTGATTAAGTTATTAAATGAAGTTGATTAAGAAAAGATAGATAATTTTACTGAGATTGAATGAAGAAATTTATTAAATATGATGCAAATATTTGAGCAATTATTTTTGTGTGAAATTGAAAAGATATAGATATTTAAGCTCTTCGGATAGATGAATGTTAGAGTAAATATATATAAAAAGTAATTTGAAACCATCTAATATTTTCAAACAGTCATTTCTTTAAGTGGTTGTGATATACATTAAATTAGATAAAATAGAAAATATTTAAAACTAAAATAAAGAAATTGATGGTATTTTGTTAAATTAAAATTTTGTTTTGACAAAAAATAGAATATACATAAAAGATAAAACATAATTTAAAAAAAATATATCAAATAATGTATATCATTATACAATAGCAAAAACAAAATCTGAATAATATTAATTGTATAAAAAGTGTTATTTGGATGCAAATTATTTTATAAACGTTTTTTACTTTTAATCTCATCTTTTAAAAAAACCCTTTTTCTAACTTTCTAAAATAATGCTTTTTAAATGAATTTTTTTTATTTAGAAAAATAAAATAAGCATTAAATTAATAAGAGAATGTTAGTATTTAATGAAAAAAAAGGGAAAATAATGAGAGAGTACATAAGGGATTGACATGTGTCAATCTTTGCTATTCTTTTATTAGAATAGATAATCACGCTCAAAATTAATATCTAAACTTTGATGTTTAATAAATGAAACTAGTTTTGTTTTGTTTTTTTGTTTTTTTGCATGTAACGCGTATACACCACCCATTTATAATAAAGTATTTCAAGTCTGTCACCGCTAATTATAGAATGTTTTCTAGAAAATGTTTGCGAAGTTTAAAGAAAAAGAGTTTTCTTGTACGTACCTTTGATTGCATTAAATAAGATTTTGTTATTTAGATCCTGTCAAATAATAAACAAACAAATTTTTTATGACAAAATATTATGTACCATGAAATAAAAAAAAATAACAAGTAGCATGTGATTATCTTGCCTAGGTTTGATGCACAAGATAAATAAATTATAAATCAGAAATAAAGATAAAAAAATGATTGTCATGTGAAAGCTACTCATTGAGTTACAAGCAACTACTTGGGGTTTCACCAATCTCCTAGACCAATGAATTACTAACTACTTGTAAACAAACAAACAAACATATTCAGTATATTGTCACTGTTCAGTACAGTCTGGGAGAAAAGAGGGACATAAACCTTAACTCTATCCCAGTCTGAAGTAAAGATGGACACAAACCTAGTCCCATTAATTACTACTTATAATTGTATAATTAAAAACAATTATTCACAAATTGTATATTTATGCTCACCAGATTGAGAAGAGAAGCATTTCCCCAGCTACAAGTTCCATAATCACACTTTTCAGGTGGCCACCAGTCTAAAGTTGCACATATGAAATCTTCATCTATAAAACCTATAGAAGTTGTACCATTTATATTTAAGCTACCCTCAACAATATTAACACTTGATGAATAAATTGTTTTCAAGCTAAAACCAAACACGAGTAGCGAAAATAACAAAACCGAAAGACTAAAGCATAAATCCATCTGAAATATGCCAATATCTTCGTAATTAATAATTTAAAATTATTTTATAGAAATTAAACAATTGACCTATTTGAATAGCTAAAGGCTATCCAAACAAGTTACCATTGTTTGATATATATTTGAAAGAAACAACTGATCATAAAAACAAAATATCCAAAATAAATAAAAAGAAATAATGCAACACTTCTAGTTTGATTTCATAGTTGAAATGGTTGTAATGCTCTATATATACATGGTTGAGAGTTGGTGGTGTGTTTGTGAAATAAATATTTTACAATGTACAAGGTCAATGGTTGCATGTTGTGTGTCTCGTTTTCTTTGGTAAGCTTGAGAATATTTTATGTTATATATATATTGATCATTTGAATAAATAAATATGTAAATGAGTAATTAGAACAGAAATTATATTGAAATATTGAACAACTCCTTCTAATAATAATATAATGTATTAATGCAGGAATCTTTCAAATACTTTTATGTTTCATCTAATATTTTAATTAACTTGAGGTAATTCCACCTCATTTACCCCAAATTTATAAAATTGTATATTTTTCCATACAACGCAAAAAAAAATTATATATTATAAATTAAAAACTTATGTTTTATAAAAATATGTAATTTTACAAGATTATAGTGGATAAATATAAAATTTCCCAAGTGATTTTATGTTATACATGTATTTTAATTGGAACGGTTTTTATCTATATTTGAATTTAAAAATATTAAGTATTTATTTTGTTTACTAAACTGGTTCCTATACTAGGATTGTGTTCAACTAAATAGTCTCTTTATCCTAAAAAGTCTAAGAATGTTTATTAACCATTAGATCTTGAGATTAAATTTAAGAGGGAAACTTTAAAATTTTAGAGAGAAAAGTTGTTAGAGTGTAATTTAGTCATAACCACTTTTCCCTACATTTTTTAAACGTTCATAACTTTTATATACAATATTATTTTTTTCAAAAAAAAATATCATAAAAATGAGTATTTTTTATTTTTGAAATGAATATAATGTTGTTACAAATAAAATTAAATTTTTTTTGATCATTATGTCTAATTATTGTCATTGTGTCTTTTTAAATGTTTGTGTATAGTTATCTTTTTGTGTTTTTTACATATAATTGTGTCTTTTTTCATGTAATTGTGTCTTTTTTAAATATCAATGTGTTATTTGTACTTGTCGTTGTGTCATTCTTGTTTACATATAATTGTGTCTTTTTTCATGTAATTGTGTCTTTTTTAAATATCAATGTGTTATTTGTACTTGTCGTTGTGTCATTCTTGTTTAACATTATGTATTCTGCAACATCATTGTGTCTTAATTGTTTTGGAAAACACAATATTGAGCAGAAACACAAAAGACACAATGCCTATACAAAAGACACAATAAAATGTACAAAATTGTTCATAATCATCATTGTGTCTTTTTTACAGGTAATTGTGTATTTTTTAAATATCATTTTGTTATTTATACTCGTTATTGTGTTATCTTTGCTTGACATTATGTATTATGCAACATCATTGTGTCTTAAATTGTTCACGAAAACACAACATTGATCAGAAACACAAAGGATACAATGACCTGCACAAAAGACACACACAATGTCATGTACAAAAGACACAATGACCAGTACAAAAGACACAATGAACTAAAAAACAATTCTTTTTCTATAGCAAAACTATACCAATTTTGAAGATACAAAAATGCTCGTTTATATGGTATATTTTTTTCCAAAAAATAATTTCGTATGTAAAAGTTATGAACGTTTAAAAAATATGGAAGAATTTGATAAAAAGTCAACAAAAGTATGCATGACTAAAATACCATCCAACAACTTGATTTAATCATAGTCATTGATTAATGATCTAATGACTCAAGATCCTTCTTAGGATTTTTAGGTTAAGTGACTTATTTAATTTAACTTAACCCTCCTATACTATATTTACATGTTGAGAATAAATCCATTTTTGCAAGTGTTCAAACATCAACAAATTTCTTACAAGGAAAAAAATTGAGGTGGTCAAATTGGCCTAGCAAAACGATTCGGATGAACACATTAATAATCATACAAAGTCACACATATTTGCATAAGATAAGCTAAATAAACATAACCATTGTAAATATAGAAATGTATCATTTAATAATGGTTTTGTCTTTTAAATGTGATATCATGTGCTTAAACTCAACTATTTTAAAATAGTTTATAAGTAAAAATAATATAAATTTATTGTTCAAAAATTAAAAAATAATTACAAATAATCTCAGATTAATAAATAAGTAATCGATTGAGTGTACAACTCTATTAGTCAAGGTTCCTATTCTTTGATTAATAATCAAATGTTTTTGTTATGTAATATTTAATATTTACTTTATTTAGTCCTTTTTTTTTTTTTTTTATTTTACCCATACTTATTTAATAGTTCTTTTACTATACGTGTAATTATCTTCTAAATTTTCCCTTGTTTCAACCTTTTATAATTTTAATGTTTTTTACTCGTGTAATAAATATGCTCTAACCTAGTAATAAATTATATTTTTTACGTAACAAATAAAGTTTTTGCATAGTAAAACTACATTTTGTTTAAAAATAATTTTATACATTAAATACATATAAAAAAATTGAAATTTAGAGCCCCTTAAAAATCGTGTCATGTACAGTTGCATCTCCGACACCCTCTAAGGACCAGTCCAACGATCCCGGCAAAAAGGTCCTTGCAATCCGGTCGCAAAAAATAGATGGCCACAAAACGTCGCTAAAAGGACCCGATCGCACAGCCATTCTTGATATTTACTTGTCCAGATTCTTCTTCAAACAGTTAACTTGCAAACCTGGTTTAAAACCACAACTTGCAAATTTACAAAAGAACTAGGTAGAATATTAGGTGAACTTAATTGCTTTCTTTATTATTGACTGAAATTTTAAACAAAAGACTCTCTGTTTATATATAATCTAACTCTATTATAAACTCAACTTAAACTTCTTAAAGATAATCCAAAGCATCCTTTGAATTATCCGTACCAGTAATTACTAACATATTTTAAACATACTTGAACTCTCAATAAATAAATAAATAAATAAATCCAACTATAACTCAATTGTTTTGACGAAAATAGAAAACCAAAAGTGTGTTCAAAACTAGAATGCTTAAACTTTTTATGCTAAAAATTAAAATTTTAATATTTAAACTTTTGTGATAAAAATAAAAAGACAAAACTTCAATGTTCATTTATTCTAAAAAAAAAACGTTGTCATAAATTTTGTGTCAAAAATTAGAATATTCAACCTTTTTGACCAAAATAAAAGAATAAAAAAAAAGTTGTAAGACACTCTTGTGTTCAAAATTAGGATTTTCGCAAAATTCGAATACTTAAACTTTGTGACCAGAATAGAAAAAAATCAAAAGTTTGTGTTCAAAATTAGAATACTAAAATAAATTAGTTAAAAATCAAAAGTTTAATATTAAAACTATTACGATCACAAAAAATAAACAAAATTTATTATTCCATTGTTAAATAATTTTAGCCAAAACTAAAAGAAAAAGAAGTTTATCATTTATACGTTTGTGGTAAAAATTAAAAAAAAAAAACAAAAGTTTCCTTTCTTATATATAATGCATATATCAGAAAAGGCATAACAATGCAAAAAAGTAGAAATTTGAGCTACTTTATTTTATTTAAGTGTACATATAATATAAATATGAGATTAAAATACATAACAGAAAGGCATAACATGCAATTAATCTTATTTGGTTTGATTAAAATACAACTCAAATAAATATTATAGTTGGTTTCAAGTTTACTAGGGGCCGGTGATTTGAAAGTTTATATTGCCTTCACTAGATAAACTCAGCCTCTCTCGTGACAATGACAATAAATATATAATTGATATTAAATTATTAATTTGTAATATATGTGTTTGTGTGTGTTTAGTGTAACAAACTTTGGATGTATTAGTAATGAATATAATAAGGGGTGGTTCATTGATTAGTTTATAAATGTTATACGTGAAACGAGTTTGAGTTCAATGGGGATAGAATCCTTTTGAGGGTGGTTTTCTTTCTCATTTTGGATATTCATTTTATCATAATTCGGTTTTGTGTGTTTCTTAGTCAACCAGTTTTATTTGTTTAATATTTTCTTTGTGTTTTTGTTATTTCAAAGATGCATAACTTTATTATTTTTTTAATAATAAGAATATTTTAGTTAGTTTACAAGAGGTTAATAAACGAAATTTTTAATTTTAGTGAATTAAGTGGCAAATAAAAAACATATAACGTGTTAGGTAAAAATGAGTTATACAAAAACTCTAGCTAACTCTAAATATTAGTAAAGATTTAAAACTAAGGTATTATTGTATGGTAAATATTTTTATATAAAATTATTAAGGCCTCATGAATCCCAATCATTTTGTCCACGAGTTCATTTATATGATAAAGGCTCTACTTTTAAAACGCTTGGGCCCATGCTAAGTCCGGCACGCCCCCTTCAGGCTTTTGCTATATGCATTTTGTTCTGATTTATAAATTCCTTAAATTATACTAAAAAATTACATATTTCAACCTTTTTGTTTCTAATAAATAACAAATATCAACCTTTAACTATATTAATTACATTAAATAACCTTTAAGTATTTAAGTTTTTTCAACTTGCAACCTTTTACATTAACTTCGGTTAAATTTACCAGTTAAATCTAGTCATGTACAAAACATGTGATGAGTGTTCTAGGTATTTTGATCTTTTGTTATTTTTAAATCTAAAACCCACTATTCACGTACATTGTTGTAAAACTCGGCCTTCGGCCGAACCGATTTTCTGCAACTCGGCCAGACCAATTTGGAATCGGTCAAACTCGGTCCAACTCGGACCTACTCGGACAACTCAGATCTACTCGGACCAACTATGTCAAAAAAACTCGGTCCAACTCGGAACAAATCGGTCAAACTAGAGGAGTTGCGAGTACTCGGATACGGTAAATGATAAAATTTTTTTTTAATTATATATATATCAAATATCATATGTTTACTAGTATATATAGTGAATATCAATAGAAATTAAATATATACAGTGAAAATCAAACAATAATTGGTGAAAAACAATGAAACCATTGAAAAACAGGGAAAATCGGTAAAAAATAGCGAAAAACCGAGTTGGCAGAGTTGGTCTGAGTTGGCCCTAGTTTGACCGATTTGTTCCGAGTTGGACCGAGTTTTTTTGACCGAGTTGAAGAAAATCGGTTCGGCCGAGGGCCGAGTACTCGCCGAATACTCGGTCGCCTAGGCCGAGTTTTACAACAATGTACGTGAATAGTGGGTTTTAGATTTAAAAATAACAAAAGATCAAAATACCTAGAGTACCCATCACATGTTTTTTGAACATGACTAGATTTAACTGGTAAATCTAACCGGGGTTAATGCAAAAGGTTGAAAATTGAAACAACTTAAATATTTAAAGGTTGTTTAACGTAATTAATATAGTTAAAGGTTGATATTTGCTATTTATTAGAAACATAAAGGTTGAAATATGTAATTTTGTCTAAATTATATGTCCTACTATCCTTGTTATAATAAAAGAGTAGCAAGAAAAGACACAAGTCATCTTTTGGTAAACTCTACAAAATTGTTTCCCATCTCTATCTCTTACTAAATACTAATTATATTTTATATTAAATATTAATAATTTTAAATAACTAAAATACAATTATAAATATTAAATATACAGATTTTCTTATTTTAAAAATTATTAAAACTTAATAAATCATAAGAAAATTTCGATTATATAATATCTTAAAATATAAGTTTATGATTCTTAAATTTTCATTATTTGTAATTTATTATTATAAATGTTAATTACTTATTATTTTATTAACAATTAACAATATCAAACATACAATTTTTTTGTAAAAAAATGTTGTCTACAACATTTTATATTTATTCAACACATGTAATACATGAGTTTCTAATCTAATCTATACTCTATAATAAAAGAGTAACAATTTTGACACTTGTCACATTCTTACACCACTATTGCCACATGTCACATTTTTGCAATACTATTGCCACTTGTCAACATATTATCATTCAACTTAATTCTCTCTCCTATTAAATAATTATATTTTATCTCTTATTAAATAAATACATTCTCTTATTAAATAATTATAATACCAATTTTTATTCTAATAAAAGAATAACAACACTTGACACATGTCACCACCTCATTAACTTCAAAAAAAAAATTCCTCCTATCCTAAATTTTTATTATTTGTAATTTATTATTTTAAGTATTCATCCTTTATTATTGATCAACAATTAATGTTATTAAACATACAAATCTTTATAAAAAAATGTTTATAACATATTTGATTTATTCAACCCATGTAATACATGGGTTTCTAACATAGTATTTTAATAATCCAAAATATTTGTTTGCCAATTGGCCTTTTCTCACACCCATAAATGCCACGTGGCAAACATTGAGCAAGCCTGTATTATTTTACCCATCTTCTAAAACATACTCGGATCTTTGACCCTGATACGAATTCTGGAAACATGCTGAAAGAGGTGCACCAAAAAACCGGTTATTGGAATTGTTTTAAGTTTTTGAAAAAACCGGCAGTTTGGGACCGGTTTGAGGTTTCAAGAGACCAAACCGGTTAACCGGACCAACTCAGTAAAAAAGCGGTTATTTGGCGGTAAACCGGTTTTGGTTATTATATTGGTTTTGGCTTTAGAGCTTGAAAAACCGGTTTCTAGCCTTTGACCGGCTAACCGGTTCGGTTATTCCAAAACCGATTTTTGACCAGTTTAACCGGTTTAAGCACCTTGCCTGAAACTATGAAACACTATTTATCTCTATCGCAAACGTTCTACCCAAGACGTTCTAGTCTTCTTGTCAGGGTGCAAACAATCGATCCATAACCAAATCAATCGGCTTTGTACATTTGTAACTGGGGTTTTGCTAATATGATAAAATGGGAACAGGGATAGATTTCTAAGTCCATCTCTATAGTTGGGCTTTCAGTATGCCTAAATTTGGAATGAAAGTGATAGAAACCAATTTGATATGGTCAATCACCCAATAGATTTAGCCTTTTCTAGAGGTAAACACTCCCAAGAATCTGTGACTAGAAAGATAATAATTGCTCCAATTTTCTTCTTACAATGAAATGAAACGTATCAATAAAAAGAAAACAATCGCAGAAATGAAAACGTGCATGATTTAGAGAAGGAAGCATGGTGACGTGGAAAATAGAATGGCATGTATCAGAAAGTTATTCCTTCATTCCCAAACCCAAAAACCAAATCCTACCTAAGTCTTACTATTATGTAAAGGTTGCAATTTTGGCCTATATATCCTCATGAAAGTATGCGTGGCAAAATGGGCGAGTTGGGTAACGGGTCAAAACGGGTTCGGGTTAGGATGGGTGCGGGTCAAAACGAGTTTTAAGCAAAATGAGTTCGGGTCTAAATGGATTATTCTTAAAAAACATCAATTTAATCTAACTTAAGATGTGTTATAAGTAAAAAAATAGTCCATTTGGATAATTTTTAGTGATTTTCTCATCAAATATGTTATTAATCATTCTTAAATGTTTGAATCTATTGCATTTACATACTTTTTTGGTTACCCGTCTTGACCCGCATTGTATTTAAGTGCTACTCATCTCAACCCATTCAGTATTATAATGTTACTCATTTCAACCCATTATACTACAATTGTTTACCGAAAACAACCCATTTTCTTTGACATGGGTTGAAATTGCCACCTCTACAAAGGATTAATTCTTATCTTTTGGGTCAATGGGTCAAATTAATTAACATGTATCTTAATAGGAAGTTTGTCAAATGTGTAAACGCGTTAAATGGGCAAAATTGTACGTTGTAACTTTAATTCGTAAAACTTTGATCTGTTTTTCATATGATTTATATATTTTCCACATATTTAATGATTGTTTATAGAAAAAAGTTCAATAAAATTTCAACAAAAAGTCTCTCGAAACCCCCAAAGAAGTGCCCATGTTTTCATCTTTACTGTTTTTAATATAGCAAGAGCAGGATTTGAATTGTTGGGCCACTGATTAAAATGTACTATGACACTCATTTAGGACACTAAATACAAGATTATCTTTTTACAATTCAAATGTAGGTTGAAGAGAACCAAGATATAGTTGCATCTTCACGGCAACCAGACGGTCCATCTCCTCCGGCCTCGAAACGACAAAAGGTACATTCTGTATCAAGATTTAAAAATGAAATCACATTCTTCAGTTCTGATTCTTTCTTCTACTCATTAAGCAGACAAAGTAATTGCAAGAACAAACTGAAGCCTCACCTCATTCCTTTTATCGAGCATAATGATGCGAATCGGGCTTTAATGAGTTCTAATATGCAACGCCAAGCAGTCCCTTTTTCAAAGAAACATAAAACAGGTTTCTACAACAGGTATTAAGATCCAAATAGCAGGTTTGATCAGACCAGATTTTCATTGACCGCCCATAGCTGATGCATCAATCGATGATAACCCAAGTTCAATACATGTAATCCTCATTATTTTTTAGTAAACATGCATAGCCAGATGTTATTATTTATTTTTTAATTTGATGTATTATGTTCAGCAACAATATATTCTGGCAAGACTTGTGCCAGGAAATCTGAGAGCAATTGGAGATTTAGGTGGTGTTTGTTTTTTAAGAGGTAAAACGTCTGCGATCTGCGGACCACATCTGCAAACCTCTTTTGCAGAAGAGGTGGACCAAACCTCTGCAAGAAGAGTTTTTGAGGGTGTTTGTTTTCCAAAAACATCTTCAAACAAAAAACCTCTTTATAAGACGTTTTCTTAAAAAACAAACAGCCCCTTAGAGAGTTTGTCTTTACTTAATCATGGATGCGGTTACCTTTATTTTGTAGTTTTTACTAATTGAGCTCATGTGGGTGTATATGTGTCATGTCTATTTTTAAATTATTGACACCAGATTGTATCATTTGATGCATGTCTTGATAACGTGGTACCAGAGCCATACTTTAGCTCCTGCATTTTGCTTACTAAGATTCGGATTAGTATGTACTTGCTTATCATGATTTGGATTTGTATGTTGTTTGATTCCCCATTTTTAGCAGATCCTTCACATCAGAAAATAGATCTCCAGATAAGCTGTCTAAGAACAGAATGGTAGAAAGATGTAAACACTTGCTTATCACGATCATATTTGAGCCTTTAAGTTGACATTGGCAGCTGATCTTATTAGACATAATCTATATTTAGAAAATATTAGATAACTCATAGAAAGAACAGGGATCTCAATGTAATTAATATATTTGTAAATGTATTATATATACGGAGGGATCAATGAGAATGGATCAAGGTTTGATCAACATTACTTCTATCATGGTATCATTTTAATACATTTACAAGTCACTATATAATACATTTATATATCATTGATCCCTCCGTATATATAATACATTTACAAGTCACTATATGGGTTGAAACAGGCACCGAGGGTGTGGTACCAAAGGTTCACCGATTACGTCACCACTTTGGGTTTTCAACATAGTTCATGTGATCATTCACTTTTTATTTACAGACGAGGTCCGGATACTGCTTGCATGCTATTGTATGATGATGACATCATCCTCACCACATCTTCTGCAGCCCTCAAACAACAGTTCCTTAACCTTCTGTCTTCTGAATTTGCCATGAAGGACCTTAGCTCTCTCAGTTATTTCCTTGGCATATCTGTCACTCGGGACGCCAATGGGATGTTCTTATCCCAACAGAAGTACGCTCAAGAGATCCTTAAGCGTGCAAACATGGCGGATTGCAATCCGGTTCATACACCAGTGGATACTATGGGAAAACCGAGTGCAACTGCTGGTGATCTTTTACCCGATGCTACTCATTTTCGCAGCCTTGCAGGTGCCCTCCAATACCTGACTTTTAATCGTCCAGACATCTCTTATGCTGTTCACCAGGTTTGCATGCACATGCATGCCCCTGGGACGCATCATTTTAATGCTCTCAAACGCATCCTTCGGTATGTCAAAGGCACCATTGCTATGGGATTACATCTAAGTTGCAGCTCTATTTCCTCCCTTAATACCTACACCGACGTTGATTGGGCAGGGTGTCCCGATACTCGCCGATCCACCTCCGGCTATTGTGTGTTTCTAGGTGACAATCTTCTTTCTTGGTCCTCCAAACACCAGACAACCATCTCTCGATCCAGTGCCGAAGCATAATACCGAGGCGTTGCAAACGTAGTAGCCGAATTGTGTTGGATTCGAAATCTGCTACTCGAGTTAGGATGTCCCATTAAAAGCGCATCTATGGTCTATTGTGACAATGTCAGCGCCATCTTCATGTCTGGCAATCTGATTCAGCACCAACGAACCAAACACATTGAACTTGACATACATTTTGTTCGCGACAAAGTACAATCAGGTCAGATACGTGTGTTACATTTTCCCTCTCGATATCAACTCGCAGACATCTTTACCAAAGGATTACCTCGCATACTATTTAATGCTTTCAGATCCAGTCTAAGTATTCGTGATCCACCCCCTTAGACTGAGGGGGTGTATTAGACAATCTATATTTAGAACAGATTAGATAAATCATAGAAAGAATAGGGGTCTCAATGTAATTAATATATTTGTAAATGTATTATATATACGGAGGTCCAATGAGAATGGATCAAGGTTTGATCAACATTACTTCTATCAGATCTGAATACCAAGCTATAGATAAGTGCCGGTGTCTCTCACATTCAGATCCAGTTATGAATCCAGACTTTGTTTTATCGCGTTCTGGCTTTAGACATTGGTTCTCTTTAAAAAGAGTTCATGTCTCCCCCTCTATCTTCAGGTTTGAGAATTGAGAGTGTATTTGACAATGTTTCAAAAACCAGATTGATCATCGAACTGCTTATCCAATTAGTTTGCTGGCTGAACTGGTCATAGTAAACTATGTACATATAAGTTGAAATTTTCAAACATTAGATATCAAAATTTATTCTAGTTCAAAGTTAGGCATTAATAAACTATATTGTAGGCATATAGCATAAGTTCAAAAATCATTAAAATGTAAATAGATATAAAAAAAAGTGTAAATTATTTTGTATGTCTGAGCCCGGGTTCGAACCGGGGACCTCTAGTGTGTGAGACTAGCGTGATAACCGACTACACCACCCAGACATTGTTTATATCATGTGGAATTTTTAAAACAAATATAAAAATCTCGTTTTGATATTTTGTTAGACAATACAATATACTACTATATCATCATTGCGAAAGTTGCCAAGGATGCACCAGTTGTTGCAGTTGTATAAATAATGAGAGAGTATCTTCTATATGCAAAGAGTCGTTGAAATGGCTTGTGAGTTTGAGAATCAGCAACATGGGTGGTGTTGGTTTCACAGCATACACACAAATACACTCACACCACAATTGAGAGATACACACACAACTTGTATTCGATAAAAAACTTTAGACAAAGTCTCAACATTACATAATAGGAAAACACCAAAAACAAAGCAACTTACAACTACTCCTATCTATACGTAGATCATGACCCACTAACATAAAACATAAACAACTGCACTAAAAACCCATAACTGACTCAAAATAAACATGCATAGCAGATGACTAAGCCACGTACTAACTCCATGCAAACTTTAATACTATGTGAATTTTCTTCAACACCTCCCCATAATTCACATAATGGTGACTCCCAACTTGGCACGCAAGTAACAAAATTGCTCCACTCCTAAGGCCTTCGTAAGAATGTCTGCTACTTGCTCATGGGTATCACATGCTTCCAGTTCCATCTCCTTAGCTTCCACAAGATCTCTGATATAGTGATATTTTATGGATATATGCTTTGTGCGGCTGTGAAACGCTTGATTTTTAGTCAAGAAAATAGCAGATCGATTATCACAATATATAGAAGTGGGACGTGACTGTGGATGACCAAGCTCCTTTAACATCTTTCTCAACAAGACTCCTTGACATGCAGCAGATGTTTCTGCTATGTATTCTGCCTCTGTGGTAGAGAGAGCTACCACAGATTGCTTCTTAGACATCCAAGAAATTGCTCCAGTTCCTGTAAAAAAAGAATATGCAGACAAGCTTTTCATATCCTCTCAAGATCCGGCCCAGTCACTATATGAATATCCCATGAGTTCGACCCAGTTTGTCTTCTCATACCTGATGCCATAACCCAAGGTACAATGCCCACCGAATACCAGCTAGATACCTTAATATTCGCTTTGCTGCCCCAGATGCAAAACAGATGGATTTTGCATGAACCGTGATACAATGCCCACCAAATACACTATATCAGGTCTTGTGTGTGTTACATAGATCAACCCACCAGTCAATGATCAATATCTATAAGCATCAGCCAGTTCTGCACCATCCAAGGCCTTGAATTTATCATTTGTATACATAGGGGTTAACACATACTTACATTTCTCCATGACAAATCTCTTGAGTAAATCAAGAGTATAGTTCTTCTGTGTCACAAAAATGCCATTTCTCTTTTGCATCACTTCCAAACCCAAAAAATACCTTAATTCCCCTATATATGTCATCTCAAACTCTTTCACCATCTTGTGCCTAAACTCATTTATCATTTTCAAGGAAGAACTTGTATATATCATATCATCTACATACAAGCAAATGATAATTAACTCAGCGCCATTACCTCTTTTCACGTACATGGTGGGCTCATTCACACTCCGTTCATAGCCATTTCTAGAAAAATAACGATCGATTCTGTTGTACCAAGCACGTGGGGCCTGCTTTAAACCATAAAGAGCTTTGTGTAATCGATAGACCTTGTCTTCTTCACCCTTCACTTCAAAACCCAATGGTTGTTCCACATAAACTTCTTCTAGTAAGTCTCCATTTAGGAATGCAGACTTAACATCAAATTGAAACACAGTCCACCCATTCTGAGCTGCAATAGAAAGAACTAACCGAATGGTCTCAAAGCGTGCAACCGGAGAAAACGTCTCTTCATAATCTATTCCTGACTTCTGTACATATACTTTTGCAACAATCCGAGCCTTGTACTTGTGAATGTTTCCATTTTCATCTAACTTTAACTTGTACACCCACTTTAACCCTATTGGATTCTTTCCTTCTGGTAGCCTTGTAAGTGACCAAGTGTTGTGTCTTTTCAGTGATGTCAATTCTGCTTTCATAGCTTCCACCCACTCTTCTTTAACCGCTGCTTCTTCATACGTGGTTGGTTCACACATGGACAAAGCAAATTGCCATGAGGGATCATATTCAGTCATAATCTCACCTGGTTCGCTAGCCAAATTTGCATACTTGGGATTTGGCTTGCGTACCCAAGTAGATCTTCTCAGATTGACCTCTTCATTACTTTGTTCTCTTGAGCTTGTACTCCCTGCAGAATGAGTTGTACCACTTCCCTCATCTTGTATTTCAACAGCTTCATCATTTTGCTCATTTATAGCTGGCTTAGTTCCCATGCTTTCTTCTTCATCAGTGACAACCTCAACATTCACATAATCTACCTCATTTGGAAATCCATCCTTCCCATCACTAGTACTTTTCCATCTTGACATTTCATCAAAAATTACGTCCCTGACTACACATATTCTTTTTGTTTCCACATCAAACAATCGATAAGCCTTTGAGCTTGTACAATATCCAACAAAAACACATTTTTGTGACTTTGCATCCAACTTCTTCCGGTGTTGTTTCGGTTGCAGCCCATAAGCCGGACATCCAAACACTCTCAAGTGTTCTACATTTGGTTTTCTGCCATACCATGTCTCATATTGTAACAGCTGTGCATTTAGTCATGGTAGTCGTAAACAGTGATAGAACAATGTGTATTAATATTCAATCAGTCAATGTGATTCATGTGTTCATGTTTGTGTTGTGTGTTCTAGGATCTTCATTAATTAGGAACAAGTATGTATTATTTATTTATTTACAGTCGATTACGCTAGACAAGAACAATATTGTTCGGTGTAATATACTGCGTTCGGTGTAATGGGATAGTGTTAGTGCGTAGTGTTATGACGAATAGTATGACAAGCAAATTAATCAAACAACAATCGTAATACGTAAGCGAGACTGAGTATAATTATGGGTGACGATCCATAACGATACTAATTTTGAACTTATAATTACGAGTAAACGACCATAAACAAAATAATACGACCGAAAAACGTACGCAATTACGGGTATACACGTAATTATAGTCGTTTAACGGTCTGACTACGAACGAAAAGTAAAAATAAGTAAAATATTTTATTTTACATTTTACAATTTTGAAACTCATCAAAAACAATTCAAAATATTAATTTCGTAATCGTAGTAAAACGCGCGTAAATATACGCGAAACCGACATCGAGCGAGACCGAAAACGCGGGGAAACACCCGGGGTATAAAAGCCCTTAATTCCCTTCATTCTCCTCATTTATTGCAGCTCAAACCTCTCTCTAAACTCAAATCCGCGAACCTATTCTCTCACTAGAAATCCAAGCTTCAAACGCACGTATCTTGCTCGTTTCTTGACGAAATTTGGTGATTCTTGAACCCACGCGTAGCCCTCGACGTCTTCTACAAGGGAGTAAAACGGATCTGGAGTTTTAACCGGCCAAAACAGAGGTATGAACAAAAGAAAATCTGAAAAAGTAGGGTTTTTGGTGTTTTGTTCGACCCACTATGTTAAAACCGATTCAAGGCCGTGTCTTTTAAGCTCTACACCTTCGAGTCATCATCCTAGTGTAACACAATCGTTGGGGCAAGTTTGCAACTGAATTGAGGCGATGAGGATGGAGTTGATCGACAGGTTCGCCAAGGGAGGGCTGTCTCGGCCAAACCCTTGCCGTGCAAACCAGCCGAACCTATAAGGTTCTTGGCCGAACCTTAGCATCCACCAAACCCTATGGCAACGAACTATCCTCTGGCGAACCTTCTTGCAAGCAGCGAACCCCCGGACCGACGAACCTCAACCATGCAGCCGAACCTTGCATGGCATTCACGAACCTATACGCGAAGCCTCTGGCCGAACCTCTGGTTAACACCCGAACCTTGATGATGTTCACGAACCTGTTACCACTCACAACCACCGAACCTTCGGACACCGAACTCTCTTGAGGCTAGACTCAAACGAACCTTTCCCATATAAACTATGCAGGGCCGAACCTGTGATCCACAAGCAAGCAAGCCGAACCATTTACTTTTGGCGAACCTTCCCAGTTGAACGAACCTATGCGCAGCCCATTTTCCAGTTGGCCAAACGTGAATGAGGCTATAAGGTTCGCTGAACTGGTGTTGTTCAGCCACGCCCACTTGATTGTGATCCAACTCACGAAACCTCCTCCATATGTACTGGCCCAATTCGAATGCATGCAGCCCACCATGGTTTCATCGGCCCAAGGCCCTTTTGTTCGGCCCACTACCTTAAGCAAACCAATTAAACTCGGCCCAATTGCGACCTTTTTGGCCCAATAACTATGAATTTGGTCACTCAATTCGTACGGCTCACTTGGAATAATGGGATTGTTAAGGGTGATCGAAGCCTAAAACAACTTAAAGTAATTATGAATTGATCTTGTTCGGTTTAAGTTTAACTTAACCTAATTATGAGATCAAAGCATAAACACAAAGGCTTAAAACATTTTAGCGTCTCTTTAAACTACATGACAAATAAGGGTATCATATTCATAAACCCATGTTACCATTATGGGTGCAAGTTGTGCGTAAAAGAACATGATACAATCTTTTCATAAGTCACACATTATGCAAGTGAGTAAATCATAATGTCTAAATTCATACGACACTTTTAAACACAGAAACATTTATAAAAAGGGAAATCATTAACAGGATAACATAAGTTCACCGCTTAACACAAGTCAGTAAATCAATCAAAGAGTACAATATCACAAATCTTATATTCTATGTATGATTACAATGATATAGGAACCAGTTAGAAGTCTTGTTGTTTGCTACTTGCTACTTGTTCTGGTTCAGAGTCTACTGCTGTCAGGTGAGAACATTAGCCCCTCTTTTACCATTTTATAACTGTTTTGGGGTGGAACACGTGATCAAACACTTTTTATACCAATCATATTTCATATACAGGATTCATGTTACTGTTCAATTGTTACAGGATCACTTTACAAATTCAAGAGATTTCTCAGCTATTTTAAAAGGATTTATCATGTTTTAAAAAATGATTTATCAACCGTTTTAATGGTTTTATCAACTGATAGACAATTTCTACTAAAAGGTATTATAAAAGGTCTCTAAATTGTTTCACAACTGTTTTACACCAAATGGTTTTATAAATGTTAAACACGATTAAAGAATAAGTTTTATAAACTCTTTTACTATAATCTTGTGCTTTCGATAAAATAATGTGTTATAAACCTTGTTATTATACAAGGACACTATTCTTAGTATTCAATCAGGGATTTCAAAACAAGGTATTCAATCAATAGTTTTCATGGTGGTATTCAATCAAAGGTTTTCAATTCATGGTAATCAAATAAGGCATTCAACCAGAGGTTTTAAATCAAAGTATTCAAAAGCATGGTGTTCATCGTTGTGAACAAACTTATACACACATCAAGACACATATTCTTATTCTTATAGCGTTAGTACTGGGTGATCACAACAAGGGAAAGCGAGACACATTTGGTCATACCAAAGCTGGAGTTAGCTTTTAAATTTGTTTTAAAAGTTAACTGCAGAAGTGGTTGCATTACGGTAATATGAAATTGCTGCTAATTAAGTTACCAGCATAAGTCATATTGACCGGGTTACGTCAATACGGAGTTGCCTTCTGAGTAAACTCGTTAGTACAGCTCGTGTTGAATGCGTTTGCTGACTAATTTTCCGACTCCAAACGTAGTTTGGGACTTGATTATATGTTGGCTTTTCTAGTAAACAGTCTGTTGATTGTTTGCACACATTATTCTTACTTGATGTTAGTTTGGGTTGCAACCATCCATGTATTTTCAATTACTGCTTTATACATATGCCTTACAATGCAGATTCATGTTTACAAATGTTAAACCTATTGTTCTCACCAACTACTTTGTAGTTGACAGTTACTTTTCACGTGTTTCAGGTAATCAGGTTTAAGACATTCTAAAGGACAACTAAGGAGACCGTTTTAAGATAGAACAAGATGAAGAAACAAGCTAGGATGGATTACAAACTCATTTAATCCTGATTGTTTAATTGTCTTGTCTGAGTCTTATTTTGTAAACAATATTTTTGGGTCTGTAGTTTTCATTCTTTTGGGAAGATAGATAGATTGTCTGTAACTAAACAATGGTCTAATATCTATGAAATTTAGTAATGCATTGTGGTTGTTCTTATTCAATACTTGTGCATGATTCAACCATCGATCGTCACCGCGCCGTGGATTCCGCACGCGGCGCAGGGGGTGTGACACATATGGGGTTTTGCCATTAAGTGCTTTGGTTGGTGATAATCTCAAGAGATAGATTGCTGTTGCCACAGCTTCTCCCCGGAAACGGTCACTTAATTTCTTTTCTTGCAACATGCTTCTCGCCATCTCAACCACCGTTCGGTTTTTCCTCTCTGTTGTACCGTTTTGTTCTGGTGTATATGGGGATGTCAATTCCCGTTTGATGACATTTATATTGCAAAAGTTGTTAAACTCTCTTGAGCAATACTCACCTCCATGATCAGACCTAAGTGCTACAATCTTTTGGCCTGATTCAAGCTCCACTTTTGCTTTGAAATGTTTAAATTTTTCAAAAGCATCACTTTTCTTTTCTAAGAAATAGACCCAAACCATACGACTGAGCATTAAATAAAAGCTACCGCCTAAAGACTTAGTTGTCATAGGCCCGCATAGGTCCGTATGAACTAACTCTAAAATTCGAGAGGCCCTCCAAGAGTGGGCTGAGAAGGATTTTCTAGATTGTTTGCCCATGACACAACCCTCACACAAAGACCATGGATCTATCTTAGGCACCCCATACACCATTTCATTTTCATGCAAAAGTTTCAACCCTTTCTCATGCAAATGACCATATCGCAAATGCCACAATTTTGAAAGGCTATTCTTGTTTTCAGCTAATAGTACATTTCCTATGAGACTTGAACCACTTGCATCAAGAGGAAACATATTATTACCAGTCATTGCAATTTCACAAACTACCTTCCCAGATTGCTTATGTCGTACAACACATTTACTATCCTCAAACAGCAAAGAATATCCAATTCTCATAAGTTGTCCGACACTCAACAAATTGTAGTCCAAATCTGGAGCAAATTGGACTTCTTCAAGACCCTTTCGTTTTCCTTCATTACCCGTAAACTCAACTGTCCCTTTTCCTTGTACTTGGATACTCTTGCCATTTCCAAGTTTAACATCAATTTTCTTTGACTCACCTAGGGCTTGAAATAAGGATCTCTTTCCAGTCATGTGGTTTGAACAACCACTGTCTAGAAACCAGATTGTTTTACCTTTTGCTTCTTCATGACTAACAGCCATGAATAGACGATAATCCTCATCCATTTCTTCCTCTTCAACTGCTGCCTGAAGCTGCGGTTCACTCCAGCAATTTGCCTGTACGTGGCCGAACCTGTTACAATTGTAACATTGAACACTTCCACGACCTCTACCACCAAATCGACCGGGTCCTCTTCCACGACGACTGAATGAGTCGCATCCTCTACCTTATGAACCCCATGATCGGTTTTCATCAACATTCGTGGTTTGAAAAGCCTTTTCTTCATCCACTACCTCAGCAGTACGACTAACACGTGCTTCATGAGCTTGCAACAAGCCCATCAATTGGTCGAATGACAATGTTGACAGGTCCTTTGATTCTTCAATTGCAGCAACAATATGATCCCAACGTTGGGTCATACTTCGCAGAACCTTTTCCACCACACTTTGATCGATAACCAACTCCTCATATGCCCTCTTCTGATTCACATTTTTCATAACACGAGTGAGATAGTCAGCAACAAACTCACCTTCTTTCATTTGGAGTGTTTCAAACTCTCGACAAAGAGTTTGCAATCTCACCGCCTTCACTTTGGAATTGCCTTTGTACTTGGTTTCTGACAGCGTCCAAGCTTGACGAGATGTAGTTGCTGCCGCAATGCGCGAAAACACATCATCATGAATGGCCTGCTGAATAAAGGAGAGTGCCTTGGCATCTTTTCTTCTATTTTCTCTGTACCGAACCCGATCACCATCATTTGGATTATATCCATCTTCTACGAGATCCCAGATGTCATGAGACATGAGAATAGTTCTCATGCAGATGCTCTCGTACTCATACCCTTCGCCTTTAAAGATCGGAAGAGGAACGTGCGATTGACTTCCTTCTTTGACAGCTGCCATCAAAACCCGTCTACCGTCGTCTTCTACCTCTCGGAACCAGCTACTTATGATATATGCTCTGATACGAGTTTGTTGGTTTCACATCATACACACAAATACACTCACACCACAATTGAGATATACACACACACAATTTGTATTCGATAAAAAACTCCAGACAAAGTCTTAACATTACATAATAGGAAAACACCAAAAACAAAGCAACTTACAACTACTCCTATCTTTACATAGATCATGACCCACTAACATAAAACATAAACAACTGCACTAAAAACCCATAACTGACTCAAAATAAACATACATAGCAGATGACTAAGCCACGTACTAACTCCATGCAAACTTGAGTATTATTATTATGTGAATTATCTTCCACAGATGGTTCCGTCTACCATTGCTGATGCTTAGGTGGAAAAGCAATGAAGACGAGCTCAAGCTGCAGAGACTTTGATGTCCGTGAAGGTCTGTGTGGGTGTTTTAGTCTCCGAATTGTGGTTGTGATTTGTGAATGTTCTTAAGTCGAAAAGATGACATTGCAATGTTGTTGGTAACTCTGAGAGCTAAATATATCACGACTAGCATAAGTTTCAGGCAACAAGTCTTATTTTAAGCAGTACAGCCGTGTTCTACGTTCTGTAACAAGTCTGGACACCAATACTTCAACTACTCATTTGATGAGATGCGACTAAAGATTTTTGAAGCGTGTGTTCAAAAGACTCGTCACATAATGTTTTTTATGAACTTTTATGGGAATGGGATGGTGTATAAGATCTCAAAATGCTTTCACTCAAACATAATTGGCTTTAACGCTATGTTCCCGAGTTTATTAGAGGGAAGAAAAGAAAGGAAATGAAAGAAAAGAAGAAAAATTTTGCGTTCCTGAGTTTCATTTAACGAGTGAAAAGAAAAGAAAATAACACATGTTGTGTTCCCGAGTTTCATTTACGGAGGAAAAAGATAAAAAGTGGAAGGAAAACTAGGCTAAACTATTTAGTTTTCCTTTATTTCCGATTTAAAAGGAAATGGAAGAAAAAAAACTTCATTCTTTTCTTTTCATTTTCTCTCATTTCTTTTCTATTCTTTTCCTTTTGGTTATCTCCTTTAATAAACTCGAGAACTGAGCGTAAAGTTGTTTCCATTCACATCAAAACATGTGGGTGAGTCATGAGTGTATTCTTTATGAACCCAATGTCAACAGGCTATATAAAATTCATAACAAGTTCCATCCAGAAACATCAGACACAGTTGAGTCATCAACGTGCCTCTCTATTCCTGTAACGCTATAATTTTAAGTTGGGCAAAGAGCAGGGTTGGTATCTTGGACAATCAAGTCCAGATTCCAGGGTATGATAAATTTTTCAACCACAATCAGATAACAATTTGATGCATTTGATGCAAAAGCATATACTAAGTAGAGACTGCATGCAAGACAAGACCAAAAAGACAATACAATAGAAATAGAAGTTCCAAAAAAAAACATAAGAACTCAACAAGAGTCTACAAAAAAAGTTTAAAATTTGATTAAAAACTCTCACGTCGTAAATGGTGCACCAAACAGCAAGATTGATTCACTACCCTAATTATCACCCTCCTCTATCTTCGCCTTGTCGCTCACATAAATACCATCAAGAAACTTTCTGATATCTTTGTTCTTCACATGACATTTCTGCACATACAAAATCAAATTCAAGAATAAAACAAACTGTTTCAGTTAATCAGCCAATGCTGATTTACAATAAAGATTTAGATAAACATGGCATGATGGGCAAGCAGTTACTTATAAAGATAAAAACAAGTCAGGTTCAAAGATCAGAAACCGTAAAAATTGGGTGATTTTCTGACCTGTTAGATGAAAACATAGCCTAGATCAATGTATTCGAATGAAACGCGAAAAAACATGTATATACCTGATTAATCAAGGCACAAGATCTGGAAACAAGCTCAATGTCATTACCATCCAAAATAAGCTCATCCTTAACCTTCTCAGATCTGACCACAGTTACACCTTCAAGCATATCAACCTTCCTCACCTATGCAACAGCAAGAAGAACACATAAAACAAAACAGTAATCATATATGGAATGATAGCATGACAGTAGTTTCACAAAAATAATTACCACCCAAGATATAATGTTAAGATAGAAACAATTTAATGTAAACAAAATTAAAACAAAGCTCTAAACAGCTAATTGTCGTTGTCCCAAGTATAACCCTTAAACTGAAATGCAATAAAAAAGAGTTGAAACTTAAAAACAAATTTCCTGTCAAAATTCACAAATGTAGCTTCAAAAATTAAAAGAGAACACAATGCATTAGAGTTGGGACTGAAGAACTAAATAGAAGATTTCAAAACTGTTTCTTCAAGACCTACTGAAAATGATGTGGAAAAACCAAATTTCAAATCACAATGACAGCCATGGCAAAACAAATTATATTAAAGTAACATAAAACAGCATCAGATGTTCAGAACCACACCAAATTAACAAATTAACAGATTAATAGCAATTAAATGTAATGTCAAACGAACACCAATTTATTAAGTTTACAAATTATACTGATGTAACACAAAACATCAGAAGATCAATGCAAAACAGCATCAGATATTTAATCAGCAAACACAGGCAGTAAATTAAAACAATTATACAAAATCTCAAAAGAACAAAATAATAATCTCACAGACAATTTAGAATAGCTACCTTCTTTTCACCAAGAAAATTCCGGATCTCAATCGCGGAGTTGTTGTTCGTGATGCTAGCGTTGATCGGAAAATGAGCATACACAAATCTCATCTTGTACCGGAACCCCTGAGTAACACCAATAATGAGGTTGTTGACATGACTAAGCGCAGTACGGATAGCAGCGGTTGTTTTGCGAGATCCAAACCACGCATCAACCTTCAGCTTCCGCTTCCCGGTCTCCTCATCGGTAATGAGCATGAAATCTAGATTGAGATGCTTGAAATTACGAGTTAGGGTTCCTCGTGGTCCTTTGACTTCGATGATCTTGGCCTTCACTTTGATCTCGATGCCTTCGGGGATGTCCATCGTCTCCGATGATAAGATCGTCTTCATCTTTAAATTCTAGCTCCGTTGAACACCGACGGCCTGCTGTTGAGAAATCAGGGTTTTGGATTGAAACCCTAGGAGAAAGATGTATTTATATGCGCGCGCACACACTGCATGTGGAAATGAAGTTGGGCTTGTTATGTCTTAATGGGCCACGATCTTTCTTTACCAATTGTCAAAGACTTGTAAAAATAAAATAGAAATGGTGGTTTCGTAAAAAAACTTAACCAGAACCGGAATTGAAATTATCATAACCGGTTCCACCTTTATCCGGTCAAAAATGAAACCGGTTGACTAGAACCGGAAGCAGAAAACGGTTTGTCCGCCTCTAATTGGGAATATGGTTCCTGAATAATAAACCTACATGCATACTTGAAGAAATAGACCAACCAAATTGATGCAACCTAGTTGTTGAAAAACACATAAGTTGTAACAACTCATTAAAGCCTCATAAAAGATGATATATAGTATGATAATATATTTATAGAATTTAGCTTGTTATTAATATAATTAAGTTGCTAACTAAATCTTAAATCTTTCAACTAAAGGTTTAAACTAGAGGTGTCAATCTTTACCCAAATCAAATGAAATAGGTTGGTTTGGGTAAACAATTGTAGTATAATGGGTTGAAGTGGGTAACATCATAATATTAAATGGGTTGAGATAGGTAGCACTTTAAGTCTTTAACACAATGCGGGTCAAGATGGGTAACCAAAAAACTATGTAAATGCAATGGATTCAAACATTTAAGAATGATTAATGACATATTTGATGAGAAATTCAATAAAAATTATCCAAATGGACTATTTATTTACTTATAACACATCTTAAGTATAACTAAATTGATGTTTTTTAAGAACAATCCAGTTAAACCCAAACTGATTTTGCTCAAAAGTCAAAACCCGTTTTGACTCGCACTCATCCTGAACCGAACCCGTTCTGACCCGTTACACAACTCGATCCAACCTGTCCATTTTGTCAGGCATAGTTTAAACCTCATAACCTAAAATAAAATATTATAATGGGTAAGTTTATATTTGGCTTGTGACTATTAATTAACTAAATTAAAATGATACCTTTTGAACTCGTTACCTAAAGGAGATGACACTATGACAGGCTGTGTCGTGCAAACGAAAAAGTACAAAAGAGTATACAATAATGGTTGACGGGTTAATTTTACTTTATCAAGTTATCTAAACTGATCTTTTTAAGCAACATACGAATGACTCAAAAATTGGTTGTTGTAATGTGTAACCACAGATTGGACTCTATATATACGTAACCATAGACCTCAATTATGAATACTACCATTATAAAAAGAATAATAAAAGGACGGTGTACACGAATCGCTTTTCAAGATATGACAAGACGGTGCCAACGTCTTACACACCTTTTTCGTACCCATCGTCGAATATTTAGTTAATGGTAGGGCCACCTATGTTTAATTATCAAAAATAATTGTCCTTTGGATTGGGAAAGGATATTCGCATATTCCTTATGGAATACGCGTTTTACTCCGGCTATATAAGTTTGTTTAGTTTGATGTTGAGATCATCGAATCCCACAATTTCCTCTCTCATTGTAACATATTGTGTGCTTTGAAATAAAAGATGGTTTAAATAATTCACATTATTTTGTATCAAATACAGGAAGCTATCTTAATTTCAAATTCCAATTCTTCACAAAAATGAATATATGACCTTTTTACATTTATGATGTTCCTATAAATTTTATACATTTGTAGTAACATAATTAATAGTTTATCTATTTAGTAATTAGCATATATCGTTTAGTTTTTCATCTAAAAAATAACAACAATCATGGGTTATATAAACTAACAGTAACATGCTGGTATGATAAAAAAAATGAGACCAATATTGGCTTAAAACCAACTGCAAATAAAAAAAAAACTCACCTTGAGAGTTGCATGTTTTATATAACAATAAACTTCAATATAATAATATAATATCAATAATAGAACTAAATTTTATAGTTCCTGCTATCAAACTAAACAACATTAGTGTATCCTTTACCACCCTACACAAACTTTAGCCCCTCCTTGATTAGTAAAACTATAGTCATGGGATAGAGACAAACGATCTAACCCCACCATTATATACTTAAAAGTCAACAATTGATCTTCACAATTCTCAAAAGTCAACACTCAACATGTTTGTTGCATCTACTCCAAAACAATGACACCAGATCCCTGTCTTTTTTCATCAGACTTGTTTTGATTACCATCAGCATCTTCCATTGCCAAATCATCATTTGTAGTCCCATTGACAGAACCCGATTCATGCTGATGTGGACTTGAATTTGCCATGTCATCATTACTCTTCTCATTTTCAGTCATGGGAGAGACGATTTTGGTGATTTGTTCATGAATTGCTTCTAAAGGTTTAAGGTTTGTTTTAAGCTTCAAGCCTGCAGGTTTCTTGGCCAAATATGTCTCTACTGAATCCACAGCATTTTCCTCGAGTATCATGTGCATCTGCAAATTACAGGTTTAATTTCACAAGTAATATATTTAATATGATTTCATAAATTAATATAATTAACTGAATATTATTTAGATACCTCGTTATAAAGGCGGGCCATTGCCAAACGATCTGGTTTATCATCGCAAGCAGCTGCTGATAATTCTTCTGCAGCTATACAAATTCACAAGCCGGTCATATTTATTAAAAGATTTAAAATTAAAAAAAAAAAAAAAAAAAAAGACACTTTGTCCATGCAAGCATTGATGATATCTCTAGAAATAGTTCTCGCAGTAAATGCAAAGTTTTATTAAACACATGGTTTGGATAAATTGTTTTGGCTGTTTATAAATAATCTTTTTGAAAACTAGGGAATTAAATGTTATTCATTGCCATCAATTTATATTAAATTATTATATTTACACACTTACAGATAACTTCAATTTGAGGCAATTGACCAGTCATCTGGGAAGAAGTTCCATTTTGACTTGCAGTGTGTCTGTCTACAACCTTTTGTTCGGTCTCTACATCACTTCGTATCTCGTTAGGTTTTTCATCACCCTATAAATTGATACATTTTCTCTTAATATATACTAACAATTTACCATTAAAAGAACTTAAATAAATTACGGAAACACTATATTTCCTAATTGTGAGTTAAGTAATGGGTTGGCTTGACCCAAAAAAAAGTTTTTGTCCAAGTTTTTTATGAATAACTTTGTTTCAACATACACTAACTTTTTGGAAATGACTTAAAAGTGTTTACACACGTCTTTTTTATTTACCCGTTTGACCTGCTAGATAAAAACATAACACAAAAATGGGTGGAAATTGTCCCCTAAATGACAACAATAAAACAATTTTTTTGGAGAACATGATTGCATCCATATAGCAAGATGTTAATTTATTTTCCATTCAAGCATTACTTCTTTATGATCGATTGGCATAATATGGCATACACAAAAGAAATATACAAAGAAACAAAATGTGTAATAAAACTTACAAAGTATTCTTTTTGGTACTCAGCATTAAGTCCTTTTTCCAAAAGCATGACCCGTTTTTTGACAAACTCAACCACTCTTCTTTGCGTTTCTCTAAAGTGATACAATGCATTATTTGAAGCACCAGGGTCTTGTGGCTGACCACCAGAAGCCATAGTTTGACCATCAAGATTACCGCCAGCAGAGGCGGCAAACTGAGGCTGAGATACTCCTGGAAGACTCAGATTTCCACTGGGAATATTCAATTCTTGACAGATAACTTCCAGAACCCGCAAGTCCTTATCATCAACAATAGCTTGCCATCTTCCATAGCCATGTCTTTATGTAAAATTCGTAAAATAAACACGTAAATATATTATATTAATTATTGAAAATTAAATATTAAGCGAATGAAAAGATAAAAAAAAAGGTACTTTAACACAGCACGGAGAAGGGTTCGATCATGTTCTTCCTTCCAGTATTTCAAACCTCTTAATCCTGGATACCGATATATGATGTCATCTGTAAATAATGGAGCAGATGGATTCTCAGGAGAATGTTTCACCTGAACATTATAACAATAACATATTGGACAAAATAAATACCTTAATTTATATAAAATCGCGTGGAAATTCTTATTTGAAAGATGGAACTGAATCAACTTACTTTATCTCTTACAAGAAGCAAGACTGCAATTCTGACTAGTACATCCTCTATTCTTAGCCCTTCTTTTGGAATACCATCTTGCATTGAAAATAATTACATGTTAAAAATAAATAAAAAAGACACTAACTGGGGTTTAATAGAGACAAGAAAGTCACCTAAAAAAGTGGCAGCATCTGTAATATCTTCTGAAATATGCGACAAGAAGAGAGTTCCATAACTGCAGGTCAATAATTAACCAAAAGAATAAAAATCAAACCATTTTTACATCTCAAACTGCCGATAAAAATCTGTGCCAAGATCAAAAGATTCCAAATGCAGAAGATAGACAATAATAAAGAAAAACAAATATAACACTTAAAAAATAGAAGAAAAAAAGGAAAAGAAAAAAAAAACTAGATAACTCATTTAACAAAGACTATCTTCTAGTTACAAAGTTCAAATTGAGATGGAAGTTAACTTTAATCTACGATCAGAACATTTCTTATTAACTTTTAGAGAAAAAAGCGGCAAATTATCCACTTGAAGTTAAGTATCACAGTAATAATATACTTTTTGAGTATATAAAGAGAATAAAAGAATTTTGACACTTACACTTTAATTTCTTCATAACTTTTCTGCTTCAAGCGTGAAGTAAATTCTGCCCAATCAAAGTCTCCAACCCCAAACCTGCAATACCTTCTACACGTTTAATATTCGTTGAAAATACTAAAATTAACTTTTTTATCTTAACAAGACCTCATCAAGATTTGAACGAATTGGGCCCGTTGACTTTGATTAAAACCAAGTACTCTGAAGGCTCTCCCTTCACCTTCCATTAGAGGAAGTAGCTCAGCATTGTCCACTGCAAAATGGACCTTTTTTTTGTAAATCACTACATGATATCGACTTATTATTGGAAACTAAGAAAATTATGCAACTTGTAAAATTAAAAAATAACTGAAACTTCTACCACGTGTTTTCTTTCTGTAAGGCTTTCTTGCAGGTGCTAATCCAGCAGAATTATCCCCATCAGATAATTCTGCTTCATAATTATCATCAGCATCAGAACTTACATCTTCCAATCCAGCAAGATCATCATCTTCAACAGAAACCATCTGAAAATCACAAGAAGAGCAACTAAATGTATGAAAAACATTAAAAAATAAATAAATAAAATGTATACTCCATTAACCCTCAGACATAACATTCTACAGAATGATTTATTACATTAAATAGAATGTTCAACCAGTAAACAGAGACAAATGAAATTCATCCAAAACCAAAAAGAAAAAAAGAATCAAGCGTGTTCTTCAAATTTGGTTGTGGCAAATGAAAGGTTATCAAGGGTAATTTGGTTATCTTTGTGTCATTTATTTTATGTTAGTTCTATGTGATATTCATTTGTGCTTGTGTGTGTTAATTGCTTATACTTGCCACTTGAATCCTAACACATGATGCAATGTAGAATTTTTTACCACATACCCTCCTAATTGCTTGTCAAGTGCCTTCTATAGTTCTATTTATCTTAACTATTATAAATACCTGCTTACGACTTCTTTTTCCCTTTCCCATAGAATTAAATTCTTCAATTTTGTGCACTTCATATCTATCTTTTAGCAATTCCTCCCAGTAATTTGATTTTTCTATATTATTTGTTGCGTTTTTGTTCTCTGCCAATGGCTCTTGTATTTCCTCTTCCATTCTTGACTCAGCCTCGTCAATATACTCAAAATTTGCCACCTAATGTATACAAAAATATAAGTATTATTATAATTTGATATTCATAAATAAATTCCCATCTAGAAGCAAATACCAAACAGCCCCACAAACCTTAAATGCTTTCAAAAAGCCATCTTCTTCTGCATCATCCATTGCAGCATTGTCTTCTTCAGTGTAATCACGGTTTAACAGTCTATTAAAATTTAAGAAATGAAGAAACCATGGCGCATATTTGGTCAAAATTACAATATATATGTGTGTGTGTGTGTATGGACTTTCAAAAAGCATAAGAATATACTTAGAGACAAATATAGGGTTTCTTGTACAAAATATTAGCAAACATTTTTACCAGTCCCATTTTAATTATTGTACCTTTTTGTTTGTATGTTTCATTTTAAGATGAGCTTATGTACTGTCTAGTTGATTTTGTAATAGTTAAATTTTATATTTTTCACTGAACGCACACAAGTCCTTTCTATTTTATTTTTATAATAAAATTCCTTGGCTTCTAAAAGTTAATAAAAGGTTGTGTTCACAAGTTTAAGGTACTAATTGTAAAAAAAAAAGAAAAAAGAAAAAAAAAAGAACAAACTTTGCATTAATTTTAGAAAAAACAAAGGATTTAATCATGTAAATACAAGATGTATAAAAATTTAGTTGATATGGTTAATTTATCATTACTATTGGTGCTTTTAAATGGAACGGTTGAGATTATGTGCAGCTTTTTCTTAAATCTTTCTTGAATGGGTGGGTCAGACAGGACGCTTACTTTCTACCCAAACAATGAAAAGTTGAAAAAATGGATGCAGTGGGGAAAGATAAGAGTAAGAGGCTCAAGTTCAAAACTTATAATTCGAAATTGAAAAATCAGAACTTTTAAAAAATTGAACGCATCCCAGTAACAACCATCAATTTCTACCACCACTTACCAACTGAACTTCCAACAACCACATCTACTCACCGTCTCCTAGTCTATTTCCTTCAAAAGCTAAAAAAAAATTCAAAATTAAAACTCAAAACTCAAAACTTAAGACACCTTAGTTGTTCCCATCTAACATTACTACTTGTCATCTATAATGGTAGTTATCATCATTGTCTACCGTCCGGTATGGCAGTATGGCAGTTGCCTTTGTCTCCATCAGGACTTTCGATCCCTCGGCACAATGTACTATCTACCTTTGTGGTTGCCGCTTGCCCGCTCTATGTAATGTCTGCCTCCTCCATCTCAGTTTTTCACTTCTTTTTGGAAAAGTTGCAGAGATAAATGGTCCAGATAAAGTAAACACTCTGCTAACTTGTTTAGTTTTATATTATTTAATTACTATATAATATACAAATATATTTATCTTAAAAATAGTTTATTTTGTAAATTTTCTTATTTTACGTTAGTTAGTGATATATATTAAAGATCTCATATTATAAAATAATATTCTTTTTGTATATTTTCTTATTTTAGTCACAGCATGTTCTGACCCGAATCTAAGTAACCACTTTATAATACAATCCGTTGTGACCCAAACCCATCCTAACATGTACTTGTCCTGACCCGTTACCCCATCTGACCCAACCCGCCCATTTTAGACGTACAAAAAACGTAAAAAGCACCAAAGCCAAACAAGTAATATACGTCGGTATTTTATGCCCAAAAAAAACACGAATGTATAACATGCATACATAATAATTTACCTATCTATTGCGGCATCATCATAATGGATTTGCCTTGATTTCATTGTCTCGTCATTCTCATCGGCAAATAATTCCTTTGAACCATATCTTATGATGTCATCCAATTCTTCCTAGATTGCAATAAATCATCAAAGAAAACATACCAATTGTTTTCTTAACAATTCCAGCTGTAAAATGTACCTGGTTGATGTTTTGGTTCTTAAGCTTGCCAACAACCAAATGCTCTAAAACCATCTTCTTTTTGGTCATCTCCATCATTCTTTCTTCAATTGTTCCTCTTGTTATGAGTCTAAATATCATCACCTGCAAAATGATATATAACAATATTTATAAAAAAATATATAACAATATTTGGATTGTGTTTATCTCAAACGGGTCAAATCAAAAGGTAGTTCAAAAGGGAATGGGTCCAAAAGAACACATTTCATTAAATTATTGAGAATATTATCTTAACCATACTTATATAGCTTTTATAAACACCATTAACGCATAAATTATTTATAAGGAATGCAAAAGGACCAAAAATGTTTCTGCAACTCAAGTATTCAACACAACACATACTAAAAATGGCATGCTTCAACCCAAACCCATTTGTAATTTTCTATCAGTTACCCCGTCTGCCCAACTCGCCACAGCTAACACCCCTCCTATATTATTTTGTTCAAAGATTTAGATTGATTACAGCAATAGTGATATTGTTTTATAAGCATCATTGACACACTAGTTACCTATTAAGAATTTGGATAAAAGATTCAACCCATCCTGGCACGGTTCAGCACGTACTAAAAATGCCCCATTTAAAACTTGAACCTATTTTGACCTACCCTATCTAACTTCTAACCTTATTTTTCTGTCCAAGCCGATGAGCACGGGCCATAGCTTGTAAATCAGCATGCGGATTCCAGTCACTGTCATAAATAATAACTGTGTCTGCAGTGGCTAGGTTTATACCAAGACCACCTGCTCTAGTAGACAGTAAAAAGCAAAATCTAGAAGAACCAGCAGCATTGAACCTATCAATTCGAACTTGTCTTTCACCGCCACTAACTTTTCCATCAATCCGTTCATATAGCCATTTCTGAAGAGCATGTAAAGATCGCATCAAAGTCAAAAACAAAGTCTAAGTGTTTTACATCCATACCTTGTTATTGCAATAATCTTCTAACAAATCCAACATGTGCTGAAATTGTGTATATATTAAAACTCTATGTCCTTGCTCTTTCAGCTTCACCATCATTTTGTCCAAAAGCTGTAATTTTCCAGAAATTTCCAACAATTGTCTGACAGAAAGAGAATAAAAAATGAGCTCAACTTATGAGCAATTTCCAGTTAATAGAAAACAGAAAAGGATTATTTGAAAAAAAGGGTAAAATATAATACTTGTAGAACTCATTGGTGTCATCTGGTTCAACTCCCTCCAACATGAAAGGGTGACAACAAAGCTTACGCAGTTCCATGACCACATTAATAAGAGAAATCTGATTTTTTTAAGCAACAAATATCAAATGTCAGATTTTAATTAAGATAAAATAATACCAAATTTTTACCATTAAAAGTTAAAAATTCACCTGAGCTCCTCCCCGGCGAGTTAATAATTGATAATTACGGGTTAGAATTGCCTTATAATACTCTTTCTGCTTGCTACTTAATTCCACACGTAAAATGAGCTCCTTTTTAGGTGGTAGTTTCTTCATTACATCTTTCTTGACTCCTGCCATTATGTACAGCAAAATATCATAAATGTAACTATAAATATGAAATATCTGAAACAAAACAAGTACAAATTTCTGATGTTTACTTCTTAAAAGATGTGGGGCCAACATCTTATGTAGCCTTGACACCTGTTCTTCTTGATTGATATCCTTGAACTCTTCCTGAAACTCCTCCAAACTTGCAAACTGCAAACACATTTAGTTAAATAAGAATTTTTTACAGATAATATGTACATCTCATTATGTATATTACAAACAAAAAGGCTAAAAAATGCAGTAAAAATGTAAAACTGACCTTTCCAGCATCAAGAAAATGCATAAGCATGAATAGCTCGTCCAAGTTGTTCTGAAACGCATTAACAATTCATTAGAATAGGTAAAAAATGTAAAAAAAAATCTAAATCAAAATATAAACTGAAAGATTTTAACCAAAAATCTTCATCGGTATAAAAGTATTAATGTAAAAAACCTGAAGAGGGGTTCCAGTCAACAATGTACGATGTCGAGTATTGAACTGCTTTAATGCAGAAAACAACTTTGAATCTTTATTTTTAAGGCGATGGCCTTCATCCACTATCTACACGGTGATCAAAATTAGTAAGAATACATGTAAATGAACTAAAAATTGAAAATATATGGTCAAAACACATACCATGGTCTCCCAATGTATTGCCTTCAACGACCCAGTATCAATGTTAATCATTTCATAAGATGTCAATAACACATCAAATTTTATCCTTTCTTGCTTACTTTCACTAATCCCATGACTTGATTTCTTTTTCTTATTTTTCTTAAGTGACCTAGGGAAATAAAATTCATATTCTTTTATGGCAGCACGAGCAATGGCCGTTCCAACATACATAACCTGCAGTGATAACCTTATTATTCTAGAAAATAAACGAAAAATCAAACAAACATATTAGAGTTTGAGATTTTTAAAACTTACAACATTCATATGAGGTGCCCATGTGGCAAATTCACGTTCCCAGTTTCTCAAAGTAGAAAGTGGTGCCACTACTAAATGTGGTGAAACATTCTCTTCATATAAAGACGCCAAAAAAGCAATACTTTGTATCGTTTTTCCTACAATTTAACATAATAAATAAAAATATAGATTTAAACATGTAAAAAAGCAAGAATTAAGAAACCAAATATAACATACCAAGACCCATTTCGTCAGCAAGTATCACATGTGTTTGTTTAGACCATGAGAAACGCAAGAAATTCAACCCTTCAAGCTGATATGGATGGAGCTCACCTACAATTACATTAAATTGGAAAATTCAACACATCATTCCAAAATAAAAAAAAAATAGAAAAAAACAAAAAAAAAACAGAACCACAAATAATCAAATTACATTTTGCATACCTCCGGGAAGAAACTCGGGACTTTTTTCAAATTGCAGAAATTCTTTTGACTTCTTTTTTGAGTCAATCGCATCACGAATGTTGCTTTTTTTCTTTAATTTTCGATATCTAGAATGCAGCCTATTAAAATTCTCAATTTGTTGTTGAAATGATGAGATATCTGATTCTGATTCCCAATAACACTCGTCATAATTAAGTCCCATCCATTTTACTAGATATTCCTTTTCCTCATCTTCCTCTTGCCTGATTCATTCACCAAATTTCATACATCGTTAGTTTAAGTCATTACACAAAAGGAATATTAAATAAAATTCTATCTGGAGATCCAAAATTGAGATTTAAAAAAAAAATCACCTGCAATCAAGAATCCGATCAACCATTGTATATTCTGGCCTAATAGGGACAAAATCATCTTCTGAGTTGTTGCCCACAGGCATTTGCTTCCGAAAATTGTTTACTTTTGTTCTTAAACGAGGCAATTCCTTGTACGCTTTTATAAACTCTTTTTCAGGTACCCTAAATACACATACACAAAAAAATCTGAATTAATTTATAATTCTTAGAATTCATTTAGAGTTTAATAAAATAAATAAAAGAAGATATACCATGTACAGTGAAGATAAGATAATTTTTTCCACTTGACAAGATATTGTTTCACAAATATCTGCTTTGAACCAAGTTTGGAAGTATCACTATCATCAGAAACTGTAGGCCTCATTTCACAATCCAAAATTTTATCTATATCATTCAGAGGATTAACCTGCAGGTACATTACATCATTATAATCAGCATGTAGATACAAGTAATTCATAATAGTTTTATTTCATAACATACACATTTTGGACATCTCCAGGTGGTAGGAAGAGGTGCCTTCAGAGGTGGTACTAAACACTTAGGGTGGTAATTATATGTGCATGTTTCACAAACAAGTAGATTCCTAGATTCACCACAAGAATTGCATGAATCCTCTACCTGTGAACATTTCACCAAACAATTACTTTTAACATCTTGTAGTGTAATAAATACATATCATGCAGAATCTAATTACGTTATTTGAGTTTATAACGGTGGAAATTACCGCATCATCTCTGACAATTTTTTGAAATTGTTCTGATATTTTGGATTTACCGAGAAAGTCTGATTCGTCATCAGAATCATCTACACTATAGCGAGGCCTTGAATCTGACCTAACACGAAGTCTTTCAGCTAAACTACTCATCCTCTGCAACATAGCCAACATATTTACATTTTTCAATATTACATAAAAAGAGTTATAGGTGAATATCAATATATCATCAAGGGTAATTAGTTAGCTACAAATTCAAAAACCAAAGTGATAGAGCATAATTATATTGGCTAACATGCTACTCTTTAACGGTGGCATGGAAGCACAACTTTATACGGTACAATTAAGCATGGCAGATATAAGAGAACTTGTAGAAAAATCCTACTAGTATTTACAGGAGGCGATAGCTTTAAGTTGCTGGAAGCCTTCAAACCTCCTATCAAACTCATTTCTTTTGTGATTGAGATCAAGTTATGACTATAAAATATCCACAGAATAAAGTAATGCAAGGCCTCATGCACCAAAAAGTTGGTGCTTTTTGTCAAAAGGCAGGCAGATACACAAAATTCTAAAATGATCACAAGCACTAACCACAAATGGTAAAAAAGATGGTGTGCAATGCTGCAAACCTTTTAAGTTAATTTCCATGTTGATGGAACCTTTAAAGTAACCCTGGTAATAAGAAGCAATCTTTATGTGCAAAACTGGGAATTTCACCTTATGATGTTCTATGTTACATGACTACATGTACAGATGTACCAAAGCTACATAATGACCGTCCTTGAAGTAAAAGGGACCCTGATGGCCTGATATACTAAACCTTCCATCACCCCGGAAAGAATTTAGTTAAAACTTGCAGGTTTTAGATACACAACTAAGGAATCCCTATAGCAAAAAATCACAAGATACCCAAAAAGAAAGCAAAACGAGGCATATCGTTCATCAATTGGTTATTACAATTTACAAGTATAATAAATTTCTACGATTAAAAGATAAGGTTTCTAGCAAATAAGATCCCACTTCAACAAAGATTATGTACATACAAGAATTACATGCTACATATAGGAAGTAAAATGTAGATACTTGGATGCGACAATTATAAACCCCTAAGAGCAACTCAAATGATCCCCAAAAGCACGTCAATCTGAATCGCCCAATCATGTCTAGAAAAGTTAAGTAAAATTTACCTGACACCACAGCGATCAACTTCCTATCAAACTCAATTCCCCATTATGAAGATTTAAGGTTTCAACTTTCAAAATACAAAACTAAATTCTGCCTCCACTGAATTGGGTGTTAGGGTTTTCATCAAATCTGAAATTGACGAGCGTGTCTACATGTAATGATAAAAATAAACGAGTGACAGATAATTGAACTAACGATGTCTGAAATCTTCCTTCTGCGGTTAGGAAGTTGGATGAATTTGGTAACCCTGGTTGAGAAAAAATGAGATTTCCATCGACATTTTTGAATTTTATCTTTCTTTACCCTTTTCTTTTCTTTTGTTTTTCTGTACTCAAATACTCGATTGCTGTGTTTTTATACTGATAATAAAAAATTAATTGCACATATAGTCCTTGTGATAGCTCATATTACAATTATAGTCTCTAACTTTAAACAATTATAATAACTAGCAAAAGACAGTAAATTATGTGTGCTATTTGATGAACACAAGTGTTATATTCAGAATTTACATACAAGTAAAAATCTGGTGACTGGTAGTCAAATTGATGAATTGTATTTGTATGGAAATGTTAATGATTTCAATAAGGTGTGTTTTAGTAACTTTGTTAATAGAAATCTATGGCATTCTATATTAGGTCATCCAAATGATCAAAGTGTATCAATTTTAAATAAAGATTTAAAAATGACTGAAAATAAAATACCATGTGACGTTTCCTTTATGTTTTTTTTTTTTAAAATGGCACCATTTCCTTTATCTGAACATAAAACACTTGGATGTATGTAGACCCCTTATAAAGATGTTAGTTATGAAGGTTATAAATATTTTTTAACTGTGGTGGGTGATTTTTCCAATAACTACATGAGTCTATTTGTTGAAAGGAAAAAATGAAGTGTTTTCTAATATTGAAAAATGATTTTCTATGATTAAAACTCATCTCAACAAAGTTGTGAAAATAGTTGGAAGTAACAATGGAACTGAGTTTGTAAATACTCAAATGAAAATATTTTTTGAAAAAATTGTATAATCCACCAAACAGCATGTATCTATACACCTCAGCAAAATGTTATAACTGAAAGAAAACACAAGCATTTATTAAATGTTGCTAAAGCTTTAATGTTTCCAAGTAATATACGTGTTAGGTTATGGTCTGATTGTGTTTAAGATCCTCTGTTCTAAATGGCTAAGCACTTATGAGTTAATGTTTGGGTTTCCTCTGTCTATTAATTTCTCAGAGTTTTTAAGTGCTTATCTTTTTGTAATATTCTAAATAATAAATAATAGATTGAACATATTGTAAGTTTTTTTTGTCATTAATTCATATATTTTCTGGGTTCCTCGAAGTGAGTGGGTGGTTAATATATGGCGACACAACTATGCATCATATGTAAGAACAAAAACGTGTAACAAAAACTTATTGACTTGGTAAACAAATTAATAAGTTAAAAAAATGACTTGATGAACAAGTTAATAAGTTAAAAAGATGTTTGGTAATTTAAAAAACACTTTTGGTTTTAACTTTTCGAGCAGTGTTGAAAAGTTATTTTTAAGAAGCTATTTTTTGTGACTTTTAGAAATGATTTTTAACTTTTAATGGTCATAATCTATTAATTTTTGTGGGAACTTACATATCCAAATAACTTATTGACTTGTTGACTTTTCATACACAAAAGTTACTCAAAAACACATTTTTAAAAACTTTATTTCAAAAAGTTGTAAGTTAATAAGCACTTGTGAAACCAAGTTTTTTTAGACAACATGCTTTTAAAAGCTCTTCAAGAGCATCACCAGCCTCTTCAAAATCAACTATGACACCATCAGTAAATGGAATTCATTCAAACAACCATCATGACCCTTCTCAAAAACCCCACTCAAATCAAATCCATATCTCAGGCCAAGCAAATCCATGCTCAAATTGCCAAAAATTTTCCAATATTCACCTCCGATCTCATCTCAAATTACACAAAACTCAACCTCTTACCAGAATCTACCACTCTCTTCAACACAATTCCCTCTCCTTCAATTCACGCTTGGAAATCTGTCATCAAATGCTACTCATCCAACAAGTATTTCTTTGAATCATTGAAATGTTTTGTCAAAATGTGTGGCATGGGGATACACCCACATCACAATGCGTTCCCTTTAGTGTTAAAAGCTTGCACCCATTTGATGTATTTCAAGTTTGGGGAATCTGTTCATGCTTCGGTTATCCGGTCAACAGCTTAACCACTTTATCATTAGGTCAACAGCATCATGGTTACATAATTAGGCATCATTTTGATGTAAACATGTTTATATCCAGCTCGCTTGTTAACATGTATGCTAAATGTGATAACATTAAACTTGCAAAATGTGTTTTTGATGGCATGAAACAACATGATTTGGTTTCATGGACTGCCATGATAATGGAATGTGCTTCACATGGTTATGCACATGATGCTATCTTTTTATTCAAGAAAATGGAGATGGAAGGTTTCAGACCAAATTATGTGGCTTTTGTGGCTGTTTTGACTGCTTGTAGTCATGCTGGAATGGTCAATGAAGGTTTAACTTTTTTTTAACAGAATGGTGAAACATTATGACATAACTCCTTATTTTGAGCACTATGCTTGTATGGCAGATCTTTTGAGTCAGGCTGAGAAGTTGGAGGATGCTTTCGGGCTCATATGCAGCATGTTGGTGTATGGTTACCATTGCTAGCTGTGACAATTGCAATCGAGAATTACGTCATCAAGAACGTGAGCACATTTGATCGTGCTTGAAATCCACGTTGATTTGACAATCGAAATTATTACAGGTTAATAGTACGCGAAAAATGGTGAACGTGGGCGAAAACCGTGGTTGAAACGGAGTTACGGAGTGTCCGGAATCACGAAACGAAAAAAAATAAAAAAAAATAAAATCTGGAACTACATCCGCGCGGTACGCCCCGGGCCAAGCTCCCGTCTGGGGCGGTGCGCCTGGCAGTGAGGGAGGCGGCTATCAGCTTGAAATTTCAGTTTTGCACGCAAGTTTCACCATTTCTTCTTCTTATCGCTTCTGCTCGATTCCAAACCCACAAAAACTCATTTTTCATCATCCAAACTCCATCTTGAAGCTAAACGTCCGGATCGCACCACGGAACGTTTCTGCAAGTCCCGATCGTCGTTCTACACTCAGAACTTCGTCAGATTAGGTAACGGTTCATTCTAACTTTCTAGTTTGATTTTGATTGATTAGATCTTGTTTTTGAACGTAATGATATAGTTAGGGTTGTTGATTATTGCCTAGATGATGGTTAGGATTGATTATGAACGAATAACTCGATATGTTAACGGGTAAATCCTTGTTTTGATCTGTTGTAATGCCCGATTTTCATGAAATCATAACAATGATTATAATGGTTTAAATCATTTGATCGTGACAATATAAGTGATTAGTTTGATTAATCTTTGAAAAGCAAAGGTTAAATCCAAGTGTTTCAAACTAATCACAATCATTAACATACTCAGTGAAACGATTATCTGATGTTTATGATAACAGTTAGATTAGTATGTTAAGCATGGTTTTTAAACCTATTCCAATATCACATTATGATATTTCATGATAATTGGGTACTCAATAACAAGGATTAATCGTTTATAAGCCATAAATTCATCTAGAAACTGTTTCAGCAGCATAATCAACAACATTAACTATCTGATTAATCTGAGATTATTCGGATTAGTTAAACATGTCATCAACTTTGCATTAGGAACCTGAATCATTATAGGTTCCTACATTATCATACATGGTATGATATGACATTAAAATAAATAATTAAAAACCTAATATCAGTTTGACGACTGTTAAGACAATGTCTTTGACATTGGACGTTCAGAAAGATCTAATCAGTAAGTTAAAACATAAATAACTTGTTAAACATAAATAAATGCAGAATCATCCTATTATTACCAGGTTATGTGATCTGTTATCAGTGGGATATCATGTGAGTTTCGTTCAACCGCTTTTCTTTATAAATCTTTTATAAACATCGGGGTAGCACTGTTGAACTTTTCAGAACTATATGATATGTATCACTGTTATCTGTGTGATTTCATGTGATTTGTTGAGAACTTGTGGATTTCATGGGATTTTGTCGTAGATTAAGAATTCTATCAAAGAACTTAAAAGTCCTCATTTTTAAACTGTATCTAGTGAACCCATGTGGGGCCGAACAGGAAACAATGAGAGTACTATCGGCTGACAACCCATTTGCTAGGAGTCTGCAACTCCCCTTGCTGTGAATGTTTGTTACCTGTTTTTAGAACTTCTTAATGTGGTGATAGGCATTAAGACAATGAGGCATTAAGATATTACCGACGGGTAGTATCTTATAGATCGAGAACTGTCCGAAAGGAACTAGATACGGGTCCCATGGTTATCTGGAACTGAACATTTTGAGAACTAATATGTATATCATATCATACTGTTGAACTTGAACTTACGAACTCACCAGCTTTGTGCTGATCTTTCAAACTAAAACATTTTTTTGCAAGGAGACAGTGACACTCGGTGAGGCAGCACTTCAAACACTAGTAATTAAATAAATCAGTTGTGTAATAAACTTAGTTCTAAACTATGATACTGATTGTAATGACGAAACCCTGTAATGTATTTACTTTAAGTTAATCTGTGTGTTGTGATACCGGATCAAGTAAGTCACACCTCATCTCTGAGACATCACCACTATGCTTCCGCAACCTTCTCAGAGTGACGAATGACATCATCTCAGGTGACGAGAGGTGGGGGTGTGATACTAGCCGCCTGTAGGGTCCACAAGAATGCTGAATTGGCTGAGAAGGCTGTTTTGTCATTAGATAAATTTGATGGTGATAATGTTGGTGCATATGTTTTGTTATCAAATACATATTCTTCCGTTGGAAACTACAAAGATGCAGCAAATGTGAGACATATATTGAGCAAGAAGATGAATAAAAAGGAACCTGCTTGTAGCCGGATCAGAATTGGGGAAAAAGTTCATGCCTTTATTGCTGGAGACAAGTCTTACTCGAGTTATGACAATATAATTTATGCATTAAATATTCTTTTTGGACAGATAAAAAACAGAAGTATTTGTCACGAGTCACTAGTGCATTGGATATGCTTGGCAAATTTGATTATCTCGTCATCAGTGAGTAAAATAAACCGTCTAAAGTTGCTTATTCTAAACTGTTTATTTCACAAGGCAATAAGCAGTTTTAATAAGAAAAGCCAAACACCATCTTAGGTATAAACTAATTACCATATCGTCATAGGTAGTATGAATTTGTGGTTGTATAAAGAAGAAAAAAGAGAACATTTAGGTGGTGTTTGAATTAGGTTTCAAACCCATGACTTCATGTTTAAGACAATCTTAAGGTTTGAATATGAGTATTAAAAAGTCTAGTATATATTCTTCATTTATGGATGTATTTAATTGGTCTTGAACAGGGGCAGAGGATCTTATTTTTCTGGCCAGAAGCCCCGATATAGTAGTTTTCGGTCGGGAAATTTTATATGTATTGAGTCCGGGCCCTTCGGTTTTTCTTACAAAAATTCCTAGGGCCCCCATTGGATTTTAAAAAATAATAAACTTGAAACCTTTAAGGGTTCACAGTGTCGGTTGTTATCTCATTTTTTTTCCGATATTACATTTAAACATTAAAACTTGTGGTAGGCCTGAAATTCAAGTGGGCCACTAAAATATTTCATTCTTATTAAACGTTCAAATCAAAAGGAAACCCGTTTCCTATGTCCTATTTTAATTGAATAGCAGAGCGAGAGCAAGTAGTAGAAGCAGGGAAATAAGGTTCTTAATTTCCAAATTCCAAATTCAATCGTGATTCAAGCTTCAAGCAACATCTGTTTCTTCTTCTAAGTTCTAATCTTCTTCAACAATCAACCACGAGGCCCACGACTCCACGAGTGAGGAGCGCTCAGCTGCTCACTACATGAGTGGCTGAGTCACATGATGAGTGACGACCATAACCCGTCGACCATCGACGGTCGACCTAGCTGTCCAGCATCTTCACTTCTTCAAGAGTTCGAGTGGCCGGTGACGACCCAGGTAACCAGTTTCTTCACTTATTGATTACTTGATTAGTTAATTTTTTGTTTTTGTTACTTTGATTATGTGAACTGTGAAGAGGTTAAGAGGCTTCAAGTTTATTTATTGATTTATTGATTGTTATTTGTTTGTTGATTAGTTAATTTATTTTAGGATTAGATTTAAATTTTTAAATTGATTGTTTGTTTAAATTGATTGTTTATTTTTTTGTTAGGATTTAGGATTAGAAATTTAGCCTGTTTGTGTCATGAAGAAAACAACTCTTCATCACTTTTTCAAAAGAAAAGAGGCACAAGCCCCACTAGATAAGAAAATTGTTTGACCTGACCCGAATTACCATTTGTCGACCCAAGTTTTTAGCCCGAAACATAGCAATAAGAAAAAAAATTTTAACCTATATCTTTCGGCCCCCCTGAACATTATTTCCAAGCTCCGCCACTGGTGTTGAAGATAGATGTCGAATCCATCATCTTAGGATCGAAACACAGTTGCATAAAACCAATTCATCTAGAAGTCTACTTGTCTTCTTTTTCTCATTAAAATATATCTATTGAACTTGTGTAAAAATAGTAAAGATAGAAACCACAGACACTTGTAAATGAAATATAAATAATAAACTCAAATTCAACGTAACACAAATGGCACCTTAGGACATTAGTTTATGTTGTCAAGTAGAAGTGAAATAACCAAGATATCTTTTAAAAAAATATATAATTATTCATTACACTCACTTTCTTTTGAATATATATATATATATATATATAATAAAACTTGAGTAAAACCGTCATGCCATTGTAACAACATCATGAATATGAAAATGCAAACAAAAAATCTATCACAACGGCTATCAATTCATCTTAAAATGATAAATCGAATCGTTTTGCAAAAGTTTTGAATACTAGTTAATTAGTTAGTTATTATTATTATTATTATTATTATTTAATTAGTATTACTGTGAGATACATTTGCCCTTTTTTTGAGTTTACAGGCCGTATTTTTTGACTTTGCGGCTCTTTTGATTACGTTTTATTATTTAAGTATTATTAATATTATATAATAATCGCTATTTAATTATTATTAAGATTTAATTATTATTACTATTCACTCGTAATGATTACGTTTCCTAAACGTATATATAGTAATTTTAATATAATAATGATGGGTCTCACCTCAACTAAATTCAAACCTACACAACTCAATCCATCCCTTTCGACATCCTCCTCTTTTCATACCTCTTCCTCCCTACGTCCCTCATCAACATATGAAACACCACCATAACCTTCTGGCTATAAGTTATTGTTAATCGATCGTCGCACCCTTAAATTATTTAGCTTTGCTTCATTATATTCTTCGTTTGCATGGTTTTGCTTTGATAGCCTTGATTTTTAGATCTAGTGGCCAACTGCCCTGGCAAACCCTAATCCATCATTATTTAGGTTTGGTAGAAGATGACAGTTATATCAACCTAATAGGTGGACGTTCGCACACCCTCTAAGATGATGGCAACTCGACTGGATTCTTGTCACACCCCGCTAAAACGGAAGCACAGGGTTGCTATGTAAAGTGTATGAATTGGACACATTGATTAATGAGAAAAATAAAACATAACAATACATGTTCATAAGATGTCTTAAACAATTGATAAACTTTACCACCATGATTTAAAAAACGGAGGAAAAACGTTTAAGAAACGTACGCCTCACTAGGCCGAGCGGTCTAGATGGGCTAAAGCGGTCAGCAGTAATTAGAGGCGGCTAAAAAAAATTACGGCCAAGAAAAAAAATACCCTCAGCCTATTTTTAACATAATAACCCTTCTTTCCAATTGTCACACCCCCAAATTCCCACGTGCGGTGTCAAGCCGCCGGTGTGACGTGGCCAGGATCAAAGCTCTTAGTCATATAGAACGACTCTATATGAGTTTAAAAACAAACAATTTTTGATAACTAAGTCAAGTTACAATAAGTAAAGTAGCGGAAATGAGTTAATTGTTTAGCAGCGGAAAAGTTGTCTAAGACACTACATTGTTATAAAAATACAACTTCATAAAATGTCAAGAATGAAAGCCTAGAATGCATGCAAGACTCTCCCTTGGTCCTACTCCAAGTGCATCCTAGCGTCGTGCGTTCAGTTACCTGAGAATACGTGCGAAAACGTGTCAACATAAAGTTGGTGAGTTCACAGGTTTATATAGTTAAAAGCAGTAAACAGATATATACTGGTATTTTAAGTTTGTTGGATCTACGATCCCAAGTGTGTTAGTTCATCTTACCGAAACTAGACTATTGTTTGCTTCCCCGGGTTATCGCGGAACCACGACGTCATATCGATATTACACTCGTTGTGACCTCTAGTCACAGTTGTCGTCGAGTGGAGTTTGTCAGACCCAGTAATACTACGTAATAACGACTCGTTTGTTACACAACTAACAGTAAGGGCATGTGAGGACTTTTGTTGCGATATAGTTACACTCAAAAATTTTGTTTACAACATACCAGTCATATATCTAAAACAGTTGCATAGTATTATCACCCCAAAAGTTTAACAAAAACAGTTAAAAGTAAAAGTGGGGTTGTAAACTCACCTGAGTTTAGAAGTGTTGTTGTTGCGTGAACGATTATCTATTCGCCTCTAGCGGTTACCTATATCACATAAGTGTTGTAAGTTCGTGTTCACGGTTATGTTCGTGTTCTTGTTGGTCTCACTAGACCTTGTTCGTGTCCAAACAACTCTAAGTTGTTGTGTTGGTCGTGTTGACCGTGTTTGACCGTGTTGATCGTGTTTGACTTAACGACCCGTTGGTGATTTGTTTAGTTTATGTGGTCATTCAACGTGTTTTTAGTGTCGCATGATACGTGTAAACACATAAGTTACGTTCGTGGGATAACTTACTATTTATAGTAAGTTTCCATTTTAGGAAAGTTTCTATTTTAAGCAAGTTCACACAAGAAATCACTTTTCATTTATTGTAACATGCTTGTTTATCCTACATGATCATGTTATCACATAACATTTAGTCACACATAGTCATATAATCATATATTTTGTTTTAAAGTTACTATTTATAGAAATTTTACATATCTCATTATTCTAGTCATCAATAATCCTTTCAAACATGGTCATAAGACTCTCAACATTATCATTATAACTTAAACATGACCAAATCGACATTTATGAACAAAGTACATTAGCCAAATTTTCTATTTATGGAAACTTGTAACAAATATCCATATTTCAATCATTCTAATAAATCAAAACACCTAATATTATCATGTTAGATTCAAATAATCATTTTAAACATACTCTTCATACTCAAATCATCATCAAACATCGATTTGTCATAATAAAGTTACTATATATAGTAACATGTCTAAAATCTCATTATAATATGAGCTTTAAACATCCAATATGTTAAGAATCATCATTTTAATCATAAATTAACATCCCAAAACATATGCATATTTCTATTCCATCATCTATCAACATTTTGTAACTCCAAAGTTACTAAAAATAACAATATCTCCAAATACTCATTTCTTGCCAACAATAATCATGATGGAGCTTGTAAAACATCCTAAATGCCATATATTATCAAGTTTTTGCATGTTGTAAAGTAAAAAAAAGGTTGATGCTCACCAAAGACTTTTGACTAAGTCTTGAACTCTACAAAGCCTAACAGCCTTCGGAAGGAAGGAATCAACCTTTCGAAGAAACTTTGCTTCCGAAGGTTAACTCCTTCCTACCGAAGGCTTACACAAGAGTGAAGCTTCCGAAGCCCTCCTCAGCACTTAAAGAATCACAACGGCAAAGCTTCCGAAGACAAAAGCTTCTGATAACATGCTCAACAGTTTCCTTGTACATAGACTTCCGAAGACTTTCTTCTGACAGATTCCATACACTTGTAGAAATATTCAGAGCTGCTTTCACTCTTGAAGACCATTCCGAAGACTTTCTGCTGACAGATTCCATACACTTGTAGAAATATTCAGAGCTGCTTTCACTCTTGAAGACCAACACAGAAGACATTCTCATGACAGACAGTAGCACAAAAGATTTGTCAGAACTACAGAGATACCTTTATGATGTGTTGTGAAACACATCTGTTTTTCTATTTGTTTTTAGTTAGTTTATGTACAGTTTTATGCATTTTTAGAGTCAATTGATGCTGGTTCTTTACATTTCCATAATTTGATGCTTGCAGGTGGTAAACGTATTATTATGACACAAAAGATCAAGAAAATGAGCTCCCGGCTAGACGAGAACGGACCTGAAGACAAAAGAAGAATAAAGCTGGAAAATAGCCTTGTCGCGTATCGCGACAACCACTGGAAACCCTGTCGCGTAGCGCGACAGGTGGAAATTACACTTTTGCCCTTTTTAATGATGATGGGTTTGACCCGACTCTTTTGTCGGGTAGCGAACACCCTCGCGTAGCGTGAAGGGTAACTAGGGACCTGTCGCGTAGCGCGACAGGGTTAAAAACTCAGAAATTTGAGTTTTATGTTTCTGAAACGGTTGAGGCGAGAGATATTTGATTTGGGACGATTGGAAAAGGCTGTGGAGGCGACTAGAAGCTGAGGGACGAGATTTAGGTCGAGTTCGATCATCAGGAAGCCCTAGACAAGTGATCCAAAGGGTGTAACATGATCTGTTCTTCTTTCTTTCTTGTTCTTCTTATTTGAATGATGTTTGATATTGGTTTTGACATTAGTTTTTACTGTTTATTTAGTATGATTGGTGGCTAAACCTTTTAGACCACCTGGGGTTTTACGAATATGCATGTTTGATGTTTATAACGATTGATTGTGGAACAAGTTTGGATTTTTCAATGGTTTAATGATTTGATTTGGATTCTTGGATGTGTATAAATGTTTATGATGTTTGTGATTTGAGTTATTGTTTCCTCGTGTGCTTTGGCGAATGTCTTTCGTGTAATAGGCGCATGCTAGGTCATTTACTTGGTGTTCTTGATTTGTGGATGGATTACTAGACGTAGTGATTCATAGGAAGGATGATTAGGTCACAAATGTATTAAATGTTTAACCAAATTCAATAGCCGTGAGGTGAGGGTTTGTTAGTATATCTTGCATGTTTAATAACTAGTTAAAGTCTTTGTGAAAAGACCAAGATTAGGTTAATTAAACATAGTCTTGTATGCTAAATCCAAGATGAATTTCCTTATTATCCCTTGCATTTTATGTATTGAGACTTTCATTTCCGTGAGGTAGATGGTCTTTAGGATATATCATTGATGGGTTGGTTAACTTGTGAGATTAACTAACCTAAACCAGTATTTAAAATACTTATAGACATTTTAGTTGAATCTTTGAAAATGGTTCAAGAATCTCTAATTTGTTGATAAGTTAAAATCCAAAGATCCCGGTTCCAAACATAAGTTCCATAATCAATCTAAACACATGAGACATGTATAAAAAGTAAACCCTAGGTAGTCACTTTATCATTCGTGAATTTTAGTTGTATTTTCCTATTTGAGTCTTAATCCGGTTTTTCAGATTTTATTAATTTTAGTTTAATCAGTTCTTTACAAAACCCCCCTTTTCAAACAATTAATTTAATTTAAGTCATTTGTATAGATAAGTCATTAAGTCTATTTTGCATAGTCTATAGGAGTCTGTGGGTTCGATATCCGAACTTACTTTGTTGTACTACTTTTCGATAGGTTCACTTGCCTGTTAGTAGTTTAGTTTAGAAGGTCTAGAGTATTACTTGGTGTCCAGATTAGTTTTGATTTCTATTAGTTTTATTTAAACTACTTTGCTCACATCACTTTACATTAATTCATTTTGTAGTCTAGGTATTTAATTGTAAAAGTCAATGGTGTGGGTTGCACCGGAGGTGGAACTGTGCCCCTAACAGTTCTCTTCAACTTTATCTTGACGGGTTCAGTAGAAGGGGCCTGAACAGTTGTAGAGAGCTGCTCAGGGGTTTGCTTGCGTTTGTAGGTGATTGTGATGGGGTGAGGAACATATGGGGAAGGTGGGGGATTAGCAACTGTTGGGTCCACAGTGTTGTCACCTTCAGGAGCAGAGGGCTCCATAGATGGAAGAAGAGGTGTGAAAATCTTGGAGAATTGAGCACTCTTCTTTTTCAATTGTACAAAAACCTTGGTAGTAAGTAGTAACCAAGGGAATGTTATATATGTTCCCAGTAAGTGAGAGGGAGGATCCCAGATCACTGTAGAAAATGTGCTGCAAAAACCTGAGATACATACAAAACTTCTTTGGCAACGAGAGATTGTCAGCCAAGTTATTGAAAATGAAAGAAGGGAAGTTAAATAGTTGATTTGAAATCAAACCATGAATAGCCGAAGCTAAATCAGACGGGACTTGATCCCAACCACCTGTTTTATTGGACAAATAGTGAAGAAAGACATGTATGAGGTACTTATAATTATATGACACTCTACCCTTCAAATAGGTTGTTGAAGGGGGGGGGGGACCTTCATACCTCAATGACCTGAAGGTCGATGCTACCTCATCCCTTGTGAATGAGGCCCTTCCCCCGGCATCATTAAGATGAAGATGCCGACATATGGTCTCCACATAAATGGAGATGGGATGAGCATCAATGGTAGCTACAAGAGTTCTACCATTGGGAGATGAAGCAACAGAGCAAGAACGCCAAAACTGTTGGTGATGAGACTCATACACCACAGGTTTGACGGTTAGAGCAAAATGGTACCTGCTCCTTGTGAGAAAGGAGATGATAGGAGAGAAATCAGCATCGTTGTCGGCTGAAAGCTCCGCTGCCAAGTTGTGAGCAGGTCGCAAGGCGAAGGATGCCAGGCGATGGTAGAGGATTTAGGATTAATTTCAGAGAGAACAAAGAGGTGAATTTGAAAAAGGAAACGGTGAGAGAAAATGAATGAGCGGGAGATTTTTTATACCTTCGGATGTCAGCATTTAATATGGAGACATATTAAAGTTTTAAGATCCGGAGTGTCAGAAAAAGGTCTTCCGAGACAGCTGTGGGGCATTGGAATATTCACAAGTTTCCGAAGGGCAAGGGTGCTTCCGAAGATGTTACTATCGGAAGCAGTTCATGAGACCAGAAAATGTTCTTCGGAAGACAAACACTTCCCATGCATATTCCATGAATGTTATTAATAACATTGGAAGCACTGCTTCTGAAGATGCAGACAAGTTCATCAGATGAAATTGTGCTTCGACAGACATCTTCTTATGATGAGTAGTTTCAGAAGATGGAACTTCCAAAGGCAAAGTTAATGTACCGGTAAACATGACCAGATCGACATTTATGAACAATGTACATTAGCCAAATTTTATATTTATGGAAACTTGTAACAAATATCCATATTTCAATCATTCTAATAAATCAAAACACCTAATATTATCATGTTAGATTCAAATAATCATTTTAAACATACTCTTCATACTCAAATCATCATCAAGCATCGATTTGTCATAATAAAGTTGCTATATATAGTAACATGTCTAAAATCTCATTATAATATGAGCTTTAAACATCCAATATGTCAAGAATAATCATTTTAATCATAAATTAACATCCCAAAACATATGCATATTTCTATTCCATCATCTATCAACATTTTGTAACTCCAAAGTTACTAAAAATAGCAATATCTCCAAATACTCATTTCTTGCCAACAATAATCATGATGGAGCTTGTAAAACATCCTAAATACCATCTATAATCAAGTTCTTGCATGCAAAATCAACTAGAACACACTAGATCATGCATGCATGTTACCAAAATCACCATCTAGTGGGTTTATGGCACTCATACTTCCAATATTACAAGATAGTATCAAAAATGACCATTATAACAACATGGATAACTCAAATCAGTGAATCAAGACTCAAATAACAGATTCATAAGTCAAATATTTCATATGTGTGATTGATTTGATGATGCATGTGGCCATAATGGCTTGCATGTGTGTGTATGGTTGTTTTTAGATGATTATGAACATAGAACTACCTTCTTAGAGCTCCAAATCAACAAGATAGGGTATTGGATCTGCAAATGGGGGCTGAGATCGATGAATACAAGTCCTGGGATGTAACACCCCAACCCTGCTGGAGCTGAAGTGTTACTATTACAGATATCAAATCAAAAACATCGTTCATTTAAATCCATAATAATCCAAAATAACATTCAAAACAACTTAAATAATCCAAGTCTTAAACATCTTAATTTAAATATTAAGAAAGTCTTTTATTAAACTAATCAGATTCAAATTCTCTCATCACACGTTCCCATGATTTCCCTGGTTCCCTTGTGTACCTGTTATATAAACAACAGAAAACACAAGAAAGAAAAACGGCTGAGCCAAAAGTTGCTCAGTAACGGAAAAACAATAGTAGTGATAAAAGATAAATAAGCGAAAGCAATTAACTGTTACATAACTGATCGTATGATGCTAAACTGAACATGTATCTGAACATATAACGGAACATATGACTGAACACGACTGATCATAATAAAAATAGTCGTGTAAATAAATAGAAGTACCCAAAGCCGAAACTGATCTGAAGGATACACAGCTAGCTAGACAATGTACCTAATGAGATGGTGTGTGGGCGTACACACATAGTGCCATCCCCCTGAACGTATAAACGTATAACATATAACTGAACTAGGATCGATCCATACACCTCCAATGACCAATGCTATCCCTGGATACTAAACGTATAATGGAGACACCATGACTATTTATTATACACCGTCACGAAAAGTGTCACATCATTGACGCCACAATGACATGTCAAACATGCTCGGGTAACGGATTACTAAACCGAAAACGGCATAGCTAAATATATAAATAAATTCTGAAATCTTATTATTAATAGGAACATGCAATAATGAGTACAAACTTAAGAAGTCTATTGCATGCTACAAATCTCAAATCAGAATGCATATTTAAAACGGGTCAAAACTGAGTACTTTCTAAGTAACATATAATTTACTCGAAGACTAAACGGGTTGCATCAACGGAAGCAAAGCGATAATACTAAGAGTACAAAGGAAGGAATCCGTACCTTAACCAATAGATGATAAAATCCCAGCAATATCAACTACTTGAATCGTCTCTAGCGAGTGAAAGAACCTACGTCTTAGTTATCTGGAAATTAATTTTACAAGAACTTAGTTTATGCTATCTGATTAGTTGATTCATTAGGTTCCGGTGATATAACTTTAAGTTTCTTAACTACTCCTTAGACATCTTATACTCTCAATTTAGTGTTATTTAACATACTCGTATTTCTTTATATTAGCTGTAATATGAACTTTGATGTAAGATCATAATTCCTTAATTGTAGAACTTAACTCATATGTTCTTATTTGATATATTAGGCTTAAAAAGAAATTTATAAATCATGCTTTTGCTGGATCTCACTTGCCTTAATTAACCCAATTTGAAAATGCAAATAACCCTTTCAAATCATAACAATATGCAGGTGGTCATAACGAGAACATGCACTGCATATGCTCATTATTCTTTAATATTAATCTGCATATATTAATGCTCTTATTCAAGTTTAATACGCAGAGATTAAGACCAGTAAAATACATGACTTCCAACCCCAAAATCTCTATTATGCGTGTGAATGTATCAAGTATTTAGCAGCAGATCACCCAAAGTTGTAAAGGCAATGTCATAACTCCTAAAATCCATGACAATCAGATTTGTAATCCAATTGGTTAATTAGATATTTCTTAGGAGTATTTCGTTGTTTAAGATTTCAAGGTTATATACACCATCTCTTAATTAAAAACATTCATAACTCAACAAAGATTAATTTGTTACCTTACTAGCTGGTCAGAAACTCTCAACAGTAATGAGAGTACACAAAAATGTCACAAGCTGCAGAGGTCACCGTAATGGATCAAATGATTGAATTAAAACTAAACTGGATTGTGATTAAAATAGGAGAACAAATTTTGATTACCTGTTTGCACAATCCTAAGCTATATTAGCAGATCATGAGGATGCACTGATGCTGGTCAATGGTGTAATGAACCCGCAAACAAGTAGCCGGTATACCAAATCGGTGGTATTGTGGTGCGGTGGTAGCCCCGTCAAAACAGAAACGAGCAGAAAGAAAACGTAGGGTTGTGATTTGATGGCGATTAAGCACAAACAGGGCCAGATTTCTCTTACGAATGAGGCCTGATTGAAGAGGGTTTCCATCCGACTCTCCCGGTAATTTGTTATTGATAATGGGTTCATGAAGATGAGGGATTTGACCGGAGAAGAATGAACGGTTAGGTCAAAAGAGATTTTTTTTTTCTTCTTCTGTTCTTTCTCACGTACACACATATGTGAATTTTATTATTATTTTATTATTATTATTATTATTATTATTATTATTATTATTATTATTATTATTATTTTTTGGTTATTACAATTCTACCTCCCTTAAAAAAAATTTCGGCCATGTCACAAAGTGGCAATGATCTTGTAATAGAACTATTATTACTCTAAATTTATAACCTTATGGTATGGGTGACGAGAACCAACTAGCAGGCAATGAACCAACAATTTTTCTTGAATTTTAATGTTAATAACTTCAAAGGTAAAATAATTAATAGATAATATATCAGAACTAGAACGACAAATTATAGCTAATAAGTAATCCAGCTCTAAAATCATATAACTAGTAGTAGAGAACAGCTAGTTGATAGTTGTCCATATAACTGAGGTTGTTCATATAACTGATAGCTGATAATTAAAGTCAATTCAAGGAGAGTAAATCTGATTGATAAAAAAAATCTCTTTTGAATGATTATAGTAGATAGGAATGATTTTTGTGAGGATTTATAAAAATTTTAACGATTTGGGCGGCTTCGCGTACCGCCAAGACCGGCACAAGGCCTCCTTGGCGTACCTCCATGATTATTTAATTCGTTTGAGTCCCGAAACACGCCGCGTATCGCCAATGCTGGATCTTTCTCCCATCTCTTACCGCGAAGAAATTCGGGGATTTGAATTATCCCGCTCACGAGTCGCGTACCCCCAAGACCCAATCTGGGTCCTTGGCGTACCGCGAGGACTTCCGGACTTGATCTATTTACCCAATTTCGTTGTTCAAGTTCTTTTTTCGTTTGTTTTACGATTACGATCATCGTTTCTTGACTTATTGTCGTTGTTTTGTTAGATCCAGAACTCAGTCGCCTAGCTTCTGATTGAAAGAATTGGATTTTGGTTGTTTGGATCGAATTCGAGTTGTGATTTTCAAGTGTGTATTCGGTTTAGTATGTAAAGCATTAACCGAGATTAATACCTCAATTATTCATTCAGTTTCGATCATAATCATGTAATAAACGCATTGTAGTTATGAATTGCATTCAATTTTACGTTTTGGCTTGATTAAAATCCAAGAAACGGTCGAAGGAAGGGTTCGGTCGTGGGCTGTAGAAGAACCAGGAAGAAGAACATCAAATTTCACATATGGCCCCTCCATTTTCGTATTTTATACCTTTTAACCTATAATTTCCTATTAACACTAGTTCAAGTTTTATTAATTACATCCATTCCCCTCTAACATCTTTATCTTGTTTATCTTATATAAAACAACTTAATAAAACCTTAGTAATTACTAGTTAATTAGAATTCTAACTTATAATGTTATAAAACCTTTCTGTGTTTATAAGTTAAATAAATTATAACCATAGTTTGTAAATATCATAATAGATTTTATTTTGAGTCAATTATATCCTATAAGTTTAATAGAATATATATTTGAATAACATACATACATATTTAATATAAGATGAATTCATATCTTAAATTAATATATATATATATATATATGTGTGTGTGTGTGTGTGTATTATATATATATATATTTATGTATGTATATATGTATGTATGTATATGTTTTAAATTTTGAATTAGATTAACAAAACCCACATGAGCTTTCTTTAATTATAAACATGTCACCATTACATTTTTTATTTAAATAACAAAAATCCTAAAGGTCACAGTTTGTACTATCTCGCACATAGCAAAATGTTTGTAACTAACCATGTTTCTACAACCATAAAGTGTACCACACGAAATGTAGTACATAAAATATAACACATAAAATATAAATGCTTGAAATGTAGTCCAATTGTAAAATGTTCGTAATAATACCAATTTTATAAAAGAAGTTGTGCTTACCGTTTGAAATCTAAAAGTGTTGGAGTATGGGGTATCACATCATCCCCTTATTGAATAAAATATCGTCCCGAAATTTAACGTGCCTTCTCATTGTTTGCAGTTGTTGTTTTGAATAAATGGGGATACTTTTTTATCATTGGATCCTCTCTCTCCCATGTGAACTTAGGTCCACGTTTTGAATTACAACGGACCTTGACTATTGGAATTTTGCTTTATTTGAGCTGTTTGACCTCTCGGTCCATGATTTCAACTGGTTCCTCGATGAACAGTAACTGTTCATCCACTCGATTTGATTTGATGGATATGGGTACACTATGTCGCGATACCACTTCTTTTACATAAATACGAGTCAACTTCTCCATTTTGTCTGTCTCCTTAATTGCTAACAAATGTGCAGATTTCGTTAAACGATCAACAATTACCCATATCGTATCATAGCTACTTGGTGTATGAGGTAACTTAGTAATGAAATCCATTGAAATATGTTCCCATTTCCACATGGGTATTTCTGGTTGTTGCAGCAAACCAGATAGTTTTTAATATTCAATTTTCACCTTCGAACAAGTCAAATATTTGCTAACGTACTTTGCAATGTCGGCTTTCATGTGAGGCCACCAATACAGCGCCTTCAAGTCATGATACATTTAGTCTGACCCCGGATGGACTGAATATCTAGATTTGTGTGCTTCATCCATCACGAGTTCCCTCAGACCACCATGCAAAGTCGGTTCATGAAACAACGAGTTCCATCAGCCATGACTTCTAATTGTTTTTCTATTCCTCGCAAGGGTTCTTGTTCAAGATTGTCCTCATGTAGGGCTTCAAGTTGAGCGTTTCGCACCTTGTTAGCAAAAGTGCGCGAACCCGTTTTGTTGGTGCCATATCTTTTCTGCTTAGAGCATCAGCTACCACGTTAGCTTTTCCCGGATGATACTTGATTGCGCATTCATAATCATTTAGTAACTCGACCCACCATCGCTGCCTCATGTTGAGCTCCTTTTGATCAAAGATATGTTGCAAACTCTTATGATAAGTGTAAATGGTACACCTGGTTCCATACAAACAGTGCCTCCAAATATTCAAAGCAAATACCACCCCTCCTAACTCCAAGTCATGAGTAGTGTAATTCTTTTCGTGAGGTCTTAGTTGTCGTGAAGCGTAAGCAATCACTTTATCACGCTGCATCAACACACATCCCAAACCCTGGGCAGATGCATCACAATACATCACAAAGTCCTCCGTTCCTTCCGGTAGGGACAGAATCGGTGCACTGCAGAGTTTTTGTTTCAGTAGCTGGAAGGCAGCTTCCTGCTTGTTCGTCCAATCGTACTTAGTTCCTTTGTGAGTAAGGGCAGTAAGTGGTTGAGTGATTTTTGAAAATCCCTCAATAAATCACCGATAGTAACCCGCTAAACCCAAGAATTGTCGTACCTCAGTTGGGGTCTTTGGTGCTTCCCAATTCTTAATTGCCTCAGTTTTTGCTGGATCAACATGTATGCCCTTTTCTTTGACTATATGACCCAAAAATTGAACTTCTCGCATCCAAAAGTCACATTTCGAGAACTTTGCATACAATTGTTCTTGTTTAAGTAATTCTTGTAACATCCGGCCCCGTCTACCACCAATCTTGTCCGCTTTGCCTACTCGGAGCTCACGGTTTTGCCTTCAACTGCGCGGGTGAAAACTTCCAAGGGAGGTCACCCATCCCTGGATTGCTGAAACCCGAGCACGCTTAACTGTTGAGTTTTCATATGCTTCACAGCCAGCTAAGCCGAAAACGCGTTGGTGATGTTAGAGGCGGATCGTTACTTATGAGCCAGGAATCTCTTATGTTGACGGCCGATGTGGGATTTTCCTAGAATGTTACAATTCTAACATCAGTCGAAGATGTTCAGCATGATCCTCCTAAGTCTGAGAATAGATGAGAATGTTATCGATGAAAACAATGACAAATTTATCAAGATTAGGTTTGCAAACTCGATTAATGAGGTCCATGAATACTGCCGGAGCGTTTGTCAACCCAAATGGCATGACCAAGAATTCGTAATGGCCATAACGTGTCCTGAATGCCGACTTTGGAATATCTTCCTCCTGTACTCTGAGTTGGAGGTAACCAGATCTGAGATCAATCTTTGAAAAGTAACTCGAACCTTGCAATTGATCGAACAGATCATCAATTCGAGGTAACAGATACCGGTTTTTGATGGTAACCTTGTTAAGTTCCCGGTAATCGACACATATACGGAAAGTCTCGTCCTTTTTCTTAACAAATAAGACTGGGGCACCCCACGGTGAAAAACTAGGTCATATAAAGCCCTTATCCAACAAGTCTTACAATTGTGCAGATAACTCTTGCATTTCAGATGATGCAAGTCGATAAGGCGCTCTAGCAATCGGTGTTGCGTCTGGTGTAAGGTCGATTCGGAACTCTACTTTCCTATTAGTAGGTAATCCCGGTAGGTCTTCTGGAAATACTTTAGGAAAGTCACGAACCACAGCAATGTCTTCTATCTTCTTCTAAGCTACCGGCTTTTCAGTTATAAGTGTTATAACTGTTGTATGACCTTTACGCAGACATTTGTGTGCCTTCATACAAGATATGAGACATTCGTCGTCGTCGTCGTCATCGTTATAATATACGGGAGTTAAAAGTATGAAACAATATGCAACTTTATGACCCTTTTAGGATTAATCTAATACTCATTAAATCACATGAAATAAGATAGTTAAGTGTGTATTAATGTGATTTAAATGTGTAGGTGATTGACATATTCTCAAGTTGCACTTCATCATATTGTCTAGTTCTTTTATGTGATCCGAGCATTTCAATTAGGTGAGTTTTAAACGCCCTCTTTTCAGGGCCGACCTAATGGGCTTAGGAGTCTAGGCCTCGCCTAGGGCCCCCAAAATGCACAGGGCCCCAAAAAAATTACCAATTGGGCTTACATGTATGTTGGATTTGTTACTTTGAAGGCTTCTTATGGATTAATGGGCCTTAAAATGGAGAAAAAAATACAAGGGGCAGCCGAACGTGGGATTGGGAATCCATAATTCATATCATTGTTCAATCTCCATCTTAGTTCACGCAAGAGAAATTAGGCATCACCCTGTCACGACCTCACCGAAAACGAATCATCACTTCGTCTCTTCGATATCACCATTGTTTGAATTGAAACGCCATGGAACTATGGAAGCCATTAACACCCGCGACCCCATCGTTGGCCGCCTATCATGGTTGTGATTTCTGTTTCGACTACTCGCACTGTTGCACATCGGTCGCCTAGTCGGTTCACGGTTGTTCCCTGTCCCAACTGCGGCTGTGAGCCTGTGAGGTATTCATTCTTACAGTTACAATTTGTTTAGGTTTACTATCCCAAATGCGGCTCTGAGGTATTCATTCCCTGTCACAATTTGTTTAGGTTTCGACTACTTGCACTCACTGTTGAACATCGCTCAACTAATTTGTTTACTGTGTTTTAATTGAAACAACTTGTTCTTAATTGTTACATTTTGTTTAGGTATTTACTTTGATTGATTCAATTGGTTTATTGTGTTTCACTTGATTCCTTCAAATTCAATCATTCATTTAGGTTTTACTTATTATTTGATTATTTTAGGTTTTTACTTGATTGATTCAATTGGTTTACTGACTTACTGTTGTCTGTTAAACTATTCTGTTTTTGTGTTTTACTTGATTGATCCATTTAGTCATTTAGCTTATGCTTAGGTGTTGTTTTGCTTGATCGATTCATACATTTAAGTTTTAACAAATATATAAATAAATTATTTTATTAACTCCGTCATCTATAGACTATTAGTTTATTGTTGTCATTTCCAAGCCCTTATAAAGGATGGTTTTAAACATAATTATTAGCTGTGAGAGAAGGGCCCCGTTTTTTAAATTTCGCCTAGGGCCCCAGAAAAGCTTGAGACGGCCCTGCCTCTTTTAAATGTTTTGGGCTAATATACATGCTAGTTTAAGTTAAATTCGAGATGTGATCAATAGTTATTATTTTAAAGTTTTGTTACTTCGTGTACATGCTTATGCTGCTATTTGAAGTTTTATAATTTATTCATTGTATAAAGATGATGCTATGATGAATGTGTTATGTGATTTATGGTCATGTACTAGTCAGATCATTACGTAGAGTTTTGCTATGGGGAAGAAGTAACCTATAGTTTGACTAGAAGGAAGTCCTATTGACGAGAAAAAGCGTAGAAGTAACATTTGTGTCACATTTGGGAAAAGTAACCTGGTGTAGGACGAAAAGAGTCACTAGTAGTGTCATAACTTTATGTTTTGTCTGCTCTTGGGCAATTATGGATCGTAGACTCGTGCATTGACTATTTTATGTGTTATATGTGCATGATATGTTAATAAATATTTACTTATGGATATATGATAAAACCTAGGACTCACTCAGCAACGCTGACTTTTTGCATTTTATTAGATTGAATTTCAGGGAGCTATGCTAGGATGGGATCTCTTTGTTGATTGCAGAAATTACCCATACAGTTTGAAGACTAGCATTTCTGTTTTAGACATTTTAAGTTTTCGTTTAAACTTGTTTTGTTTTGTTGAATTATGGCTCGGATTTGATGGTTATGACTTTCCACAGCAATGTTAAGACCTTCAAGTTTTATTAGAACTATGTTAATGCTATGATAAAACCTAGGACTCACTCAGCAACGCTGACTTTTTGCATTTTATTAGATTGAATTTCAGGGAGCTATGCTAGGATGGGATCTCTTTGTTGATTGCAGAAATTACCCATACAGTTTGAAGACTAGCATTTCTGTTTTAGACATTTTAAGTTTTCGTTTAAACTTGTTTTGTTTTGTTGAATTATGGCTCGGATTTGATGGTTATGACTTTCCACAGCAATGTTAAGACCTTCAAGTTTTATTAGAACTATGTTAATGCTATGAATGACTAGCTGTAGGACCTCCCTAGTTTGGGGTCTTACATTTTTATGTTTAATTCTTTATTTAATTAATGATCAATTAATAGTAGTAAGAATAAGGATTGAGAATCAATTTATATCAGTCACTAAAGGCAGTTGTGGCACACATCATTAGTAAGTGATTAGGTAGACCAACAACGTTTGCCAATTGCGATAAATGCACAACTCTCAAGTACGAGGCCGGTAAGACATTTTATCTATTTAGCGATATTTTAGCCTCATCTATGCTCAGTTTCATCTACAGACAGCTGCGACACATAACAATAGATGAAAGTAATAGTGGTCCTAAAACAGGTACTGTGGAAGAGCCGGATGTGTCAACGAATACTCTTGTACCTTGGAGGACAAACTACGCACGAAGCGCGGTACTGTGGCTCCAAACACTGCTGTTTCACAATATGCTCCAAGTGTTTTTTATAATATGATTGCATAGACTATTGATTTTATATATGAAATCCAATTTTTGTGTTTACCAAAAATGGGTCAAACACAACTATTGATTAAATCATACGTGCATTGTAAAAACCGGTTTTACTATATTTTAAATTGACATTTGTAATGAACCCTTTTATCTCTCACGACACTTAATTTTAATTAACCTATTAAAACTACGTTTGTCACGACTTGTATAACCATTTGGAAGTTAATAGTTAATCTATTAAGTTTTGAGATTTTAAAAACAATTTTAGATTGTAAAAACTCAGTCGGTTATATCTTTTGAAACAACCCATTTTTTTTATAAAACTTTTACAATTTGTAAAACTAATCAGATTTTAGAACTTGTTACATTTGATTGTGATTATATTTTAAAACTCTCTGTTTTTTTAAGTAAAAAAAACTTCTTGGTATTTGGTATTTGGTATTTTAAGTTGACATTTGTAATGAACCATTTCATCTCTTAGGACACGTAATTTTAATTAACCTATTAAAACGACGTTTGTCACGACTTGTATAACCATTTGGAAGTTAATAGTTAATCTATTAAGTTTTGAGTTTTTAAAAACAATTTTAGATTGTAAAAACTCAGTTGGTTACTTGGTTATATCTTTTGAAACAACCCGTTTTTTTATAAAATTTTTACAAGTTGTAAAACTAATCAGATTTTAGAACTTGTTACATTTGATTGTGATTATATTTTAAAACTCTCTGTTTTTTTTAAATAAAAAAAAGTTCTTGGTATTTGGTTGATATGTTATAACTTTTATAAGATAAATCAACCACAATATCAAATTAAACAAATATGTAAATCATAAGGCCAAATTATGTTTGATTTTGCTAGAGCCAAGTAGCAAAACAAACTCGGTCACGAGGTCACAACACACAATCAACCACAATGATGGACCTAGTGTCTCTGATGATTTTGAACTGCTCCCACTAACCTCCAGTTTCGTCCTTCAGTTTTATCTTCAGGTCTTTGTCGTTACAATGTTTACAACTTGAAATACATAATGAGAAATTACAAACCTAATCTATTACAACTTTGAGCCGTCAAAATAGGCCAAACCATAATAAAACCAAAACTGAAAATTAAACAACCAAACAAACACAAGGTCGGGCCTGATTTACATATTCAGTCACAATCAAACAAATAATTCCTTTTGGTCATAAAATTTTGGTACATAAAATTTTTTGACCAAAATTTAATTAGTTGCCTTAAAACTTTCAGATCAGAAACGTTAAATTTATTTTTAAAGTTTGTGATCTTTTAACCGGTTTCTAACGTGACCGGATCCAATTTGCATGTTGTAACCGTGGCTCTGGTACCACTGTTGGGAATCATGGTGTTTTTCGGCTTGACTTTTAGGTAAAAACGAGTTTGACCTATTAATATATTAAATCCATAAATTAATATTAATGCAACGAAATTATGGTTTGAAACATTCATAGTTAAAATTCCCAATCAGGATCAAAGTTACAAAGCATGCAACACAGATAATAAAATTTAATCCAATCTACCGATGAGAAAAGATCATACCCTTTGGTTAATTGTTAACCGTTTGAGACACCGAGATTCAATGGGCGGATGCTAGAACAAAACACGAACACAATTCTGGTTCACAACGGAAGCAGGTGGTAGTACGAAAGTATGATGAAGATGATTAAGCTTCTGCTAGTTTCTTCTTGCACCAATATTACCTTTGCAAAAAGGAAGATGGTTTCTTTTCTTTAACATTTCTTGTACCATGCTTTAAAACCCATCAAGATTGTTCAAAAATCTTGATCATTCAAGCATTAAAGAAAAGTTAAAGGTGGGATATGGTGAAAGATGAGAGAGGAAGGGAGGAGACCAAGAAATATTTTGGAATGTTCCACCTTCTCAAATCGTCACATCAAGAAAAACCTTACATGATAATAATAGATTACATGATCTTGTAGAGATTCTTAACTTGACATTTGTCATAAAAATAAAAATAATAATAATAACCCAAACGTTATTAGGGTTGGGTTGCGGGTCAATTTCTTTTAAAAGAAAAACCTTATTAACCGTACATGATTAACCCGATATCCGATCGGGTTGACCTGATTAACAACCCTAGTTTCTTGTGTAATTTATTGTGAACAAAATTTATTAATTGATACCTTCAAGAACATAAGCAAGAATCCAGGAAGTGATAAGATCATACCTTGCATGGCGTAGAATAACAACATTTTCATGTCAGCAGCTACCATGGTTTTCCAAGCACTCATTTGTTCCACATCTAAATAAATAAAAATTCAAAGTGAACAATGTATTCTTGAACTTCATGTAATTTACCTTTGAACAGAAAATGACAGCTTAACATCACTCAGAGGAGAAGCCAACTGAAGGAAGGGCGCTGACGAGCAAGAAAACGGATGCGCTAACGCACAACGGCTTTCCTTTCTCTGATAGCTGTTTCTTCAAAACCAACATAAATGGTCTTCAAAACAAGCCCTTGCTTCCTTCAAATGTTGATTTACCCAAAAAAACATCAAAGAGTTGTGGCCTGGCAGTACCAAGGTAAGATGTCACCCCTTAAGTGGTTGATGGTTCTAAGTCCTATAGTGGACAAAAGGTGCAGGATTAGAGAGGATGCGAGTAGTTGTTCTAAAAATTACATGTACAACAAACGTTTCATATCCTTTATTAGAGCATTGAAATTTAGTTTTATGAGACGTTGGTAATCACAGATACACAGAAAGAACTTCAGACTCATATTAGAGCATTGAAATTTAGTTGTATCTTACAAGATGAAATAAACTATCAGAAGAGCTTCAAATAAAGAAAAAAAATAAAGCAACCTTAAATATAAAAACTTAAAATCAGACAATTTCATAAATAAGTAAATCGATGAACTTCTCCATTCTTAGTTGGTTAACTGATACTTTGAAAAGACAAGAGAAACAGAGAGCTACTTAAAACTAAAAAACATATGTTTGAGTCGTATGAGTAGGAAATCAATAAAAGCTTGCATTTGGATGCATTTTAGGCCTGTGGTTGAGGCAAATCCAGTTTCAAATTACTTATATTGATAAACTTGGATGATAAACATTAATGATTTACAACAAAAAATCTTTGGGTCCACATAAAATATTCCTCATTTACATACCTGCACACATCTCCTATACTTCTGAAAAAGATAGCCGACATTCTCTTAGTAAATAATATCACATCCTGCGTCCACTCCGTGGTTCATCATCATTTTCTCCTGGATCGCAATACTTTAACCCATTCCAAGTCAAATGAGTACCAATGAACACAGCAGATCAGTTTTGCCTATATCAAAGCGTGATATTATCCCTATTAATATACCGAATGGCATCTAAAATGGACCAATGTTGATTCTTAGAGTCTGAGACCTAAATAACAAACTTTTAAGCACCCAATTGCATAAAAAAACTTTAAATCGTTTAACTTTTCCTTTCTTAGATGGTTAACTTATCCATACGTTTGAGCAGTATGAATAGGAGATCGATACATTAGGATGTGATTTAGGGTTGTGGTTTCAACCTCCAAATCACTTGTATGTGCATATGATTTGTCCTTTTCACTTGTTAATTAGCCAATTAGTTCATCTACAGCTGCATCAGATTCGACAAACTAGGATAAAATCAAAGAAAAGAATGCCCTAAATCTAAGAACAATCCCATGCTTACCACGTGTGAAAGATCTATGCAGGAAGGAAACAAACAAACAAACAAACATACCCAGTGAAATCCCACTTTTAAGTAGGGTCGGGGGGGGGGGGGGGGGGGGTGAGATGAACACAAACCTTACCCCTACCCAAAAATTGGGTAGAGAGGCTGCTTCAGAGGAGACCCCCGGCTCAAGTTTTTTTTTTTTTTTTATTTATTTATTTTTATTATTATTAATTTTTCGACATAAAAGGGCACATAGTACAGACTGGGTATATATAAGCCAAGCAAAGCATGCAGATGACAAAAGCAATATACCAACAAAGCAGACTACCCTAGAGCAATAACCACGCATAGCAGATTATATCGACAATCAAGAGTCATAAGTATCTTCGACATACACCACATACATGAGCATAGAACACAAATAGCAAACATAGCAATATGTCAAACAAATATTCCTAAAAAACTAGCAGTTTCTAACATGTATCCTAAGTAACTAGTAGTCCTTAACCTTTATTCTACGTCTCCAAGAAATCCTATCACTGATCATGTCCTCCGAAAGGTTCATAGCTAACATATCCTGACGGATCTGCTCATCCCATGTCAACCTAGGTCTTCCTCTGTACCTCCTCCCGTCTACGCTTAAGTTCTCTACTCTTCGAACTGGAGCAAACTCGTCTCTTCGCCTCACATGACCGAACCATCTCAATCTTCCTTCCCTTACTTTGTCTGAGATGCACGCTACCCCCAGTCTTCCCCTGATGGTTTCGTTCCTTATTCGGTCAAGTCTTGTGTGGCCACACATCCATCTTAGCATCCTCATCTCTGCCGTTTCTAGCTTCCTCTCTTGAGTCTTTTTGATTGGCCAACAATCACTTCCATACAGCATGGCTGGTCTATGCAGGAAGGAACACTAAATCAATTCCTCCAAGATCAATGTTTTTTTCTTTTTTTTTTCTTTTTCACTTTTCCAAAATCAAAGTCATTACTCTAAGTACTTGATATTCATTAGAAGAGTACATAACAACATTCATAAAGTAAAAGATCAAATCAGAGCATTGATTTTTAGTACATAAATTTTTGGAATTATAAGCTGAAAAAAAATGAAATCAAACAGTTTCACAAATTTAAAAATGTACCTTTCAAAGACCAGCTCCCATTTTCACGCTTGTTGGTGTCAGTGTTTCCCAGGTCCAATTTATGCCTTTATCTCTAACTAGTAAATCCCCTTCAAAGAGATACGAACAAGATGGTTAACTTATACATACGTTTGAGCCGTATGAATAGGAGATCAATACATTAGGATGTGATTTAGAGTTGTGGTTTCAACCGCCAAATCACTTGTATGTGCATATGATTTGTCCTTTTCACTTGTTAATTAGCCAATTAGTTCATCCACAGCTGCATCAGATTCGACAAACTAGGATAAAATCAAAGAAAAGAATGCCCTAAATCTAAGATCAGTCCCATGCTTACCCCGTGAAAGATCTATGCAGGAAGTAACACTAAATCAATTCCTCCAAGATCAATGTTTTTATCTTTTTTTTTTTCTTTTTCACTTTTCCAATATCAAAGTCATTACTCTAAGTACTTGATATTCATTAGAAGAGTACATAACAACATTCATAAAGTAAAAGATCAAATCAGAGCATTAATTTTTAGTACATAGATTTTTGGAATTATAAGCTGAAAAAAAAACGAAATCAAACAGTTTCACAAATTTAAAAATGTACCTTTCAAAGACCAGCTCCCATTTTCACGCTTGTTGGTGTCAGTGTTTCACAGGTCCAATTTATGCCTTTATCTCTAACTAGTAAATCCCCTTCAAAGAGATACGAACAAGAAAATTATGAGAGAAAAAAAAATTAAAAAGCCCACATTTCGACCTCTAATTAACAAGTCAAAAAAATGAAAAAAGGCTAATGACTTTTTTCATCATGGAAAGCAAATAATGTGTCGAATGAATGTCCATTGTGATCAAGCTACACTGTTGGGTAACTGATCCAACATTGAACTTCACTAAATGAAAGAAAACTGACTTGGTACAATTAGAATTAGACCATGATTATGCTTGTGTTTTATTTAATTTAATTTTTCTTGATTGTCAAGTTTCTTTTCATATAAATTGCATGATAGAATCTTTATTAGCATTTATCTATGCTTACATACTCCTATTATAACAATGGCATAAGCCATGGTATTTACAGTATACATTTCACCACATGCCCCAGCTTGAGGGCAAGAATCACTAAGAACTTTTTAGACTTTTTTCATCATGTATGTAACAACTTACATATTCTCGAGAAACCTGTATCAGTAGTTAATTTAGAAAATAATATAATTTTAATTTCTAAAAATAATAAAACCCATATGAAAGGTACCTGGAATGCACATAATAAGTCGAATGAATGTCCATTGTGATCAGGCTACACTGTTGGGTAACTGATCCAACATTGAACTATGCTAAAGGAAAGAAAACTGACATGGTACAATTAGAATTATACTATGATTACGCTTGTTTCTATTTTATTTAATTTTCTTGATTGTCAAGTTTTCTTTTCGTATAAATTGCTTGATAGAATCTTTAAGAACATTTAGTCTTTTTTTATCATGTATGGAACAACTTACATATTCTCCATTAACCTGCATCAGTAATAAGCTTAGAAATAATATAATTTCTAAAAATAATAAAACATATATGAAAGGTACCTGGAAAGCACATAATAAGTCAAATGTATGTCCTTCATTGTGACCAGTCTACACTGTTGGATAAGTGATCCATCATTGAACTTGACTAAAGCAAAGGAAACCGGCCTAGTATAATTTAAATTAGACTATGATTATGCTTGTGTTTTATTTTATTTTTTCTTGATGATCATGTTTTCTTTTCTTATAAATTGCTTCATATGAAAATCTTCACATGCAAGTTCATATTCAACAAAGTCAAACATACAAGAATTAAACATACAACAGTCCTAAAGCTATTAAAGTCAAACAAATAAAATTTGGATAGAGATACTGCCACGTAACAATCTTAAAGCTATCAGCAATCACATCCGCTGATTGAAGATCACCGAACTTAAACACTATTCACCATCTAACATTCACATAACAACAGTAACAAATGAATAACAACTGACATATCTTTATGAAACATATCAAAATGCAATAAAATTGAAACCAAAATCTTTCATGTTATTTGGTATTTTTGTTGGAATTGAAATATGTTTGACAAAAGTTAAAGTCAAACATACCAAAGTAGGAAGGATCTTGAGGATTAAAAATAGGCCAATAGTTTTTTGAGAATAATAGTCAATATGCTATTACTAAATAACATCACATCCTGTAGGCACTCTGAAACAGGCATTCTAGGTGTACCTTCATTATAAAAATTTCAAAGCAATTGTCATCTTTATCAACTTCTTCATTATCATCACGAGTCACAATTTCTTTGTTGAGTTGCTGGTGAAAGTGAAGATTGTTTATTGCTGGAATCAAACTCTTTTCTATCCAGTTCTTCAAAAAGTTGTTTGTCAACAAAAAGATGGGTTAGACAAATAGTAGTGCATGGGAAAAAAAAAAGGCATGTTAACATATTATACAGCCTGAAAGAAATTTAAATTAGGGATTGTTTATTGCATGAATAAATTTCCATTATAACCATTTTTTTCTAAAAGTTGTTTGTCTATAAGATGGAAAAATGATTATTTTTATCTCATCAAGATGGCTTAGATCGACAAATGACTCGTGATTAAAAATAGGCCAATAGTTTTTTGAGAATAATAGTCAATATGCTATTACTAAATAACATCACATCCTGCAGGCACTCTGAAACAGGCATTCTAGGTGTACCTTCATTATAAAAATTTCAAAGCAATTGTCATCTTTATCAGCTTCTTCATTATCATCACGAGTCACAATTTCTTTGTTGAGTTGCTGGTGAAAGTGAAGATTGTTTATTGCTGGAATCAAACTCTTTTCTATCCAGTTCTTCTAAAAGTTGTTTGTCAACAAAAAGATGGGTTAGACAAATAGTAGTGCACGGGAAAAAAAAATAAGGCATGTTAACATATTATACAGCCTGAAAGAAATTTAAATTAGGGATTGTATATTGCAGGAATAAATTTCCATTATAACCATTTTTTTCTAAAAGTTGTTTGTCTAGAAGATGGAAAAATGATTATTTTTATCTCATCAAGATGGCTTAGATCGACAAATGGCAAAACTGGTTATAAAAGAAAATACGATTACTTGTTTCCTATGAAAGTTGTTTGTCTGCAAAATGAAACTACAATTATTTTAAATTAATCAAGATGGCTTAGACAAATAGTAATGTAGGGTAAAAAAACTGTTATAACATATTATAAAACTTGGATGGAATTTGGACCGGAGATTGTTTGATACTAGAATCAAATTCTTTTCTATACATTTCTTCTGAATGTTGTTTGCTTGCAAAAAGAAATCAGTAATTAACTAAATATAATCAAGATGGTTTGGATAAATGGGTAATTAATGCAGGCATGTTAACATAATGGCATTTAAACTTTACCAATGTTAATTTTCTTACTTTGAGACTAGAAAACCAAATTTCTAAGCATCCAATTGCAAAAAAAAAATTCAAATCGGTTAACTACACAGACAAAAGAAACAGAGAGCTAGTTAAAACTTTAAAAAACATATGTTTGTCATATGAGTATGAGATCAATAAAATTCTGCATTTGTATGTAATTTAGAGTTATGGTTTCAGATGTCAAAGTCCTTGCCTGGTTAAGGGAGCTCCTGTTTTAAGGTGCTTTTTGCTTGTTTTCAGTAGCTAATTATTTCATCTGCAGCTGCATAAGATTAGACAAAAAAAGTTGAATTAAAGAAATCCCCATTACCAATTTACAACAAAGAATGTAGCAATAAATTTGCACACATAAAAGACAAACATCACAGGTTTTTTTTGCAGGTCCACATCAAAGATTTTTCGTTTACATGCCAGCACACACCTCCAACACATAGATCACCTGCCAGTTTCTTAAGTAGAAATTTGTAATATAGTACGATTAATTTAGAATAACGAATATAAACAAGTGAAGTGCAAATTCGTGACATCATTCCTAAAATAAAACTTCTTACCTTTTTTTTACTTTGAAGCATTCATATATCTATCATGAAAGCCTTTCTGATGTTTTTCATAAACAATACAGAGAAATTTTAAAACACAATAAAGATCATCATAAAAAACTATAGCATAATAAAGGTCAAACTAAGAAACTTAATACTATATACATTTGTGCATTGTATAATTGAAAACTTAAAATTAGTAACTATGAGATCAAGTTTGATATAAGAAGTGGAAAGAGGAATCAAAAGTCGAATTCCATTTACAAAACTTATAAAGTGTTGTAGAAAAAATCAATCACTCTGAATACTCACATAACAACAGTAATACATGTATAACGCTGCAGCCTGCAGGTATCATTACATAAACATATCATAACAAAATTTAAACCCAAATCTTTCAACTCTATGCTATTTTGTTAAATTTTGAGATTTCTTTGACATAAATTAAAGTTAAACTGCCAGTAGAAGATGGGTTGGGTCATGAAAAGTTAAAACAGGCTGATAGATTTCTGAAAACAACATCCAACATGGACTCCTTTTTTGGTTGGTTAGAAAACATATGCTATATATCGAATCAGTTCATCTGTAGCAGCATAACGTTATACAAACCATGATAGAATTAAAGAAATTCACATAACTATCTTATAACAAAGAATGTAGGACATACATAGAAAATGAAAGTTGTAGGCAAACAAGGTGTACCATAATTACGAAAAACGCCAGAATATACATATACCTAATCTTAATCAACAACTCCGTTTAAACTGAAAGTTAAACGGAAAACATGTATAAGATAAAATTTATAACAAAGAATGCAGGATATCATTACTGTTAATTATGACCAGAATAGACGTGATCTTCATCAACAACTCCATTTAAACTGAAAGATAAGTAGAACAGAAAGCCCAAAATTTACAAACCCAATCCCCTGTATATTCTATGAAAGATCTACACAGTAAATCAATTCATCCAATAACAGTATTCATAAAGCAAAAGATCAGATCAAAACATAACTGAAAAAACCTTTTAAGGTCGATTGACTGGTGACAACCATCATCTGGTTCGAGCAGACTGGTGGACCTCTCTTGTTCTTATGACTGTCCAATCGTCGACACAATCATAAAACCAAAAAAACATACGTTTGACCCGTATGAGTAGGAGATCAATATATTAGGATGTGATTTAGAGTTGTGGTTTCAAAAGTAGTGCACGGAAAGAAGAAGGCATGTTAACATATTATGCAGCCTGAAAGAAATTTAAATTAGGGATTGTATATTGCTGGAATAAATTTCTTTTATAACCATTTCTTTTGAAAGTTGTTTGACTGTAAGATGAAAAAATGATTATTTTTATCTCACCAAGATGGCTTAGATCGAAAAATGGCAAAACTCGGCATATTCTATTTGTTTCCTATGAAAGTTGTTTGTCTGCAAAATGAAACAATGATTATTTTAAATTAATCAAGATGGCATAGACAAATAGTAATGTAGGGTAAAAAACTGTTACAACATATTATAAAACTTGGAGGGAATTTGGACCGGAGAATGTTTGATACTAGAATCAAATTCTTTTCTATACATTTCTTCTGAATGTTGTTTGTCTGCAAAAAAAAAATCAGTAACTAAGTAAATATAATCAAGATGGTTTTGACAAATGGGTAATGCAGGCTTGATAAACAATGGCATTTAAACTTTACCAATGTTAATTTTCTTACTTTGAGGCTTGAAAACCAAATTTCTAACCATCCAATTGCAAAAAAAAATTACATCGTTTAACGACACCTTTCTTGGTCAACTGAAACTTTGAGAAGACAAAAAAAACAAGAGCTAGTTAAAACTTAAAAACATATGTTTGTCATATGAGTAGGAGATCAATAAAACATCGCATTTGTATGTAATTTAGAGTTGTGGTTTCAGATGTCAAAGTCCTTGCCTGGTTGAGGAAACTTCTGTTTTAAGGTGTTTTTTTTCTTGTTTTAAGTAGCTAATTAGTTCATCTGCAGCTGCATAAGGTTAGACAAAAAAAAGTTGAATTAACGAAATCCACATTACCAATTTACAAAAAAGAATGTAGCAATAAATTTGCACACATAAAAGACAAACATCGCAGTTTTTTTGTAGGTCCACATCAAAAATTTGCACACACCTCCAACACATAGATCACCTGCCAGTTTCTGAAGTAGAAATTTGTAATATAATACGATTAATTTAGAGCAATGTATATAAACAAATGAAGGGCAAGTTCGTGACATCATTCCTAAAATAAAACTTCTTACTCTTTTTTTTTTACTTTGAACCGTTCATATATCTATCATGAAAGCCTTTGTGATGTTATTCATAAACAATATAGAGTAAATTTTAAAATACAATAAAGATCATAAAAACTATAGCATAATAAAGGTCAAACTAAGAAACTCAATACTATATATACATTTGTGCATTGTTTAAATTAAAACTTAATATTAGTAACTCTGAGATCTAGTTTATTATAAGAAGTAGAAAGAGGAATCAAAAGTTAAATTCCATTTACAAAATTTGTTGTAGAAAAAACCAATCACTCTGAATACTCACATAACAACAGTAATACATGTATAACACTGCAGGTATCGTTACATAAACATATCATGACAAAAGTTAAACCCGAATCTTTCAACTCTATGCTATTTTGTTGGATTTTGAGAATTCTTTGACATAAATTAAAGTTAAACATGCCAGTAGATGATGGGTTGGGTAACGAAAATTTAAAATAGGCAGATAAATTTCTGAAAACAACAGCCAAGATGCACTCCTTTCTTGATTGGTTAGAAAACATATTTTAAATAGCGAATCAGTTCATCTGTAGCAGCATAACGTTAGACAAACACATAACTATTTTATAGCAAAGAATGTAGGACATACATAGAAAATGAAAGTTATAGGCAAACATGGTGTACCTTAATTATGAAAAACGCCAGAATATACCTAATCTTTCAAATCTTTCAACTTAGATGAGCATATAACATGTTTCTTCACTTGTTGAATAGCAAATCAGTTCATCTGCAGCAGCAGCATAGCGTTAGACAAGCCATGATAGAATTAACGAAATTCACATTACTAATTTATAACAAATAATGTACTATATCATTATTGTTAATTATCACCAGAATAGCCGTGATCTTCATCAACAAGATAAGTAGAACAGAAAGCCCTAAATTTACAAACCCAATCCCCTGTATATTCTATGAAAGATCTACACAAGAAGAAACAGTAAATCAATTCATCCAACAAGAGTGCATAACAGTGTTCATAAAGTAAAAGATCAGATCAAAACATAACTGAAAAAACCTTTTAAGGCCGATTGACTGGTGACAATCATCATCCGGTTCGAGCAGACTGGTGGACCTTGACTCTTGTTCTTATGACTGTTCAAACATAAAACCAAAAGATGGAATCATTGGCTAAAACCTATGATTCGCCATTACTTCTTCATTGAAATCGAAAGAAGCAGATGAACGATTGGAGGAGGTGGAGGGGGTTTTTAGTACGACATTTGCACGCCAAATCTTCGTTTTCGTTACGATTTGATGCGTGTTTTTCTCCAACGTTTTGTATTTTTTGTATTTATTTATTATTATTATTTTTTTGAATGGCAATCGTATGCTCGTTGTTTTTCAGGAGCTTATATCCTTTCGTACCTGCCGTTCAAAAAAAAAAAAATCCTTTCGTACCTCAAAATAAATTACCATATTATTATAAAACCAGTAATTTAAAAACCAACAAAATAGCGTAGTATCTCCTAGGGATGTTAAAGGTTGTGTTTACGAATTAACGGTTCTACTCGAAAATAAATCGTACTCATTTATACTATACTAGGTTATTAACTCGTGTGTTACACGGGTTTAATATAAAGTATTAAATAATTATTAGTAGAAATTTAGCAATTATAAAACGATATTTGACATACTAATAAATATTTTAAGTAATAAATAAATAATTAAAATTTTTAATCACTATACAAATGATGAATACCAATTGATATTTTTGAAATAATTGACGTTAAAAACTTTAGTTTATATTATATTAAAAACTAACTTGTATAAATCAATAATATAAAATATATTTTTTGTAATTATTAATGTTAAGCAACCCAATTTAAAAATAGCGTTAAACATAACAGAACAAACGTGTAACTTTCTCTATCATTTTATTACTTCAGTTTTTAAATAAATTAAAAAAATGTCATTTTTTATAAAAATTTCTTTGTTTAAAAACTCATTTTATGGTATATTTTTTAAAAAAAAAATCATTTTATAAGATAACTTGTTTTTTACATAAAATTTTGTTTTTTTGAAAATAAAATATTTCTTTCTTTAAAAAAATTAGATTTTATAAAATTTTGATGTATTTTATTAAAAATTTTAAGTGTAATTTTATTATAAAAAGATAAATAATATATTAGTTATTAGTATTACAATTATTTAATAAAAAGAAAGAATTTATTTAATAAGAGAGAGAATGTATATTTATTTAATAGGAGAGATAATCAAACTATGATAAAGTAAATTAAATAAATATTTTTTGTTAAAATAACATTTTTACTCTTAGAAAGCAGATTCAACAACAAACTAAAGCTATGTATACTGAACACAATAAAAGATTCTTTAATTAAAAATTAACATAATGCCTTCATATAAGGTTGTAACTAATATATCAATGTAACTACAAGTATAAGTTTTACCAAGTTGGCATCACATGAGCTAATAAAATCTATGAGTCTCTTTCACCTTACTCACGCCAAAAAGACCGTTTCGATGATTGTAAATGTAAGTTTTGTTACATGTATAAACACAAATATATACGTGTGTGTGAGAGAGAGAGCATGGCATCTAGTTATAAAATCTAATGTTAATTTTTTTAGTTTAAAGTTTTAGTATTAACCACCCAATCAAGTTAATATAAAACATAGCTAAAAATAACTTAGTACTTATAAATTAGTTTTTTTTTTGGAACGGCGAAGGTCTCAATCGTGTGAACCCACTGTTTCCATGCTATGTCACCAAGGTCTAGTTACCTGGACCTCTCATGAGCCACCACACCCACCCCGGGAGGAAACCCTACTGGGAAAACCCCATGACCCCCCTCAGACCCATATTTTGCTACGGGGGGATTTGAACCCAATGCCTCTCATTTGAAAAAATCTTAGTATACCATTGAGGCAATGTCTCATTGGTACTTATAAATTAGTTAAAAGGCTCAATATGCGTGTATGTCAACTCAAACGCAATTATATTAAACTCAAACTTTGTTTCTTATCATGTTCGTATTGTTTTCATGTAATTAATGTAAAAATTTTACATACCATATTGTTCGGTATCTATAAAAGAATATTATAAAAGAATATTAATCTTTGTTTTTTTCTTTTTCTCTACAAAAGTTTGAATATTATAATAGGGGAATATTAAAGTTTTATTTTAGCCACAAATGTTTTAGCATAAACTTTATATATTTAACCACAAAAATTTGGGTATTCTAATTTTGAAAACAAATTGATTACAATATCTTTTATATTTGTGACCGTGACGATACTTCCAGCATAACGCGCAGGAGGAAATATAGTTTATATTTGATTTGGAAAACGTTTGAAATATGTTTGAAAGCGGTTTAAGCTTTTAAGTGAAGTGATGATAATATAAATTTTACATTTTGTAATTTTATTTTACTTAATATAATATAACCAAACAATGATTTTAGTTAACTAAAATTAATATGACAAACGTCTATAGGGCCATTTAAGTTGATGTGATTTAGTATGGATACCTAACTAAGAATAGTTTTGTTGGATCGGGTTATGTAACTTACACAACACTTTCAGAAGATATCTTCTACTAAGTTGATAGATACGAAAATTCTATCAACTTGATTTGCAAAAACAGATTGAAACAAATACAGAAAACAGTTATAAATTTAAGGTTAAAGTATATTGCATTCAACTGTTGAGATTACAAGTCTTAACTCAAGCACCAGTGCCCTTACTATGTTACAGATGAAGGATTATATACTAAAATCTACAGTTGTATCCTCGTAGGGATACAAGGCTGGACAAAATACTAGAAACAAACTAATGCTAAAGCTAGTATATGTTATGGTCTTGACAGGCCAAGCCATATTAATTACAATTAATACATAAGACTCCATTGACTTTTACAATAAATGCCTACACTACAAAAGACATTAAATTCTTGATATCTCTGTAGTTCTGACAAATCTCCTTTGCTGCTGAATATCATATGAATGTGTGACACCCCGTAAAATCCAGGTCAACACTTTATTTGTTTAAATGTTTATTTAATTGATAACTGTACACGTGGCACTAGAATTAGTTTAATTTGGTGTGACACGTGGCACGACGGTACTAACACTAACGCACAACAAGATAATTCGAGGAATTATCGAGAAACCGCACACACGTGTCAGAACTCACGAACGTTGGTGAACATCACAACATTTAGGCACAGAAAAACTTCACGAGTCAATTATGGTTAGTAATTGACGATTATAGTCCAAACGATGCTCAAACGATATTTTACAGTCGAGAAAGGGGCGAAAACGGGCCTAAAACCACATAATTGGCTTATTGGGCCTGACAATTGGGCCAGGCGCTACGCCTGACCCTAAACCCTTACCCTTGGCGTTGCGCGCGAGAAAGGAAGAGCGGCCCTCATCTGGCTCACCCGCGTGTAACGACTGACGCCAAGCACTCACGTCAGGCGATACGCCTACCAGCAATATTGCAGAAACTTTCTTGAACACCACAAACATCATTGTTATCCTATGTATACTCATTATAACCGGTTCTATACGCCACCATTCGAGCTTATCTTCCCCAAAACACACAGAAACTCTCTGGTTCAGCCATTGGAGCCCAATTTGAAGCTTGGAAGCTTGGAAGGATCACCAAGAACTCGAAGAGGGCCATTGTTGGAGCTCAAACACCACCGTTGCCTTCTTGTTCTCACTCAACTTACTGTCCAGAAGCTCTAAGAGTTGTTGGGTGCATCATCTCAGGGATTTTGAAGCTTTGGAAGGTAGTTCTATGGTTAAAACCCACTTTCACACCTATTACACACACATGCATGTGTTAAATCTCACATGCAAGCACATGTAGTGTACATGCACGAGCTTTGCAACTGGGTTTGTTAATTTTAATGTGTTCCTTGATGATCTATGATGATATAGTAGTGATTTATGACGATCTATGGTTGTGTTTGCGAAAATCTCATGATTTGGGTATAAAATGTTGAAAAACCCACATGCATGTATGATCCATGGCATGTGGGATGATATTGGATGTTTGTAGATGCTTATTGATAATATTAGATGTATGTAGCATGAATAGATCTTGGTAAAAATGATTAAAATATGGGTTTTGATGAAACTTTCTAATTTTAGTAACTTTTTAGTTACATCTTGATGATTTAAGGTGAAAGATGATCATGCATGTATATGAGATTGTTATTTAAATGATAATATGATGATATTGATGCTTAGAATGTAACTTTGATGTTGATTGTGGTCATTTGGGCATAGTTACTATATTTAGTAACTTTTATAGTCAAAATATTGTTAAATGGTGAATTTGGCTATATGGGCATGATTAAATGATGTTAAACGGCTTATTATGATGATATATGATATGATATGAAAATGAAATATAAATGATTAGGATGATTATTTGATGTATTTATGTAAAGTTACTATTTTTAGTAACTTTATGTTACGAGTTATCGATTTAGAAATGTTATAAACGATTTGAGCATGTTAAGTGATTTACTATGCTTTAACATGATGATTGTATGCTAAGTTAGATGGTTTCCGATATCACGCACGCTAGAAATGGAAACTTTCCATTTTAGGAAACTTTTATGTGCCAACATGATATAAGTGACTTATGCGATTTCATATGATGATGTGCTATGTGTTAACATGATCACGTAGGACCTAACGAGCATGCTAGAACTTAAAAACGATATGTTTGTGAAACTTGCCATAAATGGAAACATACTATATATAGTAAGTTGTCCATAGACGCTACTTGCGCGTTTTGCACACGGCGAGCACTTACACGAATGTTACACGATTCACAACCGACACACGGTTCACCAACGGGTCGTTGACTTGACACGGTCAACCTTGGTCAAACATGGTCAATGTGGACCAACACGAGCAAACATGGTCATTGTGGACCAACAAGGACAAACATGAACAACCGAGGGTTGTTGAGCACTAACACGAATACGAGTACGATCACTTACACAAACTCACGTATGGTATACGATATAGGTAGCCGGTGACTGCCTACCCGACGACACAGGAGCTTACGCTTACTTTCATTCACTTCAATTAAGGTGAGTTTACGGCCCCTCTTTACTCTTTTACAAGCTTTTCAAATAGGGGGATGATACTTGTTGAATCGAGTCAAACATTACTACTATACAAACATTTTATGTGTATGTTGGTTTATTAGACAAACATTAAGTGTTGAACTCGTAACAAGCCCTCACAAAGTCTTATCGTTAATGTACGAACAACGTGGTAGGTTTGAATGGATCCGTTTGGGTATGACTAACCCCACGGGGCACAATATTGACTGGAGGTCATAACCCGTGAAACTCTGACCTAACTTGCTATGTGTACGAGACATGGCGGAGGCAAGGACAAACAAGTCTAGTTCGGTAGTGACGCACTGACACTTGAAGCTTAGGGCTCGGTACTAACATTATGATAAACAACATGACACATGTTTCCTTACTATATATATATCAAAACCTGTGAACTCACCAACCATTGTGTTGACACTTTTTAAACTTGTATTCTCAGGTAACTGACAGGATGATGGATATCCAGGATTGCACACTTAAGGAAACGAGCATTAGGACCTTCATGCATTTCTGATTATCTTTTGAAAACGATTTCGTTTAGTTTATGTATTTAATATTGTGTTGTCTGACAACTTAATTTCCGCTGTTCAAACAATTATTTTTCCGCTGCATGTATCAAACTCGTTATTTTTCCGCTGTGATATTATGTAATTTCCGCTGCAAACTATTTTGCTATGTGTATGTTGAACATTGTATTGAAACGCATATAGAGTCGTTCTATATGATCTTGAGCTATGATTTTGGCCACGTCACACCCATGTGGACTGACACCACAAGTGGGAATTTGGGGGTGTGACAGAATGTCTTCTTTGTTGGTCTTCAAGGAATAAAACATATCTGATTATTTCTATAAGTGTATGGAATCTTTGTCAGAATCAAGTGTTCGGAAGCAGTTGTCTTCGGAAGACTTTGTCTTTCTTGGAAGGTCTCAAAGAACAAGGTTATCTTCCGAAGGTGCTTGGTTTTCTGAGGAACTTAGGTTCCTTCCGAAGACCATTTACTTCCGAAAGATATCACTGTTTTTCTGAGACATATATTGGACTTCAGGGAGTATAGGCAAGGACTTGGATAGTTTTGGAGAGCACCAACCTTCATGATCTTACAAGTTTTTAACGGGTCACAAAAGTGTGTTTATTTTTTTAATTTTATTTTGTGGTAAAAACAAATGTGACTAAAAACCTAAAATTTGGTAGCGAAATATCGAAAAAGTAAGGGTGTAAACGAGCAGAGCTGAGCTTGGACTTGACTTGTTTTGACTTAAAAGAAGTCGAGCTTGAACTCGTCTTGTAAGTAAATTTTCAAGCTCGAGCTCACTCGTCTCTTCTTAATTATTATTATTTAATTTCTTTTTATTATTAATGATATATATATATATATAAATATATATCCTTCTTATTTAGCAAAAAATATATAATTTTACTAAATTTATCATAAATTTATATATAAAAATAATTATTTATATAAATATATTAAATAAAATAAAAATTATATAAATTAAAAACTCGCTTATGCTCGTGAGCTGGCTTAAATAATCATATTTTAGAGATTGAGCTTGCTTGAGCTCGGCTTGTTCAAACTAAAATACCAACTTGATTTTGAGTTTTTACGTGACGGCTTGATTCATTTACACCTTTACGAAAAAATACAAATAAAAGATCTTTATTGGTAAGATTTCAATTAAGTTGACAATTTTTTTGTTGCTAGTTCATGTAGGTCCCTTTATTCCGTTAGTGGCATTAATTTTTTCAATTCTTTGTGCACTTTTTGTATACCGCGCAAAACCTACCCGTGCAATGCGGTAGACCAATTCAAATACAACTTACGTGTCACACATGATATAATTTTTTTTTTTAAAATGGGTCCCATTTTAAGAAATTGGTTACAAATGGGGTTGAAAATTTTTTTTTCACAAATAAGGTTATCTCCATTTGTAGTGACGAAATTAGGGAGAGATAAAATGAGGTTATAGGGGTATAAGAAACCAGTATAGTGTCAAATAAAAAAAATCAAATGAACCTCATTTTTGCCACTCCTAGACTCCTAGTGACGAAAATAGGCATAGCTTGTACCAGTGCACTTTTTTGCCACACCGGTACAAACTTTTATCAATTTCGTCACTAGGAGTGGCCAAAATGGGTATTTTCACCACTAGGAGTGGCAAAAAAGGACACCGGTACAAGCTTTCAGTATTTTCGTCACTTAGAGTGGCAAAAATGGGTATTTTCGCCACTAGAAGTGGCAAAAAAGTATACTGGTACAAGCTATGCCTATTTTCGTCACTAGGAGTGGCAAAAATGAGGTTCATCAGATTTTTTTATTTCTGACACTGTACTGGTTTCTTACACCCCTATAGCCCCATTTTATCTCTCCTTAATTTCGTCACTACAAATGGAGATAACCCCATTTGTGAAAAAAAAATTCCAACCCCATTTGTAACCAATTTCTTAAAATGGGACCATTTTTAAAAAAAATTCCATGATATACTATTGCAACAGATCTTTGCTAAAACCTATATTTGTTGTAAGTTTCTCGAACGTTTTGGATGGTAGACCTTTAGTCAGTGGGTTTCCTAAACTTATTTTTTGTGCTAATGCTCTTAATACAAACTTTATTTTCCTCACTCATTATTTTACAGATAGGAACTTTAAATCAAGATATAACCCAACTTTGCTTGAGGCGTACTACTACTCAACAAATTAACAATAGTTAAGTTACCATAATAAATCTTCAATAGTTATATATATATATATATATATATATATATATATATATATATATATATATATTTTAACAGCTAAACGAGTCCTCGGACCCAACAACCCATGCGCAGCGACCACAGACCGCTACCCACCCCGGAAACATTAAAAGCCGGTTGTTGGCGAGTGCCGAATCGAGAAACCATCACATCATCTAGAAGGAAACTCACACTGATAAAACCCCCTAGCTCACCCAGAACATTTTTTGCTCTAGGCGAGACTCGAACCCAAGACCTCCTATTGCTGGTGGTAGTTATATATGATATAAAATTTAAAACTGTCTCTGATTATAAGATTTCTTAACATGACAAGTTGCATTGTATATATATATATATATGTGACATCATATTCTTTATCGTAGTTGGGTTTTGTCTGCCACTGTAAAAAATACAAAGATTTATGCAGAGGTGGCTAAAATCTAATCCACAAAAAAATAAAAAAAAAATTCACGCAAATCCTTTACTACTCCTTTTCCTTTTTGTTTAAGAAAAGCTGACTTTAATTAAAGTTTGAAGCTTTTGGGAAAGCAAATACTTAAATATATTTGAAAAGATAATACTCGAATACATTTTCAAGATAACCAGTTACGTAAGAGATATTTATATAATTCTTTTATGTTAATTTAAGCCGATTTATCTTTTTTTTTTATGTCAATTTAATTAAGTTGATTCATAAATCATTAACAAAGTCTATAATTGAACATTTATAGTCTACATAAATTAAATAAAATTTCAGAATTTACGTACTTTTTATCCTAGCATGATTAAGTTGATGAGATTTTCCACGGGCAATTACCTCTCTCAAATTTCAAAATTAATACCGTTACCTTCTCAATTTTTTGTGATTTTACAAACTGTTATTTTAAATATCTTGCATTTCTAAAGTTTCGAATTTACTTTCTTTAGTCTATGAATTGCCTCCTAATTTAAGGGCTGAAACTTTCACCCTTTTAACTTTCCAAAAACTTTATAGAATGTTATATTAATCCCCTTGAGTTTATAATGTTTTAAATCTACTTCTTTGATTTCTTAACTAAAAAAAGACTAATTTCATACATACTTGCTTGTATAGACATATTGGTATACATTCGAGTTGATCAATGTTTACATGTAAACTTTTTTGGAAATGATTTGGTCTAATATAATACGTTTTCATGCTTATTCTTGAAAGTTTTCTGTTGGTTTACGTTTCGACGTCAAGTTGTGTCATATATAATGTGTTTTCATTTGACAGTATAAATTCGACTTACTTTATATTTAGCCTTCACCGCTGTCACACCCCCACCTCTCGTCACCTGAGATGATGTCATTCACTGTTCTGAGAAGGTTGCGGAAGCATAGTGGTGATGTCTCAGAGATGAGGCGTGACTTACTTGATTCGATGTCATAGCATACATATTAACTTAAATTAAATATAATACAAGGATCGGCATTAAAATCAATAGTATAGTTTATAACTAAGTTTATTACATGACAACTTATTTAATTACAAACTTATGAAGTGCATCCTCACCCGGTGGTCACTGTCTTCCTGCAAAGGTTTTAGATTTAAAACGTCAGGACAAAGCTGGTGAGATCATACAGTTCAAGTTCGACAATATGATATGATATGTAATACAAGTTCTCAAAATGTTCAGTTCAAGATAACCATGGGACCTGTATCTAGTTCCTTTCTGACGTTCTTGTTCTATAAGATACTACCCGTCGGTAACATCTTAATGCCTCATTATCTTAATGTCTATCACAACATTAAGAAGTTCTAAAAACAGGTAACAAACATTCACAGCAAGGGGAGTTGCAAACTCCTAGCAAATGGGTTGTCGGCCGATAGTACTATCATTTTTCCCCGTTCGGCCCCTCATGGGTTCGCTAGATATAGTTCAAAAATGAGGACTTTTAAGTTCTGTGATAGAGTTCTTGATCTACAGGCAAAATCCCATGAAATCCACAAGTTTTCAACAGATCACAGTGATACATATCATATAGTTTTGAAAAGTTCCACAGTGCTACCCCGATGTTTGTAAAAGATTTAAAAGAAAATGGGTTGTACGAAACTCACCTGATAACTCAGAAGTAGCAGAATGTCACACAACTGCTAGTAATAGAGCGATTCTGCATTTATTTAGGTTTAATGAGTTATTTAGGTTTTCATTTACTGATTAGATCTTTCTGAACGTCCAATGTCAAAGACATTGTCTTAACAGTCATTAAACCGAGATTAATTATGTAATTAGTTAATTTAATATTATATCATACAATGTATGATAATGTAGGAACCTACATTGAATTAGGTTTCTAATACAAAGTTGATGACACATTTGATTAATCAGAATAATCTCGGATTAACCAAATAGTTAATGTTGTTGATTATAATGCTAAAACAGTTTCTAGATAGATTAATGGCTTAGAAATGATCAATCATTGTTATTGATTACCCAAATATCATGAAATATCAAAATGTAGCATTAGAATAGGTTTAATAACCATGTTTAACATACTAATCTGACTGTTATCATAAACATCAGATAATCGTTCCAATGAGTATGTTAATGGTTGTGATTAGTTTGAAACACATAGATTTAACCTTGCATTTCAAAGATTAACCAAACTAATCACCTACATTGTCATTAGCAAATGGTTTAAACCATTATAATCATGGGTATGATTTCATGCAAACCGGGCATTACAACGAATCAAAACAAGGATTTACCCGTTAAAACATCATGTTCTTCGTTTATAATCCATCCTAGCCATCATCTAGGCAATAATCAACAACCCTAACTATCTCATTACGTTCAAAATCAAGATCTAATAATCATTATCAAGCTAGAAGGTTAAAACGAACCGTTACCTAATCTGACGGATTTCTGCGCGTAGAACAACGATCAGGGCTTGTAGATTCGTTCCTTGGGATGATCTGAACGTTTAAAAGCCTTTGAAATTGAGTTTGGGATGAAAAAGTATGTGTTTGGATGTCTAGAAGTGAAAGAAGTTCGATATAGAAGAAAGTGTGTGACTTCCCATGCAATCTGATCCTTAAATCCCATTTTGCCGACTCCAGACATGCCAGGCGTACCGCCCCAACCCAGGGTTTGGCCCGGGGCGTACTGCCCCAGCCTCTTTTCGTCCCATTTTTGATCTTATCTTCGTTTCACGATTCCGGAAAATCCGTAACCCCGTTTCGCGCACGGTTTTCGCCCACGTTCACCATTTTTCGCATACTATCAACCTGTAATAATTACAATAGCTAAAACAACGTGGATTTCAAGCACGACCAAATGTGCTCACATCATTGTTGCCGAAACTCTCGTATGCAATTGTCACAGTCTCCTCCTGTTAGAGAAATTTCGTCCCGAAATTTAGTGAATACTTACTTGATGACAATCGTTTATGAGAATAGATGTGGGTACTTTGCTTTCATTTGATCTTCACGTTCCCACGTATACTCTGGTCCACGTTGTGAGTTCCATCGAACTTTAACGATTGGTATGCGACTACGTTTTAATACTTTCATTTCCCGATCCATTACCTCTACTGGTTCTTCACCGAACTGAAGTTTTTCATCAATTTGAATCTCTTCGAGAGGTACAATCAATGATTCATCAGCTAGGCACTTTTTTAGATTTGATACATGAAAGACATCATGAATGTTACTAAGTTCAGGAGATAACTCAAGTCTGTAGGCTACCGATCCAATTCTTTCAAGAATTTTGAATGGCCCTGCAAATCTTGGTGAAAGCTTACCTCTCTTTCCAAATCTAAAAATGCCCTTCCAAGGTGAAACTTTCAACATTACTCGATCACATATTTGGAATTCTAAAGGTCTACGACGATTATCAGCATAACTCTTTTGACGATCGCGAGCAGCTTTAATTCGTTCTTGAATGAGTGCGATCTTATCAGTTGTTTCTTGAATGAATTCTGGGCCTATGGTCTGATTTTCACCTACTTCTGACCAACAGATAGGTGATCTACACTTGCGTCCATAAAGTGCTTCGAATGGAGCGCATTGAATACTGGTATGGTAGCTGTTATTGTATGAAAATTCAACAAGTGGAAGATGAATATCCCAACTACCTCCAAAATCAATTACACAGCTTCTAAGCATATCTTCAAGAGTTTGATTCGTTCGTTCAGTCTGCCCGTCCGTTTGTGGATGATAAGCTGTGCTCATATTGATTTGTGTGCCCAGAGCATTCTGAAGAGTTTGCCAAAATTGTGACATAAATCGACTGTCTCTGTCAGAAATAATAGAGATTGGGACTCCATGTCGAGATACAATCTCATTAACATAGAGTTTAGCGAGTCGATCCATAGAGTAATCTTCTCGGATGGGTAAGAAATGCGCAAATTTTGTAAGGCGATCAACGATAACCCATATAGAGTCATGATTACGTGATGTTCTGGGTAGTTTAGTGATAAAATCCATAGAGATCTGATCCCATTTCCACATGGGAATCTCAGGTTGTTGCAATAACCCAGAAGGTCGTTGATGTTCAGCCTTAACTTTCAGACACGTTAAACATCGATCCACGTATTCCGCTATGTGTTTCTTCATTCTAGGCCACGAGTAAAAGTCTTTAAGATCTTAATACATTTTATCAGCACCTGGATGAATAGAATACCTGGATTTGTGCGCCTCATCCAAGATGATTGTTCTAGAGTTACCGAATAAAGGAACCCAAATTCGGCTTTTGAAATAGAACACTCCATCAGTCTTAGTGTCGAGTTGCTTGTCTAATCCTCTTAATTCCTCAGCAGGGTAGTTAGTTGCTTGTAAAGCTTGTTGCTGAGCTTCTTTAATCTGAGGAATTAGACTGGTTCGAATAGTCATTCCTAACGCTTTCACATGTAAAGGTTTGACTCGTTCCTAGCGACTTAAGGCATCGACTACGACATTCGCTTTGCCTGGGTAATAACGAATTTCACAGTCATAGTTATTTAAAAGTTCTACCCACCACCTTTGTCGCATGTTCAACATTTTCTGATCTAGGATATGTTGAAGACTTTTGTGATCAGTGTATATAATACACTTGGTTCCGTATAGATAGTGTCTCCAAATTTTGAGTGCAAACACCACTGCACCAAGTTCTAGATCATGAGTGGTATAGTTCTTCTCATGTACCTTCAGTTGTCGAGAAGCGTAAGCAATTACTTTGTCGTTCTGCATTAAAACACACCCAAGACCTTGACGAGAAGCATCACAGTACACTGTGAAGTTATTAGTACCTTCCGGTAATGCCAAGATAGGTGCGTTGCAGAGTTTGTGTTTCAACAGTTGGAATGCCTCCTCCTGTTGGGAACCCCATATAAACGGTTGATTTTTCTGTGTCAATGTGGTCAATGGCAAGGCTATCTTTGAAAAGTTCTTGATGAATCGACGATAATAACCTGCCAGTCCTAAGAATTGACGTATTTCAGTTGGGGTTCGTGGTGTTTCCCATTGCTTCACAGCTTCTATCTTTACTCGGATCCACTTGAATACCGTTTTCATTTACTACGTGCCCAAGAAATTGAACTTCTCGTAACCAAAACTCACACTTTGAGAATTTGGCATATAATTTCTCATGTGCCAAAAGTTCTAAGATTAGTTTCAAGTGTTGAGCATGTTCTTGTTGGTTCCGAGAATAAATGAGAATTTCATCAATAAACACAATCACAAATTTATCTAGATAAGGTCTACATAATCGATTCATCATATCCATGAAAACTGCAGGTGCATTTGTTAATCCAAACGGCATTACTAGGAATTCGTAATGTTCGTATCGAGTTCGGAAAGCAGTTTTAGGAACATCATCATCATGAATTCGTAGCTGATGATATCCGGATCTTAAATCGATTTTTGAAAAATAAGTAGCACCTTGTAACTGATCAAATATATCATCGATTCGTGGTAAAGGATAACGATTTTTGATTGTTAGTTTATTGAGTTCCCTGTAGTCAATGAACATCCTGAATGAACCATCTTTCGTTTTCACAAAAAGAATTGGTGCTCCCCAGGGTGAGAAACTAGGTCTGATAAAACATTTGTCTAACAGTTCCTGCAGTTGACTTGAAAGCTCTTGCATCTCTGAAGGTGCTAAACGATAAGGAGCTTTAGCTACAGGTGCTGCACCTGGAATCAAGTCAATATGAAATTCGACTTCTCACTAGGGTAATCCTGATATATCCTCAGGAAAAACTTCAGGAAAATCCTTGACTACTGGAATATCTTCGATACGTTTTTGTGCTGGACAGTTCTCAATTACATGTGCTAGAAAGGCCTGACAACATTTCCATAAGCATTTTTGAGTTTGCATACAAGAAATGATACCAAGTTTCCTACCGGCTCGTTCTCCCTGAACTATTAGTGTATTACCTGACGGTAATGGAACGCGGATCATCTTGTTTTGACATACAACTTTCGTTTGGTTATCAGAAATCCAGTCCATACCGAAAACAACATCAAAGCTCCCAAGCTCAATAGGAAGTAAATTGATATTGAAAAGATGATCATTCAAATTCAAGGAACACCCTTGAATGACACTGTTAGTTTTGATTAACTTGCCATTAGCAAGTTCAATGACATAAGAAGTTTCTAGATCTACCGTAGGCAATGAAAGTAATGATGCTAATTCAGGAGAGATAAAACTCTTATATGCTCCTGTGTCAAACATAACTGATGCGTATAGATTATTAAGAAGAAACGTACCAGTGACAATATTCGCATCATGCCTCACCTCGGTCGCACCAATCTGAAAAGCTCTCCCCCTAGCTTCATTTCCCGGATTGGTGTTGTTGTTGTTAGGACAGTTTTTGTGACAATTCGCAATTCCAGGTTAGTATTTCGTGTCTTAGTCTTAATTAAGTCTTATTAAGATTAAAATAATCAAAACAAACCATAAGAATCTAATAAAAACTCATGAATCAAAGAAAGAACAATTGCGCACATTTGAAACGTAAATCGCGAAAAAATTTGCGAAAAGACAATTCGGCATACGTAATTGTCAAATTCTTGACAACCCGAACTTCCTAATCATATTATATTCTTAATGATATGTAATTGGAAGTATAACAATGGTGGTTGATCAAATGTAGCAATTCCCAAAGATACGCGCGAAAAAGCCGAAAAATTTATTGCAAAAACCATAAAAGTCATGTGTTGGATGATCCCTTTCACACTAATACATTCTAATCTGGTTCAATAGGTATTTTGATGAAAAATATCTGATCAAACTTAATCAAGAAGCAAGAATTCCATAATTATCCAATAGTTGATTTTTCGAGTCAATATTTTTGCCTTATCTACACCCATTCTCCTCAAAATTCGACCAGAGCACTTCACTTACTTTTTGGAGCATCAAACAACATCTGATAAACATTTCTAACTAATCCCAACCAACAATCAAGACCAAGGATCAATCAATCAAAGAATCAACCTCCAAAAAGTTGATTTTGGGTGGATTTTCAAGCCAAATCACAACCAAGTAAGTCATGACCTAAATTTTCAGTTTGAATAGCTTCATATAGCATAAATAAACATGTTTGAATGATGGTTAAAGTTTGGAAACCATCAGATGCTCAAAAACCATGAAAAAGACATTTTTGTCGAAAAACCCGATTTTTCAAAGTTGTCCAAATCGAGATTTTTCTTCACCAAACTCTAGATATATGTTAAATATTAGGATCTGGAAATTTTGGCCCGGCAAAAATGTCAAAATATCGATTTTGGCACGCAAAAACCATGTTTGGCCTGTGTGTCTTGGCCAATGGCCCCAGGCGGCCCACGCGTCCCGGCCATGCGGCCCGTGCGTCCCGGCCATGCGGCCTGTGCGTCCCGGCCATGCGGCCTTGCGTCTTGGCCACCGACTAGCCAAGGCCAAGGCCAGGCCGGCTCGAGCCATTGATTAGGTCGCGGCCTAGACCACCAAGCCACCACCCAGACCACCGAGCCACCACCGGACCGCCGCCGGATCGCCACCGTTGACCACCGATTTTAATAAAAAGGACATATTTTTAATTGATTTCGCGTTTCGGACTCAATTTTTCAGTCCGTTTCGCAATTCGAAAATCTGATTTCAGTCTGGAAACTGATTAAGAATCCGATTATTACACGAAATTCACTTTTCGCGTTGGTTTTCCATACAAATAACCATTTTCAATCAATTTCGCATTCTGGACTCAGTTTTGCGATCTGTTTCGCAATCCGGAAGCCCGATAATCGATTTAGTAGCAGATTGGAGTTCCGATTGTGACCGGAATTCAGTTTTATTATCGGTTTTCAATATGACAACCTATTCTTTGTCGATTTCGCATTCCGGACTCAGTTTTGCTATCTGTTTCGCAATCCGGAAGCCCGATAATCGATTTAGAAGTAGAATTGGAGTTCCGATTGTGACCGGAATTCAGTTGTATTATCGGTTTTCAATATAAAAACCTATTCTTTGTCGATTCCGCCTTCCGGACTCAGTTTTATGCAATGTTTACAGATGTTTTCAGAACCGGACCGGAAATCGAACCGGTCTCCTTACCGGTCATAGGTCGGACCGGATGATTTTATAAACATTTTATAAATATATATATATATATATATATATATATATAATCAAAAAAATATAAAAATAATTAAAAAAAATTAAAAAAATTAAAAAAACCGGTTCAATCACCGGTCCGACCGGCCGGGTCACCCAAAAAATGTTTTGAACCTAGAACCGGGCCGCTCTACTCTCCGAATCCCGGTCCGACCGGCCGGTCCGGTCTGGGTTTGAAAACACTGGTTTTATGATCTGTTTTGTAATATGATAATCAGATTTCAACCCAGAAGTCGATTGAGAATCCGGATTTGATACAAAATTTAATTTCTCACCAAATCAAGTACAAACAACTCACCGAACTTTAATAAATTACAGATTTGGAATCCAGGAACTAGCAATACGAACATTGTATTCTGTTTATTGATTTATATCAACTGAGGTGAGTTCACGAACCCCTTTTCTGTATTTTGGCTTTTGAACTCGGGGAATGAGAAAACATAAAAACTCATTTGAAACATCTTGATTATCGTGAAGCTTTGAAATGCTTTTGATACAATTGTGAAACATGAAACCTGATTTGATCAGGTGGAACTCTGAAACGCTTTCGATACATTTTGTGAAACATGAGACCTGATTAGATCAGGTGGAACTCTGAAACGCTTTTGATACATTTTGTGAAACATGATACTGATTGGATCAGATGGAACTCTGAAACGCTTTCGATACATTTTGTGAAACATGAAAACTTATATGCATTATGTGAAATGCTGAAACATTTTTGAAACACTTTGTTAAACACGAAAACGAAAGCGTTGTAAAACATTTGGTTGAAACACGTGACAGTGGGGCGAAACATATGACCAAACTTGTCATTATTTCACGGGTTACACATTTGTCGCTAAGTCCCCTATTCTGTAACCGTTAACCGTGGGGGGGGCGTGATTATTGAGAATAGATTCTATTTGTGATTGACAATCGTCGCCCGTGGTTCGTAGCTAAAACCACGACTGGATGTCGAGCGGGCGCTTAATAAGAATAAAACACACAATGTCCCACGACAAGGACATTGGGAAGGGGCAAACACTGAACTCGTCAGCTCGGTTACGGGAGCCCAGGAGTTATAATTGGACATTTGGTCGGGAACTAAACACGACATTGTTGGAAGGAACAATGTTCACACCGGATAACAATGTTTTACACCCAGTTTGGGACATTAATATTATTTAACTCTTTTTATGCAAACATTTGAATCGTTTGAGATACATTACATACATTTTTAACAAATAAACTTGTGAACTCACCAGCGATATGCTGATTGTTTTAAATCATGTTTTCTCAGATACATAGTATTACAGGGGGTGGAGCTGGGAGCTCAATTTTGGGAGACATATGGTGGAGTCTATGAGAGATAGACTTAACAGTGTGATATATCACATAGTGTATATGTGTAATAGCATTATATATGTGTCAAACTCAGATAAAACTGTTATTACATTAGGCTTGTGGCTAATGTAGTTGTAATATTGCTCTGTAATATAGAAACATATGTGTCTTTTGTTGTAAATCATGACTGTGAAACCTTGAAAGTCACACCGTACGCTTCCGCAACGACTAGGGTGTGACAATTTTTCATGAAGTGGTTAGGGCTTCCACATTTGAAGGACGACCAGTTTATTGGAGTGGTTTGTCGAAGTGTTTGGTTTAATGGTTGAGGTAGTGCATCTGCTGGAATCATTGGATCTACACCAAAGGCATGTTCTTAACAAGGATTTTCTGAACTGCCAGCCTCTTTGCTTTAATGGAACCGATGGAGCTATCGCACTGATCCGATGGTGCGAAAAGATGGAAACGGTATTCCGTGTCAGTAATTGCCCTGAAGAATGCCGAGTCAAGTATGCCACTTGTACTCTGAATGGAGCAGCTCTTACATGGTGGAACAACCATGTTCAAGGTTTAGGCATTGATGAAGCCTATCAGATTCCCTGGTTAACACTGAAGCAAATGATGATGGATGAGTATTGCCCACGAAGTGAAATCCAGAAAATGGAAGAACAATTCTATAACCTGAAAGTGCAAGGGAATTACATTGTCAGTTACACTACTAGATTTCATGAGCTGGCACAACTTTTCCCAACGATGGTCACTCCTGAGTACAAGCGAATAGAGCAGTATCTGAAAGGGCTTCCTCCAAGTATTGAAGATATGGTGACTTCTTCTAAGCCAGATACCATTCAAAGTGCAATTCGTTTGGCTCATCGCCTGATTGATCAGGCAGTTCGTCGTGGAACCTTGGGGACAAAGGTACCTGAAGAAAAGCAAAACATTGGTAATAAACGAAAATGGAATATCAATTCACCAAATCAATCACAAAAGAACCGACTCAGGTTAGAGTCAACACCGCTATGACAACTGATAAGAAATCTTACGTGGGAAAACTTCCCAAGTGTGAAAAATATGGGTATCATCATGAGGGTGAATGTAGGCCCTTCATGTGTAACAGATGTGGAAGACGTGGACATTTAGCGATGAATTGTCGAGCTCCTGTACCTACATCGGTGACAGATAGCAACAGGGATAATAGAAGTTGTTTTGAATGCGGAGTTGTAGGTCATCTCAGGAAGAATTGCCCAAAGCTAACAAATCAAGGTGGAAACAATGCTCGAGGTAGGGCCTTTGTTATTGCAGCCGGAGACGCCAAACGAGATCCAAACCTCGTGACGGGTACGTTCTTTGTCAATAATCATTATACTTATGTCCTATTTGATACGGGGGCAGATAAGAGCTTTATGTCAACTGAATTTAGCACATTAATTGGAGCCAATCCAACTGCATTACACGATAGATACACAATAGAACTAGCCAACGGAAAACTGATAGAAACTAGTGAGATAATTCAAGGGTGTACCTTACAACTAGGAGATTATGTTTTTGCTATAGATCTTTTATCGGTGAATCTAGGAAGTTTCGACGTGGTTGTCGGAATGGACTGGTTGTCCGAAAACCACGCAGAAATTGTATGTTGTCAGAAGGTGGTTCGTATTCCATTCCCAAGTGGGGAGACTCTCTCAATTCATGGTGAAAAGAGCGGGAATGAGTTACAAATCAACACCTGTATGAAAGCCCACAAGTACCTACGCAAGGGATGTTGTCACACCCCGGGCTCTCGGCGGCCCGGGTGCTGTGACCCGAATTGGTTTCATAGATATGTCTCGGTCAGAGTTTATTACTATTTTTCATATGTTTTAAGCGGAAGCGTTATTTTATGAATTCATAATTTTACAAAAATTCACATGCATGGATGTGAAAACCAAATTTTTCATGATTTCTAAATAGTTCATACGCATGGGTATGAAAAACCATATTTCATCGTTTGTAAATAATTTTCAAAATAACTTTTCAGGATTTCATAAAAATTCATACACATAGGTATGAACACCATCATTTCATATTATTGTAAACCGGATTTTTTTTACAAACACATAATTTCAATTCATTTTATAATATCCGGTTTATACATGACTTGGAGGCATAGCTCCAATAGCTTCATGGTCTCACCACAAGATCCTATTCAAGGCATCATAGGCCAAGAATCTCTAATCTTGCTTCTCTTTTACATTTCATTATTACCTGAAAAGTTTTTGAAAATAAAACGTCAACATAATGTTGGTGAATACAAATAACAGACTCGATATGTAAGCATAGCATGTTCGGTCCTTTAACCATAATTATTATTGGCAATACCACACATTTTGCAGGTTATTTCACTAATCGATATAACTACTGCATACACTGGTTTATAACTATCACTGGTTAGGAACTACAGCGCAGCGCGTCTTACGTTTTGTTCCCTCCAGCCCACAGCTGGTCACTGGTTAGGTTGCCTGAGCAGTGCGTCTTCCGTTTAACCTTCCAGCCCACCTGTACCAGCCACGTATGTGAATTTCACCCATATGCGGATACGATTTGCAAATCATATGTATACTAATAGCCTAAATGTTGGTCACGTAGTATCCCTTTATGCGTCAAAGTTTAAACATACAATGCTAAAAATGAATTTATATTTAAAAAGAAGTTAAATGTATTCACCTGAATTTTTGATTGGCTGAGTGACAGCTTAGAACTTCTCAATATAAATTGGGCAGCATTTCTGCTTAATCTATCCTTATAACTATTTGCAAGGATCATTCCTGAAGCTTATTTTTCTGCTCCTAAAGTAAACCATAACTTCAATATTTTATTTATATGCATAGGATCAGATCTTAACCCTAACCCTGTAATATATGAAATCTTAAATTTGAGATTTAAACTTAAAAATTGAAATAGATACCTAATCACGCATCGAATCCTTACTCAACGAATTTTAGAATGGTCGTAGATTTTAACCTGCAGATATCTTGATCGTCTTTTAAAATGCCTCTGTTGTAAAATTCTTGTTTTGAAGACAAATTTTATTTTTTTTATTTCTTTTTCGTCTTTTGAAGTCATCCGAACTTCAATACACACACACACAGATATATATATATATATATATGGAGTTTTGCTTAGTTAGGAAATCAACACATACGTGTTAATATAATTTGTTTACATGAAAAATCACTGCACACGTGCACTTTTGTTGAGTTTTCTTATTTTCATTTTTTTTATTATTATTAGTGTATAATTATAATAATTAATTAAATTCAAATTTTGTTTTTCTTTTAAAACTTTTAAACTATCGCGTTTTATAAAATTATAAATATACGGTTATGACCAACTTATTTTTCTTTACCTTTCTACCTAAGTTTTGTTAAAACGGAGAAAGATCTAATATAATATATTTTAATATTATAATTATTATTTAACCGACTTTTGACTAATCTTAACAACTAATTAGACCCCAACTATTTCGGCTACTTGTTCGTTTAAACGAACGGTGATTTTTAATATTAAATTCTCGAATAATCATATTTTATAAATTAAACAATAACTATTCAATTTATTAGACGAGATCTTATAACTCAAAGGATCGTTTCTATTATTATATTTTTGAGTGATAATATTTTAATTATAAACGAGATAATTTTATTTATATCCATAAAACGAGATGTTACAGATGTCAAGCAATATTAGCGCACGTCATGGAAAGGAAGTCAAAAGAGAAGCGGATATACCGATTGTACGAGAGTATCCAGAGGTATTTCCTGAAGATTTGCCTGGATTACCACCTAACAGACAAGTAGAATTTCGAATTGACTTGGTGCCTGGTGCAGCACCAATAGCTCGATCGCCATACAGACTAGCCCCATCGGAGATGCAAGAATTATCTAACCAACTACAAGAGTTACTGGACAAATGTTTCATAAGACCAAGCTTCTCACCATGGGGAGCACTCGTTTTGTTCGTAAAAAAGAAAGATGGAACCTTTAGAATGTGCATCGACTATCGAGAATTGAACAAGTTGACGATCAAAAAAAGGTATCCGCTACCGAGGATAGATGATTTATTTGATCAGTTGCAAGGTTCCAGTTTCTATTCAAAGATCGACCTGCGTTCAGGATATCACCAGCTAAGGGTCAAGGACGAAGATGTTCCAATCACTGCCTTTAGAACCCGGTATGGCCATTATGAGTTTTTGGTTATGCCGTTTGGATTGACGAATGCCCTGGCAGTTTTTATGGACCTTATGAATAGGGTCTGTAAACCGTATTTGGACAAATTTGTCATTGTGTTCATCGATGATATACTTATTTATTCCAAGACCAAAGAAGATCATGATCAACACCTAAGACTTATTTTGGAGTTACTGAGGAACGAAAAGCTGTATACCAAATTTTCCAAATGTGAATTTTGGATAAGAGAAGTACAATTCCTTGGGCATGTAATAAATCAAAAAAGGAATAATGTTGATCCTGCCAAGATTGAGGCTATCAAGAATTGGAATGCACCCAAAACCCCAACTGAAGTACGTCAATTTCTTGGCTTAACAGGGTATTATAGAAGATTCATTGAAGGTTTCTCTAAGATAGCTTTACCACTTACTACACTGACACAAAAGGATAAGAGATTTGAATGGAGCAACAAGCAAGAGGCAGCATTTCAATTGTTGAAGCAAAAACTATGCAGTGCACCTATTTTATCATTACCTGAAGGAATGGACGATTTTGTAGTGTATTGTGATGCATCACATCAAGGCTTGGGCTGTGTGTTGATGCAGAAAGACAAAGTCATTGCATATGCATCCCGGCAGCTCAAAATACATGAGAAGAACTACACTACGCATGATTTGGAACTAGGAGCTGTAGTGTTCGCACTCAAAATCTGGAGACACTACCTTTATGGTACAAAGTGTACTATTTACACTGACCATAAAAGTCTCCAGCATATCTTCGATCAAAAAGACTTGAATATGAGACAACGTCGCTGGATTGAGTTACTCAATGATTATGATTGCAATATTCGCTATCATCCTGGTAAGGCAAATGTTGTTGCAAATGCTTTGAGCAGGAAAGAGCGAACCAAGACATTACGAGTGCGAGCTTTGGGGATGACTATTCAGACAAACCTTACTGCCCAAATTCGAAATGCCCAAATTGACGCCCTTAAGGAAGAAAACTTGCAGAATGAATCCTTGCGAGGCTTGGATAAGCAATTTAGGTCAAGACTGATGGAATTCGCTACTTTGCAAATAGAGTCCGGGTACCAAACTTTGGGAACCTAAGGAGCTTAGTAATGGATGAAGCTCACAAGTCTCGATACTCTGTACACCCTGGCTCTAATAAAATGTATCACGACCTCAAGGAGCTTTATTGGTGGCCTAACATGAAGGCAGACATCGCACTTTATGTTAGCAAATGTCTAACCTGCTCTAAGGTTAAAGCTGAGTATCAAAAACCATCAGGGTTATTGCAACAACCAGAGATTCCACAATGGAAGTGGGAACAAATTACAATGGACTTTGTCACGAAACTACCCAGAACTTCTAGTGGCTATGACACTATTTGGGTAATAGTCGATCGTCTCACAAAGTCTGCACATTTCTTGCCTATGAAAGAAACTGATAAAATGGACAAACTCACGAAGTTATACATAAAGGAAGTAGTTTCTCGACATGTAATTCCAACCTCCATCATCTCTGATCGAGACAGCAAATTCACCTCACGAGTATGGCAGACCCTACATGAGGCATTGGGTACTCGTTTGGATATGAGTACAGCATATCATCCTCAAACGGATGGTCAGAGCGAAAGGACTATCCAAACTCTGGAAGACATGCTTCGAGCATGTGTAATTGATTTTGGAAGCAGTTGGGATACACATCTACCTTTGATCGAATTCTCATACAACAACAGTTATCACACGAGCATCAAGGCAGCACCATTTGAAGTGTTGTACGGTCGTAAATGCCGATCACCTATATGTTGGACCGAGATTGGTGAAAGTCAACTCACAGGTCCAGAACTCATTCAGGAAACGACAGATAAAATCTTTAAAATTCGAGACAGACTACGAGCCGCACAAGATCGCCAGAAGAGCTACGCTGATGTGAGATGCAAACCATTGTCTTTCCAAGTTGGAGACCGGGTCATGTTGAAGGTCTCACCTTGGAAAGGTGTTGTAAGATTCGGAAAACGTGGAAAATTGAACCCTCGATACATAGGACTGTTTGAAATCATTGCAAAGGTGGGACCCGCTGCATACAAACTCAAACTACCACCGGAACTCAGTGGGGTGCACGACACATTTCATGTATCAAATCTCAAGAAGTGTTTGTCAGATGAAACGCTTGTGATACCGTTGGAAGAAATCCAAATCGATGATCAATTACATTTCATAGAGGAACCGGTGGAAATCATGGATCGGGAAGTAAAACAGTTGAAACAAAGTCGTATTCCAATAGTAAAGGTATGTTGGAACTCAAGGAGAGGACCGGAATTTACCTGGGAACGTGAAGATCAGATGAAACTCAAATACCCCCAACTGTTTGATGACACCTCAGTCTTGGGAAGCACAAACTGAATTTCGGGACGAAATTCCAATAACGGGGGGAGACTGTGACAATTCGCAATTCCAGGTTAGTATTTCGTCTCTTAGTCTTAATTAAGTCTTATTAAGATTAAAATAATAATAAAAACTCATGAATCAAAGAAAGAAAAATTGCGCACATTTGAAACGTAAATCGCGAAAAATTTGCGAAAAGACAATTCGGCATACGTAATTGTCAAATTCTTGACAACCCGAACTTCCTAATCATATTATATTCTTAATGATATGTAATTGGAAGTATAACAATGGTGGTTGATCAAATGTAGCAATTCCCAAAGAAACGCGCGAAGAAGCCGAAAAATTTATTGCAAAAACCATAAAAGTCATGTGTTGGATGATCCCTTTCACACTAATACATTCTAATCTGGTTCAATAGATATTTTGATGAAAAATATCTGATCAAACTTAATCAAGAAGCAAGAATTCCATAAGTATCCAATAGTTGACTTTTCAAGTCAATATTTTTGCCTTATCTACACCCATTCTCCTCAAAATTCGACCAGAGCACTTCACTTACTTTCTGGAGCATCAAACAACATCTGATAAACATTTCTAACTAATCCCAACCAACAATCAAGACCAAGGATCAATCAATCAAAGAATCAACCTCCAAAAAGTTGATTTTGGGTGGATTTTCAATCCAAATCACAACCAAGTAAGTCATGACCTAAATTTTCAGTTTGAATAGCTTCATATAGCATAAATAAACATGTTTGAATGATGGTTAAAGTTTGGAAACCATCAGATGCTCAAAAACCATGAAAAAGACATTTTTGTCGAAAAACCCGATTTTTCAAAGTTGTCCAAATCGAGATTTTTCTTCACCAAACTCTAGATATATGTTAAATATTAGGATCTGGAAATTTTGGCCCGGCAAAAATGTCAAAATATCGATTTTGGCACGCAAAAACCATGTTTGGCCTGTGTGTCTCGGCCAATGGCCCCAGGCGGCCCCTACGCGGCCCGTGCGTCCCGGCCATGCGGCCTGTGCGTCTCGGCCATGCGGCCCGTGCGTCCCGGCCATGCGGCCTTGCGTCCTGGCCACCGGCTAGCCAAGGCCAAGGCCAGGCCGGCTCGAGCCATTGATTAGGACGCGGCCAGACCACCAAGCCACCACCGGACCGCCGCCGGATCGCCACCGTTGACCACCGTTGACCACCGATTTTAATAAAAAGGACATATTTTTAATCGATTTCGCGTTTCGGACTCAATTTTTCAGTCCGTTTCCCAATTCGAAAATCTGATTTCAGTCTGGAAACTGATTAAGAATCCGATTATTACACGAAATTCACTTTTCGCGTCGGTTTTCCATACAAATAACCATTTTCAATCAATTTCGCATTCTGGACTCAGCTTTGCGATCTGTTTCGCAATTCGGAAGCCCGATAATCGATTTAGTAGCAGATTGGAGTTCCGATTGTGACCGGAATTCAGTTTTATTATCGGTTTTCAATATGACAACCTATTCTTTGTCAATTCCGCATTCCGGACTCAGTTTTGCGATCTGTTTCGCAATCCGGAAGCCCGATAATCGATTTAGAAGTAGAATTGGAGTTCCGATTGTGACCGGAATTCAGTTGTATTATCGGTTTTCAATATAAAAACCTATTTTTTGTCGATTCCGCCTTCCGGACTCAGTTTTATGATCTGTTTTGTAATATGATAATCAGATTTCAACCCAGAAGTCGATTGAGAATCCGGATTTGATACAAAAGTTAATTTCTCACCAAATCAAGTACAAACAACTCACCGAACTTTAATAAATTACAGATTTGGAATCCAGGAACTAGCAATACGAACATTGTATTCTGTTTATTGATTTATATCAACTGAGGTGAGTTCACAAACCCCTTTTCTGTATTTTGGCTTTTGAACTCGGGGAATGAGAAAACATAAAAACTCATTTGAAACATCTTGATTATTGTGAAGCTTTGAAATGCTTTTGATACAATTGTGAAACATGAAACCTGATTTGATCAGGTGGAACTCTGAAACGCTTTCGATACATTTTGTGAAACATGAGACCTGATTAGATCAGGTGGAACTCTGAAACGCTTTTGATACATTTTGTGAAACATGATACTGATTGGATCAGATGGAACTCTGAAACGCTTTCGATACATTTTGTGAAACATGAAAACTTATTTGCATTATGTGAAACGCTGAAACATTTTTGAAACACTTTGTGAAACACGAAAACGAAAGCGTTGTAAAACATTTGGTTGAAACACGTGACAGTGGGGCGAAACATATGACTAAACTTGTCATTATTTCACGGGTTACACATTTGTCGCTAAGTCCCCTATTCTGTAACCGTTAACCGTGGGGGGCGTGATTATTGAGAATAGATTCTATTTGTGATTGACAATCCTCGCCCGTGGTTCGTAGCTAAAAGCACGACTGGATGTCGAGCGGGCGCTCAATAAGGCTAAAACACACAATGTCCCGCGACAAGGACATTGGGAAGGGGCAAACACTGAACTCGTCAGCTCGGTTACGGGAGCCCAGGAGTTATAATTGGACATTTGGTCGGGAACTAAACACGACATTGTTGGAAGGAACAATGTTCGTACTTGATACCAATGTTTTACATCCAGTTTGGGACATTAATATTTCTTAACTCTTTTTATGCAAACATTTGAATCGTTTGAGATACATTACATACATTTTTAACAAATAAACTTGTGAACTCACCAGCGATATGCTGATTGTTTTAAATCATGTTTTCTCAGATACATAGTATTACAGGGGGTGGAGCTGGGAGCTCAATTTTGGGAGACATATGGTGGAGTCTATGAGAGATAGACTCAACAGTGTGATATATCGCATAGTGTATATGTGTAATAGCATTATATATATGTGTCAAACTCAGATAAAACTGTTATTACATTAGGCTTGTGGCTAATGTAGTTGTAATATTGCTCTGTAATATAGAAACATGTGTGTCTTTTGTTGTAAATCATGACTGTGAAACCTTGAAAGTCACACCGTACGCTTCCGCAACGACTAGGGTGTGACAGTTTTTCATGAAGTGGTCAGGGCTTCCACATTTGAAGGACGACCGGTTTATTGGAGTGGTTTGTCGAAGTGTTTGGTTTAATGGTTGGGCAGGAAAGTTACAGTATTTAGCATAATGTCCTACTTGATTACAGTTTCGACAAACAGGACACGATCCTGTTATATGACTTTCAGAAACAGTTGCACCATAGTTCTTCACTACTGGTTTGCTCTGACTAGTCTCAGCAGGAGCCTTTGTTTTGTACTTGCCAAACCACTTTCGTTTGGTACCTTTAGAAACATTCGAGCTACCGACATCACTACGGCTCACTGCCATCTGAGTTTTTGTGGACAACGTACCACTACTTACCGCCTCATCAATATGCTTAGTGGTCAACAAAATTGTACGTTTGAGAGTTGTAGGTTTAGCTGCAGTCACCATTCCCCGAATCTGGGAACCAGACCCTTAATGTACTTCTCAATCAAGGCAGCTTCCGTAGGAAACATAGTGGGAAGTAAGCAAGTAAGCTCATGAAAACGATCAGTATAAGCTAAACAATCAGCACCGACCATTGAATGATTCCAGAATTCCTCCTGGAGCTTTTGGATTTCAGTGATTGGGCAGTACTCTGACATAATCAGAGTTTTAAATTCGTTCCAGCCCATAGAATCAACTGTAGCTGAGCCCAAAGTTTTAGCCTGGGTATTCCACCAGGTTAAAGCTGAGTCCTTCAAAGAACAAGCAGCATAAGACACTTTATGCTCTGCCAAACATTGGCTGATCTTGAGTTTCGTTTCCATTTCCTCGATCCACCTAATAAGACCAGACGCTCCTTTTTTGCCCGTGAAAGTAGGAGGGTTGCAGGAAGCAAAGTACTTGTAAGTACATCCTTGCTGTGGTGGATCAGGAGCAGTTGCCTTTGTGGTTGTTGCACCGGTGGTATTAAGAGTTTCTACGTGGCCACCAGTAGCGTTATGTTCTACATGATCATGATCCCCACCAGAACCCACAGTGATATGAGGTTGGTGGTGTGTTAAAACACCACAAGCTGATAGATGTTCTCTCCCTATTCGTGCTATCATCGCTTCATTTGATTCGGATCCACTTGCACCAGCAGGTGGAGCAGTGTTCACTTCAGGGTTCACTGGTGGAACAATATTTGTCTCCAGATTTCCAGGCGGAACCATGTTCGTTTCCGGATTAACACGTGGATCCGGATTTGATTCTACGTTCACAGGTGGGACTTGTACCGGTTCAGGGTTAGTAACGTTCTTGGTAGCTTTCTTAGCTGGTCGACCTCTTTTAGGAGCCATTGTTCTGCTCACATGCAGACAAACTCAGGTCAGCTCAAGAACATCAAAGATATAACCCGTTCTATCACATAAGTTCAATCATATTCAGTTACACTGAAAATTTATGTTGAAATGTGATTATAAGAAAATATAGTATAACTACATTGATATAGTTCAGACATGTTCTCAATACACAGAAATCACACAAATGTTCGTAGTTATACTTAGTCCTGTTAAAACCGGGCATTACAACGGATCAAAACAAGGATTTACCCGTTAAAACATCGTGTTCTTCGTTTATAATCCATCCTAGCCATCATCTAGACAATAATCAACAACCCTAACTATCTCATTACGTTCAAAATCAAGATCTAATCAATCATTATCAAGCTAGAAGGTTAAAACGAACCGTTACTATCTGACGGATTTCTTCGCGTAGAACAACGATCAGGGCTTGTAGATTCGTTCCTTGGGATGATCTGAACGTTTAAAATCCTTTGAAATTGAGTTTGGGATGAAAAAATATGTGTTTGGACGTCTGGAAGTGAAAGAAGTTCGAGATAGAAGAAAGTGTGTGACTTCCCATGCAATCTGATCCTTAAATCACATTTTGCCGACTCCAGACATGCCAGGCGTACCGCCTCAACCCAGGGTTTGGCCCGCCCCAGCCTCTTTTCGTCCCATTTTTGATCTTATCTTCGTCTCGCGATTCCGGACAATCCGTAACTCCGTTTCGCGCACGGTTTTCGCCCACGTTCACCATTTTTCGCATACTATCAACCGGTAATAATTACAATAGCTAAAACAACGTGGATTTCAAGCACGACCAAATGTTCTCACGTCATTGTTGCCGAAACTCTCGTATGCAATTGTCACATCCGCAATACATTGCAGGTATACTTATTAGTTTATATAAAAAATGACAAGGGAGTAACAATAAATGCAGAAACATAAGTGTCGTTTCCAAAACCTATATGTGATATTTTTTATTTTAAATTTAATAATTAATTATTTCACTCAGATTTATTTTAAAATAAATTACTTTTAATTAAAAAAAAAGGTGAGTGATATTATTAAGTTTCCAAAGATAAAACATGTCATGTGGTATGTCTGTTTGTTGACTTGACTTTAACTTTTACATGTGGGGAATAATAACTTTTTTTGAACGGCATTTGATCTCAACGTGTAAACTACTGATTATCAGGCTATGTTACCAAGGTCTAGTTACCATGACCTCCGTTGAGACTCCACCACCATCACAGGAGGAAACCGCACCGGAAAACCCCCTGACCTCCCAAGGACCCGGCCCTATTTCGCCTTAGAAGGGATTTGAACTCGTGACCTTCCATAGGAAAACTAAGGGGGTTAGTAGGGCTGTAAACGAACCGAACGAACACGAACGAGCCCTTGTTCGTGTTCGTTCATTTAACTTTTAACTTGTTCACGAACGGTTCACGAACACTTACCAAACGAAAATTCTTGTTCGTGTTTGTTCATTAAGGAATTTAGCTTGTTCACGAACGGTTCACGAACGCTAACGAACACATATTATTTAAACAATAAAAATGAACATTTTTAATCTCAAGCAATGGAGATAATAATTTATAAATATATAAATTAAGATATTATAGTATTAAACAAAAATAACTTAAGTCTTACGGTACTAAACTAAAAATTAAAAATAAACACATTTAATAAATAAATATAATAAATGAACTTAACCGAACGTAAACGAACATGTTACCGAACGTTCACGAACACAAATGAACGAACACAACCTCTGTTCATGTTCGTTCCTTTAACTAAACGAACGGAATTTCTTGTTCGTGTTCGTTCGTTTATTAAACGAACGAACATAAACGAACTTCCCGCCGAACGGTTCACCGTTCGGTTCGTTTACAGCTCTAGGGGTTTCCATTAGGCTAGCTAGAAGCCCTTGGTTGTGGGGAATAATAACTAGGTGATCTTATAAGTGATAAATTCATGTTCCCACTAAAAGTTTATTCCTTAGAGTTTTTCTCTTCATTAGAGTTTTTCATCTATCAAATCAAACCCTAGTTTTGTAACTTTCTCTTCATTAGAGTTTTTCATCTAACAAAAAAATTGTTTTTTTTTACTAAAATTCACTTTTAATCCGTTGATTTGTTTAAATAATGTTTTCATTCAAAAGTTTTAAAATTTCGTTTTTTTTTGTTTCCTAATGCATGTAATCTGTCTAATTAATTCCAACTCACCAATATTTTTTGACCATTTGGCTAAGTACTTTGATGACCAAACTCACCTAGTTGTAGCTAAATCAGTTGAGATTGTGAGATTGACATCTCTAGCTATAATCACTGTATATAATTCATCTGTGTTACTACATCATAGTTGAACATGTTCTTTCATTTCCATGCCCACATCGACCTGCACATTAGATTAGAGAATAAAAAACAACAAATCCTTAAAAAATATTAGGAACTAAAAATAATTTAGAAACTAAAATTAGTTGAGAATCTCAAGCGTATACCGAAATATTTAAGGGGAATCTACCAAAAATAAAATTACCAAAATAATAATAAATAATAAATCAAAATAATAATAAATAATAAATCAATGATATTTAGCCACTTGTTTAAGCTATATACGTCAGTTTTATGTGCATTTTTGTCTCAAGAAGAAACATACAAGCCTACATGTTGCATCTTTGTCGGAGTCTAACTGGGTGTCTTAAGACCTCCTTTTCTACCGACGCACTTAGAGACCGCCATAAATCCATGTCTAAATTGGGCGTCTTAAGATGTAGGTAGAAAATGGGTCTTAAGACACCCATTTAGACCACGACAGAGAAACCAACATGTGGGTCCATATGTTTCTTTCCGAGACAAAAAAATTACATGAATTTGGCGTTTAATTTGGCAAGTAATTTGATTATACCAAAAGTCTTTTTATTTGAAATATATATGCTATTTTATTTAATATAAATATTTTCAAAAAAAAAAACATTTATAGCAACACACAATGTGTTAGTAAAAGAATATAGTATACACTTGATCTGTATTAATGTTCATTTATTTAACTAATCAAATTAAGTTTTTTTGTTCATGTCATTCACTTATAAGGTCGTGTATTTAATTATGTTAAGTATACTTGTAATAAACTCTCGATCATCTATCTCAAATCATAGACATAATAAACAAGCTTTAGTATATATTACATTATATACCTTTATTTATTATTTTTTAACAACAAATTTTTGCACCAATCATCAATATGTGTCTTTTTGGCAAAAGTAATCGAATTATTGAGCTGTCTTCAATTGTGAATCTTTAATTTTCTTACAATTGTGTTCAAACAAGGTAAGGAAGATGCCCATGGCCATGGTGGTTCATCAGCATCTCACAGAATCTTAGTAAATTAGGCAATTAGCAAAGTCTGTTCATCACTTATACTCCATCTCAAAATTAAAGCCAAGCCCCCTGCTAAACTTCCAGTCTTCAATACAATGACAAATTGTTTCTGCCACTAAGAAGCTTCAAACGTCGATTAATTACACAAGAACAAAGGCAAGCTTGTGATTTTCTTGTTACTTGCTCCTAATTAATTCACTACTTGTTAATTAACAGTTTGGTGTGATATATGTACATGTGTGTGTGTTTGCACAGATCGATCGATCGATGACTTCATATATGGTTTCGTCTTCAGAAGACGAAGATAACATCTCCGTGGAGAAGTATTTTAACAGCTTATACATCCCATATAAAAAGATAGAATCATCCACCAACAACTTTGCTGATGAAAATCTGTTTGCACAAGGTACCATTTTTAAGGTTTACAAAGGACAACTCTCTCAATCTGCAGGAAACCTGGTCAACATCGTTGCACGGCAGACTCTCCATACAACCATTGTGTTTAACGAGTTGATAAATTCTAAAAATCTCAACCACAAAAACATCGTCATTCCTTTTAAGTGTAATGACGAGTTGAAAGATGATCATCGCCAGCTGCCAGCGAACATTAAGCGCCCGCAGCAGGCAAATGTCTCCCTTTTCAAGTTTAATAACTTTAATGAGGGGACAATAGTGTGCATCATAAACAAGCACGAAGCCAATGGAAGTCTCGATAAGCATCTAAGCGGCTCAGCTCTCACTTGGAGGCAAAGATTAAACATATGTCTCAGGGTTGCACATGCCTTGAAGTACCTTCATTATGATGCAGCAAAGTATCATTATGTCATACATGGTAATATCAAAAGCTCCAAAATTTTACTAGATGAAAACTGGGAACCCAAGTTAAATGGTTTTGGATACGCTCTTAAAGCTAAAAAACATCAGCTTCAAGTTACTAGTAAATACAATGGCGCATTACAGTATATGGACCCAGCATATGAAAACACCAGAGGCTTGACTCATAAGTCAGGCGTCTTCTCCTTTGGTGTCTTGTTGTTTGAAGTCTTGTTTGGTAGAGAAGCATCGATCCAGAACAATGATAATTGGTATTTTGCTCGACTCGCCAGGTCACATTATGAGGAGGGAAGACTAGATGATATGATCAATCCCGATCTTAGAAAACAAATGAGCTTGGATTCATTAAATATGTTCTCCGAAACTGCGTATTATTGCTTAAAAGAGCTACGAACACAACGTCTGGATATGATTCAAGTTTTCTCAAGACTTGAAAAAGCTTCGGAGCTTCAACTCAAGCATGTAATCCATTTAATTACTTCTCTTTTCTTCACCTTTAAATAGCAGTCTGCATGTGCGTTTTCTGCTTAATTTGATTCTCATTAATTAACTAACTGCAATTATTCATATTAATTAAAGGAACGTCCAACAGATAATGAAGTTGAAAGTACATCATCCAACCACTTACAGGTAATTATGATTCGAGTTTTTGAATATATGTGATACTTGATGAAACTCAAAAACAAACAGGTGATGTAATATAGGGTGCATCATTTGTTAGATATTAATGTTTTGCATCTTAACGGGTCAAACAAATGATTGTGTAATTAAGTAAGATTAGAAGGTTAGTATGGGTAAATCTAGTTAGTCGGTTAACAGTTAGTTATTTGACGCCCTTAATTGTAATTAACTGCTATAGTTAACCGCCATTAGAAGGCTATAAATAGCCACACATGTACAGACTTGATGTGTTAATCGAATGTATGTATTTGGTATCATATTTGCACTGTTTCGATCTGTTCATATTCGAATACTACACTTGTTTCTTTTGTTCGCACTCTAATATCATTTTCTTTCCTTTAACAGGTGATATTGCAGAAGAAAAGCTTGAGTCACTTGAAATTTAGATTGAGTGATATAGAGTTGGCAACCAATAACTTCTCTGAAGCATGCTGCATTGGGTCAGGTGGCTACGGTAAGGTGTACAAAGCAAAACTAGAACATTTTGATGACTTGGGTTCATTGGTGGTTGAAGGGGAAAACAAAAGCGTGTTCCCTAAGAAACATAGCATTGTAGCTATTAAACGCATCTCTAGTAGAATAGACGGTCGAGGAGAAGAAGGTTTCTTTGCCGAAATTGAAATGCTCAGTAATTGTAGGCATCCAAATATAGTTTCTCTTCTAGGCTTTTGTGACGAGCGATCTGAGATGATTCTAGTTTACGAATATGTATCTAATGGAAGCCTTGATGATTGTTTGAGAAACATTAATATCATGAATAGTCTTACTTGGGCTCAACGTATACAAATTTGTCTTGATACTGCACATGGATTAAATTACCTTCACACAAGCACAAAGGAAAAACAGACCATAATACACCGTGATATTAAGAGTGACAACATTTTATTGGATGATAACTGGGTGGCAAAGATTGCTGACTTTGGGCTCTCCAAGTTACACCATTTATGTGCTCAACGCAGCACCGTGGTTACCCAAAACATTGCGGGGACAGAAGTGTACTTGGATCCAGAATATATGAGTACCGGTAGGTTGAAAAGTAAATCAGATGTTTACTCTTTTGGAGTCGTTTTGTTTGAAATGATGTGTGGGAAGTTGGCATATGATACAACTTACAATGAGAAGGGACTTCCATCAGCTGTACGACAACGCTTCAACGAGGGAACATTGAAGGAATTGGTAGATCCAAAAATGAAAGAAGTCGATGAAAACATTTCTATGCTAATCGGAGGGGTCAATCAGCATTCGTTGGACACATTTTCGAAAGTTGCATATCAATGTTTGGCAGAAACTCAATCTAAGCGTCCAACAATGGAAGTTGTTATCAAAGAACTAATGAGAGCACTAAACTTTCAAGTAAGGATATATATCTTTTTATTTTTTAATTTTTTAATTATTAGGTTAATTTAAGTGTAATGATTCACAGAAATCCAAGAACCTTCATATATCACTAGAAGACATAAGTTCAGGCACACAGAACTTCAGTGATTGCAAATGCATTGGATCTGGAAGATTTTGGAAGCTTTATGAAGGAGAAGTTGTACTTGCCAATGGATATACTCCTATTATTGCAAAGCGTTGGAGTAAAAAGTCTGATCAAAGACATATTCAGTTTTTGACAGAGCTTGATATTGTTTTCAAGTATAAACACAAGAACATAGTTGCACTTGTCGGGTACTGCAATGAGATGGATGAGAACATCATTGTCTACGAGCATGCCTCTAACGGAAGACTTGATAAACATTTGTGTGATCCGAGTGTTACATGGATGAAACGCCTCAAGATATGCATCGACGTTGCAAACGGACTGGAATTTCTTCATAACAGGGGTGTACAGCATGAGGATTCGATAATACATAGAGACATTACAAGCGGTAGCATTCTACTTGATGGTGATTGGAATGCTAAAATCTACAATTTTGAGCTCTCCTGCAAAATAAATTTTTTTAACAGGGCTGAACATCTGGATGATAATGATAGCAATTCATTTGGATACATAGACCCACAATACAAATTTGTGGGATTCTTGAGGGAACACTCTGATATATACTCATTAGGTGTGATTTTATTTGAGGTGTTGTGTGGGAGAATGGCCAGGGTAGAGGGTTGTGAGGATCACTCTCAATCCTTAGGCCCTTTAGCTTTTAGGCACTACAATGAAAAAGGGAACCTAGATGAGATGGTATTTGAGAATATTAAGGAACAAATTGCACCACTTTCATTAGCTACTTTTGCTCATATTGCCCTTAAATGCTTAAAGGATGAATGGGAAGATCGGCCATCGGCAAGTGATGTGGTGAAACAACTTACAAATGCCTTGAAATTTCAAGTAAGTATTCATACACTTAATTTGGACCAAAAACAATTAAAATTAAAAATATATATATATCATGTGTTGCCAAATCTTGTAAGAAATTCAACATGTTACATGCAATGTTGTGAACAAAAATAAAAAATCTTGCAAGATAAACATATATAGAATCTATTTAATTGAAGCATTCTTTTTGTGTTTTTATTTTTCTTTTGAAGTATGCTAAAAGTAAAATTTTAGCTGATTGATTAATATATATACACATACACATACATAGGAGGATTATGATATATGGGAGCCTAAACTGCCTAAAGACTACAAGGAAATCATCCAAATGTCAAAGAATTTAGAGATCGACAACTCTATGGAATCGAAAAAGGATCTCTACGACATATTCTCTAAAGGAATCCTCCTTCAAAACGACAAAGTGGTAATCATATATCAGTTTTTCAAAATTTTAATCAAAATGGATATTTAACTACATACCAAATCAATGTTCTTGATCAAAGGGTTGTGATGTCCCAAGGTCATACATGCATTTTTGTACACACATGACACAATTTGGATTTGGTTTGTATTCGTATCTAGTTATTTTCATTTGGGCCTAATGGAGAAAGAAATGAGATGATATCGGCAAGAATGTTTTCATATAAAAACCGCACCTCATACAGATGGCAGTCTGTTCAAGAATCAAGGTTTGCATCTCATTCTTTGTGTTTTTGTTTCTAAACATGTATGTGAGTCCTACTTCAATTTGCTGCCCATATTACAAAACTATTTCCTTGATTTTGAGGAAACTCAGTATGTATGTACGTACGTACGTATGGGTCTGGCTTTTTTGTGTTTGAGGAGGGGAGCTAACTAGATGAATATATATAGGCTCGTTTAATAATTTATAACAAGTGCAGGTTTTCGAAAGTAGCGGAGATGCTTGATATCTCGAATCTGAAGATCCATATCAAGATAACAACTCAGTTTTTAGCTCCGGATGTGAATTATGGGGCTTACATCATATTCAAATTTTGTGATGCAAGAAAATTTTCAAGTAAGCCAATGTATGTGAACCTAAAGTACAACAAGAGGGGGGAGGAGTCAAATGCATATTTTGCAACATGGAGAGACAATGACTGGATGATGATCGAGTTATGTCGGTTTTTGACTCACAAGAAAGATACCAGTTTTGAGGTTACACTAGCAAGTTTTTCACAATACTATTGTGGGAAGTGTTCCATCTATATTGAAGGCGTTGAGTTTCGAGTGGTCACTGATCATTACAATAAAGTAAGTTTGAAAATACTGCTTGCTAGCTTTTACAAAGTTTCCGTTCGATCTCTCTCTCTCTCTCTCTCTATATATATATATATATATAGGGGAGGGATATTTTGAGAAGGCTAAAAACCATGAGAAGCGTGAGAAGCAATCTTGTCCCTTGATCTGTGGTGTTTTACGGTCAAGATCGCGCGATGACAATTTTGCAAATAACATGGCGTTTGAAAGTCGCGGGATGGGCATAATAGTAATTTGGTGGTTTTTGAATTAAAACAAACCTCCCCAATTTATCTCAATTCCGTAAAAGTCGCCTTTAACATAAATTTTACACATCGACATAAACACCAAAGTCTCCAATGTCATCCGTCGATCGTTACTCACTGAAACACCAAAGTCCCCAATTTATCTCAATATGGTGTTTTTGGTGTTTTTGACGTTGATTTTGTATGTGTTTTTGTTGTTATATATCTTCTTTGTTGTTCTTGGTGTTTTCTTAAGTTGTTATGGTGTTTTTGAAATTGATTTAGTTTATGGTGTCTATGTTGTTTTATTCATTTTAAATGGAGATTAAGATTATGGCTTTATGGTGTTTTTGGTTATTTTGGAGTTTTTGGCGTTTATTTTGTATGGTGTTTTTGTTGTTACGTATCTTCTTTATTGTTCTTGGTGTTCTTTTAGGTTGTTATGCTATTTTTGAAATTGATCACGTCAATGCTAATATAAACACCATAACAGAAAATATGAAGCTAACTGAAAATGCCAAATAACATCATATTGTTTAACCACCATTAAAACACCATACATGTTTATAAAATCAAAAAACAGAGCATTATTTAAAAGAAAAAACTCCATAAAATTTTAAAATATCATGGTGATTAGGACTTTTGGGATTCAAAATAAGTTGTAATACTTGGATTCAAAAACACCATACAATCCAAAAAACACAATACAATCTGAAAAAAAAAATCATACAATTTGAAAAACACTATAATATCAAAAAACAGAGCATAAAACATACGAAATAACACCATACAACCTGAAAAACACCATACAATCTAAAAAACACCATAACCTTCTGTGTTCGATTCCATCACGACGTTACCCTCAATCTGAAAAAAAAATCATACAATTTGAAAAACACCATAATATCAAAAAACAGAGCATAAAACATACGAAATAACACCATACAACCTGAAAAACACCATACAACCTGAAAAACACCATACAATCTAAAAAACACCATAACCTTCTGTGTTTGATTCCATCACGACGTTACCCTCAAAAAACACCAAACGAGCATTCGCGAGATGAAATTAGAATCATCAAATCAATTGCAATCTGTGATTTCTTCTTGTAATCGGTAATTGATTTGGATTTTGAAAAATTGTTTAGTGACAATCACGGTTATTTTCCCAAAATAACCGCAAACAATCATCAGACGAAATTACATTTGTACCCATATCTTGAAAACTTATGAAAATACTCGTGTATGGCTGAGATGACTTCTCACACTTCTCATGGTTTTTAAACTTTCTAGCCAAACCTCAATCTATATATATATATGTAAATATATATTCTTAATTTATTCCTCTTAATTGTGTTTTAGTTAAATTCGTTTATAATAAGTTTATATATGCATGATCTTGTATATATATAATTTTTAATTAGATGAAAAGTGAAGAAATTGAGGATCAGCAAGTTCTTAACATCAAACCCTTGGATGAAAAGATGATATTGCTAAACGAACTCAACGAAAAGAAACACCTTATTCTTTCAGCAAAAGAAGTTTTATATGACTACCCTAATGCGAAGCTTTTTCATTTGAAACCCTCAACTGAGTCGAGGTATATATTACATATATGGTTATCAATTAAACTTTCTAATTAACTATACATAAGTTTTTAACTAATTATTCTAATTGTACGTTCATAGTATGTAGAGTGAATTACTTAGATCGATGGTGCATATGATTTGCAAGTGTTTCAATCTTGGTCCCTAAGTTTCATAAATTGCTCGTATGGTTACAAACTTTAAACGTTTGTAACACATATAGCTCTTATGTAAGAGTATTTTTGTTAAACATTAATTTAGTGACATAAGGATTATATGTGTTACAAATGTTTAAAATTCCTAACCATATGAGTTATTTATGAAACTTTCGGACCAAGAGTTAAAATATTAGCAAACCACAGGGACCATCTCAGTAATTTACTCTAATTCGTATCTTTAATTCCTATCTAGCTATTTACATGCATGACCTCCCTATATATACATTATACATACATTATGGGTATGTGCAGACCATTCCAAGAGGTGATTGAGTTACTACCACAACAAGTATTACGAATCAGTTGCAAAATTCGAAGTCAAATGCTGTCACGAGATACAGAATATTTATGCTATCTTGTTTTCAAGCTTTCAGAAAAATGTGGTGGATTGTATTGCCCGGTGAAAGTACGAGGACTCCATCGAAAACGAAACAAATTAAGATCAGAGGCTGAAATTGTTTATTTCAGATCCCCAAGCCCATGGAATATTATACATGAAAACATTAATACCAGCGTTCCACGCAAAAGGGAAGATGATGAAGATGGATGGATGGAGGTTAAAGTGTGGAGATTCAATTCAAATCAACTTAAAAATGGTTGTATTTCGGTAAATCTGAAACTCATAAGTTACGAGGGAACCATGTCTGGTCTTCTTCTCTGTTGCCTAGAGTTTCAGCCCATGTAATATTCTTATAAAAATTTAATTTGTGGTATTTGTAGATCGGGATGGGAGGATTTTTATATGTATGTTATACTAAAGTTGTCATCTAAATATGTAAGAAGTGTAAGCTTATAGCTTGCCTGTTTATACTAGGGGTGTAAACGAGTCGAGCGGATCCTGAGGTCGTTAGTAGGATCGGGTTATACACTTTGCATCACACTTAGACAAGTTATCTTCTACAAGATTAATAGATGTGGAATCTTTATCAATCTTCTTATACACCAAATAACAATGAAAGCTAAAGCACACGTAAAATACTTCAAGCTCAAAGTATATTTCACTCAATTGTAAAGTGTACAAGACATAGGGGTTGTTTGTTTGGGTCTGAATCTCAATAGTTCAGATTCAGACCGTTTGTTTCATGAAAAAAAAACACATCTGAATAGGGTGGAAAACCTGAATGAGAGAAAAGGAGGCTACCATCGTCTAAATGGGGGACACAACACCTCCGTTTCACCATCGCTCAGCCACCACCGCCGCTCCACCATCGATCAGCCACCATTGCCGCTTCACCATCGCTCAGCCACCACCGCCGCACCACCATTGCTCAACCACCAACTCCACTGTATTACACATCGCTGGTTCAAAGATGCTCGAAATCGACGGAGTGGGGTGGCGACGACGGGAACCTTCAGCCGGGAACCTCGGTGGTCGAAAACGATGAAGGGGCTAGGGTGATGGTCAATGGTTCACGGTTTGAGGTAGTTTGATGATTCGCGATGAAGGGGAGCGTCTGGCTGGGGAAACTCGCACTACACCTCGCACCGGCTGGGGAACCTCAATTGTTCACGACAGCTAGGGTTTTTAACCAAAAAAGAAAAGATTTTTTTTATTTTCATTCAGATGTGCAACCAAACAGTCTTAACTAGTTCAACATTTAATGGTTCAGAACATCTTAACCATTCAGACATCTTAACCATTCAGTACTTAATGATTTAGACCCAACCAAAAGGCCTCTTATTTTTCAAGCACACATGTTGAGTTACAAGTGAAAGTTTATATACTAAAAGCTACAGCTGTATCATCGTAGGGTTATAAAGCTGGATAAAATACTAGAAACAAACTAATGTTAAAACTAGTATAATGTTATGGCTTGACAAGCCAAGCCATATTAGTTACAATTAATACAAATAAGTTCATTTACTTTTACATTAATTACCTACACAACAAAAGGTATTAATGTAAAGTGTCTTCTACTGATGTTGCAGATGTGCCTAGTTGATGACTATCATGGGAATGTCTTCTGATTTGATCTTGACGATAGAAAACACCTCTGAAACCTTCTTGAACAAGACATGCATGAGCAGAGGAATCTCCTCAGAAGTTCTTGTATTGGAAGTTGCTTTACCAAGCCCTTCAAATCATTGAGGCTTGCAATGTGTTGTTTTCTGCGGAAGCTTTGTCTTCTATTTTTGTCTTTGGAAGTATAAAATATTCTTTCGGAAGTATTTAGCCTTCCGAATGTTTAAAATACCTTCCGAGGACTTGATGGCTTCCGAAGGATAACTTTATCCTTCCGATGCTTGTATTGGACTTCTAAAAGTCAGGCCAAGGACTTGGACTATTTTGGGAAGCACTAGCCTTTTGATCTTACATTAAAGCTTGAGCTCGGCTCGTTTAGACAAAATAGGAATCAAGCATGGCTTAGAGGGTTAGGGTTAAGAAGAGAATTAGAAATAGTAGAAGATGAAGAAGAACATAAAGTAAATTTAAGTTGTTCAAGTGTGATTTAACATAAATTTAAGAAGTGTTTTTTTACCTTAGGTCTTGAAGAACAAAAGGAAGAACACAAAAGAAAGAAGAGAAAATCCAAAAGGAATTGATTTTGTGCAAGAAAAATGGGTGGAATGAGGGGTATTTATAGGTGAAAATTTTAGATGAGAGAGGAATGATGGTGAAGTATGTGACACTATAAAGAGAGAATATTCTCTATTTTGGAACACAACAACCAGACAAGAGAGTGGTGAGGGTGTGTTTCAATGTTGTCTTGATAGTTGTTCACGTGAACTACATGGATTCTTTATCCATGGAGTTTGAGCATGTGAATGGTACGTAATGTAATCTTGTTGACTATAGAATCTTATTTTCTTTACATTGTTAGCAATTACATTACATCTCAGATTCTTGTGTGTGCTCTTCATCATCTTCAAAACTTTCTATGTTCTTAAAACGCTTCATCTTCACAGATCCAGGTCAATAGACTGATTATATTATTGTATTCTTGTAATCATATTTGAGAGTACACAATCGTATATATAGGCTGGATAAAGTAAGTTAGACAACCTCTAGGATAGCTAAACAGACTCTAACTTATTAGATAATTTATGATCTATTAATTGATAATTATGAGCTATTAATATGACTAATATTTCCCTGCAAGCTAAGGCCGGGGAACGGCCTGTAGCTTGGATCGCAGAGCAAGGAATCGTTGCGAAGGTAGAGGTTTAGTAAACACATCTGCTAATTGATCATTGGTTGAAATAAACTGCACTGAAAGCTCCTTTCGAGCAACCTTTTCTCTAACAAAGTGAAAATCAACTTCTACATGTCTTGTACGAGCATGAAAAACTGGATTTGCTGAAAGGTATGTAGCCCCGAGATTGTCACACCAAAGAGTAGGGACTGATTCAAGAGAAATGCAAAGTTCTTTCAAAGGTGTTTGAAGCCAAGTAAGTTCAGTAACTGTGTCAGCAAGGGCTTTGTATACAGACTCAGTTGATGACCAAGAAACAAGATTGCAGCCAAGATAGATAGCATATCCCCCGGTGGATCGACGGTTGTTTGGGCAACCAGCCCAGTCAGCATCAGAGAAGGCACATAAAGAATGAAAATCAGAATCCGTGTAAGCAAGAAGAAGTGGACTAGAGTCACGTTGCAGAAATAAACCACAGTCAGATGTTCCCCGAAGATAACGAAGAATTCGTTTAACAGCTGACCAATGATTGATAGTAGGAGAGTGCATAAACTCGCAAACCTTGTTAACAGCAAAAGCAATATCAGGTCGCGTCAGCATAACATACTGAAGAGCACCAACAATATGTCGATATTGGACCGGATCATCAAATGAACTACTAGCGTCAACAGCAAGATTGGTAGAACTTGTTATAGGAGAAGGCATAGGATTAGCCTTGGATAAATTAGCACGAGTAAGTAAGTCAGTGATGTACTTTCGTTGAGAGAGTATGAAGCCAGCTTTATGAGGAACAATTTCAATGCCCAAAAAATAGGAGAGAGGACCCAAGTCTGTGATGGCAAAGGTGTGACTCAAACTGTGCACTACATGATAAATAGCTTGTGGATTGTTGCCTGTCAAGATGATGTCATCAACATATACAAGCATGTAAAGGAGAATGCCTTTGGATGAATAAATAAATAGAGATGGATCTGTCTTCGATCCTGAAAATCCCAGTGTATAAAGGACTGTAGATAAACGATGAAACCATGCCCTCGGAACCTGCTTAAGACCGTAAAGAGCTTTCTTGAGGAGACAGACGTGATCCGGTTTAGTAGGGTCAACAAATCCGGGTGGTTGTTGCAGATACACTGTTTCAATTAAATCCCCATGAAGGAAAGCATTTTGAACATTGAGTTGACGAAGCGACCACCCTTGAGTAACAGCTAGAGAAAGGACAACTCATATCGTAGTGGCTTTGACAACTGGACTAAATGTGTCATGATAGTCAATACCTCTTGTTGATTGAATCCCTTTGCAACTAATCTTGCTTTGTAACAGGTGAGAGCCCCAGATTCATCATGTTTTAGCTTGTAGACCCATTTACAGCTAATAACATTAGAGTGAGGTACACGTGGTACAAGTAACCATGTCTCATTTTTCATTAAGGCTGAGATTTCTTCAGTCATGGCTTTGCGCCAATTGGGGTCTTTGTTGGCAATGGCAAAGGTAGGAGGCTCAGTGGGAAAAGGAAAGGTGTGAAAAGACGATGGATTGTAATGTTGAGTGGGGTGAGGATGTTGGCGAAGGTGTGATGGACATGGGCGAGTGGAAGCAGGAGGTGGAGGTGAAGATACTTTAGTGGGTACAGATGCATTGGTGGCAGATTGAGTAGAGGTGGTAACGGGTTTTGATCGACGTTGATAAGTGTGGATAATGGGCGGTCTAGAGTTAGGAAGGGTTGTGTGTTGGAAAGATGATGGCGGATCAGTTGGATAGGTGGAAAATAAGAATGCAGATGGAGGAGGATCATTGATAGTGCTGGTGATGTTTTTCGGGCTAAAAGGAAAGTCATGCTCAATAAATCGAACATGACGGGCAATGTAGATTCGATCGGAGGCAGCGGTACCTGTGATGGGAGGTACCATATCCAAGAAAAACACAAGGAATGGAACGGAAGTTCATTTTGTGTTGATTGTATAAACGAAGATGAGGATAGCAACAACACCCAAAAACACGAAGAAAAGAAAAATTGGGCGAATGTTTGAAAATATGTTCAAACGGTGAAGTGTTAGAGTTTGTACGAGAAGGCATCCTACTTATGAGGTATACAACAGTATCAAAAGCAAAATGCCAAAACCGGAAAGGCACATGGGAGTGCGCTAAAAGAGTTAAGCCAGTTTCGACAACATGTCGGTGTCGTCGTTCAACAATACTGTTGTGTTCACTTGTATGAGGACATTATAGGCAATGATTGATGCCTAAGGAAGAGAAAAATGTGGAAAATGTCTGGAACTCACATCCCCAATCGGTTTGAACAGGTTTTAGTTTTGTATTGAATTGACGTTCAACCATGACAAGAAATTGTTTAAAGGTGTCAAAGACATCAGATTTTAGTTTTAAAGGATAAATTCACATGAATTTGGTGAAGTGATCCACACATAACAAAAAATAAGTATGGCCATTAAAAGACTTAACTGGGCAGGCCCCAAATATCACAAAAGACAAGATCTAAAACACAAGAACTTTGATATGTTGATGATAATAAATGAAGTTTGGATAACTTTCCAACAAAACACGAGTCACAAAAACCATGAGTTTTCTTATTTAATAATGGTAAATCATACTTAGAGAGAATAGATGATAAAAGTTGTGAATGCAGATGCCCAAGTCTTTATGCCACATTAGAGGGGAAGCACGAACAGTTGAAAAAGCAACTTTCTTGAGTGGATGAATCCGAGGTGGGTGGAAGGAGTAGAGTCCACCATTACTTGGACCCATGAGGAGGGGTATGGTGAGTGAGCTTGTCCTTCATAACAACAAAAAATGGAATGAAATTCAAAAAATACATGATTATCATGACAAAATTTTTGTACCAAAAGTAAGTTTTGTTTGATTTCAGGTACATGGAGAATGTGTTGAAGAGAAAAAAATTTGTTCGGTGAGTAGAAATGTGAGGATCCGATATGAAGAATAGGTAATCCCTTACCATTGCCAACGTGAAGACTATCCTCACCATAGTAGGCCTCAGAAGTGTCAAAGCTTGATAGATACGGGGCAACATGATGACTAGAACCGGTGGGAAGGTATGTTACCGATACCACACCGGTTACACGTTCCATACATAGTGTTTTGATTAGAAGCCCAATTAAACTGAGTTCGATTGCCCTGCCACGAGCGCTGCCACGAGAGCGATTGTTGTTGTTGAAACTGGTATAGACGCGTCCCTAATTTTGACTGCGACCCCTGGAGCCATTTGTGTAAAAGGCTTTTAGAGACGGTGGTGTTTGTAGTTGTAGTTGGTTGACAAGCTCTTGGAGAGTTTGGAGTGTGTCTTGTTAAGAGGAAGCTGTGCTAGCAATAGTATTACTAGTTGTAGCAGCCGTAAAGGCTTGAACACGAGGCACAATGGGGGCTGTTGTATTAATCAAATACTCATGATCAGCAAGTAAACCATAGAGTTCAGAAAAAACGGTTGGACACTAACGCGCAAGTATAGTAGTCTTGAGCACAGTATATTCTTCTCGAAGACCGGAAATAACACGCATAACAAGATCCTTATCTTTTACTCGTTCGCCAATATTGGCAAGAGCATCAGCGTGCTCGAGTGAGGTATGCAGCAAAAGTTTCATCACTTTTCATTTGAATTTTCAGCGCCTGGGTTTTCAAAGTGTATTCCCGGGAAGCAGCGTGCGGGGCATACGCACGTTTAAGGGAAAGCCAAAGATCACGAGAGGTATCACCTTGTACTTGAGAGGAGGCCTCAGAAATTGTTGAGAGGATGAGCATGCGAACATGGGCATTGTTTGAGATCCAGGTCGCAAAATTGGGATTAGGCTGAGTTGTTGCCTTGTTGGTGCGGTAGGTGAATCAGTTTCTTTGGCAGATGAAAGAGGGCAGGGAATAGTCCCATCAACATAGCCAAAAAAAAAGATTTGCTACAAGGAATGGTTTGATCATCTCCTTCCAGTAGCCATAATTTGTAGGTGAGAGTGAAAAATTGAATTTGTGGGAGTTATGACTCTGTTTGGCTATAGGGGAAATTGGGGTGAGGAGAGCCATTTGTGTAGGCTGAATAAGGTGTTGTGTTTCTGGATGATCTGCCAAGGATAAAGAGCAGTGACTGTGGTCGGCGAGAGGATGGCTCTGATACCACAATAGACTGATTATATTATTGTATTCTTGTAATCATATTTGAGAGTACACAATCGTATATATAGGCTGGATAAAGTAAGATAGACAGCCTCTAGGATAGCTGAACAAACTCTAACTTAATAGATAATTTATGATCTATTAATAGATAATTATCAGCTATTAATATGACTAATACAGGTAGATACTATTCCGCAACCGTTTTTACAATTGGTATAAGAGCCAAGTTCCTAAGATTATCAGTTTAACTATTGATTATCTCAAACTTGAGCTCTATACCCTGATTTTTTGAAGATTTGTGAAAGTTCTTGAAGATACTTTGGTGTTGTATTCTTCAAAATTATTTGAGTTTTTGTGTTTAATTTTGAAAAACACAAGTGTGTTTTGATTCTTCCTAATTTTAGTCAAAACCCCACTCAAATCTGATTCTAATACGATGTTTTCACACATTTCTGAGTGGTTTATTTTAAGATTTAATATCTTAAGAAACATCTTATCTTGACTTCGTTCTCGTCATTATCTCGTATAATTAAAAATGTGATTTGCAAAGATTATGTGCTATGCATCTTTATAGTTTCTTTTGTCTCATCCTTGTCACATGGTTGACCAAATGGTCCAAACCTCAAGATTCATTTGAAAGTGTATTCCGGTCCAAATTTCAAGAACACCGCATGACATAGCCAACATCATGATTAAAATATGGTGATATTATATTTTGGTTCTTATAATTTTGATCAAATCTGGGTTTCTTTCTTTCTTTCATTTAATTTATAGAACCATGGAACGTAATTTTCAAGGTGATAGTCATCATTAATGGTGTTGGCATCCATGGAAGCATGGAGATTCCTCCGAAATTAAATTTATTTTTGAGGAAAAATATCTTCCGATGTTGATCGTCTTTCGAAGAACAAGATCCCTTCCAAACATAACTTCCGATTGAAAGCTTCATTCTTTTGATATCGGTATCGTATCGTAAAGATAACCCTTCCGATGACCATTAAGGATAACTCTTCTTTCAAACAAAAATTTTCATTTCTCACTTCCGATGCATTATTTCTTCCAAAATTGTTGTTACTTCTCAAGAGCCTAAGTTTGTTATCGGTATCGTAAAGAGAGCTGAAACTCACATCATCATAAAATCGAAAATCAAATGAGTTTATGATGTCTGTAAGTCCAAATTGGTGTTCCAGATTTGCAGCATGGAACATATTTCCGGTTATTCCGAAGAACACTGCTTGCTTTTGAAGACTTGATAGGTTTTCACATGTCAGTGATTTATTGCATCAGTTTAGAGGGAGATTGATGAGTTGAAACTGATGGCAAGTGCATGAGTGAAGATTTCGGTTTCATTGATGTGAAGATTTCTTATTCTACTTTGAAGACTCTTAATAATCAAATTGTTGGGATATGGTTCACATTCATCTTTGAACCTTTATTTGTCACATGTTCGTTACAAGGAAGGTTGGGATTCCTATACTTGGACTAACACCCTATATTCGGATATCTTTTGGATTGGGATTGAAGATTAAATTTGTTTAATCGTGGGGGGACCTTTATTAGAGGAGGAGAAGATAAATGAAAGACATGGAACTTCAAGAAGTTTCTTTTGGGTTTGAGAAATGGAATAAAGAAAGCTTGACAGCCCTTCCTCGTCTCTGGGTGCCTAGGTATCCACCGTAAGCCTTTCCTTTTGCGGTGAAAGAAATATGAATTGCATTTACACAAGTTCAATCTTATTATTCATGTTTGTTTCATCATACTTTTGCAGTGGCTTACATTCATTTAACCAATAGGGGGCGACTGTTGGGTCTAGAAAAGTCAAGACCAACAGTTAATTTGGATAGATGGAATGTAAACAAGAAGTATTATGTATTTATTGATTAGGGAGGAACGAGTCACCGCACGAACCACGGAAGACCCAAGATTACGAAAACACTCGATGACCAAAAAACCCGAAGACCACAACAAATGATAAAGCTTAATTTAAAACATATTATTTATTATTATTTTGTTGTAATTATTGTTTTTAGGTTTTAGGTCAAGTGACACTATATATAGAGAATATTCTCTATTTTTGAACACAGCAACCTGACAAGAGAGTGGTGAGGGTGTGCTTAAATGTAGTCTTGATAGCTCTTTCCATAAACTCCATGGATTGTTTATCCATGAAGTTTGAGCATATGAGGGGTAGGTAATGCAATCTTGTTGACTATTGAATATTATTTTCTTTAAATTGTTAGTCATTACATTACATCTCAGATTTTCTTTAAATTGTTGACTAAGAGTGTTTTTGTTTGCCTAACAAAATATATTTTATTGTTATTTTTTAGATTTGGCTAGCATATTAAATCTTTGTACGAAGCACATTGAATGACAACATAAGCATGAAGCGAAGTTTGAGAGAAAACGAACCTACGAGCTTTTTAACAGTCCTAATACTATTAGTTTATTACCATCACATCAAGATGTGTATCAGTGTGCAAAATAAAACGTCAGATAGTTAACAGGTTGAATCGGGAGCTGCTACTAAGCCACCATCCACCGTTTTCACACACACACACACATATTATTAAAAATTATTGTAAAACCTAAGAGTCTATATGTTTGCCTAACAAAATATATTTTCTTCAAACACCCAAATATGATGGTAAACACTTCTCAAATGAAGCTTCGAAAATATCCTGCTACCATGTAATTCATCAAGCAATTCCTCAATGGGGAATTTCTCTTTCATGGTGATGGCATGGAAGCTCTTTTTGAGTCTAGATAGAGGTTGTGACATCATTAAATCCCAGTAAGAAGGTCCAACGGGTCGAAATCTGGCGCACATTAAGGGGATGTTTGGTAGCATCTGAATGGGTCTAAATCTGAATGGTTCAGATTCAGACCGTTTGTTTCACATAAAAAACAATTCTGAATGAAAGCCTCACAACTGAATGAAGGTCTGAATCATTCAGATCACACTATCATGCCAGACTAAAGGAAGCCAATCAATGCAAATGATTGAGAGCAAGCCTATTACAGTAGCGTGAGTGTTCAAGTGAACACTAACCCGACATTCAAAATAAAGACTAATAAAATCATAACGAGCGTGGCATTTTTGGAAACTGTTTTTCGAAAGCTCGGTCAAATTCATCTTAAAAAAATTGAATAACAGGAGCTCTAAAATCAATAGTTGGTATTCCTTCCTTAGACGACCAATCTTTCCCAGTCTTGTCTATAATAGGCGAGTGAAGAAAGGATGATACCTGAAAACCTTTTTATCTTTCACCACAAATTCCAGTTTAGACAAAAGACGCGAACGGGAAAGGATATGCGTCTGCAATCAAAGTGGATAACCACACGAGCCACAGAGGGTTCGTAGTACCTGCTACCGCAGCTATGCGGTGGAAGGGAAGGAGCCTAAATCGACCTTTTTTCTTTTTCAAAGAAAAAAAAGTAGTACAAGGATATTAGACTCTCGGATGAGACTAAGTAGCTACCGACCGTTCCGACGCACCCTTGAGATAAAAAGGGGCTGGAAAATGTACTTTGATTGAGCTTCAAGGAGTTCCGACGGCAAAAAAAGGAAATCATTTTTCTTTGTTCGATTTTGAGGACCGTATGTGATGATGAACGTAAGATGATGTGCTATGATAATGCTTGCTATGATGATAGTTAAATGATGATGAAGTCCTAAGCTGTTAGGATAATGTTATAATAATAAGATGCTAGCATGACATGTTTACGATGATAGTATGTTATGATGTTATGATGATAAGATACTAGCATGACATGTTTAGGTATGTTACGATGTTATGATCCTCCTTCGCTCATGCACAGTCTTTTAACCCTCCTACCGATGGTAAAGCTAGCAGTCTAATAAACTTTCTGCATGTTAAGACAGCACACTAGTACATTTTCATTGACCACTGAGACCAACCCCCAAGCCCTAATTAACAGTTCTGAATGAAAGCCTCACAACTACGAGCTTTTTAACAGTCCTAATTAGTTTATTACCATCACATCAAGATGTGATCACAAACAAGGCTTAAAAAAACAAGGATGAAATCATTTTTCTTTGTTCGATTTTGAGGACCGTATGTGATGATGAACGTAAGATGATGTGCTATGATAATGCTTGCTATGATGATAGTTAAATGATGATGAAGTCCTAAGCTGTTAGGATAATGTTATAATAATAAGATGCTAGCATGACATGTTTACGATGATAGTATGTTATGATGTTATGATGATAAGATACTAGCATGACATGTTTAGGTATGTTACGATGTTATGATCCTACTTCGCTCATGCACCGTCTTTTAACCCTCCTACCGATGGTAAAGCTAGCAGTCTAATAAACTTTCTGCATGTTAAGACAGCACACTAGTACATTTTCATTGACCACTGAGACCAACCCCCAAGCCCGGTCTTTGAAAAGAGAAAAGTGTTTTGGAGGATTCATGGAAAAGGGGTGTTTTGGATCGGAATTGTTATTTTTTTAGATTTGGCTAGCATATTAAATCTTTGCACGAAGCATATTAAATGACAACATAAGCATGAAGCGAAGTTTGAGAGAAAACGAACCTACGAGCTTTTTAACAGTCCTAATTAGTTTATTACCATCACATCAAGATGTGATCACAAACAAGGCTTAAAAAAACAAGGATGAATCCTAATGCCTCTATCATTTTTGTGCAAGTTCTAGCGTCTGATATCAACATGCATTGCAACACAAGTTCTAATCTTTGGTGCCACTCAGAAACAACCAACAACTACCAAATGTTACAATAAAGGCTCAACTCTCACAAAAACAGTAGATAAACGGTTGACGACACAAAAGAATTCATGTTACTTACAATCCAGCATGTCACCCCTAATTAGTCATTATTCCATTTATGGTTTCTACAAAACACTTGCCACAACCACTATCATGTAACTTAAAGAATCAATTATAAACAAGAACCTAACCCAAAATATTAACAGGTCAAAAGTTAATGATTTACATTGAAAAATCTGATTTTCAAGCCATTTAAGTTCACTTGGAGCATTTCACAAAAAAAAAAAAAAATTTTCAAATTTTCCCTTTTTTTTTTTTATTCCCACACTTAATGTAACATTGACCCCAATGTTCAACTGTCAAGTCCATTCTCCCATAAACGCAGTTGTTACTCAAAAATGAGTTCAACCATTCCATCAAAATTACCCATTCTGAGTTTACATAATTTCTAAGTTCACACACACAACCACATAATCTAAAAACACACAAGACAGAAAACAGAAGTTCAACACATTAGATAGATAGAGCACATGGACCTGATCATAAGTAGGATCAAAGAGTGCGGTAATCGTCTGGGTCATATGGTGGCCTTGGGATAGGATCCCCAAACCACTGCTGGTTCAACGCCTCCGCTTCTGTCTGTAGTGACCTAATGTTGAACGGATCACACGATCCACTTTGCTCCTATGGTGTGGGTAATGGTGCCCATGATGAGTTATGTGTATGTGGGTATTGAGCCACTGATCTGTCAACTTCCTGCCCCGTGAGTAATGCATGAAATACCCTAAGCTCGTAATGCCGCACCTTCATCTTGTCACCCATCCTGGGAACAACACTAGATCCTGCAATGATAGCCAGTATCTTGGGCAAAATGTTCAGATCTCTTCGAAGCATATCACCCGTTGATCCATGTTGAAACAACTTCTGAAGGATAGCAATACCCTACTCACCATTTGGACCTTTGTCAAACATCTGTTTATATGGTGGATAAACATACATCCCAGCAGGTAACGAATCAAATTGCACTACCCGACGAATAGTGGCAAACGACATTACTACTTCCACACCTCCCACCATCCCTATAAGTTTCATCGTCACGGGAGGATTTGATCCCAATTCCTTAATGTTGCCATCCACCCAATGACTGCCTTCATGGGAATCTTATCTTGACCATCCTCATCTCGAAATGTTAAAGCGGCTTCCCAACCCAATCTCTGAAAACATTCCACTATGCCCAGAGCAGTACATTCTAGCATCAATACCGCTCTTTCTGTGACCATAGCATCCTCCTTGCGTTTCAATTTGTTCATATTTTCATGATATAGATCCTCTTGCCAAACTTCCGGTAAGGTGGACAAGTGCTCATCCCTTTGCCATGTGGGTTTTGGGACGTGTTCCACATCCGTTTCCATCTGTCTTCTTTCTGCAGCTCCCATTTGTTGTGGTTGGCCATCATCACTGTCAGATTCATCAAGTAAGGCTCTTCTTTTCTTAGCAATTGACTTTTGTCGAGAGCCTGATCCTTGTTCAGGAGGTTGTTTTCCTTTTCATTTCCTTATTCGATTCCACATTCTCCTTGCAACCAAAATTCATTATTAGATCTATGTGTTAATCACTATTCAACCACAACTAAACACCCATCCCCACACTTGAATCTTCACAATTGTTGAACATTTGATTTGATCTTTCTTTCTATGATTCGAGTGTGGGGATGGGTGTTGTTTGTTATTGAATAGTGATTCACACATAGATCTAATAATGTATTTTGTTTGCAGGAAGAATGTGGAATCGAATAAGGAAAGGAAAAGGCAAAAAACCTCCTGAACAAGGATCAAGCTCTCGACAAAAGTCAATTGCTAAGAAAAGAAGAGCCTTACTTGTTGATGAATCTAACAGTGATATGGCCAACCACAACAAATGGGAGCTGCAGAAAGAAGACAGATGGAAACGGATGTGGATCACATCCCAAAACCCACATGGCAAAGGGATGAGCACTTGTCCACCTTACCAGAAGTTTGGCAAGAGGATCTATATCATGAAAAGATGAACAAATTGAAACGCAAGGAGGAAGCTATGGTCACAGAAAGAGCAGTATTGATGCCAGAATGTACTGCTTTGGGCATAGTGGAATGTTTTCAGAGATTGGGTTGGGAAGCCGCTTTAACATTTCGAGATGAGGAAGGTCAAGATAAGATTCCCATGAAGGCAGTCATTGGGTGGATGGCAACATTAAGTAATTGGGATCAAATCCTCCAGTGACAATGAAACTTATAGGGATGGTGGGAGGTGTAATGTCGTTTGCCACTATTCGTCGGGTAGTGCAATTTGATTCGTTACCTGCTGGGATGTATGTTTATCCACCAGATAAACCGATGTTCGACAAAGGTCCAAGTGGTAAGGAGGGTATTGCTATCCTTCAGAAGTTGTTTCGACATGGATCAACAGGTGATATGCTTCGAAGAGATCTGAACATTTTGCCCAAGATACTGGCTATCATTGCAGGATCTAGTGTTATTCCCAGGATGGGTGACAATATGGTGTGGCATTATAAGCTAAGGGTACTTCATGCATTACTAACAGGGCCATAGTACTTTCATTGAGACATTTAGTAATGTTGAACATTTGGGCTAGTAGAGAGAGTCGGGAGAGGAAAATGGTGCCACATTGCATATTGCTCACTGCTTTGATGCGACAACAAGGGGCACTCCATGATGAAACACCGTATGTTAGGAAAATGCATAAGACGTTTACTTTAAGTAAGTTGGATAAGAATGACTGGGAGTACACCACCACTGACCGGTACTACATCTTCGAAGGACAAATTCACGAAACAAACATTGAAAGGGTTGAGAACAGGAGCAATGGGGCAAGTGAGGAGTAAGAAGAGGAGTCTGAAGAAGAAGATGATGAGATAGCAAATATTGGGGCAAGTGGTGAAGGAACAGGGGGCATACTAGCCAATTTGAGGAGGATATTCTGACTGCAGTTGTGCAATCCATGAGGCCTAAAGACTTTCATCAATGGCCACCCATTGCACAACTAAATTGGGATCGAAATTCATGAGAATATGAGCTGAACAGGAAACACAGGGAAAGACAGGAGCTGATTGCACGAAGCAATGCATACTTTGCTCAGCAGGAAATTAATGCTCGATTTGAAGATAATGAACAAATCCGCCACTATGAGGATTACTATGCAGGTAGGCCTTATAGGGAGCATCCAAGGCCAGTGGATTGGAGCACAACACAACAAGGGAAGTTGACAAATCAGTGGCTCAATACCCATATCCACAGACACATAACTCATCATGGGCACCATTACCCACACCACAGGAGCAAAGTGGGTCGTCTGACCCGTTCAACCTTGGGTCACTACAGACAGAAGCAGAGGCGTTGTACCAGCAGTTATTTGGGGATCCTATCCCAAGGCCACCATATTACCCAGACGATTACCGCACTCTCTGATCCTACTTATGATCAGGTCCATGTGCTCTATCTATCTAATGTGTTGAACTGTTGAACTTCTGTTTTCAGTCTTGTGTGTTTTTAGATTATGTGGTTGTGTGTGTGAACTTAGAAATTATGTAAACTCAGAATGGGTAATTTTGGTGGAATGGATGAGCTCATTTTTTAGTAACAACTGCGTTTATGGGAGAATGGACTTGACAGTTGAACATTGTGGTCAATGTTACATTAAGTGTGAGGATGTAGGGGGGGTGAAAATGAATAAAAATGAAAAGTTGAAAAAAAATAAACTTTTTTTTTGAAATGCTCCAAGTGAACTTAATTGGCTTGAAAATCAGATTTTTTAATGTAAATCATCAACTTTTGACTCGTTAATGTTTTGGGTTATGTTCTTGGTCATAATTGATTTTTTAAGTTGCATGATGGTGGTTGTGGCAAGTATTTTGTAGAAACCATAAATGGAATGATGAATAATTAGGGGTGACATGCTGGATTGTAAGTAACATGAATGTTTTTGTGTCGTCAACCGTTTATCCACCGTTTTTGAGAGAGTTGAACCTTTATTGTAACATCTTGTTAGTTGTTGGTTGTTTCTGAGTGGCACCAAAGTGTATACCAAATTAGAACTTGTGTTGCAATGCACGTTAATATAGGACGCTAGAACTTGCACAAAAACGATAGAGGCATTAGGATTCACCCTTGTTTTTGTTAGCCTTGTTTGTGATTTTCAATCCCAACCATTAGAAACTATGTTGAGCCTTGGTCCAATTATTTGTTGCGCTTTAAGTTCTTGGGATAGTATCGACATAAGCATGGGACAAGACTGCCTTCATCGAACTTGATAAGTTCGACGGCTTCAAAACGAACCCAGGTTCATCGAACTTGCTAAGTTCGATGCCTTCCAAGGAGTATGACATCAGGTTTGATCGATATTAGTAAGTACGGAGGTTGGAGTTTCGATACTAAGGAACCATCGAACTTACTAGTATCGACAACCATAATCTGAGCTTCCTAAGGCTGGCATCGTTCAAATGTAGGGAAGGAATCCAAGTTATCAAATTCAAATCATAAAAAGAAAAAAATAAAAAAGAGAAAAAAAAAAAGCAAAATATTAGGTCAAAAGACCTCAATATGAAGCAACAAAAAGAGTCATTGTAGTATAATGGTAAATGGAGCTTGTTAGTGGTTCAATATTCTTGGATTTCCATTATTATGTCGTCACTATCAAATTCCTTATACCTACCTTAACCTTAGCTTTTCATTACAACCCATAAAGTCCTCGTGATTTGTGTATGGTTCACAATATACTAGTGCATCATGACTAGTTCAGAAATAAACCGAGTGGAGGAAAATTGTGAGTGGTGCAATACATTCATGTGAAATACTTAAAGCATGTCAGGTCTAGTTAGAGGTTATTCCATGTTTTGCTTGAAAAATCGTTGTTACTTGTCACAATGTAAAACTATGTAATGTTGTAAGTCTTGTGAATTGGTTATGATTTGGAACCTAACGTGAGAATTGGTAGGACAATTGGGAAATGTATTTGATTATGATGATTGGATAGTTTGATAAGCTTTGCTTGAGGGCATTCAAAGAACAAGTGTGGGGATGTGATCACGTGGTAAATGTTTGTGTTATTTGGTGTGTAATTACGTGATTTTATTGAGTTTTGGGTCCGAAAGTATCATTATGAATTTCAGGTATCAGGAGGTTAAAGACGTGTTCGGGAGCTTATTGGAGGATTAGAAGAGAAACCGAGTGATTAAGAGTGCAAAAACATAAAGTTCGGAAGATCAAAACTTCGAGGAGGCAAAACTGGAGTTAGGGGATGAGTTACGGGGCCCATAATATATGAAATTTAGTTTCTTGACGAGACGAAGCTGTTTTTGAGGTTAGTTTGGGCGTATGATACGGCCATCCCGGCGTATCATACGGCCAGCGTACCATACGCCCAGTACGATACGCCGGAGGCCGAAAAACTTGAATATTCAGCTAATCTTTCCCATATTTTGCCCCAATCTTAGGGTTTCGAAAGGGACACTTTTTGGACGAATTTCTAGGCAAAAGTAGGGCGTTTTTGGGCACTCCAACTCCTCCAAATCAATCCAAGATCATCCCAGTTTGTAGAAGCAAAGATCAAATCATGCTTATGTTCAACGATTGTGAAGATTCAAGTTTGGTGATGTCCGGCTAATACGATTGTGATCATCTCTGGGTGGAGAATTAGGTTTGATAGTTAGGTTTGTTCTTTGATTTGTTAAACATTGGTGTTGAATTCGTTTTTCGTAGATTTGTGGATTCAATATTGCTTGATTGTTAAACGATTACAATTTCTGATTTATTTTGCAATTCTAAATTCAAGTTCATTAGTTTCTTTTCATTCATTGTATGATTGAATGAATAATTAACGGAATTGGGTTTTAAAGTCTTTTAGAAATCATTGTTTTTGTAGAACAAGTAATCAATCACGTCAACATCGGTTTAGTTATCGATTGTCAACAAGATCATTGCTTTGTTTTCAAAATCATATATGTTTAGCAATTGAAGCATGAATCATGCAGGGCCAGCCCATTAAGGTAATTGGGCTAAGCTAGGGCTTTGGGCCACCAAAAAATTAGGGCCCCTAATTTTATAATTTTTTTATGTATATATGTTAGGTATCTGGGCCACTAAACAAACTATGTGTTATTATATAATCATATGGGCTTTGTGGCCCAACCGGTAGACTAAAAGACTAAAACGGAAAACCCAAATGAAAATGTGATGCGTGAATGGGAGGGAAGCCGTGAAACGCAAAAAAAAAAGAAAGAAAAGTAGGAGCTCAGGTATTGAACTAATCCGGAGAATTGCCTCAACTGGTAAAGGCTCACCCTTCCAATGTGGAGGTCATGGGTTCAAACCTTATTGGGAGCAATTTAATGGATATCCAGGTGAAGGAACGAATCAGGGCTTTAATCCCAGGTTCGAACCTAATGGGGGGCGAGAGTTTACAGATTCCATCCGGTTCCCGCGCATATGGGGGCACACGTGTCTCAGGTCGGAGATCAAGGAATCGATCTTAGCTATCAATCGCCAGGATAACTGAAGGTAGCACGACGAGACAGTTTAACTGCCGTTCAAAAAAAAGGTATTGAACTATCCGGCGGCCCTCAGCCCCTCCGCCGCCGCCGCCTGGCGCCTGTGGCTGTCGACCCTCACAATTCCGACGCCTCATCCCTCCGGCGAAGGTAATAACTAATAACGTTTGCACTTTGTCGACCCAGTGACCCTCAAGCTTAGGACCTCAGGTATTGTTTCTATTTTTGTTTTCTCTTGTTCACTTATCATCCAGGAGATTGTTTGTGTTAATTAGGTTGTTATTAGGTTATTGGTTGTTTTGTTAATTTTTCTGTTTTGCTAGGTTATTGGTTTTTTTATTAGTTTTTAGTCTTGTTAATTAGGCTTGCAGTTAGGCAGTTAGCTGTGAATTTGACTATTTGAGTTTTGTTAAGTAGATATTTAGATTGTTTTGTTATTTGGTTGTTTTGTTAATTTTTCAATCTTGTTAATTAGGTTGTTATTAGCTGTTAATTTTGAGTAGGCTGGTAGTTAACAGTTTAGCTGTGAATTTGAGTTTTGTTAATTTTGATATTAGGTTATTGTTTGTTGTTTGTTATCTGGACATTAGGGGCTTGTTAAATGTCTAACTGAAACCGAAAATATGAATCCGGTGCATCTAAAAGAGCAAAAAAACAAAAACAAGAAGCTCTAAATGAATCATTGAAAGGATCATTACTAAAGAAGGATGATTTATATTTTTTAACATAAGATGAATATAGGGCCTCAAGTTTTTATTTCGTTTACCAAAATGGTTGGGCCGCCCCTGGAATCATGTCTATGTGATTCTCAAGTAACAAGTTAATGAAAACCTAGTTGTCTTACCCGGAATGATCACCTTTTCCATTAATTGTTTACAAATCTTTGTTTTAATCCGTTTGTATAAATTCAAGTTCATTGTTTTTCATCTAAACCCTAAATTCAACCTTTTCATGTTTATTTCTAAATTGCAATTAGTTAGTTAATTGTTTGTGAAAGTAGTTTCCACTTGACTATTCGTAGATTGATACCCGATTTGGGTAGTAGGATTGGAGTGTAAACTCTTATTTTTGGTTGGTATTTCGACACCGATCAACGTGCAAATTAAAAAGTCAGATAGTTAACAGGTTGAATCTGGAGCTGCTACTAAGTCACCATCCACCGTAGCCAACTAGTGATCGTATTCTCTTTCTGTTGTTTTGTTGTAATCATTGTTCAAATAGTAGTATGTGCTAATTTTATTTTTCAGATACTATTTATATACACATACGAGCACCAAACTCATTGCAACATGTCGGAGATAAATGCTTTTGCTTTATTTGATCAAAAGTAAAAATAAAGTTGGCAATCACCCAAATAAAAAAAAAAATGGGTCAGTTTGGGTAGGTTATCCAAATTGCTCGATTCTCGAAGCTTGTTCGACGTTCGCTTGAAAATGTTGGGAAATATGCTCGTTTGATTTTATGCTTGGTTGAAAAGCGCTCAGTTCGACTTGATTAGGTTAAACCGAGCATGAGCAATGGTACTCTCTCGTCGCTCGAATCGGTTAACTCGATTTATTTTTTTAATATATTCTATATATATGTATATATACAAATACAATTACATTACTGTAAGTCAAAAACAAATACATTGCTCTAAGTCAAAAACAATTCTAGTAACTATTCCGTCTAAAGACCCGGTCACTATTCTTGTTAAAGAGCCGGTCACCATTCCGGTCACTATTCCGGCTTATAAGATCCGGGCAACAAGTATTACATTGTTGTTACATTCTAATAAAAATTCATATAGTATATTTTATTTACTATCAAACTCAGGTAGTATATTTTTATTTCTTAGACAGTACATGGTTCATTTTAAAAAAAATATTTTTTATTTTCACATTTTACATCATGTCACATTCCGGCTAAAGATCCGGCTCACAATCGAATAAACGTTCCGGCCTAAGTTCCCGGAAAAAGAGGCGGTTAGTAACTAGTCGATTTTCCAACCAAACTTTTGGGCAAACACTTGTTACGGAAGTGATTCTAAAAGGCAAATTCTACAAGGTCACAGTCAGACCTGCCATGATGTACGGAAGCGATTGTTGGCCAATAAAGAGATTCAGGCGAGAAAGCTGGAGACAACAGAGATGAGAATGTTAAGATGGATGTGTGGGCACACACGAATCGACCGAATAAGGAACGACGTCATCAGGGAGAGATTAGGAGTAACATGGTAAGGGAAGGAAGATTGAGATGGTTCGGACATGTGAAGAGAACCTCACTGTGGTATGTAAGAGGTACAAGGGCAGACCTAGGTTGACATGGATGAACAGATTCGCCAGGATTTGTTATACTTGCACCTCTATGAGGATATGATCAATGATAGAGGTTCATGGAGACATAGGATAAAAACGAGAAAACCCTAGATTGGTTAGGAGATAGTGTAGTGGTTTTAGGTTGTTATTAGGTTGCCATGTCTTTCTATGCACCGTTTTGCTTGTGTATGCCTATGTTTGTCCTATGTCTGTTTCTTTTATCTTACATCACTTTGTATGTCTATGGTATGTTGTTTTGTTGCCTTCCTGCATCCTGGTATGATATTGATGAAAATAATAATAATAATAATAATAATAATAAATATATATATATATATATATATATATCAATAAAACAAAATAATATAAAATTTAAAACTAAAGTAGTAATAGTAACAATAATAAATAAAGAAGTATTTATAATAGTAATAATAACTATAATAAAAATAATTATAGTATATGTGTGTGTGTGTAAAAAAAAAAAGAAAATAATTTTTTTTGAGCCGGGGGTCTCTTACAAAGCAGCCTCTCTATCTCATTGAGGTAGGGGTAAGGTATGTGTTCATCTCTCCCCCTCCAAGACCCCACAGGGTGGGATTACACGGGATACGTGTTGTTGTTACATATGTAACTTCGTGATCTACGTATATTTATTAAAATTTTGTTTTTCATTATAAAATTTTTAACCTTGTAATAAAAAATTATGAAAATTTTTTTAAAAATTTATTAAATTAACGAGTTTTCTTGGTTTTCTTCAAAATGAGGAGTTTTCTTATGAACATTCCTCTTTTGTTATATTTTAATAAGATTATATATTATATATTTTATTTACTAGAAAACTAAGATTTTTCTTAGATAGTACAAGTTAGGGTTTGGTTGAGGTGGGGGAAGGACCGCATCTTTTGCAATCGGTGGAAACAGGCAAAAAAGAGAGTTTGTAATAAGAATGGGTTGGATCATGGTCTTCCAATAGCCACAGTTGGTGGGAGAAAGCTTGAAGGCAAACTTGTGGGAATTATAAGCTGTTTTCTTGGTTGAAGAAGAAAGGGTGAGCGTCGTTGTAATGACGCAGGTGGTTTGCTATGCATGTGTTACAGGATGGCGAAGACAAGGGGTGTAATGCGCCTATGTTGCAGGATAACGACGACAAGGTTATCGGTTGTGGTGCAAGATGATGACCGCATATTTAGGGTTGGATGGCGACATAATTATCGTGGGTCTGATACCACGTTAAATGTGTAATTGTATTTGTATTTCATATACTGAAATATACATGAACATATATATAGAATGCATAAATAAGATTAGATCCATCAAATACAACTCTATTATAATCATGACTTATACAGTATAATAGGAAGATTAATATTTTTTATAAATTAATTATTAAATACAAAACCTATTTTACTTTTCACCTAAATATAACTCTATTATAATTATGACTTAAATTTTCTAATAGGAAGATTAATATTTTAATATATATTAATTATTGAATACAAAAACTATTTAATTTTTCATCTAAATATTTAATCAAGTTATACACATTGACATAAGTCGAGCTATGATTATATTTTCAAGTTCTATGTGGCCAAACACATTTACTACTGAACTGTATATTTTAGCCATGAATTATTTGTAACAATTTAAAATTGACTCTAGATTATAGTGTTAATCGGCTTAACCCGACTGGCCCAACCCTACTTAAGTACTAATCCGAACGTTATTAGGGTTGGGTTGCGGGTCAATTTATTTTAAAGAAAAATCTAATTAACCTGAAATCCAATCGAGTTGACTAATTAACAACCCTAGTTACTTGTGTAATTTATTGTAAACAAAAGTTTATTAATTGATACCTTCAAGAACATAAGCAAGAATCCAGGAAGTGATAAGATCATACCTTGCATGGAGTGGCATAACAACATTGGCAAAGTTTTCATATCAGCAACTACCATGGTTTTCCAGGCACTCATTTGTTCCACATCTAAATAAATAAAAATTCAAAGTGAACAATGTATTCTTGAACTTCATGTAATTTACCTATGAACAGAAAATGACAGCTTACCATCACTCAGATTAGTCACTTCAGTTGTTTCTTCAAAACCAACACAAATGGTCTTCAAAACAAGCCCTTGCTTTCTTTAAATGTTGATTTACCTAAAAAACACCAAAGAGTTGTGGCCTGGCAGTACCAAGGTAAGATTTCACCCCTTGAGTGGTTGATGCAATGTTTTCATAACCGGACCGGACGTCGAACCAGTCTCCTTACTGGTCAGAGGTCCAACCAGTCGGACTAGTCGAACCGGGTTTAAGAACCGGATAATTTTATAAACAATTTATAAATATATATATACAAAAAATAAAAAAAACCGGTTCAACCATCGGTCCGACCACCAGTTCGCCGATTCAACCGGCCGGTTCACCCAAAAACGGCCCAGAACCCTTAACCGGACCGGTTCACCCACCGGTTCCCGGTCTGACCGGCCGGTCCGGTTTTCAAAACATTGGGTTGATGGCTCTAAGTCCTATAGTGGACAAAAGGTGCAGGATTAGTAGGATTAGAGGGTACACGAGTAGTTCTAAAAATTACATGTACAACAAATGTTTCATATCCTTTATGAGCAGGTAATTTAGCAAGGGTGAGTTTAGTGTTAGGGATGTGGTTGTGGCAAATCCAGTTTCAAATTACTTATATGAGCATCCAACCTGTCCTGTTTGCTTGTTAGATAGCTAATGAGTACATTTGCAGTTGCATCAGATTTACATAAACTGGGATGATTTAAAGAAATCAACATTACTAATTTACAACAAAGAATCTTTGTTAACCTTGTGGAGATAACCTAGTGGTAAAAGTGTTGAGGTGTTAACCTTGAGGTCATGGGTTCTACTCATGGGGGTGACAATTTCTCCACAAGGCCACCGACCTGGGTGCTTGCGCCAGCGGTTTACCCGTTCCCCTCAGTTAGTTAGGTATTGGGGGGGCCCGGGGTTTACCACGCAAGTGGGTTCCCCGGTCATCAAAAAAAAAAAAAAACAAAGAATCTTTGTTGTAAATCACGCAAGTGGACCGGGGTTTACCACGTAAGTGGGTTCCCGGTCATCAAAAAACATCAAAGATTTCTTGTTTACATATCTGCACACATCTCCAATACTTCTGAAAAAGATAGCTAACATTCTCTTACCAAATAATATCACATCCTATATCAAAGCGTGATATTATCCCCATATTAATATACCGAATGGCATTGTAAATGGACCAATGTTAATTCTTAGAGTCTGAGACCTAAATAACAAACTTTTAAGCATTCAATTGCATAAAAACTTTAAATTGTTTAACCTTTCCAATCTTAGATGGTTAACTTATACTTTGCATAGACAAAAAACAGAGAACTAGTCAAGACTTAAAAACAACATACGTTTGAGCCGTTTGAGGAGGAGATCAATACATTAGGATGCGGTTTAGAGTTGTGGTTTCAACCGCCAAATTCCTTGCATGATTGAAGCAACTTCCTGTTCCAAATCACTTATATGTGCATATGATCCGTCCTTTTCATTTGTTATTTAGCCAATTAGTTCATCTACAGCTGCATCAGATTAGACAAACTAGGATAAAATCAAATAAATCCATGCTATAAATTTACAACAAAGAATGTATGATACGTGCAAAAGATAGGTAAATATACACACAAGATGTACCTTTAATATTAAAAAACATCAGAGAAGATGTGATCGTCATTAACAGCTTCAATATCATGCATCACGAATAGTACATTTGAAATCTGCAACAACAATTTTTAACATCTTATACATAAAATCAAATAAATCCATGCTATAAATTTACAACAAAGAATGTATGATACATGCATCACGAATAGTACATTTGAAATCTGCAACAACAATTTTTAACATCTTATACATAAAATCAAATAAATCCATGCTAAAAATTTACAACAAAGAATGTATGATACATGCAAAAGATAGGTAAACATACACACAAGATGTACTTATATGTGCATATGATCCGTCCTTTTCATTTGTTATTTAGCCAATTTTCATCTACAGCTGCATCAGATTAGACAAACTAGGATAAAATCAAATAAATCCATGCTATAAATTTACAACAAAGAATGTATGATACGTGCAAAAGATAGGTAAATATACACACAAGATGTACCTTTAATATTAAAAAACATCAGAGAAGATGTGATCGTCATTAACAGCTTCAATATCATGCATCACGAATAGTACATTTGAAATCTGCAACAACAATTTTTAACATCTTATACATAAAATCAAATAAATCCATGCTATAAATTTACAACAAAGAATGTATGATACATGCAAAAGATAGGTAAACATACACACAAGATGTACCTTTAATATTAAAAAACATCAGAGAGGATGTGATCATCATTAACAGCTTCAATATCATGCATCACGAATAGTACATTTGAAATCTGCAACAACAATTTTTAACACCTTATACATATTCTATTAGAGATCGATCAATTGAAAAGAATGCCCTTAAATCAAAGACCCAATCCCACGCTTACCCCATGAAAAATCTATGCAGGAAGGAACACTAAATCAATTCCTTCAAGATCAATGTTTTTTTTCTTTTTTTTTTCTTTTTCACTTTTCCAAAATCAAATTCATTACTCTAAGTATATGATATTCATTAATTAGAAGAGTACATAACAACATTCATAAAGTAAAAGATCAAATCAAAACAAAATTGATGATGTCTACAGTGATCGGTAATGTCTACCGTGATTATATCTCCATCGTCAACTGATCTCCTTTCCTGCAAACACACTAAAATCTCAAATCAAACATTTGTTGGATACTGTTAGCTCCAATTCAATTGCTTCTTTTCATTCAAAAACTGTGCCACGGGGCATATGTGTCCAAAACAACATACTCAAGTGAATCACCTGGAAAGTTTCCATTAGTACATAGATTTTTTGAATTATAAGCTAAAAAAAATGAAATCAAACAGTTTCACAAATTTAAAAATGTACCTTTCAAAGACCAGCTCCCATTTTCACGCTTGTTGGTGTCAGTGTTTCGCAGGTTCAATTTATGCCTTTATCTCTAACAACTACCTTCCCTTAGACATAATTCACAATACATCCCCTTCAAAGAGATACGAACAAGATAATTATGAGAGAAAAAATTAAAAAGTCCACATTTTGACCTAATTAACTGTTGGATCAATCTTGTATTTATTTATTAGTTTAGGGGTTAAAGTAGAAAGTTTAGTTTTAATTTGTTTTTGGTTTATCTAATTGAGTTTAAAGTTTAGATTAGTTTTGTTTTTCAACAAGTTTGTAGGGATAAGAATGGTTGACTTTTGGTGTATGTTTTATTATAAACAGGGGTTTAGGATTATGGTTTTACTTGTACCAATCGATTAATCAATAGAAATCTGGGTTTTTTTCTTTGATTCACTTTGTTTGGATTCTGGGAATTAACATCAGCAGCTTCAATTGGTATCAGAGCTTGGAAAAGCTCATACCTGCGATCGGAAGTCACTCATCGGCAGGAAGAATCTGTTTCACGATCGGCAATCATTCACGACGGGAAGCAATCGTGAACGGCAATCAAATCGGTGTGATTAGGGGCTGATTAGCTTTGATCCGAGCCAGGAGAAGGAAGTATAGTCCGATTCCTTTGTAATCATCTCAGCCGTGAACAACAAACAGGGGCTGTTGGTGCGGCAGGTTGAAACCAACGAAACTGGTGCAGAAAAACGAGATCGGCAGGGCTGAAGAAGTCTTTTTCAACCAAGGAGACAGGAAAGCAAGGGCTGGTCGTGTTGGTGATCAATAGCAAGGGCAGATTGATCAGGGAGGTGTTCACAAGAGAATTGGATTTCTTGGATCAAGCAGCAAGTGTTGAGTTATAAGCAGATCTGATCAGGGGCACAAATGTGAGCATTGTGGATGTGAAAGCTCTAACCGGGATGACTTTGGACGTGGCCAAGGTAGGGGTCGGGGGTCCGGGAGAGGTCGAGGAGGTGGTGAGCAAGTTCCACGGGATAAGAGTCGCATTAGGTGCTACAAGTGTGGTGAGCTTGGGCATTACTTGTCGGAACATATACCTTTACTTTGATGAATAAAGGATTACAAGATTGGGGGGTGATTGTTGGATCAATCTTGTATTTATTTATTTAGTTTAGGGGTTAAAGTAGAAAGTTTAGTTTTAATTTGTTTTTGGTTTATCTAACTGAGTTTAAAGTTTAGATTAGTTTTGTTTTTCAGCAAGTCTGTAGGGATAAGAATGGTTGACTTTTGGTGTATGTTTTATTATAAATAGGGGTTTAGGATTATGGTTTTACTTGTACCAATCGATTAATCAATAGAAATCTGGGTTTTTTTCTTTGATTCACTTTGTTTGGATTCTGGGAATTAACATCAGCAGCTTCATTAACAAGTCAAATAAAACGAAAAAAATGAACAAGATAGTTGTAACATTGTGATCAGGCTACACTGTTGAATAACTGATCCAACATTGAACTCCGCTAAAGGAAAGAAAACTGACTTGGTATAATTAGAATTAGACTATGATTATGCTTTTGTTTTATTTATTTTTTTTGTTCTTGATTGTCAAGTTTTCTTTTCATATAAATTGCATGATAGAATCTTTAAGAACATTTCTCTAAGCGTACATAATCCCATTATTACAATGGCATAAGCCATGGTATTTACAGTATACATTCCACCACATGCCCCAGCTTGAGGGCAAGAATCGTTAAGAACTTTTAGACTTTTTTCATCATGTATGTAACAACTTACATATTCTCCAGAGACCTGTATCAGTAGTTAATTTAGAAAATAATATAATTTTAATTTCTAAAAATAATAAAACCCATGTGAAAGGTACCTGGAAAGCACATAATAAGTCGAATGAATGTCCATTGTGATCAGGCTACACTGTTGGGTAACTGATCCAACATTGAACTATGCTAAAGGAAAGAAAACTGACATGGTACAATTAGAATTAGAATTAGACTATGATTATGCTTGTGTTTTATTTTATTTAATTTTCTTGATTGTCAATTTTTCTTTTCGTATAAATTGCTTGATAGAATCTTTAAGAACATTTAGTCTTTTTTATCATGTATGGAACAACTTACATATTATCCATTAACCTGCATCAGTAATAAGTTTCTAAATAATATAATTTCTAAAAATAATAAAACATATATGACAGGTACCTGGAAAGCACATAATAAGTCAAATGTATGTCCTTCATTGTGACCAGGCTACACTGTTGGATAAGTGATCCATCATTGAACTTGACTAAAGCAAAGGAAACTGACCTAGTACAATTTGAATTAGACTATGATTATGCTTGTGTTTTATTTTATTTTATTTTATTTAACTTTTTCTTGATGATCATGTTTTCTTTTCTTATAAATTGCTTCATATGAGGTCAATCAGATGCAAGTTTTTGAGTCTTCAATTATTAATAAACACTGTCAAGGGGTTGGGGTAAAATCCACAAAAATCTGTGTGTGCAATCTATGTTTGTACCATCTGGTCATCATCTACCTACACAGATAAAAATAGCAGTTAACCAACAAGCTTACATATTCTCCATTAACCTGCATCAGTAATAAGTTTAGAAATAATATAATTTCTAAAAATAATAAAACATATATGAAAGGTACCTGGAAAGCACATAATAAGTCAAATGTATGTCCTTCATTGTGACCAACCTACACTGTTGGATAAGTGATCCATCATTGAACATGACTAAAGCAAAGGAAACCGACCTAGTACAATTTGAATTAGACTATGATTATGCTTGTGTTTTGTTTTATTTTATTTTTTCTTGATGATCATGTTTTCTTTTCTTATAAATTGCTTCATATGATGTCAATCAGATGCAACTTTTTGAGTCTTCAATTATTAATAAACACTGTCAAGGGGTTGGGGTGAAATCCACAAAAATCTGTGTGCAATCAATGTTTGTACCTTCTGGTCATCATTTAAATGATTTTTTTTTTATCTAGGTTGTTTATACCTTCTTGCATGGAAAATAGGTGGGTTTGATGTTTGTGTTGTGATTTAGGTGATCCGCTACTCCGAGTAGCAGATGTGGATGACATGGCCTACGATTAACACACTGGAAGAAGGGGGCGTTGCCACATGGACGTGTTCCGCTACTCCAAGTAGCGGAAGTGGGTTAAAGTTGTTAATGTGTGTTAACCGGTCAATTAATGCTTCATTATTACACATCCGCTACTCTAGGTAGCGGAACCATTACAAATTGTATACATCCATGGTTTAATTCGTGAATGGTACAAACGTTTTTGTTGAATTGAAAAATTGTGAATTTTGTATTGCTTCTGCCATCCCAGATAGCGGATGTGATTTGGCATGCAATAATAACATAATAGAACCCGGTTTAGGCGAGAGGCTCAACTTTAACCCACTTCCGCTACTTGGAGTAGCGGAACACGTCCATGTGGCAAAGCCCCCTTCTTGCAGTGGGTTAATCGTAGGCCATGTCATCCACATCCCCTACTCGGAGTAGCGGATCACCTAAATCACAACACAAACATCAAACCCATCTATTTTCCATGCAAGAAGGTATAAACAACCTAGATCAAAAAAAAATTCTCATTTAAATACACAGATAAAAATAGCAGTTAACCAACAAGCTTATACCATTAGAAATTTCACACCAAAAGTAAAAAACGAATCACCAAATAGCAACATAGAAATGCTCAAACCTTAATCATACTGATAATGCAAAGGTGTAAGCAAATTTAATCATGATTAATTATAAGAAATCTGTGCCACCATGTACTAATTATGGGGAAAAAAACAAAAAGAGCAAACATTCTTTAGAAAAAACACTGTTCTTTACCACTTTATTTATATGGTGGCAAATACAAACTAAGGTTTAAGAAATAACTAGAGATATGTGCATAAAGAAAATCATCACATGCAAGTTCATATTCAACAAAGTCAAACATACAAGAATTAAACATACAACAGTCCTAAAGCTATGAAAGTCAAACAAATAAAATTTGGATAGAGATACTGCCATTGTACCATTGAGCAGACATAACAGTCTTAAAGCTATCAGCAATCAAATCCGTTGATTGAAGATCACCAAACTTAAACACTGTTCACCATTTAACATTCACATAACAACAGTAGCACATGAATAACAACTGACATATCTTTATTAAACATATCAAAATGTAATAAAATTTAAACCAAAATCTTTCATGTTATTTGGTATTTTCGTTGGAATTGAAATATGTTTGACAAAAGTTAAAGTCAAACATACCAAAGTAGGAAGGATCTTGAGGATTAAAAATAGGCCAGCAGTTTTTTGAGAATAATAGTCAATATGCTATTACTAAATAACATCACATCCTGTAGTCACTCTGAAACAGGCATTCTAGGTGTACCTTCATTATAAAAATTTCAAAGCAGATGTCATCTTTATCAACTTCTTCATTATCATCACGAGTCATAATCTCTTTGTTGAGTTGCTGGTGAAAGTGAAGATTGTTTATTGCTGGAATCAAATTCTTTTCTATCCAGTTCTTCTAAAAGTTGTTGTCAACAAAAAATGGGTTAGACATAAAAAAAAAATAAGGCATGTTAACATATTATACAGCCTGAAAGAAATTTAAATTAGGGATTGTATATTGCAGGAATAAATTTCCATTATAACCATTTTTTCTGAAAGTTGTTTGTCTATAAGATGAAAAAATGATTATTTTTATCTCATCAAGATGGCTTAGATCGACAAATGGCAAAACTGGTTGTAAAAGAAATTACGATTACTTGTTTCCTATGAAAGTTTGTCTGCAAAATGAAACTACGATTATTGTAAATTAATCAAGATGGCTTAGACAAATAGTAATGTAGGGTAAAAAATTGTTATAACATATTATAAAACTTGGATGGAATTTGGACCGGAGATTGTTTGATACTAGAATCAAATTCTTTTCTATACATTTCTTCTGAATGTTGTTTGCCTGCAAAAAGAAATCAGTAATTAACTAAATATAATCAAGATGGTTTGGATAAATGGGTAATTAATGCAGGCTTGTTAACATAATGGCATTTAAACTTTACCAATGTTAATTTTCTTACTTTGAGACTAGAAAACCAAATTTCTAAGCATCCAATTGCAAAAAAAATTCAAATCGGTTAACTTACACAGACAAAAGAAACAGAGAGCTAGTTAAAACTTAAAAAAACATTTGTTTGTCATATGAGTAGGAGATCAATAAAATATTGCATTTGTATCTAATTTGGAGTTATGGTTTCAGATGTCAAAGTCCTTGCCTGGTTGAGGAAACTCCTGTTTTAAGGTGCTTTTTGCTTGTTTTCAGTAGCTAATTATTTCATCTGCAGCTGCATAAGATTAGACAAAAAAAAGTTGAATTAAAGAAATCCCCATTACCAATTTACAACAAAGAATGTAGCAATAAATTTGCACACATAAAAGACAAACATCACAGTTTTTTTGTAGAAAAAATCAATCACCACTGAATACTCACATAACAACAGTAATACATGTATAACACTGCAGGTATCATTACATAAACATATCATGACGAAAGTTAAACCCGAATCTTTCAACTCTATGCTATTTTGTTGGATTTTAAGAATTCTTTGACATAAATTAAAGTTAAACATGCCAGTAGATGATGGGTTGGGTCATGAAAATTTATAATAGGCATAAATTTCTGAAAACAACAGCCAACATGCACTCCTTTCTTGGTTGGTTAGAAAACATATGTTAAATAGCGAATCAGTTCATCTGTAGCAGCATAACCAAGGCCGGCCCCGAGAATCAAAAAATTTTCCGGGGCCCGGGGCGAGTAGAAAAAATGGGCCCTCTTAATAAAATTAACTTGGTAATTTTTGAAGCAAAATTCTCGATCATCTATTCGGTATCTATATTTCTAAGATGGCGTTCTCAATAGCAATCATTGCCAATCCGTTAAGGCGGACTTGTGACATTGACGATTGTAAATAAGACTTCAACAACTTCAACTTAGAAAAGCTCATTTTTGTCAATGCCACAGTTAACGGATAATAAACAAAACTCTATATGCAATTAATGCATTCAGAAAAAACCCAAGATGGTTCAACTTGTTTATACTTTATAGCATCAAAAGGGTGATAATTTTATAGCACAAAAATGTCTCAAACAACTTCAACTCAAAATAAAGTTTATCCGCATCAATATCTGATTGTTCTTCATATTTCAATGTGTGGCTTGTTGGAGACTGCAACCGAGGTTGTGCTCGATGCCTCGTGGCTGTGCAATTGATGCAGTGAAGGCTGCAGGGGATCCGCTTGTTGAATTTGAAAGGTGAGACTAGAGGGCTGGAGGGGTGGAGTTGGACGCTAGTCCGGCTGCTGGAGCACGTCTGGGAATTGAAAGAGTGGAAAGTAAAACTAGTTTGGGAGAAAGTCAATAGAAACCTAATATACTTTTAAATATGTGAGACTTTTTTTAAGCGTAATTCATAACTAATTAAACTATTTTCATTTCATCAAAATTTGTTGGACACTAAGTTTTATAAAAAAAATTTATAATATATAACTTTTTTTTAAATTTCGGGCACCTAAAAATGTCGGGCCCGGGGCGGTCGCCCACCTCGCCCTCCCCCAAGGCCGGCCCTGAGCATAACGTTAGACAAACCATGATAGAATTAAAGAAATTCACATTACTAATGTATAACAAAAAATGTAGGACATACATAGAAAATGAAAGTTATAGGCAAACAAGGTGTACCTTAATTATAAAAAACGCGAGAATATACCTAATATCAATCAACAACTCCGTTTAAACTGAAACTGAAACCCAAATCTTTCAATTATATGCTATTTTGTTGGATTTTGAGAGTTATTTGACATAAGTTAAAGTAAAAGATGCCAGGGATAAGATACTTTGCAAAGACAAAAAACAGAGAACTAGTCAAAATTTAGAAAACATATGTTTGAGTAAAGATTATATTTGGGTGTAAGTTAGATTTTTAGTTCTCGCCTGGTTGAAGAAACTTCAATTTCAAATCACTAAGATGAGCATATAACCTGTTTCTTCACTTGTTGAATAGTAAATCAGTTCATCTGCAGCAGCAGCATAACGTTAGACAAGCCATGATAGAATTAAATAAATTCACATAACTATTTTATAGCAAAGAATGTAGGATATCATTATTGTTAATTATGACCAGAATAGACGTGATCTTCATCAACAACTCCATTTAAACTGAAAGATAAGTATAACAGAAAGCCCTAAATTTACAAACCCAATCCCCTGTATATTCTATGAAAGATCTACACAAGAAGAAACAGTAAATCAATTCATCCAATAAGAGTGCATAACAGTGTTCATAAAGTAAAAGATCAGATCAAAACATAACTGAAAAAACCTTTTAAGGCCGATTGACTGGTGACAATCATCATCGGGTTCGAGCAGACTGGTGGACCTTGACTCTTGTTCTTATGACTGTTCAATCGTCGATACAATCATAAAACCAAAAGATGGAATCGTTGGCTAAAACCTATGATTCGCCATTACTTCTTCATTGAAATCGAAAGAAGCAGATGAACGATCGGAGGAGGTGGAGGGGGGGTTTTAGTAGCACATTTGCACGCCAAATCTTCTTTTTTCGAACGTTACGATTTGATGCGTGTTTCTCTCCAACGTTTTGTATTTTTTTTGTATTTTTATTTTTCTTTTTGAACGTTAATCGTATTTTTTTAGTTATACTCGTTGGTTTTCAGGAACTTAAATCTTTCGCATCTCAAAATTAATTACCATATTATTTTAAAACTAATAATTTAAAAATCTAAAAAGAAAAGCTAGTATCTAGGGATGGCAAAAAAACTCGAGCCCAACGCGTTTACCCGAAACCCGCTACATATGGGACGGGTATTCCCAAACCCGATGGGTATTGGGTCGGGTATGGGATTAATTTTAAAAATTTTCGCGGGTATGGGACGGGCTTGGGATTTGTTCATATACCCGTTTACCCGTCCCGTGTACCAGATTATAAATACCATTTATATACATTTGAATTAATATAATTTGTTTCCTTTTTAATCCTTTTGAACTTTAGAAATTGTTCATATAATTTGTTTCTTTTTTTATCTTTTTTTTTGTGGCAACTACAAAAAAAATTTTGAACCATTTTGTTAATAATTGCTATTTTTTTGTTTATCTTGAACAATGATAATCAACTTATAACATTTTGAAATTTCATGTTATTTGATATATTAATAGCTTGTTCTTAGCATATTTAACATATAGTTTTTGCTTATAAAAAAATAAATTTATTATTAATTACCCGATACCAGACGTGTTTTAAGCAGTTATTCTCAACGAATATATTTAGTTAAACCCGCCGGGATACCCGAAACCCGCCGGGTAAATACCCGATAGATACCCGATGGAATTTGGGACGGGTATGGGACATACTTTTATAAACAGGTATGGGACTGGGATTACTCAAACCCGTCCCAAACCCGACCCATTGCCATCCCTAGTAGTATCTCCTTGGATGTTAAACTGGTTGTATTTATGAATTAAGGGTTCAACTCGAAAATGAATCATACCTATTTATACTCTATACTCATACTTTTTTAATTTCATGTCAAATTTGTATCATATTTTTGTGTAATGTTAGAAATTTATACCCCTAGACTATCTAGTAAATATGCTAAAAAAAACATGTTAACTTAAGTTAAACATGTTTTTAAACCGTTTTTTGTTTCGGTTTTAGGTCTATGAAAAAAATCGGTGGTCTAGGTCCGGTTTTGAGGTTTCAAGTGATAAAACAGTTAAACGGTTCACTTAAGTTAAAGATTGGTTATTTTGAAATAATTAATCATATCAGTTTGGTAAAAAAACAATTTTGAAAATGTTGACTCATTAAATGATTTGATTATTCCAAAAACGATTTTTGAATGGTTAACTGGTTTGTATATACCTCTAATGTTTGGTATACACAATGATCTGATATTGAATATAGCAAGCCACTATGTCAAGAATATTTGTTAATTATATAGGAGTAGAATATATTATTTCATATAAAATAAGATTATTTTTCTTCTAAAGAAGTTTATTCATTTGGAAAGTCATATTTATTATTCATTCTCTTGGATACAATTTTTTTTTTAATTCAATCTTATTTAAAAAAAAAATTGAATCTTTGAGTCTATTACTTCACTCATGACTCAATTGACCCGAAACATGATATGATATATGACATGATGTAACATTTCCTCTATTCACCCATGTACTACATGTGTGTTATAACATTTTTAAAGGTTTTGTCTCAAAATTTTCAATATAAAACTAATGTTTTGTACATGAATTGTTTGTTAAATGTTTGATTTGTTTACAACCATAGTTGTGGTGACTATAGTGATGGTTTTGGGTGATTTGGTCTCAGTCAAACACAAGTCAACTGGTCAAACCTCGGTCAACATCAGTCAAAGCTAGTCATGGCAAGTAAAACCGTCAATGATATATAAATATGATAAAGTAAATTACATAAATAATTTTTTTTTGTTAAAATAACATTTTTACTTTTTGAAAGCAGATTCAACAACAAACTAAAATTACACCATTAAATAGAGAACTTATTTTATCTTTAGTTTGAATATAATACTGTGATAGTTTTTTTTGTTTTATTAAACAGTCTGTGATTATCAAATGGTCCATGATTTTTACATTTGATCCGTGATAATTGGTCCATAATTATTCGGTTTTTCCTTGATTATTTTGAATTTTTATAAGGTCCGTATTTTTTACACTTGGTTCGTAATTATATACTTGATACTTGATTATGAATGTAAAATGATAGTCTGTGATTTTTATATATATGTGATCCGTGATTTTTATATGGCGATAGTACCCTCCCTTAGATGACACGTAGCACATCCTACGCTTCGCACGGTTTCTCTCTTTTGTACGTTAACCTCCCCATATATATAGACACACACACACACATACATATACATATACTAACATACATACATACATACATACACACATATAAAAAACATATATAAAGAAAACATACATACACACATATAAAGAAAACCATAATTACAAGATTAATTAGCAACCCACCTTTTGAAACATAAAGTAAGACACATAGGACGACCATTATTGAAGCTCATGAGGGTGAAATCAATCTGAATTGAAAGACAAACAATCCTTTGTTGGGTTATTATCATATATGACCGGTGATTACATCTCCAAACGATGGTGGGCTATTAACTTCATCTTTAAGAGTCTCAATGTTTGAGTTCTTTGCACGGGGATCCACGTCTTGAATGGATGGAGGTTTTTGGTCTATCAGCCGCTGGAATGATACCGGTCTAGTGGGTGCATTAGTCGTTGAACTGGACGACGTCGTATAAGACCCAGGGTTCCATGTGTCTGAGAAGGATGGAGCTTCACCAGCTGACATATCTTGTAGTAGATCGACCCAAAGAAAATATGTTGAATGCGATTAGTCGATTACAATCATAAATTTCTTAATATGTTGAATATATATGATATATATATATATACACACACACATACACAGACGATGACCCCACACGCTCCAAGAAATTTCTTAATCATTTCACACAGATATATAGGCATTGTTTGGGATTTCATTTAAAAATGACTTATTGACTTATTAGCTTTTTTAAAAAGTCAGTAAGTCAATAAGTTGTTTGCCTAACCTAAAAGAACTTTTGAAAATGACTTTTTGTAAAATGGTGATAAGTTGTTTTTCAAAAGCTTAAAATTATAGCTTTTCAAAATGACTTATGACTTATTGACATAAAATTACAAATTTACCTCACTCTTTATCCTTTACCCAATAACATTAAATTGTGTCAATAAAAAATGTCCTTTTTGGTCATTTTAAAAATTATTTTTGAAAAAGTTAATCCAAACACATTTTTAAAAACTTTATTTTAAAAAGGCATAAGTTAATAAGCACTTTTTGATAAAAAGTCCTTTTGAAGTTAAATAAGCAATCCCAAACAGGGCCATAGTATATACATCTTTAATTCCTTGATAAAGATTTTTTTTTCTTAAAAAGAATATTAAAAAAAGATATTAATTTTAAATTAGTGAAATTTTTTTTTCCTATCATTTTTTATACGTTTATAATTTTTCGTATGATAATATTTTCATAAAATAATAATCACACCATAAAATCAAATATTTTTTCTCTTTAATATGAATATAGTGATAATATTCTTGTTTTTTCCTTACAAAAATACAACTTTTTAATGCATTATACTGTATTTTTATGTGTTATATTTTGTTTGTATAATATTTTATTGATGTATTTCTTTGTGTTGTATTTTTCGTTCAGTATTTTGAGTACTATATTACACTAAAAATATAGTACATCTTTCAAAAAATCCAATACATGCTTTAAAATGAAGCATATATACAAAATCATGTACAACTAAAAAAATTAAGTATTATTATCTTTTATATATTAGTACATATTAAAAATAAAAAAATATACAATTTTATAGTGAATTATTAAAAAACAATGTTTTATGAAAAAGTTAGGAGAATTAAAAAAATATAAAAAACTCGAAAATTGCTAATAAGAGATGTTATAATTAAATTATCATTTATTTATCTTTTACAATCATGTCACATGTTAAAATCATTTTGTTTCCCATCATTTCTAAACAAAAACGATTTCTTATTACATCCTTATCATACATACATACATGTATTGCAGAAACATAAATAACTTAGACAAGATCAAACCAAATTTTTGAGTATTTTTCATGACTTTATTATATATGTAGAAGATTATGTTCTTTTACGTGTATTAGCTAATTCACAACTGTTTAGGATTTACAACAATTGTTAGTTTACATTACACTGGCAACATTTATTTAACATTATGACAACATACACTAATGTAAAATTTTAAACGAAAAAGAATTAGCACAAACGTACGTACACACATTTATTTTTTAATTTATGTTTATATTGCTAGAAAATGATTATTTTAATCCTAAATAGTGTGAAGGAATTTACATGCGCATCTACCTAACCCATGGAGGCAAGGACCCACGCGTTCTCACATCATATACATGGTATTAATGCTGTAATATCAAGTTACCAAACCTTTTTAGCTTTTTGAAAATTAGAGTTATTTCAGTAACACTTTTTATTCATAACACTAAATTAAATTTTCTGTCAACAATTTGTTACATACGTTTGTGGCATTTAGATATCCAAAAATAAATATAATATAGAGTTCGATATAGTTTTAGTTATTGAAATTTGATCAAAATAATTGTTTTAGTCGAATATATAGTTTTAATTTAATTTTTTTGTTCATTAGTTTAATTTTTGTTTCAATTAAAATCGTGTAATTAACACCATCTATTTTAATTTATATGCCAAATTTAATTTATGTTAAAAGTTGCTCCGTGTAATGAAATATACACACTTTTGGGGTGATCCACACAGGTGAGGGACACTCACTTATAAAACCACTTTTGAATTTAAGTAGTTTATTAGTATATGAAATAGTATACTTAAATGTGTTTATAGGGAAAATATGACCCATTGACTTGCTTTATGATGCAAGTAATTGAACATGTCATTTAGACATGATAATTGTTTGGGAAAGATCCACAAAGGTGTGGACATCTCTTTATGAAAACATATGTTGTGTAAAGTTGGTTACATGATAATATGTAATAATATGTTTGAATAGACTTTGAGTTATTAAGAAATGAAATTTGGCAATAGTTGAGTTATGATATATGTCTTAAGATACTTTAATTATCCTTAAAAACAATTGTGATATAAGTATATGTTAAGATACATAATAAATCATTTGAGTATTGACATGCGGTAATGATTATTGTGATTGAAATTGTTTGAAACCTAAGATACTAGCAAAAACATGATCATGATATATCGAAGGGGTGGTGGGTTGGCGGCTGGACATATGCCCTACGTATACCCTATACATACACTTTCTTCGATGCATCAAGAAAGTGTTGGTGTATAGACTTGGGTGAAAGATGTTTTAGAGGGAAATTGACTTTTACAATTTGGCATAAGATGCCTTAAGTGAAATTGAATGCTTTGACACTTGGTGTCGACCTATGTTATTTGATGTTTTGACATAAGTGTCATAACAAATGAAATTGTTACTATAAACATGTGATTGTGAAAGCTGCTTATGCTTTACTGAAAAAAGTTGTAGCTAACACATGTTTATATTGATGTGATTATTTAATTTGTATAATAAGTAATTGGTGAAATTCTTGAATTGAAATATCCTTGTGTGATAGGATGGGGATGTAAATGATTGATGTATTCTGTATGTGATACCAGTATCATGAGTTGGAAAAGAGTAATCACATCTCGTGATATAGGTTTAATACTTTAATAAATCACCAAAGAATACAAATAGAGTTATGGATGGTAGATTGATTGTTATATTGATGTTTTCAACTGGTTATGACATTATAAAATAAACAGTGCCTGTTAACATCATCCATATAACATTGGACTTTCAGGAATTGATATATTATGCATAATTGAAGAAAACCATAATGAATATGAATGTGGATAATAGAAACAAGTATAGACATATTGTGATTATGTGGTAAATACTTGTGGTACATATTCATTTATGCTAGTGAATTGGTTGTTGGTTGTATCATATAAATTGATTTAGTTTCTGGGGCAAAGCAAATTGCTAAAGCTTCGTATTGGTTGGTATAGATCGATATGCAAGAATTATTGTGTTGATTAAATGACTACTTGATAAGTGTTTAGTAGTGTTTTGAAATTTGTAAATTGAACTTCCCATAATGGTGATGGTCTGTCACACCCCCGCCGATGGCGGAATCACGGGCGGTGAGACGATTTGGAAATCAAGAGGCTTATGGTTCATAACAATGCTTAATCATTAATTTCAACATTCAAAATAACAACCAACAACAATTGTCTAAGTTAAACTATTACAACACTTAGAGATTCTCAAAAGATTATGGCCTATATCCTCTAGGCTATAATAATGAATCTTCGTGAGTAATATCCAAAAACATGCACCAACCTCAGGTTTTGATTTAATGACCTGAAAAGCATGAGAAAACTAGTCAACAATATGTTGGTGAGTCACACAAGTTTAGGACTCGATAAAATCAATTTTTAGGTTCATCTCCCTAAGTGTTATGCTATATGTAAATCATTTTATATGTTATTCACAAGTAAGTAAGGATGCAATTTACATAAGACCACAACCAAACCTATGACTGATTGCCCTTGTGTTATGATCTCATGATCACCAAACTCATCCCGAGTTCAAAGTATACAATAGAGTTAGACATATTCATCCACAGTATTGGCCTCATCTTTGGGTGACTGTAGCTAGCAAGACCACCCGATAGGTGAATGGGTTGTCAACCAAGATAGTACTATCTAATATATCCCCTGGCTCAAACCTATGAGTTAATGGTTGTGTCTAGGCATAAATAAAAGGGACTTACAATAGAATAACAAACCTTATGAAATCTACATCTGACAAACTCATGTTTTAATAACAACATACATAGCATAAAGTCATAAAAAGTTTTAGTATCACGCTTTTCACCCCGAAGAAATAAATAGTGTAAAAGGGGCTGTGAAACTCACTCAAAAGTTTGTGATGAAAGAGATTGATTGTCGAAGATGCGGTGTAGCCTTACTACGCGATCCCTACAATATTTCAAAGTTTCATATCAACTTTCATGTTCTTGGGAAACCCTAGTTAGCTCGTTCATATGTTTATGTTCTCAAAACATCCTCATTAGGTTAAAAGCACTTATATGTGTAATTATGAATATTTCATATCTTACTATTGTTTGATATCTTGTGTGCAACTCTCATAATTACCTTCTTAAGTCATGATCTATTCTTTTAACACTGGTCTCTTGCTCTTATTATAAGATCGTGATTGGATCCGCATATGTTTGGTAAAGAGAATATTTGTGACAATTCGACTTTTTGAGTTAACCTAATTAACCAATGTAGGCCCAATAAGACCAATTAAGGCCCAACAAGACAGGTTAGGCCCAAGGAAATCAAGGAAGGCCCAACAAGACAAGTTAGGCTCAACAGAACTAAGGTAGGCCCAGTAAGGCCAATGAAGGCCAAAGTAGGCCCAATAAGGCCATTGTAGGCCCATTGAGGTTTAGGTAGGCCCAATAAGCTCAAGATAGGCCCAGTGAACTTGATGGAGGCCCAGTTGGATTAATTTAGCCAAAAATGTTTTAATAGGCTTAATTAGTGACAATCCGGCAAATTCGGATTTAAACCCGTTAGTCCGAAAGTGAAGGAAATAATCCAAAAATTAGGCAAAATTGAACTACAAGTTATAAAATTAATCAAATTAGGTTTAGAGATGTCCAATTTACTAGAATTTGATTTGTTAAGGAGTAAAATGATCAATTTTGACTTTTACAAGTCAAAATTCGGCCAAGTTGTTAATTAAATTCGAATTTCATATTAAATTTAAGTTAAAACCGAAATTGATTAACCTTAATCATGCTATTGATGATTAGTATCAGTTTCCATACGTTATAAGATCATTAAGTTGTCGAATTTAATCAAAAATCAACTCAAGGATTCGAAACCGTCACTAGTGACCATAAACTCACACCAATCGATTGAAATTCGCATAATTGATTATCCATATACACTAATCGGCTTCCTTAGAGGGAGTAGCACAATCCAATTCAATCTCATAAGCTGTGGATAGAAGATTCGATCAGGAGGTGGCCGAACTCGAAGCTCATAATCGATTTTATTGAATTGCATATCAAATCAAGTAAGTAATCATCCTTATTCCTTCTAATATGGCCGATTAAGGATAAGCACACCATAATTCCAGTTTTTATTATCGATTTGTGGGAATACGATTAACTAGGGTTCATATCAAAGATGATTTGGGGGTTGTGATCTTAGAAAGTTTAAAACTGAAATTAAAATGATTGGATAGTTTCAGAAACCTTCGGTTTAACTAAATCAAGTGTCAATTTCATAAAACCATAGCGAATTTATAGCATTCGAATTCTAGGGCTTGTAATCAAAAACGATAAGGGGTTCTTGGTTTAAACGGTTATAAGATTTGAATTAAATTGTATAGAGAGGGTCGAAATCTCTAGGATAGTGAGAACCATATGTCAATTTCGAAAAAATCATAACGAATTGGTTAAGTTCGAGTTATAGGATTTATAGAAATAGCGAAGTTGGGGATTTCGTTATAATTGGGTTTGATTTTTGAATTAAACACCGTGGAGTGGGTCGAAAATCTCTGAGTAGTAGAAACCCTATGAGTATGGAAAATCTTGATTATCAATTCAACCAATTTGAATTGGGATTAAACGAATTCGAGTTCGAATGTGATTAAGAACGATTTAATCATTTAAATGAAACCAAATCTCAAATTAAAACCACCTGGAGGCTCGGTTGGGTTTCTGGAACAGTAGCCCTAAGGTTTTAGGTCTAATCGAGTTCGAATTTAGGTTCGATTTGAGTTTTGATTCGGCTAGGAATAACAAAGGGGGGAACCGGCTAAGTTGTAATTAAAACTATTTAAGTTTGAATCTAGTATCAAATGTGACACCAGATGAGATGGTGTGTGCGTGTGTAGGTTGGGTTTGAGGTCGCGGGTTCGAGCCCGGCCCCCAACAGTTTTGGGTTTTTGGCAATTGTTTTTGAAATTAGCCCATAACTTCTTCGTTCTAAATCCGTTTTAACCCGTTCGAGTTGCGTTGGAAACGTAACGAGAATACGAACGCATTAGAATGATAAAATTCATATTTTAATCCGAAAACGAAATCGCGTATAACTACGGTTATTTAAATAAAATCAAATACGATTTTATTTAAACGATTTCAAAAGCACGCGTACGATTGTATGCACATTTCTGACACTTTAGTATACGTGTGTTGACACGTATGTGATTTCAAGCACAAAATGACATTCTGAATAACATTAGGTTATTGTTTAAACACAGATTCTTCGTAAGAGGATTTCTTACACGAGCTTTTAGTGTGTGATCATTCTGCTATACTCAAAGGTGCGTACACGGCCCCTTCTTATTTTAAACTGTTTTGGGGGAGAAAACATGTGCAACAAACTATTTTTAGATACATATCACTTGCATGAGTTAGCTGTTTACATTATGTGATAACATAGCAACTTGAAAGTCCTTACACACCTCGAACCGTTTAGTTTGCCGTAGAGCAAAGCGTGGTAGTTGGGAATAGATCTATTAGGTTTGACAAACCTCACCTGGTAGATGGGATCTACGCAGGTGTTTGACTGACCAAACACAATTTTACTATTGTTGTGATAGACAATAGTGGCAAGGCGAAAACATGCTATAGCATGGCAATCCGTCAGCTTCGGTGTCGAACACTTATGTAAATAGTTTATATGACTAGCTATCATGACTGTGCATGTGTGATTATGTTATCTACAATCTTGTTATTCAAACTGTTGTTTTGAACATTGTGAATGCTTAAAACCTGTGTTATGCACCAACCTTTGTGTTGACTTGATTTACATGTTTTCTCAGGACGCTAAGGCGCGCGTTAAAGCTGGCATGGACTAGGAGATAGAGTCTCATGCATTTTAGACATTTTGAATATTTGAATTTGAACATTTAAGTATTTTGTTTTGTAATGTTTACTTTACAATTATTATTGGTTTTAAACGCTTCCGCAACTTTTGTAAACTCTTATGTTATATTTAAAGACCAAAGTATGTTTTGAAATTCATATAGAGGTCTTCGCTATGTCTAATGATCTGAGATCCTGGTTTGTCACGTTCCCAAACGGTATGATTCCGTTAGTTGAAAATTGGGGGTGTGACAGATTGGTATCAGAGCCATTGGTTATAGCGAACTAGGTTTGCATTTGTAGACTTAGACTATGACTGTTAGACATTAGACACATCTGCTTATACATATTGCTTAGAAATTACATATGACATTATGTAATTGACTTGTTTACATATTCCATGGCACTGCACTTACATATGGTATTATGTAACAGGCATGGCATCATCATCGGTACCTTATATTATTATTGATGATTCCGAGGACGAGGAGCCGATAGTTCCGGCACCACCGTCATCACCACCACCACCTATTCCATCACCTCCACCATATGAGCAGGATGACTCAGATCCGGAGGAGGATCCGGACGAGGACCCGGAGGAGGATCCAGACGAGGATCCAGAGGAGGATTCAGACGAGGATCCGGATGAGGATCCGGAAGAGGAGTCAGAGGAGGGCACTCAGCAGATCCCTGCTGAGGGACCTTCTACACATTCACCACCAGTACTAGATGCTCCTGAGCCTAAGAGGCAAAGGACGGACGCTGAGGAGATCGCCAAACTGCGTGAGGATCTGGATGTAGCAGAAGATAGGATCATACAGAGATCTCAGGAACTATGGGATGCTATTGAGAGGCAAGAGGAACTTGCCCATTTGGTTCATGATATGCGGGATGAGATGATCAATTTGATTGGTCGTCTAGAAGAGTCAGAGAACCGAGAGGAGATTTTGGCGGGCAGGGTTGAAGCCTTGGAGGATTTAGTGGCCTCTGAGAATGAGGAACAGGATGAGGATGAGGAGGAGGAACCAGCACTAGTTGTTGAGTCCGATCCTGAATCCACTGTCGAGGACGATTGATTTTCTTTTCTTTTCTTTCTTGTTTTGTTTAACTTATTAGGAACGGGTTGTGTTCCTACATTAGTAGTTTGAAAAGTATGTTTCATTTCAAAAGTATTGTACTCAAAGAAAGTTTCTATCTATTGAAGAGTTATTATTTATTTCCAACAATTGTGTTGAATTATATTCCATGTTGTGTTTGTTGTTTTACTTACACATATCACATTAGACCTTGCAAGCATGCTAACACTTCTTGTAAATAGGAACAAATGGCTGAGGGAAACGTTCACATGACAGTCGCTGAGCTCAACGAGCTAATTAATAGCAGAGTCGCAGAGGCTATTGCACAGTATGCTCAGACACATAATACAGGACCACATGGTCCAGCTGGGGGATTGGTTAACCCACAAGTCTGCACGTTCAAGATGTTCTTGGACTGCAAACCTCACAATTTCAAAGGGTCGGAGGGGGCCATTGAACTCCTTCGGTGGATTGAAAAGGCTGAGTCGGTGTTTGAAATGTGAAACTGCCCCAACGAGAGCAAAGTGAAGTTTGCAACGGGAACATTGGAGGGTCCAACATTAACCTGGTGGAACTCGAATGTTCAGACTCTGGGATTGGGTGAGGCAAATGCCTTAACATGGAATGACTTCAAAACTTTATTGCGAGAGGAGTACTGTCCTCGCAGTGAAATGCAGAAGTTGGAAGAGGAATATTGGCACCTCAAGATGGAGGGGTCAAACATTGAAGAGTACACGACCAGGTCACACGAGTTGGCCAGACTGCTACCACACATGGCTACTCCAGCCAGTAAGTGGATTGAAAGGTACATTGGAGGACTAGTGCCTCAGATTCAGGGGTTAGTGACTTCAGCAAATCCCACCACTATCCAACAAGCTGTTCGTTTAGCGTGTCAGCTTACTGATCAGGCAGTGTTACAGGGGACTCTGCCTAAACGAACATCTGCTACCAAGGTGGGAGATCATAAGAGAAAGTGGGAAGGTAACAACTTCAAGGGCAACAACCAACAATCAAGTCAACAGAACCGGAAACAAGACTCGAACAAGTCTTACCAAAATTCAAACAGTGGTCAACAATCGTCATCATCGGGGGGTTATGTTGGCAAACACCCCAAGTGCAACAGGTGTGGTTACCATCATGCAGGTAATCAGTGTGAAAGAGCTAAGTGCCAGAGATGTGGCAAGATTGGGCATGCGGCTAAGGATTGTCGCGGGGAGTTACAAAACAACAACAACCAGAACAATAACCAGAACAACGCTCAGAAGGGTTGTTTTGAGTGTGGCAAAATGGGGCATTTTAAGAAAGATTGCCCACAGCTCAAGAAAGGCGGGGACAATAATGCCAATGGTAATGGAAATGGCAACGGTAATGGAAATGGCACCAACAACAACAACAACAATAACAATAATAACAACAACAACAACAATGGTGCTAGAGGCAGGGCGTTTGTGATTGGAGGACGTCAAGCGCGGGAGGATCCCAACATTGTTACGGGTACGTTCCTCTTAAATAATCACTATGCCTCTATGTTATTTGACACTGGTGCCGATCGGAGTTTTGTATCTAGTTCACTTGCTAAGTTGCTAGATGTTAGTCCCACTACCTTAGATAGTCCATACACTGTGGAATTAGCTGATGGTAAGTTGATAGTAGTGAAAAATATCTTTAAGGGATGTATCCTTGATTTGATGGGTCAAACATTAGAGATTAACCTTATGCCTATTGCCTTAGGCAGTTTTGATGTAGTTATTGGCATGGACTGGTTGTCCAAAAACCAGGCTGAAATCGTATGTCATGAAAAGATTGTTCGCATACCTCTTCCGCAGGGAGAGACATTATATGTACAAGGCGAGAAGAGCAGTACGCCACTGCGTCTCATATCTTGTATGAAAGCACACAAGTGTCTACGTAAGGGTCATACGGCAGTTATAGCCCTTATAACTGAAAAGCCGGTAGCTGAGAAGAAGCTTGAAGATATACCTGTAGTTTGTGAATTTCCGGAGGTGTTTCCAGAAGACTTGCCGGGATTACCGCCTATCAGACAGGTGGAATTCCGAATCGATCTTACACCAGATGCAGCACCGATAGCTAGGGCGCCTTATCGACTTGCACCGTCAGAGATGCAAGAGTTATCTACACAATTGCAAGAGTTGTTGGATAAGGGTTTCATACGACCTAGTTTTTCACCATGGGGAGCTCCAGTATTGTTTGTAAAGAAGAAGGACGGGACTTTCCGTATGTGTATCGATTACCGGGAATTGAATAAGGTTACTATCAAGAACGGGTATCCGTTACCCAGAATCGACGATCTGTTCGATCAGTTGCAAGGTTCGAGTTACTACTCGAAGATTGATCTCAGGTCGGGTTATCATCAACTAAGAGTCCAGGAGGAGGATATTCCGAAGACAGCATTCAGGACGCGCTATGGCCATTATGAGTTCTTGGTCATGCCATTTGGGTTGATAAACGCTCCAGCTGTATTCATGGATCTCATGAATCGTGTTTGTAAACCTTATCTTGATAAGTTTGTCATTGTTTTCATCGATGACATTCTCATCTATTCATAGTCTGAGGAGGAGCACGCTGAACATCTTCGATTACTGCTAGAGCTATTGAAACAAGAACAATTGTACGCTAAATTCTCGAAATGTGATTTCTGGATGCGAGAAGTACAATTTCTGGGTCATATAGTTAATGAGAAGGGCATACATGTTGATCCAGCGAAGATTGAAGCGATTAAGAATTGGGAAGCGCCAAAGACCCCTACCGAGGTACGACAATTCCTTGGTTTAGCGGGGTATTATCGACGATTCATTGAAGGTTTCTCAAAGATCGCTCAACCACTTACAGCTCTTACGCACAAGGGGATAAAGTATAACTGGACGGATAAACAGGAAACTGCGTTCCAGTTATTGAAACAGAAACTTTGCAGCGCACCGATTCTGTCCTTGCCGGAAGGGACAGAAGACTTTGTAGTGTATTGTGATGCATCTGCACAGGGTTTGGGTTGTGTGTTGATGCAACGTGATAAAGTGATTGCTTATGCTTCCAGACAACTAAGAACGCACGAAAAGAATTACACTACTCATGACTTGGAGTTAGGAGCAGTGGTTTTTGCTTTGAAGATTTGGAGGCATTACTTGTATGGAACTAAGTGTACTATTTATACTGATCATAAGAGTTTGCAACATATCTTTGATCAGAAGGAGCTTAATATGAGACAACGACGATGGGTTGAGTTGTTGAACGATTATGAGTGTGCAATTAAGTATCACCCGGGAAAGGCTAATGTGGTAGCCGATGCTTTAAGCAGAAAGGAAACTTCAACAAAACGGGTTCATGCACTTATGATGACAATACATACTGACTTACCTGACAAAGTACGCAGTGCTCAGATCGAGGCTTTGAAAAAGGAAAATTTGATACAGGAATCTTTAAGGGGAATGGAAGAACAGTTGGATGTGAATCCTGACGGAATTCGTTATTTCATTAATCGAATGTGGATACCTTTATATGGAGGTTTAAGGGAACTCGTGATGGACGAAGCGCACAAGTCCAGATATTCAGTCCATCCGGGATCAGACAAGATGTACCATGACTTGAAGGCACTGTATTGGTGGCCTCACATGAAAGCTGATATTGCTAAGTACGTTAGCAAATGTTTGACTTGTTCGAAAGTCAAAGTTGAATATCAGAAGCCATCTGGTTTACTGCAACAACCAGAGATACCGATGTGGAAATGGGAACAGATTTCGATGGATTTTATTACTAAGTTACCCCGTACACCGAGTGGTTGTAATACGATATGGGTAATTGTGGATCGATTAACGAAATCTGCACACTTCTTAGCAATCAAGGAAACCGATAAGATGGAGAAACTGACTCGTATTTATATCAAGGAAGTGGTAGCACGGCATGGCGTGCCAATCTCTATCATATCAGATCGGGATGCCCGATTTACTTCCAACTTTTGGAAATCTCTTCATAAGTCATTGGGGACTCGCTTGGATATGAGTACAGCCTATCATCCACAGACCGACGGTCAAAGTGAACGTACGATTCAAACGCTCGAGGATATGTTACGAGCTTGTGTAATTGACTTTGGTGATAGCTGGGAGAATCATTTACCGTTAGTGGAATTCTCTTACAACAATAGTTATCATACGAGCATTCAAGCAGCACCGTTTGAAGCTTTGTATGGTCGCAAATGTCGCTCACCAGTTTGCTGGGCTGAAATTGGTGACAGTCAGATAACAGGTCCTGAACTGGTGCACGAGACGACAGAGAAGATTGTTCAAATCCGGAACCGTATGGCAGCGGCTCGAGATCGCCAGAAAAGTTATGCAGACAAACGTCGCAAGCCGTTGGAATTTCAAGTGGGAGACAGAGTTCTTCTAAAGGTATCACCTTGGAAAGGTGTGATACGATTCGGCAAGCGCGGGAAGCTTAGTCCACGTTACGTAGGACCTTTTGAGATTCTAAAAAGGATTGGTCCGGTTGCGTATCAACTCAAACTACCGGATGAACTCAGTGGAGTTCATGATGTTTTTCATGTGTCGAACTTAAAGAAATGTCTTTCTGACGAGACATTGATTGTACCGTTGGAAGAAATACAAGTAGATGAACAGTTACGATTCATTGAAGAACCGGCAGAAATCATGGACCGAGAGGTCAAACAACTGAAGCAAAGCAAGATTCCGATAGTCAAAGTTCGATGGAATTCAAGACGTGGTCCTGAATTCACATGGGAACGGGAAGACCAAATGATGAAGAAATATCCTCATCTATTCAAAACAGCTACTGCTAACACTGCGAGCGCACGTTAAATTTCGGGACGAAATTTCCTTCAACAAGGGGATGACGTGATGCTTTCACACATCAACACTGCAAATTTCAAACTATAAGCACAAACATTTTATTTATCCAATTGATTTTGTTACAAACATTTGTGCTACATTACATTCTATATATTTTATGTGCTACATTTCATATGTTACATGTTATGGTAGTACATACATGATTGATTACACACATTTTGCTATGTGCGGGGTTGCATAGTACAAACGGTTATAGACACTCACTATGTGTGAGGTTACACAACACACATTTTGCTATGTGCAGGGTTGCATAGTACAAACGGTTATAGACACTCACTCTGTGTGAGGTTACATTACACAGTATGATCAAACACAAACAGTCACAGTTAGGTGAACTAACTAGTGTACACGCAAACAGTCACATTGAACGATCACATTGAATTGTGATGTTGCAAGCATTAGACTTTGTGTGTGAGTACACACAAGCACACAGAATGATCAAATCACACTAACACGTACGATTTAAACTCGTAAGTAGTTTCCTAACTACTCCTAACATTTACTAATTTTCGGGACGAAAATTCCTTCAACAAGGGGATGATGTGACAATTCGACTTTTTGAGTTAACCTAGTTAACCAATGTAGGCCCAATAAGACCAATTAAGGCCCAACAAGACAGGTTAGGCCCAAGGAAATCAAGGAAGGCCCAACAAGACAAGTTAGGCTCAACAGAACTAAGGTAGGCCCAGTAAGGCCAATGAAGGCCAAAGTAGGCCCAATAAGGCCATTGTAGGCCCATTGAGGTTTAGGTAGGCCCAATAAGCTCAAGATAGGCCCAGTGAACTTGATGGAGGCCCAGTTGGATTAATTTAGCCAAAAATGTTTTAATAGGCTTAATTAGTGACAATCCGGCAAATTCGGATTTAAACCCGTTAGTCCGAAAGTGAAGGAAATAATCCAAAAATTAGGCAAAATTGAACTACAAGTTATAAAATTAATCAAATTAGGTTTAGAGATGTCCAATTTACTAGAATTTGATTTGTTAAGGAGTAAAATGATCAATTTTGACTTTTACAAGTCAAAATTCGGCCAAGTTGTTAATTAAATTCGAATTTCATATTAAATTTAAGTTAAAACCGAAATTGATTAACCTTAATCATGCTATTGATGATTAGTATCAGTTTCCATACGTTATAAGATCATTAAGTTGTCGAATTTAATCAAAAATCAAATCAAGGATTCGAAACCGTCACTAGTGACCATAAACTCACACCAATCGATTGAAATTCGCATAATTGATTATCCATATACACTAATCGGCTTCCTTAGAGGGAGTAGCACAATCCAATTCAATCTCATAAGCTGTGGATAGAAGATTCGATCAGGAGGTGGCCGAACTCGAAGCTCATAATCGATTTTATTGAATTGCATATCAAATCAAGTAAGTAATCATCCTTATTCCTTCTAATATGGCCGATTAAGGATAAGCACACCATAATTCCAGTTTTTATTATCGATTTGTGGGAATACGATTAACTAGGGTTCATATCAAAGATGATTTGGGGGTTGTGATCTTAGAAAGTTTAAAACTGAAATTAAAATGATTGGATAGTTTCAGAAACCTTCGGTTTAACTAAATCAAGTGTCAATTTCATAAAACCATAGCGAATTTATAGCATTCGAATTCTAGGGCTTGTAATCAAAAACGATAAGGGGTTCTTGGTTTAAACGGTTATAAGATTTGAATTAAATTGTATAGAGAGGGTCGAAATCTCTAGGATAGTGAGAACCATATGTCAATTTCGAAAAAATCATAACGAATTGGTTAAGTTCGAGTTATAGGATTTATAGAAATAGCGAAGTTGGGGATTTCGTTATAATTGGGTTTGATTTTTGAATTAAACACCGTGGAGTGGGTCGAAAATCTCTGAGTAGTAGAAACCCTATGAGTATGGAAAATCTTGATTATCAATTCAACCAATTTGAATTGGGATTAAACGAATTCGAGTTCGAATGTGATTAAGAACGATTTAATCATTTAAATGAGACCAAATCTCAAATTAAAACCACCTGGAGGCTCGGTTGGGTTTCTGGAACAGTAGCCCTAAGGTTTTAGGTCTAATCGAGTTCGAATTTAGGTTCGATTTGAGTTTTGATTCGGCTAGGAATAACAAAGGGGGGAACCGGCTAAGTTGTAATTAAAACTATTTAAGTTTGAATCTAGTATCAAATGTGACACCAGATGAGATGGTGTGTGCGTGTGTAGGTTGGGTTTGAGGTCGCGGGTTCGAGCCCGGCCCCCAACAGTTTTGGGTTTTTGGCAATTGTTTTTGAAATTAGCCCATAACTTCTTCGTTCTAAATCCGTTTTAACCCGTTCGAGTTGCGTTGGAAACGTAACGAGAATACGAACGCATTAGAATGATAAAATTCATATTTTAATCCGAAAACGAAATCGCGTATAACTACGGTTATTTAAATAAAATCAAATACGATTTTATTTAAACGATTTCAAAAGCACGCGTACGATTGTATGCACATTTCTGACACTTTAGTATACGTGTGTTGACACGTATGTGATTTCAAGCACAAAATGACATTCTGAATAACATTAGGTTATTGTTTAAACACAGATTCTTCGTAAGAGGATTTCTTACACGAGCTTTTAGTGTGTGATCATTCTGCTATACTCAAAGGTGCGTACACGGCCCCTTCTTATTTTAAACTGTTTTGGGGGAGAAAACATGTGCAACAAACTATTTTTAGATACATATCACTTGCATGAGTTAGCTGTTTACATTATGTGATAACATAGCAACTTGAAAGTCCTTACACACCTCGAACCGTTTAGTTTGCCGTAGAGCAAAGCGTGGTAGTTGGGAATAGATCTATTAGGTTTGACAAACCTCACCTGGTAGATGGGATCTACGCAGGTGTTTGACTGACCAAACACAATTTTACTATTGTTGTGATAGACAATAGTGGCAAGGCGAAAACATGCTATAGCATGGCAATCCGTCAGCTTCGGTGTCGAACACTTATGTAAATAGTTTATATGACTAGCTATCATGACTGTGCATGTGTGATTATGTTATCTACAATCTTGTTATTCAAACTGTTGTTTTGAACATTGTGAATGCTTAAAACCTGTGTTATGCACCAACCTTTGTGTTGACTTGATTTACATGTTTTCTCAGGACGCTAAGGCGCGCGTTAAAGCTGGCATGGACTAGGAGATAGAGTCTCATGCATTTTAGACATTTTGAATATTTGAATTTGAACATTTAAGTATTTTGTTTTGTAATGTTTACTTTACAATTATTATTGGTTTTAAACGCTTCCGCAACTTTTGTAAACTCTGATGTTATATTTAAAGACCAAAGTATGTTTTGAAATTCATATAGAGGTCTTCGCTATGTCTAATGATCTGAGATCCTGGTTTGTCACGTTCCCAAACGGTATGATTCCGTTAGTTGAAAATTGGGGGTGTGACAGATTGGTATCAGAGCCATTGGTTATAGCGAACTAGGTTTGCATTTGTAGACTTAGACTATGACTGTTAGACATTAGACACATCTGCTTATACATATTGCTTAGAAATTACATATGACATTATGTAATTGACTTGTTTACATATTCCATGGCACTGCACTTACATATGGTATTATGTAACAGGCATGGCATCTTCTTGTGGTTGTTCTTCTTGTGGTTGTTCTTCTCGTGGTTGTTCTTCTCGTGGTTGTTGCTCATGAACCGATGATGTTGATGAACTTGAATTCTTAGTTGTACGCCTCCATTTTTGGAAAACCCATGTTGAAGCCTTTTGGACAGGTTGAGAATTATACATCATTCACAGATTGCTTGTTGCGACGGTTATCCATTTTTTTCTTAAAAAAATATAGGAATGTTGCTTGTTAAGAAGTGGTGATTGCTTGTTAAGAAGTGGTGATTGATTGTTAGGATGGAGTCACTTATTTATATATGTGGTGGTAGGTATGAGTTTTACCTTTGGTGATAGGTAGAGTTTAAGTGATTAGTGGTAGGTATGAGTTCAAGTGGTAAGTGGTAGGTAGAGTTCAAGTGTTGTTGGTGTTTAGCACGTTTTTTATTTTGCTTACTGAATTGGTGGTAGGTATGAGTTTTACCTTTGGTGGTAGGTAGAGTTCAAGTGGTAAGTGGTAGGTAGAGTTTTACCTTTGGTGGTAGGTAGAGTTTAAAATCATGTCTATATATTGTCCATGATATGAATAAAATTTCACATTCATTCTTCAAACTATAATTTTCTTCTTCATCAGTTCTCAATTACAAATTATGTCATCTTATCGTCCGTTTATTGTTAAGCTTTATTGGGGGGGGGTAAGGTTTCTAATATCGGTGGTGTTATTTCCATTGATGAGAATACCTTAACATCTTCTTTTATTATGCGTACTGATTCAATGTCTTACAATGAATTGTTAGACATAGTTTGTAGTCACGTTCAAATTGATAGAGCTACCGTGAATGTGAATTTGGTTTTGTATTACACATTCCAAGGTGTTCCTTTAACATCAAATTTGTTTGGAGACGAAGGTGTTAATATGTTGTATTATTTAGCTGCAAGCCAAATTAATTTTATTGGTGATATTTTTGTCACTTGGGAGCCCAAAATTGTTTTTCAGCCAACTAGTATGATGGATCTACTACGTGGTTTTTCAGCGTCTCAGTCTTATGTCGGTGAAATGGGTTCACCAACACATGTTGGGAATCAACTTATTTACCAACAACCTGCTGATGAAGAACAAGAAGATGCAGATGAAGAGCTTGAAGATGCAGATGAAGAAATACAACACGAAGATGACACACAAGAAGATGGTGAAACAGAAGATAGTGAAGTCCCTCCTTCTGACAGCGAATCTGATGATGAGTTCATACTCCCTCAATCATATGAACAGTATCACACCGGTGTTTACCAAGGATTTTGTAATGGTCCAACTGAAGAGTATGACGAAGTTGCGGAGTTAAGAGATTGTCAACTTCCTGATTTTGATGACGAAGACCACATGGATATATGGAACCCAAATGCCAATCAAATCCGTGTTGGTATGTTTTTCAAAACAAAGGAGGAGGTGGTATGCGCCGTTCGTCAGTGGAACGTTGCTTGCAACAGAGAAATTATTGTTTCTGAAAGCAGACCAAAAGTGTGGCGGGCCAAATGCTACACAAGAAGTAAAAAATACAGTGACCCACTTCCAAACACACCTTCATGTCATTGGGTTGCAAGTGCATGTCAAAAAAAAACCAACACATGTGGCAACTCACTAAATGGGTTGACACACACAACTGTTATGGAACAATGGTGCGCAACAACAACCGTTGTCTAAAATCAAAAGATGTCGCAGCTCATATCTCTCGACTAATTCAATCTGATATAAGTCTTCTGGTAAAACAAATTCGTGCGTATCTAAAGGATACGTTACACGTTGATGTTTCTTACTCGAAGGCGTGGCTTGGTCGTAGAAAAGCAATAGAGAATATTCATGGTAGCTGGGATACTAACTTTATGGAGTTACCTTCTTATATGAGAGAGTTGCAAAACAGAAACAATGGGACAGTAGTACAATGGTTTCATCATCCTCACGGAACATCCCATTGTGCTACTTTTAAATATGTGTTTTGGGCATTCAAGCCATCCATCGATGCATTCCATCTTTGTCAGCCAGTTATATCCATCGACGGAACTCACCTGAAAGGGCCGTATTGGAGTAAGTTGTTGATTGTTGTTTCAAAGAACGCAAACAACTACATACTTCCAGTTGCATACGTGATTGTTGATGAAGAGACAATTGAGAGTTGGTCTTGGTTTTTGAAGCAGTTTCGCGATCATGTTGCTGATGACAGAATGGGACCTTTGTGTGTTTTATCCGACCGACACAAATGTATCATACATGCAATGACAAATATGGATGATTGGAAGGAACCAAATGCATATCATCGTTTTTGTCTACGTCATGTTATAAGTAACTTAATGAACCAGTTCAAGAGCGCCAGCATAAAGAAATTATGTTGGGCAATTGGGAGCACAACCCAGAAAAGGAAGTATATATCAGCTGTAAGGGAGTTGAGGAGTATTAATGAAGAGGCATGGCAATATTTGTTAAATATTGAAAAACGGCAGTGGACACTTCTGTTTGATTCTGGTGGTCGTCGTTGGGGTACATTAACAACAAACATTTCTGAAAGCATGAATAACGTTTTGCGTGATGCTCGTTTGTTGCCAATCAAAGCATGCATTGACTTTACATTTCAGAAAGATGTTTCTCAATATGTAAAGCATGCTGAGATTGCTAACAATTGCAACACTGCCTTACCACCTCGTATGTGGCGTGTTTTTAATAACCGTGACAGGCGTGCACAAGATCACGAAGTTTTCTTGTATGATCACCTTGAAGCACGGTACACGGTCACGTCAAAAATGGAAACCAACGATGACGGTGGTAACGACTACACCGTTGAATACTTCAGGAAAAAATGCACGTGTAGGAAATGGCAAATAGAAAGATTTCCATGCTCGCATGCTATAGCTGTTTGTCGACACAGAGATGGCTTGCCTCATGAAATTGTCGACGTTCGATTCCACACGTCTACATATCGACAACAGTATGGTGGTCATTATTACCCACTACGCCACAAGTCTCTTTGGTCCGATGCCAGTTGGAGAATACAAGGAGACCCGTCAAAAGTTACAACACTACGGGGAAGGAGGCGTGCGAGAAGAATCCGAAATGAGATGGATGTCCATTATGCCGATGAACCTCGAAATTATAAATGTGGTATATGTAAGGAACTAGGACATCGTAGGACCAATTGCCCATATGTGAATCACTGATGCAAGATTTATGTTTTTTTTTTTAATATTGCTTTGGTTATTTATGTTATTATTTTGTTTAATTTTAATTTATAATGAAAATTTATAGCTTTTTTTATTTTGTAATTTTTAGTCAAACACTTAAAATATTTTACAAATATATTACAACTCATCATAGATTACAAATACAATACAAAAGTTCCTAATGATCATGACGGCTAAGCCGGTGTCCTGTACCGCAAGGTGGTGGTCTTGTTTGCCTTCTGCGGTGTTGATTGTTTTCGTTTACGTCTTCTTGGCTTGGCATCATACCCAGACTCAGATTCAATGGTATTGGTGACACGTCCGAGTATCGTGGTTGTTCATACAAAGACAGATCTTCAGCAAAATAATCAAACGAAGACTGTTGTCCATACGTAGGAACCACATTTGGAGTAACGGTATAATCCATGTGGTGCTGAGGTGTCACACCAAACTCACTATATGAACCGGCAGGTGAATTAGGGCTATTGAATGTAGGTATATAAGGTGATTCAAGCCCTACAAACACATTTTGGTCATTTGGTTCATCTTGAAAGTTTGATGTTCCTCCTACTTCAAAATTTTGAAAGCGAGATGTGCCTGCTTCGAAATTTTGAAAGCCAGACGGTCCTGCTTCATCGGCCATATCTTCGTTGTTTCGACCGGCACCACGTGTATTACGTCTCCTACCACGCCTACGAACAACTTGGGATACATTCTCATTGCCCATAGAGTTAACAGATTAGGTTGTCAAGTGTGTTGGCAATTCCAAACGATGACCCTCGTATGCAAGTCCCATCACTTGTGAAACTGTATCCTGTATACGTTGAAATTGATTTTGCGTTTCAGGATTGTCACCAATAAATTGTCTTGTACTTTGGTATATTTGATCCATGCCATCCATTTATAATAAAAAAAAATAAATTAAATATCTTTTAACAAAATAAACAAAATATTCCTCATATTTTATAAACATACCATTAGTTGATATGCACCACCGTCATTTTGAAATCCCCGCGGGTTGACTTTTTCTAATCCTGGATTGGTTATGTAGAGGACGGTACGAGACCTATACCACCTCATGTAGTCATCACTAACAGTTGGTGCCGGAACGTGTTGTCCGTCAATCGTGTTAGTTAAACGCTGGTTCGAAGATGACACGTATTGTTGATGATGCCTTAACCAATCCTTATATAATTTACCACCACGATTCAAATTATGAATCGTGTGGTGTTGGTCCATTGTTAGAGGAATTGGGTTTGGAATGTTTTGCAACAAACCAAACTGTCTCATAACTCTAGAAGAGTGATGAGGCTCAACAACTTCCCAAAGAATGAGAAAGCATTCGCACGTCCAACTAGCTTCACCGCTACGGCAGATGAAAGGTAGTCTTTCCATTATGCTATCATAGGGGGTCCATGCAAACTATGAAAAAAAAGAAATTTTTTTAAATAAATTAAGACTAACAATGTATTAATAGATTAAAAAGAATTTTTTTTTAAATAACCTGCTCATCTCGTAAAGATTGTAGTTGAGATCGGTAAGCTTTCAAGACATGAGACGGGCTGTCTCGATAACTTAAATTCTTGAACCACCTAAAAAAAATCTTAAATTAAACGGACAATTTACAAACCTAAATTCTTGAACCACCTAAAAAAATTCTTAAATACGTACCGATAACCGATTGGTTGATCATATGTATACAACGAGTGTATACTCGGGGCAATATTTACAAACCTCTCCAATGCCCACAATTGTAATAAATATACAGGTCCGATGATTTCTACAGCGTCGGGATGTGTTACCTTACACAAATTTCTGTACAGGCATGCAAGAACATCACTTCCCCAACTATACCTAGCACTAACTGATAAATCTATAAGGTTATTTAAATATAACAGTGGCACCTTACTGTTCGTACTATCAGGAAACATGGTACCACCACACAAATACAAAATGATTAGACGTGCACGCTGAGTGCACTGCAGAGCATTTGGATTTTCAGGAAAATCATTTTCTAGTTGGTTTAAAAGACATACTAATTTAATTCTTCCACCAACTATATCAGTGTTTGAAGGTGTGAACCCCAACAAAAGTTCACACCTTTCGATTAGCTCATTTAGTTTGAACGAGAAATCTACCCCGGATACTGGTTCACCTACTATTGGTAAACCCCAAAGTACGTTTACGCCTTGTAACGTAACCGTTGCTTCACCAACAGTAAGGTGAAATGTATGTGTCTCTGGCCTCCATCTTTCAACCATAGCAGTTATCAACGCATGATCGACCTTACGATAACCACAGTCGATAATGCCGCCAAAACCGGTATCGTTTAATATATTTTTAACCATCGGATGAATAGGATGGTTTTTAATATATTGCCATAATTTTTTATCACCACTTCTAACGTTTAACGGGTCTCTATCTGCATAATCATTTGAATTAAACAAATGAGAAGCATGATGCCCGTCATTCAAAAACAAAAGATCGTTCACAAGCGGACCAGGATTTACTCTTAGACTCATGTTGATTGTTGAAAATTTAAACCAAAGATTGCTTGTAATTTAGAAAGAAGAAGAAAGCTCTTATGTGAACTTTGCATGGATATTGTGTGAAGATATATATAGGCAAGATAGATCTTCTGTGTCTCACTTTGCATGGATATTGTGTGTCTCACTTATTGTGGATGGATGGCCCGTTCAAAAAAAAAAAATTCAAAAGGTTTGCATGCATGTGTCTTATGAGCATGAGAAATAAATGCCAAAAAATGCATGCAAATTAAATCGATGGTGCTGAGGGAAACAACTTTGCATGCATGTGTCTCACTCACACCTACCACAAAAAAAGATGCCCGTTCAAATTAACATCATGCATGCGAAGAAAAAAAAAAGCTGACATGCGCAGGACACAAAGCAATCCGCTGGTGGGAGAAACGAACCCGTAGGGTCCGCTGCTGGCAAAGCCGGATCCCATCCTCCGGTTAAACCCCGTCAATCCACCGTTAAAGCTTATTTTGTCGCTTTGCTGCTCTCTTGGGTCCGCTGGTGTGATCCTCGGATCCGCTGGTGCCACTAGCGGACTCAAGCATTTTCTTCAGACTCCGTGTTTGGGACTAGCGGACCACCTATAAACCAAATACAATCGTTGACTACACTAGTTTCCATTTCAAAATCAGAGAATACACCATTTCTCCAAAAAGTTCATTCTTTTTGTGAGGATTTGAGGTTACTCACGTAAACCCTTCCATGCATGTGCACAAGTATAATTAAAATTCAAAGGTATGTGTATACATATTCACGTGGTTTGTTTGCATGCATATGTGAGTCCCATAAATGTTTACCCAATATTCTTCACACATTGTTGCATTCATGCCAACACCTATTTTTATCAATTCAGTGTTTCCAGCTCACCACTTGGATTGACAATATACGTATTTGAATATATATGTTTTCTTAATCTTTTCTTACTTTTGGTTTTTAATAGCATTTGTCTTCTAAAATAATAGCATTTGTCTTCTAAAACAATATCTTTTTTTAATGAACTTTTCTTAGTGCATAGTTGGTTAAAGTTTATTTGGAGAGCCTTGGTTAACACTCTATATTAACGGTCAGGATGCTGGTTGTCGACGGCTTCCTTTCTTCCAACTGCTGCTAGCTTTCCGCTTCTGTTGAAGCTGCTACGAGGAAGCTAAGAGGGCTGGGAGATGGTTGTGTTTGCAGCGAATAGAAGGAGGAAAAAGGGTTGGAGTTGTTTTGTTTTCAGTCGAGAGGAGCTGAAAGTGATGATGCTTGAGCCGAGGGATGTAGGAGAAAGGATGTGGGTTTTGGTGTGGGATTAAATGGCTTACTCATCCCCTATTTATACACCAATCATGGCTGTGGATTTGAGGATAGTTACCACGTTTTTTTTCCTATGCAGAAGAGGTTAAAAGATGCTGATGTAATGGGTCCTGGCTGATAGGAAAGAATAAGAAGTAGATTCATCTATTAAGGCATGGTATTATGATCTCTTTGCTGCACCAAATCTGAACATGGATTCTTAATACAACCGTCAGTTTGATCATCATGTTATGGCTCAACATCATGGGAGATTTGTGATGATACAAGGTAGAGGTGCACAAATCGGGTTTTTTTTGGAACCGGTTCCGGTTCCAATCGGTTCAAGTTCCAGTCAACAAAGTCAATACCCGGTTCCGGTTCCAGTTCCAACCGGTTCCGGTTCGGGTTTTGGGCGGGTTCAGGTGGAACCAGTTCCGGTTTTCTGGTTTTGGTTCCGGTTCTAATTTGTCTGAAAAACCGTACCCGTTCGTACCCACCGGTTCATGTATGACCGGTTCCGGTTCGGGTTGTCGGTTCCGGTTCAGGGTCCGGTTTTTTTGCCCACCTCTAGTACAAGGTTGGATCCCTTTTGGCAGCTTTCAAGGGAGTAGAAGGGTGTCTTTTCTTTTTTTTTTCAGCTGCTAAGTAAAGGGAGGGGGCTATCCACAAAAGTGGCAGGAAAAGGTGGATGTCTTTGTTGTGTTTTTCTTCTTCTTGTTTTCTTTTTCTTTAAAAAAAATTGATAGATTCCTTGTATTGGTTTTAAGGTTAGGTCGTAGGTCTCCATAGGAAATGATGGACTTTTTTATTTACTTTATCCTAAGAAGATGAATCTGCTTTACATCATGTTTGCAAAATGGGATGAGATAAAAATCTGCCAAGGAGCCGATCATAGAATTAAGGTGGTTACTTTTTGAGCTTGATGTTTTAGGTTGTGATATAATGTGAGGGTGACAATTCCCTAAACTCTTTAGAATTCAAACATCTTGGTTAGGTTGTAACTAAAGAAGAGTAGTTTTTGTTAATTATGAGTTCAAGAGTCAAAGTTGGTTTGGTTTAATTAACTCAGATATTTTGATGTTTCTAAACAAAGGTTGTTTATGTAAAACATGTTTTCGAAGCCTCCACCTTTAACTCATGTTTCGATAGGTTAAATTTTATTATTTTAGGTCGGTTTTATTCTCTTGCACTAAATGGATGTGTGTTTTATGTATGCATGTCTATGCATACTTACTTTTCCTTCATGCAGGGTAAACATACATACATACATACATACATACATACATGTACATATTTGTATGTTTTCATAGATAGAGTTACTTTGGTTAACAAAAGAGTTATATAAGTGTTTCGTAATTTATTACAATTATATATATATATATATATATAGTTTTCAGTTATGATGGTTTTATAAGTGATTACCTTGCTTCGATGTCGGTTGTTACATGGTCATAGTTGGTTATACAAATTCTAGGGTTCATAAGTATTTGATTCTATTGATTTAAGTGCACATGAACCATTGGTAACAAGCAAAACAAAATACTAATATATTGAGTGTATTAGTATGAAATGTTGAATTAATTGGTATTATATGGTGGAAGTACTGGAGGGAAAACACCATAGATGAAATAGTAAGTCACTTAACTTACAAACACTATATATGTATAGTAGGTTAAGCTTACTAATTGAAATTTGTTTTTTATCATTTGGTAGTAGTATGTATGATATAAGTGGAATTAATCATACGGTATATAAAGTTGGTGAAGATAAGAAATCAAACCAGTTAACCATATGATCATTAAGAAGTGGAACAATTCATATGTTAAGTTATATGATTGTTGAGTAAGTCAAATTGACTTTATGTGATGTTTGACTTTAAAAAGTCAAAATTATTTATAAAGAAATAGGATACCTAAGATATGTATAAATGGTATTTATACATATGATGGAATGAATAATTAGGTGATTGTTCAAATGAGAGGTGAAAGAGGTGTATAGTAATACACTTGAGTGTATGATGTGGTTTGAATTAATAAAGTCAAACCAAATAACATGTTACGGGGATTGATATGCAAATCTTAAGTATGATGATTTTCATATATGTATGAAATACTTAAGAAAGCTAATTAATATGTGATACTTATGTGTAAGGGACAATGCAAGTATAGAGTTATATGAATGACTAAATGTGTAGAATTTGAATTGATCAAAGGTTGACTTACAAAGTCAAACTGCAGAAACTATGAAAAATGATAACTCAAGTAATAGGATATGAGAATAAGTAAAGATTTAATCACAATGATGTGTGATAATAGAGGTTGGAATGATGGCTTTTGAGTTTTAATTAGTTGAGTAAACTCAAATAGTAAGTTGTTTATAGTTTCCATTGTAGCTATGTTGGGGGTAATGAAAATGTGATGTTAAGAGGAGTTAAAGTCTTTAAGAAGGCTAATTTGATTATGCTATCGAGTGATTACATAGCATGTGTTGTAGTTGAGAAAGTAATTGGCGGATGAATCCGCTTATATACTAATTGATGAATTGGAAATTGATACTAGATTGAATTATGTTGAAAAGAGAAAGAGTAAGATAATGAAATATTACTCACATCTTCTTTGAGGTGTAAACAGGTTTCGGGGACGAAACCTTTGTAAGGGGAGGAGATTTGTAACGGCCGGTTTTTAACGGTCACTTATGTTTTAATAAACAAATGTTATTATGTGTGTAAATTATATTGTGATAATAATATAATAACATTTGGGATATTAAGGTTAACTAGTAACTAACTTGATTAGGTTGGTTAAGTGAGTAAACTAGTTTAAAAGATCGAGGGACTATAGTTGTCAAAACCTCAAACTTGTAGTTAGATGGATTAAATGTTGACTTGAGTCAACATTTAAAGATATTTCTATCTTGTGTGTGTTTTTGTGTGTTGAACGTGAGAAGAAAAGGGGGAAGAAGAAGAAAACTAACCTAGCTTCCAAATATGTGATGATCTTGGGATTTAATCCAAGTTTGAGTAGCTAAATCACTTCCTTTGGTGATTTCCATCTATTAGGTAAGTAAATTTGATGTTCTTCTTCTGGTTCTTGCAATCTCTAGAAATATGAAATTGTGTGGGTTTCATCAAAACATGAATTAGGTGTTATCACTAGCAAAAGATTGTTAGTTTTGATTGTTTTAAACACCCAAACATAGATTCTTGCATATATAATCAATAGATGATGATATGGGATTTGGGTAAATTATGTGTGTTTGATTTCACATATGAGCTTGATGAATTGAGTTGAAAAATGATGTTATGTTGATATTTTGATGCAAGGTGTGTCAAAACTCAACAAAATCTATTAAACTTATAGTTTTATAGAGATTGAGTATAAAATGGGATTTGGATAATTAGAAACGTTCAAGAAAGTGTGTTGGAGAAATCTTGCACATAAGTTGTTTGTTGAAATGCCAATAGTTGACTTTTGGTCAAATTTGGTGAATTGAATCATGAAATGGGTTTTGGGAGGTTATAATTGTAACCTAGAGTATTTGATAGCAAATTGTTTGAGTTGATAAGCCTATGTCAATCTTAACTAGAATGTTAGTTAAGAAAATTGAAATTTGTTGTGAAATAGGTGATGGTATTGGAAGTTCTAAGGAAAGACAAAGAGAAGGCAAAACACAATTTGTTAATCTCTAATCTTAGTGCTAAGGTAAGTTATCTAACTTACTAAACACCATATATATATACGCAGTAGTGTTAGTCTACAACTTGAATTGGGTTAACTCATAGATGGAGTTGTTTGATTGAAATGGATTGAATATAATTTGGTTGGGTTATAGAAGATGTTAGTTGATTGTGCAGTTTGACTTATTTAGTCAAACTGTGCATATCTAAATTAATGTTTAAATTGTGATTAATTGCATTGACATCGAGTGTTAATTGATGTGTTAGTTTCACAATTGAATTATATTGGTTATGAATTGTTAAATTCATAAAGGAATTGAGTTGATTGTGTGGTTTGACTTATTTGGTCAAAATATGTATATATATCAAAATATGGGATTGTGATTATGTGTAGTCCACTAATTGAGTTGAATAGACTATGAATTGTTGAATTTATACTTGAATGGAATTGGTTATGAATTGTTAAATTCATATTTGAATTGGATTAATTATAAAAAGGTGTCAGAAGGCTATAGCGACGACATTTCGTCGATATTGGCTACACAATTGCGAAGACTGGAATAGCGACGATTTGTCTTAGCAATAGCGACTAACCTATAGGGACGATTTTTGGGCTCTAATGCGACGACATATGTCGTCGCTATAGGTGAAATTCGTTGTAGTGTAAATAAGGATTATAATGTAAAACTATAACTAAATTGTGTGTAATTATGTATGTTTTATTGGATATATCTCATGGGTCAAAAGGTAGTTAAAGTACCCACCAATAACCGTCAAATGACAATTAAATAACTGTCATAAATAACGAGTATAAATACCCTATGTAATCAACATTTGTATGTAATGAAAATATAGATGTTTATGTAAATTATCTGCAATTAGTGTGTGTTATCATCTATTCCATCCAACATATAATAATTTTAAATTAGTGATTGAAATAAATTTTTAAAAATGGATAAACGACTATAATAACAAAATACCTTTTTTTTTTTTTTACTTTCTTCGATCAATTTCCTATCATTTTTTATAGGTTTATAATTTTTCGTATGATAATATTTTCATAAAATAATCACATCATAAGACCAAATATTTTTCTCTTTAATTTGAATATAGTGATAATATTCTTTTTTATTTTTTACAAAAATACAAGTCTTAATATGTTATGCTGTATTTTATGTTTTTATATTTCTGTGTTATATTTTGTTTGCATTATATTTTTGTGACGTATTTCTTTGTGTTGTGTTTTTTTGTATTTTGAATCATGTATTACACTAAAAAATATATATAGTACATCTTTCAAAAAATCCAGTACATGCTTTAAAAATGCAGCATATGTACAAAATCATTTAGAATTAAAAAAATTGAATATTATTAAATTTTATATATTAGTACATATTAAAAATAAAAAAAATGATTTTATAGTGAGTTTTTTAAAAAGTAATGTTTTATGAAAAAGTTATGATAAATTAAAAAATATATAGATCGAAAACTTGAAAATAGTCGATAATATATGTTATAACTAAATTATCATTTATTTCCATTTTACAATCATGTCACATGTTAAAATCCTTTTGTTTACCACCATTTCTAAAAATAAAAAAAATTCTTATTATAACCTTATCATACACACACACGCATATAGGATTAATTATAGTGTAAGATTCAAATAATAGCCCACTTATGTTGCAAGACCCAAATAACTTCGACAAGATCAACCCAAATCTTTGGGGATTTTTTCAATGACCTTTATTATATATACATGTATAAATCTATGTTATTTTATGTGTATTGGCTAAATTCAGAAACTTTAGGATTTACAACAATTAATTGTAAGTTTACATTACATTGGCCACATTTATTTAACGTCTTGAATCGAGGGAGGTTTTTGGTCTATCGGTCTCGTTGAACTGGACGACGTCGTAGAAGACCCAGCCCACCATGTGGCTGAGTAGTAGGTCGATCTAAAGAAAATATATTGAATGTGATTACTGGTTTATTATTGGATGACTACGTACACCAATCATATTACATATATATTCATATACACACACGATGACCCCACACGTTACTTGCAACTTAACGTGGTTCCAAGAAATTTCTCATCATTTCACACACATATATACATTTAATTCCTTGGTAAAGATATTTTTTTTTCTTAAAAAGAATATAAAAAAAGATTTTAATTTTAAATTAGTGAAAGTATTTTTTTTTTTACTTTTTTCGACCAATCTCCTATCATTTTTTATACGTTTATAATTTTTTGTATGATAATATTTTCATAAAATAATAATCACACCATAAAATCAAATATTTTTTTCCCTTTGATTTGAATCAACGGTTCAACTCGAAAATGAATCATATCTATTTATATTATATACTCAAAACTTTTTAATTTCATGTCAAATATATATCATGTTTTTGTGTAATGTCATTAATTTAATTATACTCCAAGACTGTCTAGTTGACATGCTAAAAAACGTGTTAACTTAAGTTAAAACATGTTTTTAAACGGTTTTTTGTATAGGTTTTAGGGTTATAAAAAATATCGATGGTCTAGGCCCGGTTTTGTGGTTTCAATTGACAAAATAGTTAAACGGTTCACTTAAGTTAAAGATTGATTATTTTGCAATAACTAACCATATCAGTTGTTAAACGTTTGTTTGAATTCATGGATATCGTATTGTTAATTTATATTTATATTATTGAATATATTTAATTGTTAACCGACCTATAACCGACCAGTTATAACCATCATAAACGCTTAACCGAAACCGCCATAACCGATTAGTTATGGTTATCATATTGGTTTAACCGACATCTCGGTTATATATGGTTATGGTTTTAGGTCAAAATCGAACCATGCACACCCTGATATATAGACACACACATATATATACATATACTAACATACATACATACACACATATATAAAGAAAACATACATACACACATATATAAAGAAAACCAGAATTACAAGATTAATTAGCAACCCACCTTTTGAAACATAAAGTAAGACACATAGGACGACAATTATTGAAGATCATGAGGGTGAAATCAATCTGAACTGAAAGACACACAATCCATTGTTATCAACATACATGCAATCGATCACGGATTGGGGGCTGGCCGGGCTATTATCATTTATGATCAGTGATTACATCTCCAACCGATGGTGGGTTATAATTAGCTTCATCTTTAAGAGTCTCAATGTTTGAGTTCTTTGCACGGCGATCCACATCTTGAATGGATGGAGGTTTTTGGTCTATCGGCTGTTGGAATGATACCGGCCGTCTAGTGCGTGTATTAGTCGTTGAAATGGACGACGTCGTATAAGACCCAGGCCTCCATGTGTCTGAGAAGGATGGAGCTCCACCAGCTGACATATCTTGTAGTAGATTGATCCGAAGAAAATATGTTGAATGTGATTACTGGTTTATTATTGAACTACACTTACCATATGATATATACACACATATATGACATATACACACACGATGACCCCACACGTTCCTTCCAACTTAAGGGGTTCCAAGAATTTTCTTAACCATTTCACACACATATATATATACATTTTAACTAGTGATTGATATTAAGAAAAGATGTTAATTTTAAATTAGTGATTAATTATATCTTATCTTAAAATATAATTTATAATTAATAAAAAGTTTTAATATTTTTAAGAGAGAGAGGCGAGAAAAATAGTTTTCAGATTTCATTAGAAGGTGACATGTGTCTCATAAAAATACTCTTTTATTAGAGTATGTAGATGTAGATGTAGATATATACTTACATTAATAAAAAGAAGAAAGAAGAAAAAACCTAAATCTTTATATTTACTTTAATGTGAGCTTCAAAATAATAAGATGTAGTTATTCGGTTAATGCAATAAGTAAGGGTTAACATTCGAAGCATCCAGTATATATATATAATTTTAAATTTATGCTTATAATGTTAGAAAAGGACTATTTTAATCCTAAATAGTGTGAACGAAGAATTTACATGCTCATCTACCTAACCCAAGGACCCACGCGTTCTTATATCATATAGATGGTATCAATGCCGTAAATTAAATTTTCTGTTAACAATAAAGGGAACAAAATTTACGAGACTCATAATTTGTTTTACTATTACTATGTCTTGGGTTAAATATTTAGGTCGATAATTCGAGTTTGGTAATGTTTATCAGACTCACTAGTTGAACACTTTACGTTTCTCTGGAATACCATCTTAATTTATACAACAACACCCTTTCTTTTAAAAAAAATAATCAATTATTTTCACTTTTTCCATAATATACTCAATTTATAACAACAATCCTGTATAAAATCGAATATTCGATCAAAAATTAAACCTCTGAAAATATAAACCTAAATCCCTAAATTGATAATTATTAAAGATTAATTATGTAAAATATTTTATTCATTTATATAAATTGATGATTACTTATTCGTTTAGATTAAACATTGATTCAACTAACTATATATATAGGGTTTGAATCCTGTGAAAACCCGATCTTAAAGAGAAAATCCTTAAACTCTATCTTAGCCGTTAGAAACTTATTTTACTTTTTAATTAATTAAACAGAAAAAATATGTGGTTCACAATTAAAGTTGATTATTTTATTGAGATTTTTAAAAAAAAAATACATATTTTACTCCTTAAGGGGTAAAAATGATTTTTTTTCTACTATCTTTTCTCTCTCATCTCTCTTTATGTCACTATCAGCATCTCTCTCCTCTCTCTTTATGTCATCATCACCGTCTCTCTCCTCTCTATCTCTTGATTACAAAAATAATACATGTGTAATGTTTTTTTAATTAAAAAAATATTTTTTTAAATATTACATCAACAGCAAAAAATGTATAATTTTCCTAGAAAATAAAAAAGTCATATTTTATTAAAGAAAAAAAATATATGCACATGTGTATCAAACACAAAAATCATTACACAAACACAAAACTACATATTTTCAATCGTAAGTAAAACATTACACATGTGTAATTTTATATAAGAACATCAAATTAACCAAAACAACAAAAAGTACACATGGGTATAAAATAAAAATATACAAGTTTTACAACACACAATACACCTACTCAAGCACTACTATAAGATCTGAAAAAACTACACATGTGTATAAATAAAAATGTACAAGTTTCATTACACAAGGTACATCTGATCAAAGCAATATTATAAGACCTGAAAACTACACATGTGTATTATTAAAGGTGTACAAGTTTTACAACACACAATACACCTAGTCAAGCACTATTATAAAAACCTGAAAAACTACACATGTGTAGTAATAAAAATGTACAAGTTTTTCAGCATAAAGTACACCTGGTCAAGCATGTATTCAAACCACCACCATGAACACCACCTCTTGATACAGCCAGCACCACCATCGCCGCCTGGACCTACCACCGCCACCATCCGTCGGTCAACACCACACCCGCTGATCACCCCCACCATCTGCCTGGATCACCAACCATTACCGTCGCTTCCTGTAGCCGGATGCCACCCCGCGTCCACCCAAACCATTTGAAAAACCCACCACCACCATGATCTTTAAAGAGAGAGAGAGATAACCACCATTATCACCACCAACTTAGAAACCCACCACCACCACTAGTGTCGCCTAAAGCCCACCACCACCACTCCTGCACCTTGCCGCCGTTCATCGCCGGCACCACCGTAACCACCATCACTGTCACCTGCTTTGTGTTGCTTGTGTGTGTTTAGAGAGATGAGAGAGAGATAGTAAAAGCTTTGAAATGAAATGAGAGAGAGATACTGATTTTGACGAGGAGTGAGAAAATACCACATTGCCCTTTTATTTAATATTAAATCAAAAATTAATAAGATTGATCTAACGGTTAGTATATGGTTTAAGTGTTTTCTCTTTAAGATCGGGTTTTCACAGGATTCAAATCCTATATATATATATATATATATATATATATATATATATATATATATATGGGATTGAATTTTTGATAACCCATAACTTTTGTTACAACCCATTAACTCAATCTAATTGAGTCTAAATTTAAATCCAATAGCTACTATTAGCTCCACAATAAAAAAAATATATTATATTTGGTTTGAATGAGAAAAGGGTATTATTGTAAAATGAATTTCCTAATTCTATTTCTAATTTTTAATATAAATTTACCCCCTCTTTTTTAAACATTAATGACTTTTTTATAATATATATTTTTTAAAAAAAATGCACCATTATATTCGTCTCATTTTTCCCTTTAATTCCGTTATAGTTTCGACTATTTTTTTTACTTTTTTTAGATGCCTTATATTTACATCATCGTAATGAGGTTAAAAATAACAAATTTATTTGAAATTTTTTCTAACAATGGTAAATTACAGTGATGTTTTAACGAGTATCCGGAAAAAATAAAAAAACCTAGTCAAGAATATAACGTAATTAACGAGTTCGGGATCGGCTTCATTCGTTTACACTCTTAAACGTAACCCCTATTTATTCTACAACAATGTAAACCCAAATTCGTTACAAATAATTTGTTATTTTTATACTTGTTACATTGGTGTAAATACGAGCATCCGAAAAAAATTAAAAAAACCTAGTCAAGACTATAACAGAATTAAAGAGAAAAATAAGACGAGTAAAATGGTGCAATTTTCATAAAAAAATATTATAGTATAAAAAAGTTATGGATGTATAAAAAAAGAGGGGGTAAAGTATTTAATACAACAAATTACATTAATACCCTTATTCTCTTTTCTTTCAAATCAAATACATTATTTTATTATAATTAAATATCAACCCTTAGATCAACATCTTGTAATTTGATCATTAAATATGGTGAGGTTATTGGGTTATTGATGAATCCTAAGGTTAGCAATAGATCAATTCCCTATATATATATATATATATATATATATATATATATATATATATATAGGAAACGGTTCCAATACAAAGGAGTTATTTTGGTGAGAATGATAAGAAAGATTTTGAGCCTTTGATCAAATTAATCAATAGTTAAGATATTGTGGTCCCGCTTTTCTCTAAAAACTTGCGTGAATTAAAGCTGAAAGGAAAAAAAAAGGAATAAATTACACTTGGTGACTTTTTTGTGGGTAAATCAAGTTTTGTCACACCTCAACCTCCGTCAGGGAAAGAGCTAGACTGTTCATTAACTCATGGTGCTATTAATACGTTTTAATAATTAAAACATTTATTATTAACAATACAAACATTTCATTCATTAAACTCAAGTTACATTACAAGAATTGAATAACAAACAATTACAAATGAAATTCTAAACATTGTTTTAACGATAACTAGGTCTACTAATCATAGTCCAGGTTAAATCCTCTAACTTATATGTTGCCAGTCTTGCTTTAAATTCATCATCGACTCCCATAACCTCAAAAATCTTTTCAATATGAGTGATCATGTTTTGTGCATATATCGGAGTAGTCGCAAAGCTGAATGATCGTGACTTCTGCTTTTGAAATCTTGCAAGCCAAGTGTAAACATCAACATTTTTATTATTAGTCATGTAGACCACTTCCTTATTTCTTGGTGAGGACAACAAATGTGAATGAAATGGAGGATGTGAAGGGGAACATGGAGTCATTGGAGGTGGAAGTGTCGTGTAGTTTTGCATGTTATGTTGATTAACAGTGTGTATAATAGTAGGAAGTAATCTTTTAACTTCCGATTTTAAATTCCTCAAACAATACGATTTGGTCAATTCGGATGAAAATTATTCTTGAAGCAAACGGGTTAAGGGAACAAATTGAACCCACTTTAGAAACACAACCCGATTTAAAGAAAGACAAGACCGCCATTGCATACAATCAATACCAGAAGATTTAACTTTACAAGTATCAAAATTCAAGACGGCAAAACAAGTGTGGGATGCACTAAAAACAAGATATGCGGGAATAGATCGTGTTCAAAAGGCAAAAATTCAAAGTCTATGTTCAGAGTTCGAATTGTTGAAAATGAACAACAATGAAACAATTGACGAATTCGCAGGAAGATTGAATAGTGTTGTATCAAAGGCTAACAATCTTGGTGATGTGTTTAATGATGCAACCTTGGTACGAAAATTATTAAATTCAGTTCCAGATCGGTTTTTATAAATTGTCGCATCCATAGAGCAATATTCAGATTTAGATACCATATCAGATGAAACAATCGGAAGATTGAAACCTTATGAAGAACGAATTCGTCCTAAGGAAGACAAACAAACTGACAAGTCAAACAAGTTATTATTCACTCGCCACAAAGGAATATTTGGAGCTGAAAATAATTTTAGACACAATAATAACAAAGGAAGATTTCAACAAGGATATAGATAAAACCGTGGAAGAAATGATTACCAACAAAGAGAGGAAGGGCACATCTCATATAAGTCAGGGAAAACCGACAACAAACCACAAAGAAATGATGGTGAGCATTTCACATCATATACAAATGATAAAACTCAAATCACATGCTATCGATGTTAGAAACTTGGACATTATGCTTATGAATGTCCACACAAAAAGCATAAGAACGTTGAGTCTTTATTTGTGGAAACACAAGAAGATGAAATCTTGCTTTTGATGTGTCAAGTCATGGAAGCAAAGATAGAAAATTGATCATGAGACATGATCAAAGAAATTAAACTGTGAAAGTTGGTTGTGTGAAATACAAAAATTAAACTGTGAAAGTTATTAGTGTGAAAGAAAGTAAAGAACTGTGAAAGGTAGTTGTGTGAAACAATCAAAACTGTGAAAGCCAAACTGTGAAAGACAACCGTGGAAGTCACTTGTGAGAAACAAACCAAGAAGTGCAAAAGTTTGTGAGAAGCAAAATGGTGTGAAGAAATGTACATAGAAGGAATCAAGTTGTGTGAAACAAATAAAATTCGAGAAGAGCCAAGAATGATTAGTGTGAAACAAACAATAAACGTGTGAAATGATCTAGAACGAAGAATCAAGTTAACGTGTTAAAAGCAAGTCAAGACTTATTTCAAACATGAAGATCTACCTTACAAGAAGAGGAATGTTCAAGATATCAAGATTGGCAACCACAATGTGATCAAGCAAAAAATAAAGAAGGAAAGGCGGATATAAAAACTAAAACTTTACCAAGGATGAAGTTCAATGAAATGCAAAATCTATTAAGCGTTAAAGATCTTGGAGCAAATTAAAGCAAGTCAAAATTGAGGGGGAGATTGTTGGGTCAATTTGCCTTGCCACCACGACACCACCAACAGCCCTTTAACGTCACCACCACCACTTAACACCGTTAGTCGGTTAATGGTAGTTATGGCAGTTATACTAACACCGTTAGTAGTTACCGTTAGTTATTATAGTTATGTATAAATACCCGTCAATGTATCATTTGTAAACGTTAACATTCACTGAAAATATACAGATTCTCTGTTCTTGTTTTTCATTCGAACCATAAAACCAGTGGCGAAGGTTAGTGAGGACTGGGGGGGGGGGCGACCGCCCCCCCTGTTTTTCCGTTCAGTGGTGTATATTTCCCGATTCGTGGTGCAAAATTTTTTAAAAATTTGTATTTCGCCCCCCCTGGAAAAAAAAATATACCCTATGTTCGCCCCCCTGAAGTTTCGCCCCCCCTACGCTTGGGGTCAAGCTCCGCCACTGCATAAAACTATCTATAACTCTCCCTCTCCACTCTCTTCCAAACACTGTCACCATCGCTCGTAATTTTGCTCTCATTTTCAGTTGTAGTGATTTTCCATTTTTAGGGACGAATTTGTCTAGAATCGTTTGTTGTCTGCAATGATGAAGAACGATGAGGTTAATGCAAAACAAAAGAACAAAAAAAAAGGGTGACACTACTGTTCATGTAGCTATTAAATGTTATATCATATCATTAACGTAAAATATATAATAAGTAGATGATATAGTAGCGGGGCTCATTGCCATACCATTGCTATATATTGTGTTCATGTAGTCATTTGACTCCTTCCTGCTTCGAAGGTGATTTGAAGTTTATAACTCGTATTGTTTTTTAAAACGTATATCAGCTTGAAATAAATAGTCATTTTACAATTGTTTTCGTAGTCGTCCAGCTGAGAAAGAGGGGCGAAGTTTGGGGGATGAGTTGGAACATGGAAAGCTCATCGATGGGAAAATGAAATGCTTAGGAAGGCATCAGCTGACAATTTCAGACACGAACACGTTAACACGACACGACGCGACTTTAACATGTTTCGTGTTTACTCTTAACTTGTTTCGTGTCTAAAACAGGTCGACACGTTAAGACTTGTTTATTTTTCGTGTCTAAACAGGTAAAACTCGCTAAGACCTGTTAAGATCCGTTAAGACCTGTTAAGATCCATCAGGACTTGTTAAGATCAGTTAAGACCCATTAAGACCTGTTAAGAACTGTTTAAAATTTAAAATAAATAATATAATAAAATATATGGCCATATAGGTAACCGATTAGATTCAAAAAATTTATAATTGTCTAACCCTAGTTCTTTAACAGGTTATTTAACAGGTCATTGATAGTGTTAACTGATAACATGTTCCTTAACGTGTCTTTTCGTGTTTACGTGTTTTTAACGGGTCGTGTTCGTGTCTAACCAGTTTGTGTTTCGTGTCTTAACGTGTCGTGTCTTAACGGGTCGTGTCTGACCCGTTATGACAGCCCTTGGCATCAAGGCAAAGTAAGACATCGCAAAAATTAAAAAGAATTATTTTATAATAAGATGAAATAATTTCACGTTTAGTAAAGATGAAATAATTCTAATTAGAGGTTTTTTTTTTTAAATGATAAATCTGTTTTACCTTTACTTATAAATTATTTTCAAACTAATTTATATTTTTTTTTGTTTTAATTTAAAATCTTTTATATTTAAGAGACAAAATTTATACCAACTAATCTGGTCTCATTTTTGCTATAACTAGTGTTAGCTTAGTTTAAATCATTGAAGATTAGACTAATGTTTTTAGAATGTATTCATTCAAAGTCTTTTGATATAAAAGTGTAAATATGAGGGGCAGTTTGTTTCAAAAAGAAAAAAAAAATATCTGAATGAAAGGTTGACATTTGAACAGGGGCGGCCTGTGGGAGGGGCAAACCAGACCTCCATCCCCGGCTCGTCTTTTTGGTGGGCGCAATTTTTTTGAAATATACGTATATATAGAAATTCATTCAAACGAGAATAAAAAAGTTGCAGATAACTAAAGAAAACTATTTATAGACACGTGATTTAAAAAGTACAAAAAGTAATTCATTTTAAAGTATAGATATCATGTCCTTAAAATAAGGGTGTTCATTGGTTCGGTTTAATCTGTTTTCTATTTTTTCCCTATATAAAAACCGAACCGAATTCGGGAAGTGGTTCGGTTTGGTTTTGGTTAATACCGAACAAACCAAATAAGCTGATTAAAAACTAAATAAATCGGTAAGAACTGAATTCAACCAAATAAACCGATTATAAACCAAATAAACCGGTTAAAAAACAAATCAAATTTAAATCGAATTCTCCTCCTCCTCCGGCTTATCCTCCTCCTGCGACTCTTCTTCCTCCGGCTAATCTTCCTCCAACATGTAATTTGCATTCCGCTGCTGCCTGGAAGATAAGGGTGGAATTTGGAGACGCAACGGCCGCACAATGTTTGTGTTTTCCGGCGAGAGAGAATAACGAAAACGGGATTATTATGTATCGTAAGTCATATACCAAGGGCATTCAACATATGAATAACGTATCTATATCTCCCTCCTCCAACCGACATGTACACACTTACTAAACATATAAACTGTACCACTTAATGCCAAATGTTTACTATCATGTCAAATTGATTCCAATGATTTTTCCAGATGACATGACTGATTATTTCCCTATCTTCTGTTACAAATTTTTTATCAATAGGTAAAACCCATTCGACCCAAATAGGTAAATGAAAATAATATTATGGGTTATTAAAGGCCCAGACGAAATAGTTTGAAAATCGGATTTGAGTCGGTTAAATAAGTTTGAGTCATAATTGATTACGAAAAATTTCTTGTTCCTAAAGTAGATGTAATTTTGTTTAGTTTGTCGAGTTAGAAAATTAGTATAAATAGTTCGTGAGTTTTGTAATCTTGATTTTAAGAGAGTAATAGTAAGTTAATAAAAGTTTGAGTTTCTTTGATATCAATTGTTCTAACAAAGCTTTTATCAAACACTTTATGAATAAAAGACTTAATGTAACAATAAAAGATCAAGTCTATGACAAAGAACGCGTTTAGGATACTCAAAACTCAAACGGACCAACATCTTTTCGTGTCTATAAGTAATCAAAATTAAACTATAAAGAGGGGTTACCTTAATTTAGAAATCATTATCTAAACTTCAATTATAATTTGAGACATTTAGATCTTTAAATTATATTAAATTTTATGTGGTGGTCATCAAGGCAGATAATAGCTTATAGCAACAACAAAAGCATAAGCAATAGAAGAAGCACTAGGAACAGCAGCAACAATAGTAATAATAGGAACATCATGCCAACATAAGTAATATGAGCAATAATAACAGTAGTTTTAGTAACATTACTAACAATAATTCACAATAATAATATTTAAAATAGGATGCTATACTACGGTTTAAAAGATTGTCATAATAAAAAATACTGATACAGAATTTAAGGAAAAAAAAACCATTGAATAAAAAATTCATGGATAGAATGGTTATTTTTTTTAAGTATTGACTAATAGATCATATATAATGTCTATTCTTAATAAGTGAATAGAAGCTAGAATATAATATTATTAAAAAAATTAATAGACTTCGTTAAATTAATACAAATTTGAAGTAAAAAATTATTGAATTTACTTAATATATAATTATAATATTCCTCAAATGAGCAAACTTTTCCACAGAAGTAAAAAGTTCTATTGGGCATTTGGGCCGGTTTTGGACTACATGATAGAGGTATACAAGTATACAACTAACAACTGTCAACAAGTTGACTTTCAACCCACATATATTTTTGTTAAAAAAACTAACTCGAATGCCCCCAAATCCTATTTCTAAATCAATATTTTCTTGAGTTAATTACACGATTGGTCTCTATGTTATATCGATTTTGCACCGATAGCGTTGCATTAAGTTCGAAAAATACATCGTGGTAATCCCTAAAGTGAATGATCGTTATTTTTTTTTTTGTTAAAATTTTAAAATAACTAAAGTGCCATTTACCTTATGTGTTTTCTTCTTCTTTAACATCACCACCAACTCAACATCTTTTACCTATAAAAGTATTAATAATAATAGTAATAATAATAAAAATCGTAACAATAACAATAACAACCACCATAACAATATTAGTATCAATAGTACTAGTAGTATTGCGGGCTGTTTGGTAGCATCTATATCATTAAGTGCTGAACTAGCTCACATTTTGAAAAAAAAAACGCAAAGTTTTTTGGAGAAAATCCCCTTGGCGTTTCAACCATCCTTTACCACACGGTGGTGGTGCCATCCCCAGCGAACCGACGATGGTGCCATACTCAACAGACTGACGGTGGTGTTATCCCCAAACCAGACCGCCGGTTGGAAGAGGATGATCGAGCGATGACCGGAATCGAGCCAGAGATGAGTCAGAGATGATTGAAACAAGGAGGAGGATGTGAATGTACATGGGTGTCATCGATTAGTAGGTGAACGTACGTGTGTTTGTTTGGAGGGGAAAATAGGCGACAAAATGTGAAGAATACCCCAAAGGTTTCTTTTTCTCATTTTGGTCTCCTTTTCTACTGAACCATTCAGAAGATTGCTTACCTGTTTTGAGTTTGCTTTTTAGTTGAACCAAACACCATAACTTCCGACTAGTTCAGAGGTTGTCTCTTAATGAAACCACTCAGATGTAAACATATAACCTTTAGTAATAGTATTGGTATAGTAGTAGTAATATTAGTAATAATAATAAATTAGCTTGATTCATATGCATCTATATGCATGTGTAAAACAATAGACAAACATCTTAACCATGGGCGTGGAACAAATGTATTGGTAGGGGGAGCTCATAATGGATGGTTAAAAATTATTATTTTTAAATAATTTTGTTCAGTTTTAAAACAAAAAAGAGAAAAGAAATTATTACAAAATCACACAAAACTAGTTAAACAGGTGCATAATTTTAAAAGTTAATTGATTATTTTATGATAGTTGTGTTCTATTCTTAGAGTTTATATGACTACTAACTTGTTATATAACTTGAAAAGTGATTATTCAAACAATTTTTTTACTAAAATGTATTTGATATGTTTGGTTTTTTGTTGTAACTAACCTGACCCGCTATTTACCCAAACTAGTTTTTATCGCTATTTAACGATAATTACGAATAAAGTTGATTACTAGACTATATTAAATCTTTTTTCATATTGATTGTCTTGAAGGAGTTTAGAGCAAAAGGCTATCAGGTGGTGTTTGTTTTTAGAGCCAAAACATCTGCAGTCTGCGTATCATGTCTGCACACTTTTTTTTGCAGAAGATGTGGACCAAACCCCTGCAAGAAGATGGTTTGTTTTTTAAAGACCTTTTCAAACAACTTCCCCACTGTCAAACCCCTTCTCCACCGCCGCAGTCCCTTCCCCCCCCCCCCCCAATCAAACCCCTTCCCCACCGTCGCAATACCCACCGCCGCAACATGCAGATCAAAACCCTGGAGAGGCGGTGGAGGGGAGTCGCTTCGAGGAAGGAAAGTGGATGAGGAGACGCATCTGTGGAGGGGGATGGGGGAAGGGGCGCCGGCAGAAGCAGAGGTGCAGCAGATTGAGGGTTCGAGGTGGAGGGGCGGCGGCGGGGGTGAAAGGGCTACGGTGGCGGTAAACCTGGTGTTCGAACTTTAACCTAGAAGAGGTGGGAAGTGGTGGGAAAACTTTGGTTCAAGTCTGCTTCAAGAAGAGGTTAGGAATACCTTTTTTAATAAACTGTCTTCGAGAAAATAAACATTTTGTAGCTCCATAACCTCTAGCCGTGTCTGCGCGGCGCAGACATAAGAGGCAAGAAGATGTTTTATAGAAAAACAAACACCCCTTAGTCTTCTCGTGACACTGATGATATACTACATGTTGTTCGTTTATCTTGAACTAATTGACCTGTGTATTACACATAATTGTATAAAAATAAGTATTATAAAGCAATCAATAATAAAAAATAAATACACAAATAACAGATAATTTTTAAAATTTAAAAATAAATAAAAATATATTTTATAAATATTTGTATACTTTTTTAAACAATACTAATGAGATTTAAAATTTTGAATTTTTGAAATTATTGGTTGAAAATGAAAAGTTTAAAATGATTATATTATTATTAATATTTAAAGAAAATGAATATTATTTTTCTCTTAAATTTGAAAGTTTGAATTAATTGTATTAAATGGAATTAATTCATGAGTTTCTTAAATATGCTATATCAATAGTCTAGAAAGACGCCACATAGCAAATGACATGTGGATATGCTAGAATTACGTCACGTGGCATAGTGTTATTCTTTTATTATGTAGTATATAACTATATATATAGATATGATTGAATGTCATTTTTAACACGAAACACGTTTCTTTTTTTTTTTCCCTATTAAACATTTGGATCGGTAAAAATAACCAAATTGAAACAAGAAAAAGTAATATTTAAACATTTTTAATAATTGATGATAAGCAAGTAGTTATTAGATGAGCAATAATCATAAAGGTATTCTATTTAAATTTTCTAATTAGTGGAGTGTGATGCAAATAGCGGATTTGATCAATGGGCCACTCAACTTTTTTGTTTAATTATGTGTATAATTAAATTATAAGTTCAACCGATTACTTTGTGACCCATATTAAAGTGAATCTAAAGGTGTAGGTTTTATTTTTTTTTTAATTAATGTAATTAATGTAGGACCCAATTAGGTGTAGATTTAATTTAACGCAGGCCCCAAATGTAATAAGATGTAGTTATTCGGTTAACGCAACAAACATGGGTTAACAAAGGAACCATACACACTATATATATATATATATATATATAGGGAAGGGATCAAATAAGAACACACCTGAGAAAACCCTATAACTCAAATCCAATGGTTCAAATTTCCAAGATTTAATCTAATGGTGACATGTGTCACTAATTAACTTTTAATACAAAAGGGCATTATGGTCTTTTGTGTTAATTACAAAAATCAGATTTAATATAAGAGTGACAAGTGTCACTATATATAGGGAAAGGAGTGAATGGTAACCCATGGTAATTGAGGTAACTTATAAACCCAATTTGATTGGTTGTCTAATTTAATGGATTTGAAATGTGTGGTCCATATTAAATCTGGGAAAAATGAGTGGTTGAGATTTTTTAAGGGTATTTTGGAGATTTGTCACTCTTATATTAAATCTGATTTTTGTAATTAACACAAAAGACCATAATGCCCTTTTGTATTAAAAGTTAATTAGTGACACATGTCACCATTAGATTAAATCTTGGAAATTTGAACCATTGGATTTGAGTTATAGGGTTTTCTCAATTAAGATGGGTTCTTATTTGATTCCTTCCCTATATATATGGAAAGGTTCCACTAAAATGTATATTTTGCCTAAGAAGGCTAAGAAAGATTTTTAAAAACACGAAAACCGACCCAAACAAACTCCGATTGAATTCATTTTTGCATCATTGGAACCGGCTTATTGAACCCTAAAACACAAACATTAAATTGTAAACAATAAACCCATATACTAAAACCAAAACTTTAAAAACAAACCATAAACTTAAAGATAAAACCTAAAAAGCCAAAAGCCAAAAACCAAAAACCAAGCCCTAAATTTAAACTTTAAAAGTATTATTAAAGCTAAAACTTCAAATATAATATTGTACAGTTCGATGAGACGATTCCAACGCCATCAAAATGAGTTCAATCGAAGTTCGTTTAGATCGGTTTTCGAGGTTTTAAAAATCTTTTTTAGTCTTTTTAGGCAAAATAGACTTTTTATTTGATATTTCCCATATATATATATATATATATAATATTAGTATAAAACTGTGAAAATCATAAAGCGGCTTTATGTTTTTTCAAACTGTGTTTCTTTATTTCTTTTGCTTCACATATAATTCTATATTTAGAGTTCGATTTGATTATGTATCAAACATAGAGTTTTATTATATTGTATAGAAGTTTTGCATCTTAGATAAAAAAAATTAGAGGTTCAAACTCAGGATAATGTATATTTTAGTTTAAATAATTTTATAAGTATAAGTATAATAGATTTGTTATATATTAAATAAAGATAGCTAAACATATATAATAGAAAAGAGACTTTATAACTTGATATTTTGATATCATAAGATAATCCATTTCATTTTACATATTTTATTTCATTTTGTTATATTCTATAACCCTTATTCTGCTATATTTGTTTTCATACAAGTTTCATTTGCTGTTATCCTTTGAAACTATTATAACAATTATCTCGTAGCATATTTTACCATCACTATTATAGTATATTTGTAACTAAGCAACCTTTAAGTAGTTTTTTTTTGTTGTTTTCCTTTGTTTCCATAGAATGTAGTAAAAGAAACCTAGTATATATGTGAAAAGGAGCTAAAGAGTACTTTGAAAAGAATCAAGTATAACAATATAAAAATAATGTAATTAGATCATTTGAAATTTCTTTGCTATATAAAAAAATTAATTTATTATATATGAAATTATGCTTTGTTTTAATTTTTGTAATAATAACATGTCATTTCTGTTCAGGTTGAGGTGTGTTATACCAACCATTAGAAAAAGAAAAAAATCTCAAAGTCATAGTTGGTATTTTATAAAAACGAGAAATCTAAACAACAAAAAAGGTTTGTGAATAGGATTAGAAACTGGGTTGGATACATACCGATCAATTGAAAAAAAAAAGATTTTGGGTCACGTAAATTTCAGTCCTATTTCAAAATGTTCAAACTCCGCCATTGATTAGGTCATTGAGTGCATGTATGTGCATGCATGCATGCATACATATATGGTGGCGTACCGGTGCATGGTGATGGAGATGATCAGGGGAGTAAACCACTAGATATATAGTCAGGTATGAAACCTGAAGATAGTGAGTTGGAGCTTCACAGAGTACGCATGTAGAGCACTTGGGTGGATGCGCCTGTACACATGTGTATGATGAAGGAATTAACTCACCATAAAATTGACAATTCTTACTCATTCTTATTCTTGTTAAACTTCATAGTTAGACTCAACATATGCTAGAATTGGCAATTGAGGGAATAGTTTATCTTTTTATAATGTGAATTTTAACAGTATTCAGGGTACTTATTATTAGGTTTGATTGTGGACTCATGATAACTACATTCACCTACTTGTGTTAACATTCAAATTGTACATATAATCATGTATACTTAGACTTACAACACAACTATGGTTTTATTTAAACATGTGTGCTCACTAACTAGTAGTCGTTGATTGTTATTTAAGTATTTAACATACTTTTCAGGTAATAATTAAGTGAAGTTTGGAGGTCTAGAGCTTATAGAACAACTTTGCGTGAGACCTTATTTGAATGTTTGCTACCTTTAGACATTTGTGGTTTCGTTTTCAGGTTGTTTGATTATTTTTATCAAATTAGTCGTTGATTGTTATTTAAGTATTTAACATACTTTTCAGGTAATAATTAAGTGAAGTTTGGAGGTCTAGAGCTTATAAAACAACTTTGCGTGAGACCTTATTTGAATGTTTGCTAGCTTTAGACATTTGTGGTTTCATTTTCAGGTTGTTTGATTATTTTTATCAAATTGAATAATGTTTTGGATTGTCTAGTTTTGATCATGAGTTGTTTGCTGAGTCTGTATTCCAATTCCAAACATTTTGTGTTGACGTGTGTTATGGTACATGCTAAATTGAAGTGCATTTTAGTATTTCTCTTGTATCCATGTGTTGTGATATGAGATCAGTTATCACACATGTTGAATAAAATAACAGTAAATAGTCAATAAAGGAAATTTAAGAATTATAAAATGATTTTTTGTTATAAAATAAGATTAAAATTGCGTATAATTTAATAAGTGAAGTAATAAAATAATAAATATAATTTTCTAGACATTCTTTTTTTAAAAATTTATTTTTGTAAACATTTTGTTTCAAAAAAGGTTTTTTTTGGAAAACATAATTCTCATTTTTATAAAAATATAGTCTAGTATCATGTATTGAACGAGATGAATAAATAATTATATAGTTATTAATAAAACTTTATAAATTATAAAAGGATATATTAATATTAATATATATATATATATATTTATATATGTATTAAAAACCAAATGATACTTATCTCACAAATTTACTCTTTGGTATTATTATACATGCATATAGTACAACACTTTCTTGCATCTTCCTTTTTCTATTAACCCTTTCTTGCATATACCTTCTTCCCTGTCTTTCCTTCTGCAGCACAAGGCGATCGACAAAGCATCATTCGATGCACCTCTTCAATCAGAACAGGTATGTTGTCTTTTGGTATGGTTATTACCTTCACTCCATATATGTATGCTTACTCAGCCCACTTTTATTTGACCATGATGAAATTAGGGTTTTTTTATGCTTTAGTTGATATATCAAGATTTACAACCCTATTTTTTTTTAACTGATTGTTACTATTTTGATGGTACTCCTGATTAGGGTTTTCGATTTCCTCTCTGTTTGATTTGGCCAAATGTTCGTTTTCTCAACGTATATGATCTTCATTTCAATCCTTCACTTTTTGTGTTATCACAAACCTCATATCTGTTAAAACTATATTATGCAACAATCTATAGCAGATTAGCAGGTAAAAATGATAACATGACACATACCTTTGTGTTGACGTGTTTGAGTTTGACATGTGATTGTATCGCGCAACTCCAAGAATAGATTCTGTAGGCGCAAAAGCTTGACTAATTTGCATACCCTTGCTGAATTCTATTGTCATGTTGCTTAATTCTGAAGAATCATCTTGCAGAAGCAGTTCATCACTGAAAAAAATTAAAAAAAAATAAAATTTAAGTCATCGTACTTTTAACACTTACAGCCTAAAGTTATTAGATTATTTTAGGGGGCTGTTAGGGAGACACCCGACTGGATCCTCGGACACCCTCAATACGGCCCGTAAAGTCCTTTACGGGTCGTATTGAAACGAATATTTCTGACAAAAGCTGACACGTCAAATCATAGGGCTGACGCAGACTGACACGCAGTACATACGGCCCGTAAAGCCCTTTACGGCCCGTATTGAACGCCAATAATTTGAGCAGCGCCAATTATTTGACTTAACGGAATAGATGTATGCGTAAATTAATCGTTTGATATATATCTTCATGGCATACGTTATAATGCAATACTTGAATCAAAAAAGAAAACGCAGACGGGAACAATTTGATTTTCTAAACAATTAGGTTTTTGGGGTTCTTAAACAAATTCAAACTCGTAAAGGTTTAACAATGTCGATGGGAGGCAACAACTTCGGTGATGAATATATGTGTGTCTATGAAACTGATCAGGTAACAAACTTATTCGTTTAACGGTTGTTAGTTTATAAAATCTTATACATTTTTTTTTCCAGGTTTTTGCCGGTGTTGATGAACTTGTTGATTGGGCGATTGCTAGAGGGCGTGAAAATGGTTATGTGCTAGTTAGACGACGAAGCAAAACTAATGCAACCGGTGTAGTTGTAAAAGTGTGGCTTAAATGCGATCGCGGTGGCGTGTATCACGGTGAACCAAAAGCTAGACGTACTGGTTCGAAGAAGACTGGGTGTGAATTTGAGCTGATTGGTAGATACGAGAGAAGTTGTGGTGGTTGGAAGTTGCGTGTGGTCAATAATGAACACAACCACCTAGCGGCTGAACAACTAGGCGGTCATCCATATGCGATGAGATTAAATGAAAATGAAACCCGTCTAGTTGAGCAACTGTCAAACCAAAACATGTTGCCCCGTGATATACTTGCAGCTGTAAAGGACCAAAACCCCGATAATGTTTCCAACCTCAGAAATATTTACAATGCGCGACGGAAGTCACGTATTGGACAAAACACGGGGGAAACTCCAATTCAGGTCCTTTTTAGCACATTGCAAAGAAATAATTTTATTTACCAAACGCAAGACGATGCGTCGACAGATGTCGTGGAACAGATTTTTTTTATCCACCAGACATCTTATAATATTTGGCGAGCATTTCCTCATGTCTTGTTAATTGACACAACTTATAAAACGAACAAATACAACATGCCATTTGTTCAAATAGTTGGTGTCACATCAACACACAAGACATTTAGTGTTGCACATGCGTTTATAAGTAAGGAACGTGAAGAGAATTTTGTCTGGGTGTTACAAAACCTAAAAGATACACTTCAACAGTGTATGGAACCACGCGTTATTGTAACCGATAGAGAATTGGCTCTTATAAACGCATGCAGAAGAATATTTCCTAGTGCTGCCCAATTACTATGCAGGTGACACATTTTTGAAAACATATCCAAACACTGCAGGCCTAGTTTTTCGCAATCAGACTGGCAAAAGTTTGGATATATGTGGTCGGTTGTGATTGAATCTGCAACTCCCGATATCTACGAGTATAATTACAGCCGACTACATGAATGGTTATGGACATCCCATCAGAGTAATGTTCTATTTCTCATTTTTAATTGTTTTTTAGTTGTATGAAACGTATTAATATGTGTTTGTTTTTTAGGGGTTATCGGATATTTGCAAGTAACATGGTTGCAAAAATACAAGGAAATGTTTGTGTCTGCGTGGATAGATAAAAACCGGAATTTTGGTCAACGAACCACCAACAGAGTTGAAAGTCAACATTCTCTATTAAAGAAAAGTCTCCATGCAACCAACAACACGTTAGACAACATTGTTGGGCATGTAATTCAAATTGTTAAATCGCAAGCAGAAGCTATAAACGAAAGCTTTGAAAGAAGCAAAATATTTCGTATGGCACATCACAACGATGATCAATTTGAACTGTTAAAAGGGAATGTATCTCATGTAGCTTTAGATCTGTTGGTTGGTGAGAAGGCAAAAATTCAGATGTTGATAGCATCAAATTCATCTTGCGGTTGCCATCTCTTCACGAGTTGTGGATTGCCATGTGCTTGTCGTCTATTGAATAGTATGAATTAATTAAATTTAATTATATATTTACCTATTATTTATGTATAATCATAATTATTATTTTTATTCTTTTAAAACAGATGCTAAAGTTACACTGGATGAGGTAGACTTGTTTTGGCGTAAGCTTGATTTAAACCCGTCGTTAGTTAACGAGGATGAAGGTGCTGATATTGATGCGCAATTGGATCGGGTCATACAACATATCAAGCTTCAACCAAATCCAGTTAAAAAGAGTATGATGTCAAACTAACACTCGAGGGCGACCAAGTTTAAAGACACAACAAAAAAAACAAGAGCCTGCCCGACATAGTTCATTCACAAAGCCAAAGAAAAACAAGCAGGATGATTCAACGGTCACTCACGATAGTCAATTGCAGCGTGCTAATTCGTATTCTTCAACGACAAGAATGCACGATTTTTCCGGGTTTTCTCAACCACAAGACGGGTTTTCGCAACCAACTGTTGGGTTATCGCAACCATTAGTATTATTATTATTATTATTATTATTAGTATTATTATTATTATTATTATTATTAATGATTATTATTGTTATTGTTATTTGTCTAACTTTGCAGATTATGCCTCCGCGTATACGACGTCGTGAGCCGTCGAGTTCTAGTTCATCCGAGGAGGATCCGGATATGATCCTGGATCCCCACATGTTGCTGCAGTTCCCATCGGGCACTGAGGCGCACACGCGCCTCAAACGCTTCATTGGTATGGAGATCGTCGAGCCGCGGACGATAGATTGGAGTATTTTAGCCACGCTTGGCGCGAGCCACAGCGATTATCGGAGCGTCGGGTCCGTGGCGACGCATGATGGAGATGGGCGGCCTCCCGGCGTATCGAGAGATCGTTCTCGAGTTCCTGTCCACATTTGAGTTCCATCCACCGCAGGCAGGTGGCATGGAGGCTCTTGATCAGCTGCCTGCTATCTCGTGGGCGCAGCTGCAACCTTGCGTGGTTGCTAGCTGATTATTTTGCTAGCTTTGTTAGCCGTAAGGCTACTGGAGCTATTACGTGTGGCTCTTTTATCACACGTATAGCTCGACGTATCGGTCGTTTTTCGGCCGATATTAGAGATAGCATGACCGTGACTTACGCCTCGACACTGCTGGGGCGTAGCACGGTCATGCTAATGGGTATAGCGGCCGACTTCCCCCGCGTGGGTCTACGATGGTCGCTGGATCGGCGCACAGAGTGGGTGCCGCCAGTCCCTGCTCCACAGCAGCAGCCGGGGGCACAGCCTCACGTACAGGAGCCCCCAGCAGACCACCAGGATCAGGCCGACCAGCCACCGCCACCGCCACATCATGTCGTTGTTCGTCAGCCACGACTGCATCCGGCTGACGCGACGATCTTACGCGACCTTATTGGAAGCGTACGCGACCTTTCTGGACGCGTTGATCGTTTGGAGTGGATGATGCGGTGGATGATGGAGCGTATGGCTGCATCTGCTGGCATGGATGTTCCCGTCTTTCCAGGACCGGGACATGGTGGTCATGCTTAGTTATTTTTTTTTATTTTGTTTTTTCTTTTTTGGATTTTGATGTATGGACACTACTTTAGCATTCGAATGTATATATTTTTATTTTGTATGTATGTTGTGTATGGCGTGATTGTTTGTTTTATCTTTTATTATATAATTAAAAAATATGCGTGATTGTGAAATGAATAATAGATAGTTAACAATTTTTGTTAAAATCGTTTAACGTTATTTACGTTCTGATAAATATTGTTTTAAAATCATTAAACACGATTACGTTAAAATAATTTTCAAACAAAACATTTAACTTTAGGAAAATCATAACTAATTATGTTTAAAAAAATTGTTATTTATATTTAAACGTTACGATGTTAAAATATTTTCCAAACAAAACAAATAGGCAAAATAATTAAATAATAACGTTAAAATACTTATTATTTTACAACAAAACGATTAAAAATGGTTACGTTTTTTTTCGAACAATTAAACGATTAAAAATACTTATTATTTATAACTTAAAAATTAAATAACTAGACGATATGATATAACAATTAACGTTAAACGCGTACGTATACCGGAATTCAAACAACGTGCGGATTTTATAACACGTATATATAATAATATATATATCATATGTTTAATATATAACGTTAAAAATGTACGTATAGCGATTAAATATAATTACGTTAAAATATATGTTTTAACCATTTAAAACAGTTAGACAATTACAATGTTTCAAATAAGTTAAACACGTACGTATATCGGGTGGAAAAACAAAACTTATTTTTTTTTAGGTTTAAATACGAGTCGTATAGGCCTTTACGGCTCATATTCCGTTTTCAGCCGCCAGACATCTCACTGACATTTTCTGACACTCTCTGACGCTTTACGGCCCGTAAAGCCCTTTACGGCTCGTATAGTTAGGGTAGGTGTTGACTGATCCGTAGGGGGTGTCCAAATAACGCGCCCCTTATTTTACTTCAATAAAGTAGATCATTATGGTGATAACTGATAACATAGTTTTTTATTATCATATTAATATATTAATTATTTAAAAAAATACCCAAAACAGAAAAAAGAAAATTATGCAGGGCAAGCCAATGCGATCGATTTTAAATGTATAATAAGTGGGATAGGACCCGCGCTTCGTAGCGGGACGTAGATTGATTTTTTGATAGATGTTAGTATATAAAAGTTTAACATTTAAAGGTAATAAGGAAGGGTTAACATTTTATCATCCTGACACAGACTTTTTTTATATACGATATCTTAAAGTCACACAATCAGGCATATTAGAGTTACACTGAGTTTTACTTCCTATTGTCCGAATATACAGAACAAAACTAAACCTTAAGGCTTAAACTCATTTCTGAAATTATTAGGCGTACAAAAACAGTACAAAGGATGCATATCAATATATCATAAACCTAAATGTTTTAACACATTCATTATGAGCAAAACTCAGAATTCCAGCATCCTTAAAAGTAGATACATACAAGTGTTCTCTCTCATTTTTACCATATTCTTCGTCTCACATGATAATCAGTAAATTTGATTTTATGTTCTTCCTTTATTCGGTTAATAAATGTTACTTTGGTCGTCTGCGATAAGGATACAAAATGTCATCAACACTTTCCTTTATTTGATTCCCAACTTTGCGAATGTTCTTTGCTACACCTGATGCAACTACATTTGCGTTTCTGGTAAATCTGTTTTAGATGAATGAAAGTGTAAGCATAGATTATAAAAGTAAGAATGATCAGCTTTCATGTCTGAGGTCAAACCCTGTTATTTTTTATTAATAATTTCACATGGATTACGGATATAACTTTCCCTAAAAAGGTTTGACCTTGCAATTACCTTATTAGACCTCAAGAGTACAAATGTAACAGTTATAGAACATATGAAGCATGTTAGAAAACATAAACATAATTACTTGCCTGCTAAAGAAATCATCTGATGTAGATTGAGGCGGTCTATTTACTCGAGGTTGTGGAATTGCACGAGCATCTTCAAAAAGCAACGATGCATTACTTTTGTTAAACCAACTAAACAGTAAGCACAAAATTATGAATAGATAGAAAATCAAGATCAGAAATGAAACACCATAAGGTGCATTGATCATCAAATTAACTAGCTTTGATCTATTAAAAAAACTATGGAAGAGTAAATTTGCCATCTAAAACATATTAAGAGGGTAAATATCACATCAATCTTTTGAAGACTATTTGCCACTGAACAAAACCGAAAGAGCAAATTTTCATCCAAACCATATCAATATTTCTCGGTTTCTCCTATTTTACTAAAAGCACTTATTTGCCATGAAACAAGTTGTGAATTGCCCAATAATACCATGTCCTGTTAATACTATCGTATGTCCGCGCCACAACGCGCGGAGTACACCATTAAAATTTATTTAAGTCGGGTTCTTCATTGGGATTTCACAGCCAAAATCACTAATTTAATGGAGTTAATTTGTTGTTTTTTGAAACTATTTGAAAGTTTTATTGTCAAAAGTTAAAAGAAAGAAAGTAGTGCGTTATTGACGCCCACAGGAGTACCACGTTCCACGAATCAAAATGTTTATATTTAATAATATTATAAAACAATGGCTTTGCTTTACGTTAATAGAGAAAAGAAGAACAACAAAAATCAAGTTGAGTACTGCAACTAAGTTAGATGTAAAGACTATTTGAAAGTTTTATATATATAAATTTCATTAAAATAATGTTACATATGGTTTAGGAAGATGATGATAGTGGTGTGCCTAGATTGGTTTCCTGATGGCAAGAATAAACCCCAACAGTGACTGTGTTAAGCTTTTAACTTTGCACATGTATGATTTTTGTTTAAATGGTTTATTAAATTTGTTGTTTTTTTTTTTACTTTGATTTTTATTGTCAAAGTTACTGTAAATTAGAGTTTTGTTTTATTACTGCTACTATACAACCTCATGATTAGCTTTGAATGGTTGTGATATGATGGGGTGCTAAGGGTTATAAATGATGCACTCAATCTTCCTCAGTACACCAAGTTGCAAACTAAACAATTACAACTTGCAAATGCAACTTGCAACTGCTACGTACCTTTTAGTTTTTATTATTTAATTTTAATTAAAAATAAAGTTAAGTGTTAGTAAACCACTTCAAAATCAAATCTTTGGTAATATTGATTTATATATGGTGTTTGATGATTTCTGTAAGTTGGTTTATTGCAGGTGGCTTGATCTTATTTAAGATACCAACATTTTACCTTTAGTTAACATCATAATAAATCAAGTTTCTTAACAACTTTGAGTGTCATTTAGTTTATTGTTGTTCTTTTGATATAGTCATCCAAATATTCATGTTAACTTCTTTTACTGAACATTTACAGATTTTTTTGCAGGTTAACGTTGCAAGTGATTTGGCCCCGTAAGACCCATTTCGGTAATTGAAAATTTTTCAACAACACATTTTTATAATGATTTTAATATTTATTATATGAAACCAATGACTTTATGCACGTTTACACAGTGCTTGGCTTATATTTTCATCAGAATCCTGTCAGGTATGTTGCTTCCTGTTACATGTTTCACTAGGTTGATTTGTTATGTTCATTTTGTCTTTTTTCGTTCATGTTGTTCATGCTAAATAGTTTACTTAGGTCATACAGTCTGCAGTAACTGTATTAGTAATTGTTATAAATATCTTCTTATACATCCACTTTCATCATGTCAAAAAGAAAGAGATATCGTGGTGAGTGCAGCACTCCTTTAGAACATGCATTGACATCCAACGATAACACCCCATATCAATCACCGACACAACTTTCTCATCGTTCTACTCTATTACGCAACTCCAGACAAAACATGACATTTTAGTACTGATTGTTTACATAATTTCCTTATTTACTAATTTATGATAACAATTTAGATTTATTAGTGTTATTAAAAAATTTTTAAAAAACTCCAAAATTAAAATTCCCTCTTAAGCCACAAAATATATTAGGTCAGCTATAACACTAAATAAGTCGGTAAATTAAGATTCATTACAATGTATAATATACCATGCAATATTCAAAATACAATCTTTTTTTGTGAACTGCCAACTAAAAGTCATATGATCACAAATTTGTGTCAGTTTTTTGGCCATATTAGCTAGCCCATGTTATGTAAAAACTAAACTTTTGTTATGTATACATAAGGTACTGTGTAAAAGCAACAATAGCTGATGAAACGACAACAACAAACGTGGTGTTTTTCGACCAAGTTATGACAGAGATGTTGGGAATAAGCTGTCAAGACATGGTCATTCTGAAAGGACACGATAACCCAAAAATACCACCACCTGAAATGCTCTCAAAGATAGGAGTACCCATGACATTTACTCTGACTGTAAAAGCCGACAAATCAATCACAATAATCAAAGCCTCTGAAGCACATCACAACTCATCATCAGATGCTCTTACCTCCGTGGAAACCTCAACAGTAAAAGTGGACCTCACACCGCCAACACCAGATCCCAAATTGCTGACAACCAAAAGACCAACAACTAGATCGACCGGTCAGTACAAAAACTAATAATATACAATCAATAGTAAGTTTTATGATGCTCTTCTTCATGACAATTATTTTAGAAGATTATGAATTTTACCCAAAACATAGGCACCAAACTCATTTGAACACAAGAACTCTTACTTCTTTAAAATATCTTTGTACTTCTTAACAGATGAGCCGATCAAGAAAACAAAGAAGTAAAAGAGTAGCACATCAGGAACTCACCTTTTGGTAAACCAAATAATATATGCCCCACGTCTTTTCAACCTATCAAATAACAAAAAAATGACATCGAACTATGGAATTTCTATTGCAGGTACAGACTTAAGGCTACTTTTTGTCACCTTTTGGTTAATGCCAACAAAAGATGCTACTAAAAACGACATGACACGCCACTTTTGGTCACCTTTTGGTTAAAGGCAACCAAACACGCTACTTTTAGTCAACGGATAACAAGGTAAATAATACCTACATCTACACATATCATACTCAAAACAAACTAATAATACAACAAAACTTAATGCAAGTGCATCTACCAAGAAAGAATATATTTTGTAACAACAATTAGGTAGATGCCACATTTTGTAATGGTTGACACAACAATGTAAATAACCACTTATGTAGCCTCTAACATATATTAACGTCTGTACAACAATATGTGATACGTATGTATAAACTTGGTTATATCAGTTATATATGGGTTGTAATGTACTTTTAATTCTTTTGGTAGTTCTTTATTAAGAGTTTAAACAGGTTGATTTTCGTAAGGAATTTCATATTTTCGAATAGGTCATGCCGAAATTTTGAAAAAATTCTATAACCATTCTTTCGCATTATTTTAAATAAAGTTCGTGTTACAACATACGAGAATAAAGCTCTACAACGAAACATCAAATTAGTCTTACCACACAAGCATACTAATTTTATGCTTTGTTTTACGCTACACGTCTGTATATGAGACCCCGTCGCAACGCGCGGGTCCTCAAAACTAGTTTATATTATAAAGCAAACCTAAGGTGATAAGTTTAACCCCTTTATTACCAAATATATCAATTTAGATTAAATTTTATATTTAATAAATCTAGAGTGTAAAGTTAAAATCTTTTTATCTTTAATAAAATCAAAACGTTGCAGGTAAGGGGCAAACTTACACAGTATATTTCACTATTCAGTAGGGTCTAGTGTAAAGAATGAAGACAAACTTTACTCTGCTCCGAAGGAGTCCCGGCTCAAAGCTAAAGTTTGAAGTTAATGATCTCAACATTTTTAACGTTAATTTCACAAAAATAAGTAAAATAATGTTAAAGTTAGTGCAATTTTATTTTTGTCTATTGAGGGCCCACATATACACATATTATATGCGTGCACCTCAAATGAGGCGTTCGTAAGCAAGGACATAAGAATGTAAATCATATTTACTACATGGATCTGTGTATAACTTAAATTAAATTAATTACAGAGGCATTTTAACTATTTAAGAGATGCACCATGAGGCATAAGTACATAACATATGAATAGAGCGATATGCAATATTAGTTAAGAATCAAAACAACTATTTAATCATAAGCTTTTTATTTTATAATTAAAGTAGAAGAAAAATCTTTTTATGCCCTAAAAGCATATGATTATGTGTGGTTTCTTTTATTCTTAACAATTTACTGATTTTCATTTAAATGTATCCGAAAATGAATATGAAGAAAACATGTCACAAGGGGGCAAAAGGTTCAGGGAGTGACTCGAATCCATGATCAAACAATGGACTTTGATCGCTCTTTTCGTCTGCACTGTGCAGCCAACTTGTGTTCTTCAAGTCTTCTTTTAGCAAAAACGAGTTGTACCTCAAGCTCTCGTATATGTCTACTTGTGTTAGCTTAGAATGACATGGACTTTTATAATCTATGCTTACGGGTTTCATTGAATAACCGTTTTTGAAATTGCCATAATTAGTGTTAACATTGTTGCTTGCACTTGAACCATGGCTCGATCGAATGCTTTCAGGAAAGCGTGTTGACCCAGGAAGTGGACGCGCACCTCTGGTTCTTATATCCTGCAACCCACAGAGAGGTTATTTGAGATCAAATTTGGATGATGAGCTAGTATATATATTAAAAACCAACTTAAAAAGAATAGTAAAGTTTTGTTTTTTCGATTTTGATTTAAAACTTTTATATAATATAAAGTTTTGTTTTTTAAATTTTGGCCACTAAAACTTTTTAAAGTTTTGTTTTTTCGATTATGGCCACTAAAAGTTTTTTATAATATAAAGTTTTGTTTTTCGATTTTAGCTACTAAAAGTAAAGTTTTATTTTTTCGATTTTGGTCACTAAAACTTTTATATAATATAAAGTTTTGTTTTTCAATTTTGGCCACAAAAACTTTTAAAGTTTTCTTTTATCGATTTTTGCTACTAAAACTTTTATATAATATAAAGTTTTTTTTCTTCGATTTTGGCCACTAAAACTTAATAGTAAGTTTTGTTTTTTCGATTTTGGTCAGTAAAACTTTTATATAATATAAAGTTTTGTCTTTTTGATTTTTGCCACTAAAACTTTTAAAGTTTTGTTTTTTCGATTTTGGTCACTAAAACTTTTATATTAGTACAGTTTTGTTTTTTCCATTTTTATCACTAAAACTTTTATATAATATAAAGTTTCGTTTTTTGGATTTTGGCCACTAAAACTTTTAAAGTTTCGTTTTTTCGATTTTTGCCACTAAATCTTTTATATAATATAAAGTTTTGTTTTCTCGGTTTTGCCCCTAAAACTTTTTAAAGTTTTGCTTTTTATACTTTGGCCACTAAAAATTTTATACAATATAAAGTTTTCTTTTTTCGATTTTGGCCACTAAAACTCAATAGTAAAGTTTTTTTTTTCTGATTTTTGTCACTAAAACTTTTATATAATATAAAGTTTTGATTTTTTGATTTTGGCCACTAAAACTTTTAAAGTTTTGTTTTTTCGATCTTGGCCACTAAAACTTTTGTATAATATAAAGTTTTGTTTTTTCGATTTTGGCCACTAAAACTTTTTAAAGTTTTTTTTTTCGAATTTGGCCACTAAAACTTTTATATAATATAAAGCTTTGTTTTTTTTTATTTTGGCCACTAAAACTTTTATATAATAATAATAATAATATTATTATTATTATTACTATTTACCCTTAAACCCTAATTTGGGCCGTCTATTTGGAATATTGAAAATAAACATGTGGTCCATACTAACACACATTAAAATTTATTTGTTTATTCAAAACCTAATTTTTTTATTCAGGTTTAATGTGGGTGTCCGTTTCATGTGGTGAAGTTTTAGTAAATTAGATTTGGACCACCACAAGTTTTTTTTGACTTTCAAAAACTGTAAACAGAGATGAGGATACTAAATTTGAGAGATTTGTTTGGAAATTTTGGTTTTTATTAAATTTGAGAGATTTGCTTAAAGATTTGAGTTTTTGTTTTAATTCAAACGATTGGTTGTCGGTGAGAAAGATTTTGTAAGTAATTTTGTCTAATATTTTTGTAACGTATTTGTCAGGATTTTGTATAATTTTATGTTTTTATGAAAAATTGTATAGAGTTTGTGATTAAATATTTGATTTTGCTATGTAACTTATACTTTTGCAAATGATATATAACACCCGTTTTTGGGAGTGTACTGTGATAACACGTCGCAACGCGCGGGTGGGATTAAACCTAGCTGAAATAAAAATACAATTAAAATAATGTATAAAATAAATAATTTGAGTAATAAAATAAAAATGTCATTTTTTGAAAGTTTATTTTTTAAATAGTTAATTCTTAAACAATTTTTTAAAACTATTTTAAAAAATGCAATTTGTTTACAAACATATAGACTAGTAACCCGTATATTATATGATTTGAATAATAAAAAAATACAAAAAATATTAAATAGTTCTTATCACGAATTTACACGACATAAAAACGATATTTGAGTTAAAATATTTAATATTCATTTATAAGTAAAGATATTATAAATACATACATTTACACCTTGAGTGAACAGTTGTAAATCTAATTTTTTTTTTTTGTCGAAAGTAAAAAAAACGGCCTAAACAATAATAATTAATTTTTTTTTTTCGAAAGTCAAAAAAAACGGCTAATAATAATTACTATATTATAATAATAATAATTAATAATGATTACTATTATTATAAAATAATTAAATAATAATAATAACAATAATTAATTAACAAACCCTCAAACCTTTTGCAGACGATTTGATTTATTGTTTTAGGATGTATGACGATACAGTGGTATTTTCTTTTTTTTTTTAATCCCATTTTTTTTTTGTAAAGATATTCGAACAGTGTTTTTTTTTGTAAGGATCCGACACTGCTACAGTTGTAATTCTTTTTTTTTTAATCTGTTTCGAGTCTTGTATTTCTTATCAATTGCAACGATTAACGCCGCGAAGCGTGGGTATATATATATATATATATATATATATATTTAATCTGCTTGGAGTCTTGCTTTTATTATCAATTGGTCCGATTAACGCCGCCAAGCGTCGGTATAAATTCTTTTTTTTTTAATCTGGTTCGAGTCTTTTATTTATTATCAATTGGCCCGCTTAACGCCGCGAAGCGCGGGTATAATTTTTTTTAAGTCTTGTTCAAGTCTTGCATTTATTATCAATTGGCCCGATTAAAGCTACGAAACGCGGTATAAATGTTTTTTAAATATCTTCGGACTTTTTTTATTTGGTGTTTATAGATTCGTTTTCATGTTTCCAATGATCAAGTTTACAACGGTAAACATTTATGTCAGAACTTTATTATCAATTGGCTCGATTACCGCCGCGAAGAGCGGGTATAACCCTAGTTATGTAACAAAACAACAATACCCTTTTTTTAAAGTTTACATTAAACTTTTGATTAAAAAAATAGTTTTTGAAAAATAATGTCACTTTCTAGTTAGTATATTATTGTTTAAAAACTTTGATTTTTAATAATTTTTGTTATTATAAAAATACTTGTGGAATTTTTTTTACAAAAGTTTTTTTTTTAATTTCAAATTTTTGAAAAAGTTTGTTCTTTTTTTTTTAAAAAAAATATTTTATAATAATTTGGTTTAATAAAGCGTGTTTTTTAATGTTTAGATTTCTTTAGTACATTATTAAATATCTGTTTTACTAGAAACTTTTTTAAATAATGTAATTAATATTTCATATCGATCAAAAGTAAAATCGAAATAATATTTCGGTCAAACTAAAATATGAAAATAAAAATGAAACTGTTGCATTTTCTTTGTCAATAATTAACTATATTATCTTTAAGAAAAAGTTTGTAGGCAAGAGGATGATGAAACATAGTGATGGGTAATTCCCATGCCTTTCATATGTATTTGTTAAAACATTAAACACATAATGCTTATAAACTTAACTAAAAGAATTGGGACCCTACTTGAAATTCCAATTCCTTTGGATGATGGAAGACAACTCCATTTTTGTACCTTAAGAATATGACACCTCTTTGGTCAACTTCCTTTGTACCCACATCACATGATACATAAAACCCAAAATGAGATCAATCTACCATTTACTTCTTTCTCATTTATTCCTCTTTTTTTTATAAACGGCTAATTTTTGGATTACTGACGAAACGCTGGAGTATTATTGTGCTACCAGCAGTAGCACCCGATCATATCCATCATCAAGTCAATTTAGCCTGAGAAGTTGTAAAATCAATTTAATATTGTACGGAATCATTTGTTATATATCATAAACTTCGTCAATCATATGAATTTTTACAAACTCATTAATAGAATATTAAAAGAAATTTTTTAATTTTACATTGCTAAATCCGTAAAGTGTTTTGTGTGTTAAGAAAAGTATTGTGACAATTATTTCATTTTGTTATTTTTATACTCGCGCGTTTCTATTTAACACGTGAGATTTGTTGTTGGCCTCAAAGGATGTAATTAAACAAGGACTTGGCTTCTTTAACTTCAAAGAATTCGAGCTCCACTTTATTATTTTTTTAGTTGCTTAACCTTTTATCTTTATACACTCATAATTATTTTTATATATGTTTTATAGTTATTATTATATATCACATTATAAATATTATTTATTTATTTTTTTTATTATAATTGTATGTATAATAATATTAGAATGTAATTATATATATATTTGTCATCAAGGGTACATCTTGGTACATGGTAGATGATTTATTATTCTTACCAAGTGATAAACACGCATGTTGAATAGTGTTAGGCTATAGGTTAGATTAGGTGTTGATAATATATACATATATAATTTGTATAATGTGAAAACCGGATTTTAAAAAGGAAATTATTAAACTCTATATCAGTTGTTGATCAAAGTTATTTCAAAATTTTAATTATATAATTAGAAAAATCTTGTGAACTATGTTTAAGGCATAATATTTTATTAAAGATTTAAAGTTAAAATACATGTTTTGCCCTTTTAAATGGTAAAAGACGCATTTTCCATATCTCGTATTTCTATCATAATTTCAGCTATGATATTCACTCTCTCGTACTTCTATTATAGTTTCACTCAACCAATTTGCACTCAAGTCGTTTACCAAATAATCACAATTTTAACTATCATGATTTATCAAATTTATCAACAATTCATTTAACACAAACAACCAAAATTCATCTATGAACTATATAATTCACAGTCAATCCAATCAAAGTAGTAGACTAATTAATCTACTACACATATATGTTGTTTAGTTAGTTGGGTTATCACTTGTTTGTTTTTTGATTAATAAGTGTTTTCCTTACAAATCCTTTGGTTCTCTTTGGAAGCTTCCTTATCATCACCTACGTACACATATCCACTTTTCTTAAACTATCATCCTAGTTAAAATTAACATTGTCTAATTCAAATTGACTCGTTTCCTATCAAGTTCTCGTGTTAATGATTATAACTATTTTAAACCAAATTTAGATTCAATTAACCAATTTCATCAAAATTTAAACTCTTGACATTTTAACAAATACTTAGTGTACATAATTTCCTATACACCTTTTCATCATTTTCAAATTATGATCACTTCCTAATTTCATTTAAAATAAATCAACTTTATGAAAACTTTCAAACTCATGTAAAAATTCAAAATTTAGCCAATACCCCTACTTTTATAATCATATACTATTTATATGAACAATCCACTTGTTCATCCAAGTTCATATGGACTTAAACTTTATCCAAATATATATATACTAATAAATCAAAATAAAGCATGCCACATGTCACCTTCTTAGGCTATTCTTATAAAAATTTTCCCGCCACTCTCTCTTATTAAATGAACCCATATTCAATAATAATATTAAATATACTTTTATGCATTTTTAAATTAAAAAAGATTTTTAAAGCATTAAAAAATATATTAATTTTAAAAGAGTACATTTTTTTTAGAATCCAAATTATTATGAAATATAAAATATTTAATAATTGTTTTTCAAAACGAAATATTCAAAAAACGAATAAACTTAGTTTTAAATAAATAATATTATTATATTTCATTACTTATGTATTAAACTATATAAACTATTAATCATATTATTATTGACTATTTATTATTTAACCCGTGTAATACACGGGGTATTGACCTAGTGCAATTATAATCATAAACATAGTTTGCATGGTTTCTTTGTATTCAACTTAGTGCTGTAAAACTCGGCCTAGATTGCTGAGTAAGCGGCCCTCGGCCGAGTCAATTTTCTTCAACTCGGTCGGACCAAATCATTGTTTAATTCTATTTATATATATATATATATATATATTAGTTGTATTAATATTCACTTTATATGTTATATACACTAGCAAACTTATGACATTTGATATATATATGTATAAATTGTTTTTTTATAATTTACCATATCCGAGTATTTGCAACTCCACAATCGACTGACCTGGAAACACATAACGAATTCTTCAACCATGATTCAACATATGAGTAACAAGAACATGTATGCATGAAAGATCTAATCAACAACAATTTTGGGTCAATTGATTACCCTTTCTAACACACACTTAAAACCCAAAAAATCCCATCAAAATTTACCATATTCCTTACCTATAAGTCAATTGATGCAAGAGGAATCATTTTAGGTGATTGCGTTCCAGATCATTCTAAGAATTGGTGAAGATTTTGCTCAAATCAGGTTACTTTGGGTTTTCTGTCTCTACCCCATTTTGTTCGTTGACCTCCTAAAAAATGAGATTGTTTAGTGATTTTAACTATTTTGATCACAATCACCACTTAAATCCCTCTTATTTAACTTTCCAGTAATGACACATATAGTCTTTCCTAACTTCTCAAACTATTAACTAGATTCATTTATTAGTTAGTTATTTAATCAGGTTAACCCATTAACTTATAACAAATATAAATAACATTTAACTTATAAACACATCTCGATCGTTTAAATTTTATCTAGTCTCTAAATGGGTCGTTACATGTACAGAGAAGACAAATGACGACACATATACAGAGAATAGAGATTCTAATGACGGAGGGGAAGAGAAGTAGAGGTAGATTCAGTTTGAATTGGGATGAACATATCCGACATAATTTGTTAAATTTACATTTCATTGAGGACATGATCAGTGATGTATTTAAAAAAGTCTAATAAAGATTAGAGTTTTTTTTAGTTTTTTTAAATATTTTTAGAGTTCATAAGGTTAAAGGTTAGAGATTTCTAGTTTTAATTATTTCCTTAGATTATGTTATACCTTAAGTTAAACGTAACACTTATTTGATATGTTTTGATATATATTCTATTTGCTACATGCAATACATTGTTTACTTTTATGTTTACAATTTTGCTTGTTTGTTTACGTTTGTGTAAAAAAGTTTGTTTGGTCTAGAAAAGTCAAGACCAACGGTTAATTTGGATATTATGAATGTAAACAAGAAATATTATGTGTTGATTAGGAAGCAATGAGTCACCACACTCGATAACTAAAAGACTCGAAAACAAAAAATGATATAGCTTAATTTAATATTTATTATTATTTTGTGACACTATAAAGAGAGATTCTCTATTTTGTATTACAACCAGACAAGAAAGTTTTGAGGGTGCTTGTGCTTCAATGATGAACTCCATGGATTTTTTATCCATGGAGTTTGAGCATATGAAGGGTAAGTAATGTAGTATTGTTGAATGTTGAACTATTATTGTTATACATCATTTCTTGTTCTTCAATTCACATTGCATCTCAGATTCTTGTATATGTGTTCTTCATCATCTTCAAGACTCTTTCTATTCATCAACTGCTTAATTTTCACAAATCGGGTAGATTCTATTCTGCAACCGTTTTTAAAAAGTTAAATTATATATGTGTGTGTATAAGAGAAATCATAATAATAAATAAATAAAAGTATGATGATAAAAGAATTTCTTTTATTTCATTAGGATAAGAGTTTTATTTGCCTTTGTCCCACTCTCATACCTAGTCATTAGTAAAACTTTATTAATTATGTTTTGTTTGTTTAATTTTAGTAATGTTTTGTTGTAGTTTTTGATGAATTTTTTTTAACGTATTACAGAACTATGTATTATTACGTGATTACATACTTATTAAGTGATTATTATATTATGTGGCTTTACGTGACTACGTGTGAATGTCTATATTCTCTGCCATGTTATACATAGCGCATTTTGGTAAATTCGTATCCTTTGCATTGAAATTACACTATATACATTAACCTCCCCTATATATTAACTAGGATTTATTATAGCTTGTAATTTTCTAATATGTCTCTCATTTTCCTCTCCACCCTACTATTATTTAATCTTCGATGATTGTTGGCTATCTTTCCTATTTTACTTTTGTGTAATAATTTTTTTTTTGTTTTCTTGTGTATCATCTTAATGGATACATCATATAAAATAAATGAATATCAGGTTTTATTTATTTTTAAGATTAATTTACGGTTTTAGCCCCTGTGTTTTAAGTATTTTAACTATTTCAGCCCAAAATAGAATCTTCTATCAATTCAGGCTATGTGGTTTGGACAACTATCGGTTTTAACACCTCAAACTTAAATATTATAACGGTTTTGGCCCAAAATATAACTATAGGTAAAGGCCAAAAACTTTAGTTGTCTAATCTAAACCACATGGCCTGAATTGATAAAAGATTTTATTTTGGACCGAAATAGTTGATACATTTAAACCACATGGACCAAAACCGTAATTTACTCTATTTTTAATATTAGCATGTCGCTATAGTTATAGCTCTTGTAATCATAGTTATATAAACATGTTTTTTAGATTATGTGGTCATCACATCCTTATCACTTCACGTATGTGTTACATAAACAACTATTTTCATCAGCCCCTCTTCACATACACATGTGTAACCATCACATTCTTCTTACTCCATCACTTCCTTCTTTTTCCCTTTCTTTTTCTTCTCACGTCGTGACCATGGTCATGTAAGAGGCACCCCCACTTGGTCACGCCCCAAGGTGATGTAATGGTGGTGATAGGCACGAGGACGTGACGGAAGGTGATCAAATCCCTCTTCACGTCTCATAACACGTAGCCTTGAAAAGCAGGAAATAAGTCGAAGAGCCTTTTTATCAATGTTTTGAAAACCGGACCGGAAACCGGTGGGTGTACCGGTTCGGTTCGGGGGTTCTGGGCCGTTTTTGGTGAATCGGCTGGTCGATCCGGTGAACCGGACCGAAAACCAGTGGTTGAACCGATTTTTTTCTATTTTTTTGATTTTTTATATATATTTTTATAAAATGTTTATAAAATCATCCGGTTCCTAAATCCGGTCTGATCGATCTGACAGGTTGAACCTTTGACCTGTAAAGAGACTAGTTCGACGTCCGATCTGGTTCTGAAAACATTGCTTTTTATTAACAAACTTGTAGGCACTGCAGTTGCTATTTGCCAACTCACATCCCGTGGGTTTGACAAGGATGGCGAGTCCGTGACAGTAAGGTTAATGGGTCCCAACTTCCAATGAAAAGATGGTCCGCTCCACGTCATCATCAGAGTTGGCCCAACTTACCCCGAACCTTTATTAGTTTATTGTACAGTGATGGTGGCTCCACCTACAGCAAATAACTACATCAACACGTGTCCATTGATTACGACTGGACTTCTTGATATGAACAGATTCTTAGATTATTCTTTTTTAATTTTAAATTATTGATTGTTAATCCGATGTTTTGATTTGTTTCGGTTGAATTCAGTTTCCTTCTGTTCTGGGATTTTATGTTTGATGTTTTTATCCCTTTCTTCTCACACCTTTTTTTTTTATTTTAACACACCGTTAACGTTATACGTTTCTTATAGGTTTGTATTCAGGGGCAGATGTATTAATGGGGCACTGATGTCCTGAACAACGTCGATTTTTCAGCGTATATGAACAATATTTATGACGGTGTTTTCAAGTGACAACATAAGTTTTTGGACTAGTGACATTACATGTTGCAATGACTAGTGGTGTAGAAAACATTTTTTTTCAATGAAGGATGTGAAGACAAAATTGCGTAAGAGGAAGAGAGATGAATATTTGAATGATTATTTCCTTTCTTATGTTGAAAAAGAATTATTCCAACAAGTTTCGGTCGCAGATGTAATTTAACGTTTGAAGATGTAATTTAACGTTTTCAAAAGATGAAAACTCGTAAGGAACAAATTTAAGAATTTATTCGATAGTTTTTTATTATATGATGAGCATTACCCGACCTAAATGGTAAAACTGACCCAAAAATTTAACTCCGGCACGATGAAACTAGAATATAAAAATACAGTGACATCACTTGGAAAAAAATCTTGGATCCGCCACTGCTAGACGTACAACTCCCTCTGACATTCAATATTTCGAAATGATTGGCCTCGTATAGGACCTATAAGAAGGCGTATAAACAGATACGAGACGTACACGATGTCGATCATTATAATTGAGAAATTATGACAAATAATAATTAACCCATTATGCGTCTCATATGGGCCTATACAAGACTTATAAATGACAGGGGCGACTCTGAGAATTCAAGTGCCCCGGACGTACTAAGAAAAAAAGACCCCTAGTGATATAAACTTGTGTTTTTTCGATTTTGTATTTGGAGATATAAGTAAATATATATAATTTAAAAACGATTTTTAAAATTTTTGTGTCTTACCTTAAATGGGCCCTTGGCAGATGTCGAGTTTGCCCCTCCTCAGAACCTTCCATCATAGATGACGTGAAGTTTAAGAATTAAACGTGAGAATATTATAACTTTTATTAACTATATATTATAGAATAGTTGATTGCCAAACTTAGCATCAAATGGATATAGACTGTGTGCGTTGAACTTGAAAATCGGTGGCATGTGAGGCAGGTGAACTGGTGAAGTTTCCCCGATATCTGTTGATCATGTATACATCAAGGCAGATGGTACTTTCTACTTAAACTGATATTTAAATAAACTAACAAATCGACCGGTTATATTAGTAAATCGTACTGGTTGAACTAAATTTTAATTTTTATATTAAATTACATATATAAACTTTTTAATATTTAACACGTCATCTAGTTTTTCCTTTTATATTAAATAAAACACATAAATTACATATAACTTTTTAAAACATTATATTTAAAACAATTAACCTAAAGTTTGCTAGAAAATTAAAATTAAAATTATAAATAGCGTATTTTTCTCTAATTTCTTGTTTTACTCTTTCAAATAATTATTGGCTCCACAGCTTTAAATGGTCGATGTTAGCTTAAAGATTTCTCATATATCTCGTTTCCTTTTTTCTTTCTCTGTTTTTTTTTTTCTTTTTCTTTTTGTTTTTTTTTTTTATTTTGGATTATGTTTTAGGAACAACTCTGGACTTAGTTGTGCTTTGGAACCAAAATTCGGTTCGTGAGGAGGTTATCGGACGTAAAAAAGTTTGTGGAAACTTGGCTAGAATTGTAACATATGGATAGAGAATTAAAGATTTAAAATTTTAAACATAACATGATAGAAGAAAGAGAAGCATGAATTTGTATATTTATTATTATTTTTTTGAACAAGACTCTTCACTACTTTGTATAGTGTTTTTAAAAAAATCAAGTTTTTTAAATGTCATTGGACAACTAGTGTCAACCGAGCTTAAGTATTATGATAGTAATAATGCACAATCAAAGATATGTAAAATTTCATCTTGTTATTATGTCTTGACGCTATGCCGGACAAAATAGGCAGGTTGGATCGGGTTGTGTAACGGGCCAAAACGGGTTCGGGTTAGGATGGGTGCGGGTCAGAACGGGTTTTAAGCAAAATCAGTTCGGGTCTAAATGGATTGTTCTTTGAAAACATCAATTTAATTTAACTTTAGATGTGTTATAAGTAAACAAATAATCCATTTGGATAATTTTTAGTGATTTTATCATCAAATATATATTAATCATTATTAAATGTTTGAATCCACTGCATTTACATTCTTTTTTGGTTACCCGTCTTGACCCGCATTGTGTTCAAGTGCTACCCATCTCAACTCATTCAATATTTTAATGTTACTCATTTCAACTCATTATGCTACAATTGTTTACCCAAACCAACCAATTTCTTTTGACATGGGTAAAAATTGTCACCTCTACTTGACGCAAATAATTTCCGAATTATAACGAAAGTTGGCGTATGCATTTTGCAAACTTCTGGTTTTGAGCAGCACTTCCCCTAACATTCTTCACTGACTCTCAAATCTTCTCAATGGTTCTTTCAATTACCTTCAACACGTCTTGATAATAAGATTTATGTGTAAAACAACACACATGAGCAAAATATGCATCACACACTAACGCGTTATTCTATTTAACATGTTTACAAGTTATTTTTTTAAAGGGGCATTTACATATTTCATCTTACTAATATCATTTATAAGATATTTTCCCTTCCATATAAACTAGTCAATTACATATTTCCCCCTCTCAAGAGGAAATATGTAATTGATTTTAAGAGTTGGGTAAATATGTAATAAATGTTCTCACTAGAGAATATATATAATACACTATGGTTTGATGTACAAGATAGCTATATTGAAGTTCAAACCTGATAGCATTAAGGTAAATGTAAAACTAAGTATAATTTTGAAACCCACTAATTAGATCGCTCATTTGCAACCGAGCTAATCGGCTCATTTACAATCGAACCAAAATCAAACATGCTTATTTTCGATTGAGCTTGAATGAGTTTCGAGGGTCCAATTATTTGGACAACCTAATCTATGATGTGCTATTGTAATGTTTTTTAAAATAAAATTTGACCTTGTATTTCTCTTGTTTCAACTACCTTTATTGTTGTGGTAACCTTGACAGAAATCATGCAAAAATTTCATTCCAATATTTGAAGGCAGTGGCGGAGCTTGGTCGACTTGAGAGGGGGGCGAAACCCCTATTTTTAACTAAAAATCGCATTTCGGCCTAAAAATTAACACTACGGACTGAAAAACAGGGGAGACGGTTGCCCCCCGGTCTCAATAAAGATGCGCCCATGTTTGAAGGTATGCCACTTATCTATATAGGTGTAAACGAATCAATCCGGCTCATGATCTACTTAGGATTATATCGGTAAAAAGCTCGAATGAGTCGGGCCTAATCCCAAAAACATGGCTCGTTTAGTTATTGAGCCCGTACCTTACATGTCTAAACGAACTTTTTATTGATATAGTTTTTATTTATTATGTTATGTGTATATTTATAAAATTAATTATTTTTATATATAAACTTATGATAGATGTATTTAAATAATATATTTTATGTTAAAATTGGAAAGTATAATTATAAATATATATTAAATTAGTAATTAAAATAAAAAAAATTGAATACTTAAAATATAAACGAGACGAGGTTGAGCTTAAAATTTTTTTAACGAACCAAGCTCGGGCCTTAAAAATAATTTTTTTAGCTAGCCGAGCTCGAGCTTGAAATCGGCTCTCATTTACACCCCTACTAGTTTATAATTAGCTATTGTAATGTTTCAAAAATTTTACCCTATGCTTGACATGTTTTAATAGCTTTTATTGATGTAGTTATTTTGACATAAGTGATTATAATACATATTGTTTTGAGCAAATGTATTTGCCTCTGTGATATTTTAAAAAATATTGTTTAATACTCTTGATGAACATGCTATTTTTTCTTTACTTTTGTGTGTTTATGTTGTGTTAATTATTGTTGGTAGCTTTTAACTTCAAATAGTTTTAATTATGGTCAACATATTGTTTTTTATGACCTTCTGGATTGGCTAATCCAAATATCCAATGATCCTTCGTCACAAATGGATAAATTTGTGTTTTTTTAATAGAGAGAGAAAAACAAAAGAAAATAACAGAAAACCAACTTTTCATTTAATGAGAAATTCATCAATTTTACGTGCCTTGTTTATTTTTGCCAATTAACCGTCATAAAATCTCTGTTGCAACATGCAGCAATGACTTATAGTTTACACTTTGTTTCAGTTTATTTATTAAAGACTTTAACTTGACTTTTTTGAAATATCTTTTAAAATTGACTACTTTTATATATAAATTTCTTATTTATTATTTATATATATTCTTTAGAATTTAAATAATGTAATAAACTAATAAAATACTTCCACATATTGAAACAGTAATTATGTATACATACAAAACAGAAAATGACTCTAAAAAGATAAATGAGTAGATTTGAGTAAAAAAGTACTATATTTTAGATTGAAATGAGTAAATTTATGACATATAATTGGTTGAGAAATGCGGGTCAAGATGAGTAACTTAAAAACTATGTGGATATTATGGATTTAAACAAGTAAAAATGATCAATATATATATATATATATATATATATATATATAGGGGAAGGTTCCCCTAAAAAGTCTATTTTGCCTAAGAAGGCTAAGAAGGATTTTAAAAACTTGAAAACCGACTCAAACAAACCCCGATTGAATTAATTTTTACATCATTGGAACCGGCTTGTCGAACCCTAAAACCCAAACCTTAAATCGTAAACAATAAACCCTAATACTAAAACCAAAACTTTAAAAACAAATCTTTAACATAAAGATACAACTTAAAAGCTAAAAACCAAGCCCTAAAACCCAAAATCTAAATCTAGTTGTTAAAACGAAAACTTAAAATCTAATATTGTAGGGTTCGATGAGACGGTTCCAATGTCATCGAAATGAGTTCAATCGGAGTTCGTTTGGGTCGGTTTTGGAGATTTTAAAAATCCTTCTTAGTCTTCTTAGGCAAAATATACTTTTTATTTGATCTTTCCCCTATATATATATATATATATATATATAAGGTATGGATAATTTGAAAACCACTTTTTATTGTGAAAATCCAGCAAACCGCTGTGTAAAACATACGTAACACAACTAAAAAAAGAAAAATTGTAAAACATACGTAAAAACGTACAAAAATTACGTAAGATCTGACTCAGTGTTACGTATGTTTTACAACGTAAAAAAAAGTTATAAAATATTTTTTTTAAAAATATTTCTTCGGCGCTTTTTTGATTTTTTTTAATAAAAATGTGCCAAATAATGTTACAAACCTGTAAACAAAATTTCAAAAAAAAATATGTTCGTTTTACATGAGTTTTCATGGTTTTCTCACTAAAACAAGGTTTTCATTTTATTAATCCCCTATATATATATATATATGATGAGAAAAATCATTAAAAATTATTTAAATGCACTATTTGTTTCATTCTTATTTTAACTTAAGCAAAATTTATGTTTTAAAAATCAATTATTTTAAACCCAAAATGATGTTCCTTAAAATTCATCCGGACTCGCAATCACTCTGACCTGTTACTCAACCCAACCGAACCCGTTCATTCTGGCAAGCATACCTATTTTACATAAACGTTATGCAACAAAAACTTATAACTCTTAGACTATGCTCAGCGAAAGTAACGCGCCTCCAGAGGGATGCAACCCTTTGGCGGGGTTCAGCGGGCACACCACCCCCCTCACCGGCGGCCTCCATTTCTCGCACCCAGCGGCCCCCGCTCCCTGCTCCCCCCTCATTCGTGATTGGTGCAACATTGGAAAAAGATACTGTTTGATGTGATGATGTGGCACGATGGGGAATGTTTTTCAGTTGGTTAACCACTGTGGGGTATTAAGGTTTCCAGTAAGATGATGATGTGAGAGAAATTTTCAGTTGAGAAGGATTTCAGTGAGGTGATCACTGTGAATAGTCTTTATAGTGATAGTTTGTCTTTCTTCTATCAATGAGGTCGAATATCAAATCCCGCAAGATATAAATATTGGTTCATAATAGTATTAAATAATGGTATTAAATTAGAAGTTATTTCAAAACTTATATTCATTTAACTCCTTTAATTATGCTATAATATAAGAATAGATAAGAAGGATATATGTAAATGTATGAGTTTCTAAGCAAGTGTCTAATACAATAGTATATAAAAAGATATATATATCATATCTTGTTGAATTCTACAATTTTTCCTCAGCTCGATCTTCTCTTATTAAATTCCAATTATTTTATATAATTAAATTACATAACTAAATATAAAAATATAAATCTTCTTATTATGAAAATGTACTAAATTTAATAAATTATATAAAAGATTTTAAGTAAATTTTATCTTAAAACAAATTTATAATTATTAAATATTTACTATTTGTTATCCTAATTTTCAAATATTTATTATTTATTATTTGACTAACAAGTAACAGTATTCAAACATACAAATACTCTAAGTCTTGTTTATCGCACTTCCGATTTAAGCAACCCATGGATAAATTTTTAACCATATCAATATATATACATTTAGAAAATACAATTATTACAATTGAACAGTAATACTAATTTTCTATTCGATCGTTTTGTTGTTTTTTGGCAAAAAACTGAGCAAAAGATTAGTTTAAACCGCGACAAATAATGGATCGTATATATAATATAATTAAAGGTCGAAAATTAAATATGAAAAATGTATTTATAATATGAAAATGAATGTATTATCTATTTATCTTAGCCTAGAAAATAAAAATACGTGTGACATGTGATATTGCATATGGCTGGCATCGGGTTACATAACATCATACATGAGCTGGATCCACGCTACCCACTTTCTAATCAGCAAGAATATTAAAATACAAAACTAAAATATAAAATAATTAAAACAAAAAACCTTCAGAGATTGAAGCATAAATCTCACAAAAAACTATAATTTCTTCCCTTTCTCCTCTCTCAAAAAATCTAAACCTTCCAAAAAAAAAATCTACCTTCTGTTTGTCTCTACTTTGTTAATTTTCTTGATTTGGGTTTTCATCTTTCATCTTTTTTTTTTTTTTTCAAAAATGGTTGAACAGTTTGGGTTTGATTCATAAAAATGGTTTCTTTGCGGATGTGATTCGGTGTTTATTTTGGGAAATATTAAGAATCAGATCATGTCCAGTTCAGGCGGTGGTTCTTGGAAATCCTCCGCTGCCGGCGCTGGAGGGTGTGGTGGCGACGGCGGTGTTCCTGATCAGTTTCCGGCTGGCCTGCGGGTGCTTGTTGTTGATGACGACCCAACTTGCCTCATGATCTTAGAGAAGATGCTTAGACACTGCAACTATGAAGGTACATGCAAACACACACTAAATACACTCCTACTGTGTGAAAAACATAAAAGTTATTTTTGTTTTCTTATGGTGATTTATGCCTTCAATTGCTAAATCTGTGTGCCTTTTTTTATCCCTAAATTTTTCACCAAAGTTTTCATATTATATATTTCATCATTTTACATTAACTTTTTTTTTATACTATTCTATCCATAAAATTATAAATCCATATCCAGATTATTCATATGTGGTGTAAAACTAAAATTAACAAAACCCAGTTAGATTTAGGGTTCATAATCATGATAAAGCTTTCAATTTTATTTATTTATTTTTTGAAGAAAGAAAAATCACAAAGCTTGAGCTAGATTTAACTTTAAGATTCTACATGTTACAATAGGCCAAATCTTTGATGATTTTCAAGTTAATCTATGTGGTCATCCCTTCATGTTAATTTAGTTTAATTTGTAGTTATGGTGTTTTGATGAGACATAAAAGCTATGAAGTTCTTAAATTTTGACTTTTTTGTTCAAAATGTTGCAGTGACTAAATGTAACAGAGCTGAGGTTGCTTTATCATTTCTAAGGGAAAATAAATATGGATTTGATGTTGTTATTAGTGATGTTCATATGCCTGATATGGATGGATTCAAACTACTTGAGCACATTGGGCTTGAAATGGATCTCCCTGTGATCAGTAAGTCAAATACTCTAATTTTGACTTTCAAAATTTTCAATTTCATTTTGATTTTGATTTTGATTCCGTGTTGCATATGGTTTTGAGTTTCTTGATCCATGTCTCTTTTGTACTGATTCAATTGTCAATGAAAGTTTGGTACTTTTGGTTTTTATGTTAGCTAGATCAAAGATTTTGTGATTTAACTGACTTGCCCTTGTTACAGTGATGTCTGCTGATGACAGCAAGAGTGTAGTCATGAAGGGCGTTACTCACGGAGCGTGTGATTATCTAATAAAACCTGTTCGTATTGAAGCGTTACGGAACATATGGCAACACGTGGTTCGAAAACGGAAGCACGAGTGGAAAGATATTGAGCCGGTTGCTGATGAGCACAAACCACCTGAAGAACCCGACTACTCCTCTTCTGCAAACGAAGGGCATAATTGGAAAAACACAAAAAGGCGGAAAGACGAGGAAGATGAAGCAGAAGAAAGAGATGATTCTTCTTCTTTAAAGAAGCCTCGAGTTGTTTGGTCCATTGAGCTTCATCAACAGTTTGTGGCAGCAGTTAATCAGCTCGGAATCGACAGTATGAAAATTGGCCGCTATTCTCCTGTTTTCAACTGTTATGTTGTTCATGTGAAATTACTAATTTGCCCTTGATGTTTTTGGATTTGTATGAATACAGAGGCGGTTCCGAAGAAAATTTTGGAGCTGATGAATGTTCCTGGTTTAACTAGAGAAAACGTTGCCAGCCACCTTCAAGTAAAACTTCTTTTTGGGTTTAAACTTTCGATTGATGTGCTAAGGGGTGCTAATGATTTCTTAAAACGTAACGAAAAACACTCAATTTTTCAATTTTGACTTTTTGTTCGTTGTTGACATTTTATGTGATGCATTGAAGACGTTTCTTCCTCACAACTGCAAGAATTTGGTGCAGAAATACCGTCTATATCTTAGAAGACTCAGTGGTTCTCCTCATCCAGGCGGGATGAACATGGGCTTTATGGGTGGCCCAGATGCCGGATACGGATCGCTGAACGGAATTGACCTTCAAGCTCTAGCTGCTAGTGGTCAACTCCCTGCACAAAGTCTTGCAACTCTCCAAGCTGTGGCTCTTGGCAGGTCAAATAACACCAAGTCTGCTATTTCGGTGCCGGTTATTGATCAGAGAAACATTTTTAGCTTTGAAAACCCAAAGCCTGGATACACTGAAGTCCAAAGTCAACATTTTAGTTGTACTAGTAACACTAATAGCAAGCAAATAAATTTACTTCCCGGGATCCCTACAAACATGGAACCAAAGCAATTTGTAAGTTTGCATCAGTCGGGGCAGCATTCTTTTGGGAGCATGAACAATCAGGTTCTAGTTCCGTTGGGTGGTCAAAGTCAAAGCCAGGTTCAGTCGAATGCAAACGGACATATTGGCTCAAGACAGCCTGTTTTGTCCAACGATATGTTTACACGCGGTGAAGGTGTTGACATGGCAAGATCAGCGTACAAGCCTGTGGTATCGGTATCACAAGCCTCGTCTCTTGTGGATTTCTCTATGAATAACAGAACAGATTCTTCCAGTTCCAGAAGTATTTACCCTCCCAGGGGTAGTTTAGGAATTCCAAATGTTCGGGGGACATCATTGCCCCTTCAAGGAGAAGGGAACTTAGACACAAATGTTTCAGGAAGAGGGATTGCTCCAAGTTATGATGTTTTCAATGATTTGAACCAAAACCGCAATTGGGGTTTACAAGATGTCGGTTTGACCTTTGACCACTCTCCACATTCAATCCATGTAGGACCGAATACCTCGTCACCGTTGTTACCCCAACACAATCGCTCGTTAGGATGCGAAGTGGGAGGGCATGACCATAATTTAACTAATGGTAAGATGATTTTCCGCCCAGGTGTTGAAACTAGAACTCACCATAACGGGTCGAACGGTGTTCATCAACTTAACACTTATGTCAAGACTGAAAGCCACAATGATGGAAGCTTTCATAACACATTATATTCTGAACAATATGGTCAAGATGATCTATTAGCTGCAATACTAAAACAAGTACGTTCTGTCTTCTGATGCTTTGAAAATTTACTAAAATGCTTTTGAACAATGTACAGTGGGACCTAGCACCATTTATGGGGTTCGACCACCCTCATGAACTTTTTTCAAATGTTCTATATACAATCTGATCTTAACCGACCCCCATGAAATTTTGAATCCTGAAGAGATTGGATCTTTGCCCCTCAGGGATTGAATCCTTGACCTAAAGGCGAATAACTCTATTGGTTTTGTGATTTAGCTTAGTTTTATCATTTTAGATGACCCGACCTGATTTGAACCGGTTCAAAAAATGAAATATTTAGCAACATACAATCACCCCAATAAATTTCTGGCCCCCATTAAAAAATTTCTGAGTCTGTCACTAACAATGTAAGTACAAATTGTTGATTTTGTTATGTAGCAGCAGAAACAAGGTGTTGGACAGCCTGAAAATGAGTTTGGATTTGATGGGTATGCATTGGATGATTTACCGGTGTAAGTAGGACATGTACATAGCTTGACTTCCAGCCAAAAAAAGTACTAAGGTTTTTTAAATTTCGGTAGCATTTTATATTGATGCTGTGAATATGGTGGTTGCTGCAACATAATAATGATGGTGTTATTGATCGGACACGCGATATGCAAAGGCATATCGCGTGTGTTGAAATTTTTGACTGCTTTAGGTAGCATACAAAAATTCGTAGAAAGGAACAAAGCTAGTATGATTTCTAGGATTATGAATTTGGTTCTTCTGCAAAAAAACTGAAGATCTGCTGTAATTTTATTTATCCAGTTTTGGAATAATATGGAGTTTGTGCTTGTTTTTAACCATAAATCTTGTCAATAGCTTGCATGACAATGAAGCCTTTTTGTCTAGCATTGTTTGATGAACATAAATCATGTTCTATACGCTTTCATCAATCATTATCTTAAAACTATAAAATTCTCATCATACGGGAAATAATAATAATAATAATAAAATATTTCTATGCTCATGATTAAAGTGGAATGAAAATAACTCTATTTTATTCTAAGAAAGTTGCTTTCATTTCATGTATATATAAAGAAGATGCATTATTTGTTAACCCATATTAATTATGTTAATCGTCTAATCTTCATCCAATAATTTAAAAATATCAAATCTCACAAGATTGTGTTGCATGTACACACCATTTAAAATAAAAATGACATTGTAGACCTTTTAATGCCAAAAATTAGATTTAACCCATTTTTATTACAAAAAAAAGAAAAGAAAAAAAGGTTTGCCCCATAATGTTTGAAATATATAATTTTCTTATCTATTGTTATCTTTTTTAGAATAATTATACTACTAAACTTATCGTATCTTTTTATACTTTGAGTATACTCTTGTTAATTTTTTAGATGTTCGCAACTACATTAATGTAACAAACACTTTCACTGGTGTAATAATTTTCCAGTATGTAAATATAGGTATTACATTGAATTAAGTAAAAACAAAAATACAATAATTATTCAATATATAGAAACACTGATGTAAATGATAAATTACAGTAAACAAAAGAAAATAAATAAAACCAAAAATTACATTGATATAACATATTGTTATAAACAAAAGAAAATAAATAAAACCAAAAATTACATTGATATAACATATTGTTATAAACTAAAGAAAATAAATAAAACCAAAAATTACATTGATATAACATATATGCTACATTGATGCAAATGAAAAAAAAAATGACTTGGATAAGAAACACTTCTGAGCGTATAATTTCAACTGGTAAGAAGCATTCTCATTGGTGTGATAAATTTCTAAGTATGTAAATATAAGAATTACATTAAATTAAATAAAACAAAAATACTATAATAATTCAACAGATACACTTACATAATTGTTAAACTACAATAAAAGAAATAGATTTAAATCAAAAATTACATTGATATAATATACATGTTACATTCTAATATAGACGTAATATAAATGTTATATTGTTGCAAATGAAAAAAATTACATTACTTGAATTACCTAGATTATTTTTTGAATCATACGTATAAATATAAAAATAATTTGATGTTTGTAGTTGGAAGATATTGTCTTGAATAAAATAAAAAATCAAAAGTGTGTGAACTCAACCATTTTTGAACATATCAAAAGTTTGAACATATATACAATCGTCACCATCTTCTGCCATGGCTTCAATAGGCCTGCTCCTTGACTAGTTTTTACATATTACAGTCATCTTCAGTCCAAAATTTTAGCATATTACCAATAAAAATCCGTATATTTTGATTCAGAGAGCAACATCATAAGGTTCTATCTTGTAAAAAAATCAAAAAATTAAGTACGTGATCCAGAAAATGTGAAAATCATTGAAATCCTCAAATTTCAAAACCATCAAACCCTCTATCGACCAGATTCTTCTCTATGTGTTTGAGGTGAGTCTTCATTTCCGTTTTCTCCACCAGTAGATTGCCACTCGCTTCACTTTCGTGAACTGATCTTGGAGGTGAAGGTGATGTCTGAATTTGGTGATGAGGATTTTGATAAAAATGAGAGAAAGAGCGATAACAGAGATAGGAATGTCCAAACAGATAGTACATATGATATTTTTACCAAAATATCCTTCATCTCATCTCGCTCAAAATGAAATCTTCTATCAATGTAGCACTTATAATTTAAACAACTAATGGTCTTGACCCACAAACTTAACTATTCTAACGGTTTTTGATCCCCAAACCTAACTATGGTTAGGGGACAAAACCGTTAATTGTTTAAACCATAGGGGTTGAATCGTTCGTTGTTTTAACCAAAACGCTTAAACCACATGAGTCAAAACCGTAATCTACTCTTTATATTAAAACATCGGATGTTTTAGGGTTAAACAATTAACACAATAACAATAAGGCCATCTATTTGAAATATTGAAAGTAAACACGTCGTCCACATATATATGATTGACATCAAATAATAACTCACCTTAATTGTGATAGCATAACTAACTTCGAGATAATTAAACTCAAATTTTTAGTTTAGGATCTTATTGATGGTTTGGGTAATTTCATGTAGCTACTATAACTTAAAAACTTCAATCCTTCGGTGTTAAGCCATCATAGAAAGCTTTGATCAATTCCCACTTTGGAATTTGATGATGTGGGCAAAACCTCAGCAACTCTTTAAATCGAGTGAATGCTTCATGTAGTAGCTCACCCGATTGTTGTTGAAATGTTCGGATGGCATTACGGGCTTCACTAGTTTTACTCACGGGGTAGTATTCATCGAGGAACAGTTGTTGCATCTCCTCCCATGTGTAAATACTATCAGAAGGTAGTGTATGAAACCATTGCTTGACCCTTTCTTTCAAGGAGAATTGGAATAGAGTAAGTTTGACTTCATCAAATGTAAATCATTGGCCACCAATGGTGCTGCATATTACTTCAAATTCAGATAAGTGGATGTAGGGTTCTTCAGTTGCTACTCCTCGAAAAGCAGGAATGATGGCAAGATATTGTGGCCTTATCTCAAAAGACCTTCCTCTCAGCAGTGGAGGTATAGGAGAAGGGCTTTGAGTTACTGCCGATCTAAAGTGACTATCGACTCCTTGAACTGGGGCCCTATGATGCCATTCTTGACCGAGGTTATTATGATTGTTGTAACCCCATCTTCCGCTGTAATTGTTCATCAGTGGTTGCCTATTCCACCCGCTCGGTCCATTCCATCCACCTTGCCCATTATTGTGATTATTTTGTTTTTTTCTTGTGGGCCTTGTGGTTGCCAATTATCCTCATGATAATTACCTTGTGGTTAGAGATTATTGTTGGCCTCTTCCTCATTCAACTCTTCATTCCATGTTCCATGCTCCATGCTCCACCGTGTTGCTTCCACCACCCGAAATATGCTCCTCCTCACTGAAGTTGTTCCCATGATTTGCTCCTAGATTTGGGTTATTGAACAATGGGTTTTGTGTCATCCTAAGGTTAGGCATAGCATTGGGTGGTACATTTGGTGGAGGATTATTTTGATTGAAGGCATTTGGTGGCATGTTGTTTGGATTTTGATTGGGTGGGGGAATGTGGAAGTATTTGGTTGTTTGGTGGGTTTTGGTTATTAGGATAGGATGTCACGATGGAGAGAAGAGGATCGGGTTAATAGAGAGGCACAAAGATAGTGGGAGGAGGAGTTAAGGCGGGAACGCCGGGAGCAAGCCAAACAAGCAGAAATTTATGCTCGATCTGCCGCATATAGGTTTGAAGAACTCCGTAATAATTTGTTTTTGCAGGAGGAGGCGGTGCGCCAATGCACCGATTATTTAGCTGGATACAACTCAACTTTTCAATCCTTCTCCACGGGTACCATATCCATAACATGGGGAGCAAGGCTCAAGTACTTCAGGGAGCTCGGACCCCTTCAACATGCAATCTCTCTAGGAGAGCCTGACGGAAAGATGGTTTGGACCACTGGTGCCTAGACCTCCATTTGATGATGACTTTCACAGCACTCACTGATCGCATGTGATCATGTCCATGTGATGTTATCCTTAAACTCTAGTTGGTACTTAGATAATTGGTAACTTTGAATGGTTGTAGTTGTTAAAACTCTAGAACTAATATCCCTATTGTTTGATCGTGATGGTTGATAGGGATGTAATGAATGGGTAGTGAATTTGGTATGGGAATTGTGAATTGGGTGGCCAATGCATCAACCTCATCTTGCACTTGTATTTACAAAATGATTACATTGGGAACAATGTAAAGCTTAAATGTGGGGATCAGGGATATTTTCAAATTTTTGCGAGAATGTCTTTAATGCAAATCTTAAATGTACATGAAAACATGGTTTGAAGAAAAAATTGTGGAAGCATGATTGAACTAATCAATAAAGTAAATTCTTAAATTGTGGTTGATCTTTTAAGTTGTGAAATAAAGTATTCTTGATAAACAATCCATAAGTATCAGTAGCAATACCTGACTAAGTATAGGAAGTTGATAGTGGATTGTTATGTGTTTCACATCCGTAACCCTTAACCGCCGTTTTCGTGAGGAATTGGGCCTATGTTGAGCAAAGAATATTAACAAGAACACATTCTCATTTTCTGTGATGTGTGATGACCAAAGTGAACATCCAAGGTAGAACTTGCATTGTCAATACAACTTGAGACCACAAACTAAGGTGTGTACAAAAGTGACAGAGGCATTAGAATAAACCATTGTTTCAGCCTTTTTCATTTGTTTTACCTACCCATAACAAAATCCCTTAGCCGCCCTGTTGAGCCAAGTACCCGTTCGTTTGTTAACCAATGACATTAGCCACAAATAGCCTTTCTAGCCTTTTAATTTTAAACCCATGTGATGAATCCAAGTTTTGTAGTGTTAATGTTTTGATGATATGAAAAGAAAAAAGAAAAAGAAAAAGAAATTAAAGGTTGTGCAAAATAAAGAATGAGATGAGAAGTAAGTAAAATACAACCTCATGTGCACAAGTTCAAATATGTCAAAATGTTGGAATAACTAGTTGGATTCATCCATTGTCACCAGTCACAAACAATACCATCCCTACCCTATCCAATAGCCAACCCGAATCCTCTTGATATGTGCATGACTTAGTAACCAGTGATGGAGAGTTGATTACTTTTCAAATATGTCAAAATGTTGGAATAACTAGTTGGATTCATTATAGGAATGAGTGTCATAAACATATCAAGGAAATTCATTGTTCCAAATGACTGCAAGTCGATAATACCTTTGATTGAAGTCGCCGATCCATATTGATTGCAGTCGACGAACCCAGAAAAAGGAAATCAACGTACCATATCGTACCAAATCGAGAACGATTTGCGATTGGGTACAGTGCGTACCAAAACGAAAATCGCGGCTACACTGGCGATTTATGTGATTATGGTATTGACTTTGTTCCGGAGTTGGTCCTTCCTAACAAACGTGTGTACCACATGAACCCAAAAGATTTCGTGGAACTTCAGCATCGACACGTTACCGAGCTCCTAGATAAGGGTCTTATTCGGGAAAGAACGAGTACTTGTGCACTACTCATTACCAGTTCCAGAGCCAGGGGGCCTATGGGATGTGCATCGACAATAGGTCCTCTTAGCTGATGCTTATCTCTACCAATAATTTTAGGACTTATTTTGAATTATTATGTTTGATATTATCAATTCCTTATTTATCTCTTTATCTGTTTGTAACCTCTCCCTATTTAAATGGCTTTGATTAATGGAATGGATCATCAATTGAAACCATAAACACTTTCATGGTATCATAGCTTCGATTCTGAGTTTTTTTTTTTCAATCACCTTCCTTATCTTCTCCGACTACATCAACCGGTTGACAACCAACAATGGCCAAACCCGACAAAACCACCACCACATCCTCTAAATCCACAACCACCCTACACCCAGCCTACTCTGTCACAAGCATTCAATCTAAAATTTTAACCCTTGATGGTACCGCTATTACGTATTCATCTAGGGTAAAGCTTTTCAAATTCCAAGCCCTAGCATACCGAGTTGTTGACCACATCGATGACACCCTACCACCGGACATCAAGGACCCTGCATATACCACATGGAAGGAATTGGATGCGCTGGTATCCCAATGGATTTATAGCACCGTATCATATGATCTCCTAACCCGTATTCTCGACACTGACGCCTCTGCTAGCAACACCTGGTTAAAAGTTGAAAAGATTTTCCTTAGCAACAAATAGCCCAAAGTCGCAGCACTGGAGACCCAATTTGTCAATCTCACCCCTACCGCTTGCAGCTCCATGGATGACTACTGTAAACAATTAAAGGACATCGCCAACCAATTGGCTGATGTTGACCAACCAATTACAGAATCCCGCCTAGTCCTCCAATTGGAACGTGGCCTTTCTCCTGAATTCGACACCACTGCCTCTTTAATCAACTCTCTGCAAGCTCATTGGATCTTGCCATAACCATGTTAACGGGTGAAGTCATCCGACAATCTGCCTGGCAACCACAAAATTCATTAGTTCTTGTCACCACAACAGCCTCCAACGCAACCACCTTTGTTTTAAATTGCGCGATGCGATCCGAATATTTCAAAAAACCGTTGCGCCATGCGAGCGCATCACGTAAGAAATGCGCTTATTATCATAAAAATACTAAATTTTCAACACATTGCAAAAAAAAGGTAAATATTTGAACATTATAAGGTAACAATAAGTTAAAATTCTAGCAAAAATGCAAAATATTTTGTTTACATTACTCAAAATTATAAAGCATACAAATCTCCTCTAATAGAAATCTAAATCTATCGTATCAATATCTCCAAGCTGTTAGGAATCAAGCGGCGTAGCGGAACCAGATTAAACAACACACGTACACGATTGCAAAGAAAAAACAGAAAATAAACGACACGAAGATTTAACGTGGTTCGGTCGATGTGACCTACATCCACGGGCTGCAACTAGGATTTATCTTTTATTACTTAGGTGCACAAAGATTACAATTACAAGACTGATATTTATAGAGAACTAATTAGGTTACAAAAAACAAAACTGGACCGGGCCGGGCTTAGGGTCGGCTGCCTTAATTCCCTCCCAAAAGGTCTCCGAAACCTAACAATCTCCCACTCGGAGGCCTTGCGATGAAATCAAGCCCGCCATCTAACCACACAGTAATCCAGTCTTCCAGTAACTCCAGTAATCTTTGTCAAACAATCTTCCAAGCCTTCAGTTCCCATAAACAAGCTAAGACTTCAATCCAATCTTCCTAGTTGCAGCAGCCCTTCTCATCAGTTACCTGAAGGGCTCGTTGAAGCTTCCAAAAGCTTCAACGCATCAGTCATCACTGACTCAGTCGTGACTGTAACCATCACTGACACATCCTCTGTCTCAACTGGCTTGCACATTCCACCAGATTCAGAGATACACCGAGGAATATTAACACTCTCCAAATTCAGCAAGTAATCCACAGGAGAGATTTTAGCAGTCGAAATCCTAGTCTTCAAAACCCACTGTTGCTTTGAAACTGTACCCGAAACACGAACCGTGCTCCCACTGTTACCAAAACCCCTAACTGGTTTAAAACTTCGACCCCGTTCAGCTTGAACCACCTTGGCACCAGGCTTCACACTTGCAAAATGAACCTTCTTTTGCCCCTTAGATTCAACGAACCAGACTTTGTCTTGCTTAACCGGGATGGTCACTCCCTTAGCAGGTACCTCAACCAAATATAATGATCCCTGTTTCTTTCCCCGAGCAATAACCAGATTACCCTTGATCACTTTCCATTTGCCACTACCAAAACTAACATCTAGTCCTTGTTCATCGATCACTTTCCATTTGCCACTACCAAAACTAACATCTAGTCCTTGTTCATCCAATTGACTGACAGAAATAAGATTCGTCTTCAAACCTGGAATCACCCTGACATTCTGTAATTTCCATGTAGTTCTTAATGGAGTCGCCAGATCAACATCTCCTATGCCCGTAACATTTAGAAATTCACCATTACCAAGTCGTACCTTTCCAAAGTCACCAATTTTCAGATTCTTCATCAATCCACTGTTGTGTGTGGCATGAATCGAAGCACCAGTTACCATGACCCAAGGGCCAAGAGTCCACACTGCTTTCATCACTAAGTATCAATGCATCATCCTCAAACACATCCTCAGTAGCAGCATTCAATTGTTTCTTTGGACACTGACTCTTAACATGTCCCACCTCGTTGCAGTTCCAACATTTCACACTTTTCTTAGTTCTAGACTCCTTCCCCGACTCCCACTGTCCCTGCTGTCCCTTCTACCCCTGCCAACATGCAACGTTTCAGCCCTGCCAACATGCAACGTTTCAGAAGAAGACGATCCACCTTGATTCTTGCGTCTGATATCCTCGCCAAGAACCAAATCTCTAATCCCTTCAAATGTCATACCACTGGCTCCCGCAGAACTAGTAACAGCAGTAACTGTCCCGGACCAGCTATCAGGCAACGAAGATAGCAGCAGCAGAGCCTGAACCTCACATCGAACTTTATCCCAACCGAAAGTAGCCTCGACAAAATCGAATTAAGGTTGTTAATGTGAGATGTCACAGATGCACCTTCCATCATCTTTGTGTTCACAAGCTCCCGAATCAAGAACACTTTATTAGTTGCCGCCGGCTTTTCATACATATTTGACAGAGCATTCATCATACCACTAGCTGTGGTCTCCTTCATGATGTTAAAAGCAACGCTCTTCGCCAAAGCCAATGTAATAACCGCTCGAGCTTTCTTGTCCTTCAATTCCCAATCGGCTTGTTCCATTTTCTCCGGTTTATCCCCCAATGCCACATCCAAATCCTTGTGACACAGTATTGCTTCTACTTGCATTTTCCACCAACCAAAATCAGAATCGTTGAACTTCTCAATCGCAACATTTCCGTCTTCAGCCATAGCAAACAGAAATCGGCTCGAGACAGTGACAGACACAACAATGGCACGGGCCTGAACTTGACGGTTGTTCTACTGAACACTGTCAAATAATCCGATCTGTTCCTACAGTAACCGACAAATCAAAACTGTAAACAGTTACCCTAATTGATCTCCTGTAGACAAATCTGAACCCGAATGTTGATATTCACAAAAAACAATTCCTCAAACCTGGTTGATCACAAATATTGCAAACCCGAATCAGACTGAAAACAACACATATGACTCAAGAGCTCAATTTCTGAAACCCTAATCGTCAAAGATCAGTCTCCAGCAGCAGCAGACTCGATTCCAAGCGTTAGATGAACCTTAATCGAAGGCTGACCTAAACTCGAACCAAAATCGTGTCAAAACAGGGATTCAATCCGCAAATCCAAGGATTAGACGACCCTAATTGCGAACCAAAACCTTTTAATCGACAGAAACAGACGACAATAACAAGAAAAAACCCTCAACGGCGGAATTCCGATGATGTCGACTCGACGGAAACCCAAATCGACGTTTCCGACAAAAGAGACGGCGGCGGCGGCGCACCCTAATCGCGTGAAGGCAGCGGCTCCTAGGGCAGAACCCTAAAACAACGACTGAACAAGGTTCGCCGGAACCCTAATTCACGACTGGCTCAGATCTGAACGAACTCCAAGGAGCTTGAAAACCCTAATTCGTACAAGACAGTCGACGCCTCTCTTTTTTTTTTTCTTTTTCTTTTTGTTTTTTCTTTTTCAGTAATCGTCTCAGTACGATCGTATGTTTAATCTCCAACGAGCCTCGGCTCTGGTACCACTTGTTAGGAATCAAGCGGCGCAGCGGAACAAGATTAACCAAATACACATACACGATTGCAAAGAAAAAACAGACAAACAGGAAATAAATGACACGAAGATTTAACGTGGTTCGGTCGATGTGACCTACATCCACGGGCTGCAACTAGGATTTATCTTTTATTACTTAGGTGCACAAAGATTACAATTACAAGACTGATATTTATAGAGAACTAAATAGGTTACAAAAAACAAAACCGGACCAGGCCGGGCTTAGGGCTGGCTGCCCTAATTCCCTCCCAAAAGGTCTCCGAAACCTAACACAAGCATGGGTCCATCTCCTTCCCCATCCAACGCTCTGATATCTTCTTCAATCTCATAGTAAAGAGCATGTTGTTTTCCTTTATCACTTCTTGATGGCCGACAACCATGAGTTGTTGCTTTGGCCTTTGATGCTCCAGTCAAACCTATCGGAAGCTTTACACATGACATTAAATGTCAAATCATCCAAATGAAAACTAGATCATCATTGTCAGTTTGTTCATCGTCTTCCATTTTACCCATTACCTACTCATTACTTTCATCAATGTCTTCCAACTCAATCGGATCGGGGGTTCCCTCTTTTCTATGTTGACGATGCAAAGCACGATTGTATTTCACATAGATCATAATATCATATTATTCAATTTTTCTCGTGTCAATCGATTTCTCCTTTGTGTGAAGGTGTTGGAAAACGCCCCAGTTTCTTTCACAACTCGTAGCACTACAAGTTAGACTAAGTACTCGTATAGCAAATTGTTGTAAATTAGGAGCTGAAGATCCAAACAGTGTCCACCACTCCGCTAAGAATAAGAATATTTTAAAAAGTATATAACTAATTACTAATACATAAATATTATATGGTAAAAAGTAATTATCAGGAGCTTTTTCTTCCTTTGCTTGATAGCCAAATTTCTAACAAAAATACCCTCGACGTTTTGATATTTAGTAAATTTTGAGGTTATCTTTTGTTGTTGTTCTTCTCTTCCATGACACAATCTTTCAATGCATTGATATAAACCATCCACTAGATACGTACCGAATAGATGTGGATACTGAGTCCGCATTTCATCTTCAGTTTCACATGTTCCTTCAGATCTTTTCCCGCGTCCCCACTGCACCTTGACTAGTCTGATAATTTTGAGTCTCTTTTCCTGTGTGTCCAATATTTGTGTTGGTTGTTCGGCGTAATTCAACTTAGCATCAATCTCTATTTCTTGCAAAGGAACTCGTAATTCTTCATCCCATAAACATTTCCTCAAATAGGGCACATGAAACGTGGGGTGAATTCCTTTCATTTCCTCAGGTAGTTCAAGCCTATAAGCCACCTCGCCAACTCTCGCAATTATGATAAAGGGTCCAATAGATCTCGGGCTTAATTTACCCTTTTTCCTGAACCTTATAAAACCTTTTCAAGGTGATACTTGTAGTAACACCTTATCACCCACCTGAAATTCAATTGGCCTTCTTCTATCAAAATAAACTTTTTGTCCATCTTGAGCCGCTTTCATCCTCGACTTAATTTGTTCTAACTTCTGATTTGTGATGGTTACCACATTTAAATCCCCTAATTCTCATTGATCAGCATTACCCCAACACATTGGGGTCCGACATTTCCTCCCATACACTATCTCATAAGGAGGCATTCTTATAGCAAGATGATAACTCTTGTTGTAAGAAAATTATACCAAGGGTAAGTGTTTGTCCCAACTTCCACCAAAATCTAAAACACACGCCCTTAGCATGTCTTCTATAGTTTGTATTGTCCTTTCACTATGTCCATCGGTCTGACGATGGTACGCGGTGCTTAGAAGAAGTTTGGTTCCCATTTGATCATGGAATTTTCTCCAAAATCTGAACGTAAATCTCGTATCCTGATTTGACACAATTGATACTCGTACCCCATGTCTCGTAACAATCTCTTTTACACATACTTCCACTAGTTTCTCGGAAGTGAATGATTCCCGAATAGGTATAAAGTGTGCACTCTTTGTTAATCGGTCCACTACCACCCAAATGGTGTCATATCCTTGAGCTGTTCTAGTAGGATCCCATCCCTGGACAAGTAGAATTTCGATTTGTAACCTGCAGAACTTGCAGGGCTTCCTATCTATGCAGAGGGATAGGGGTTTGTTATTGCATGTCAGAGATTCCGACACCCAAACAACTATGAGACCACAAGGAATTGTGGGATCATGTCTTAACCTTGTGTTTACATCCAGATTATACATATAGGGTTGAGGGTTTGTTATTGCATGTCACATCTCCTTCTAGATCTAACTCCCTCATCAGAAGATGGATAATGGGGAGTTAAGATGCTTGAAAAATTGGAGTAAAAATCCAATCTAAAGAGAAGATGGTGACAGGGGTCGGAAAGAAATTGTACCAAGACTCTATTCACAAATCTATCTATCAAGCCGAAGAAATTTTGGAGCAACTATGAGATTTGAGGCAAAATTGGTTGCTTGATTGGTGGACCAAACCTGTGAACAGGAGTACTTATCAACAAGAACAGGGGTACTTCAAAGAAAGGTAAAAGTAGGAAGAGAAAACCAAAAAGATACAGTTATGTATAAGTTGGGATTTGTATTATAAGAAACTATATTTATTTCCAAAATGTAATTATTATAAAAATGTTTATATAAATAATGAAGAAAATGAATGAGGTTATATTAAATCTAGTGTAATCAGGAAAACATTTGCGAATAAGCAACTATACTTAGTATAATTGCGAATGAGTAATCCAAGACATTTGCGAATGATCAAAATATACCTGGTATATTTGCGAATGAGTAATCACAGACATTTGCAAATGAACAATTTACAATTAGTAGTTTTACGATTGAATATGACGTTCGTAAATGTCTAAAGCATGAACAAAGTAAACAGTTGCTGAGAACTAAAGATAAACATGTACGTATGTTTATATAGGGTATTGAAGCTTGGTTATCAACTTAGAAGGGGATAAGTTTGGAGAATAACCAGGTGAGTTCTATGATGCTCTATTTTAACTATGATTTGAGCTGGCATATATACCTTAAACAAATTCTGATTTAAATAACTAAAATTCGGATCATCTTAGAAGATAGACGGGAAACCCAGGGTATTTTTGGTAGAAATTTGGCTATCAAGCAAAGGAAGAACAAAGATCCTCGTAATTACTTTTTACCATATAATATTTATGTATTAGTAATTAGTTATATACTTTTTGAATTATTCTTATTCTTAGCGGAGTAGTGGGCACTGTTTGGATCTTGAGCTCCTAATTTACAACAATTTGCTATACGAGTACTTAGTCCAACTTGTAGTGTTAAAAGTTGTGAAAGAAACTGGGGCATTTTCCAACACCTTCACACAAAGAAGAGAAATCGATTGGCACAAGAAAAATTGAATAATATGGGGCATGTGAAATACAATCGTGCTTTGCATCGTCGACATAGAAAAAAGGGAACCACCAATCTAATTGAGTTGGCCGACATTGATGAAAGTAATGAGTGGCTAATGGGTAAAATAGAAGACGATGAACAAAATGATGATGATGACCTAGTTTTCATTGGGGATGATTTGACATTTAGTGTCGTGTGTATAGCTTCGGGAGCATATGAGCCGATACATTTAACTAGAGCATCAAATGCAAAAGCAACAACTGATGGAGTGATAAAGGAAAACAACATGCTCTTTATGATGAGGATGATAAGATTGAAAAATATATTGGAGTGTTGGATGTAGAAGGAGATGGACCCATGCTTGGAGATATTGATACGATAGATTTAGATTTACATTTAAAGGAAATTTGTATGCTTTATTTTTGAGTAATGTTAACAAAATATTTTGAATTTTTGCTAGAATTTTAACTTACTGTTATCTTATAATGTTCAAATATTTACCTTTCTTTGCAATGTGCTGAAAATTTGGTATTTTTATGATAATTGGCGCATTTCTTACGTGATGCGCTCACATCACGCAACGGGCATCGCACAATTTAAAACCAAGATCCCACGGTTCAAAGATCTCCTCGAACAATTTACATGGATCTTCAGTGTTTTCAAAGACCGGCCTTCATAATGGGTATCACAAGATTCAGATGAGGCATAGGGACGAGTGGAAAATGACATTCAAACTCGTGATGGTCTTTATGAATGGATGGTCATGCCATTTGGCATTTCAAATGCACCCAACACGTTTATGCGACTCTTGAACCAATTTTTTGAAACCGCTCATTGGCAATTCAGTGGTTTATTTTGATGATATTTTGATTTTTAGTCACAACCATCTTGAAAGAACAAAAGCTCTATGCTAATCCAAAGAAGTGTCACTTCCTAAGCATTCGAATGGATGAAGCAAAGATTGAGACAATAACTTGTCCAACCCAAAGTCAATTAATGAGGCCCGTAGTGTTTATGGTTTAGCATCATTTTATCGTCATTTCATACGAAATTTCAACTCAATAGTTGTGTATATAACAGATTTTTGAAGGGTAACAACTTTGTGTGGACATTGTTTCATAAGAAATTTCAGCTCAATAGTCGCGTCTATAACTGAAGGGTTTGAAGGGTAACACCTTTGTGTGGACAAGGGCACTACGTGTGCGTTTGAAGAATTAAAGAAACGGGTCACTCATACTCGTGTACTTGCATTACTGAATATTAAAATTGTCATTCAAGTTGAATATGATGCGCCGGGGTGTGAAATTGGTAACTTATTTAGTGAAAACCTTTGCGACGCCAAGCAGAAATATATCACATATGATAAGAGTTGTATGCACTTATTAGAAGTCTTGAATACTGGCAACACTACTTATTATTAGCTGAATTTATATTGCACTCTGACCATTAGGCACTCCGAGTTATTAATGGCCAACACAAACTAAATCCCCATCACGTGAAGTGGATTAAGTACTTGCAGGAATTATCTTGCAGGCATGACATATATTGTCGCAGATGCGTTGAGTCGTCGTCGTGCCCTCCATTGCAAATACAAATACACGTAGAGGGGTTTAAGGTGTGTAAGGGCCTTTATCATGACGACAATGTTGATCTGGGAACTTGGTCAAACAACTCCCACGCAACGATACTGCCTCCTTGATGAATTCTTATTTCGTGGAAGTCAACTGTGTGCTCATGTTGTTCGTTGCGGGACACAATTATTTTGGAAAGTCACCCAGGAGGTTTAGTAAGTCATTTTGAGAAAGATAAGACACTCAAATTGATACAGGAGAGATCTTTTTGGCCTAAGATGAGAAGGAATGTGGCAAGCATACTTGACAGGTGTCAAGTATGTCATATCGCCAAGACCCATAACCCATCGCTCAATCGCATGTCTTTATACTCCACTTCTTGTTCCAATGGGATTGTGGGAGGATTTAAGTCTCAATTTTGTTACAGGTCTTCCACCTAAAGGATTCGATATGGTGGTGGTTGATCGATTCTCAAAAGTTGCACACTTTGTTCCTTATGCTAAGACGTACGATGCTAGTCAGGGAGGTCGTTTAACTTTTCATAAATCATGAAGTTGCATGCATGTTGTTCCCAAGCCCTTAACCTCTACTCAGCATGTCAAGTTTATTGGTCAACTTTTGGAGGACCTATGGTTGTGGAAAAGCCTAGTTCCCAGTTCTATTTTAGTAGCACACCAAACCGTAGTCTTGGCAACCTTCTTAGAAGTCTCATTGGTAATAATCCCCGACAATGGGATATGGTACTTCCTCAGGCAGAATTTGCTTATAACTGATCCGCACACCGTTCAACGGGGAAGAGTTCATTTTTTGTTGTTTATGGCAGGAACCTGTTTACACCTTTAGATCCAACCCCTTTTCCGGTTACCGAACACTTTAGTGTTGAGGGGGAGGAACGTTCAGCTCAGATCGAAAGTAGCATCAACAAGTCCATGACCAAATTATCAACAACATTGTCTACCAAAGGCGTGCTAATGTGCATATGAAGCGGGTTGTTTTCAATGAAGGTGATCTTGTATAGACTCGTTTAAATAAAGATCATTTTCCAGGAGGTCGGTGTGGTAAACTTAGGCCCCTTGTAGATAGACCTTTTAAAATACTTAAACTCATAAATGATAATGCGTATAATGTGGATTTTCCAGGCCATTATCAAATCTATGCTACCTTCAATGTTGCTGAACTCTCACCATTTGTTCCCGAGGAAGATGACCTGTTTGACTCGAGGACGAGTCATTTTGAAGATGGGGAGAATGATGTGGTTCCAACATATGCGGGTCAAGACCCAGACCCATCAGCTCCCTGATCTGTGTGGTTACCCGTGTTAAAGGTCAACTGCACGTTTACTTTATTTTATGTTTAAATTCCACATCATCTTTTGGACTTTTATTGTTGGTGTTTATCTCTTTGGTTGTTTCCTTAAGTTGTGGATTTGAGACTCTTTATTTGGGATTTCTTTTTGGAATGAACTTAGCTTGGTTTATTATCTTTTGAGGAATACGTATTCGCTCTTTCATGTTGAGTTTTTTATAGATTAATCATCGTGATTTCATAGAGAAATTGCATTAAGTAGTGCCTAGTGCGCTACTCATTTGAATGGTGTATAGGAGTCATGCATATAGGTATGAAATATTTGGTTTGTGCCTTTATAAACATGTGTATAGACAAGGAAAATGAAGATAAATTAAAGAAAGAGATAAAGTAAAGAAGTTAAGCAAAACAAAGAGAAAGTTAAAGGTCTTGAATGAAGATGTAAAGCAAAGTAAATCAAGACACTAAAGTAAACGACATAGCACGGGTTGAAATCCTAAAGATGTGCCAGAATTGTTATTGTCTAAATTAATAAAACTAGACCTCACTCAGCAACCCAAATTTTTGTTTACATATTAGTTTGCAGGTATGCACTTATGGAAGTACCAATTTGGCATAGGCATAAAGACTATATTGTATGATGTTTTCAAGGCTTGGCATCCTTTACCAGAGGCCTTTGTACAAATTTAGTACACTTGAGACAAATTCAAATTCAATTTGATTGGAAATAATGAAAAAAAAAAATCTGCAAATGATATTTATTTGAAAGTTTTTAGTTTAAAAACTATGTTTGTGATAATGTAAATGTAGTTTTGAGATCTCGAAGGTCAGCACCTTATATAAACAGTTCTGGACGGGGTTGACTAAGAAAGAAGGGTGCGTACCTGATCAATCATTCTGGTTTCACTGTGATGTACGCATTGCTGTGATCACTGTGAGTGTACTATGTGGCTTGACCCTGAGCATCATCTTGAGTGACAAGTGATGTTTTTACAATCATCACACCTTCCTTCACCTCCAACTTGTGTTCCCTACTTTAAAATTAGAGTAAAGTTCCGGTATGGTTTTTATGGTTTGCTAGTATTTCACTTTTGGTCCCTAGGTTTTATAAATTATTCATATGGTCCTAAACTTTAGACATTTGCAACACATATAGTCCTTGGGTCTCCAAATTACCCTCACATCTCACATAATTGACCAAATTACCCTCACAAAAGGACTATAAGTGTTACAAATGTTTAAAGTTTGGAACCATATTGGTAATTTACGAAACTTAGGGACCAAGAGTGAAATAATAGCAAACCACAGGGACCATCTTGGTAATTTAGTGGTTAAAATTATAACAATTAGTGCGCTTTCGGAAATGCATTAATTTGAAAGTCATCAAAGGTTTCATGCACTTCTTTTTTTAAGAAACGAATTAATTTGCTTAAAGGTCCAATTCTTTGCTATAAGTATCCATACCAATTATCAAAACATCAAACTTAAATAAGTTCCCTTTTTGAAGCTAAGCATGATGTTGGGCTTGCTGGCTTGACATATTACTCCGATAAAACTGGAACTGAAAAGCAAGCTTTCTGGTGTCATTGTGATTAATCATTAATATGTCATTATAAATTAACAAACCACCAGCAGAAAAGAAATTAACCGTTTTCTGTTCCATTGAGAGATCATCCATGTTCATTTTCATGAAGTTCTTGATAATTGCAGCCTGTCATAATCAGACTACGTATAAATAAAACCACAATTACAAATTTTTTATATAATGTGATGATACAATGAAAGCCATAGAACTTCCCCAAAAGATGTTAAGAAAGCCTGGGCCACAGGTAAATCAGCTTCCAGTTCAGAAATAAATGCACAGATAAGGACTTATTTTGATACCTTGATCTGTTACAGAAGAAAATTGTAGAAAAGAAATATAGCAATAAGTGTTATCAGATGTATTATATTAGCAACTTTGTATCATACATATTTCTTCTCAAAGATATCCCAGCCATGATAGATTCATTCCGTGCAGCCTACAGAGCAAAAAAGGAAGAAAATGATTTTAAATTTGCAACTTATAGATAAAAAAAATCCATAAAGAAGTAGAATATGCTTTACTTTTTTCTAAAGGTGTCAATTTTTACCCATGTCAAAGGAAATGGGTTGGTTTGGGTAAACAATTGTAGTATAATGGGTTGAAATGGGTAACATTATAATATTGAATGGGTTGAGATGGGTAGCACTTAAACCCAATGTGGGTCAAGACGGGTAACCAAAAAAGTATGCAAATGCAATGGATTCAAACATTTAAGAATGATTAATAACATATTTGATGAGAAAATCACTAAAAATTATCCAAAAGGACTATCTGTTTACTTATAACACATCTAAAGTTAAATTAAATTGATGTTTTTTAAGAACGATCCATTTAGACCAAAACTGATTTTGCTTAAAATTCGTTCTGACCCGCACCCATCCTGACCCGAACCCGTTCTGACCCGTTACCCAACCCGCCCATTTTGCCAGGCATACTTTTTTCCGTTGAATTCACTGTTGTGGTAAGGCTCCATGACAAGGCCTTAGAAACCAGAATGCCTTGGTTGGACTAAGAAGGATCATTAATGATGCACACACATTGTCTAACATTCTCCTGCAACGAAGAAATTATAGTAATGTAGGAAACACGTGCAATTAAATCGTTATGAAAGCATCACAAAATAAGAAGAATTATAAATGAAGGACCATGTTAATTTCCTCAAGGCATCTCATGACCATCATCATTCCAAGCTGATAGTTAGCACTATCTGCCTCAATCTCCTAATCTTCCTCACGAATCTGTCACTTCTTTGGGTTAAACAAGAGCTGTTATGAGACAAATAGAATTCTTGTTTATTATCCCACATTGATTACAATTCTCATACAATATATTATCTTGTTTGTATTAGCTGTACAGAAAGAACCATAGTATATATAAAATTATTTAATAGAAAAAAAGTAAAAATAGTTGGTGTAATAGGCTTGGGATTGTGATGCTGGGGCAGGTTGTAGCTAAAAACCCAGTTGACTGACCCGCTGTTGTAAGGCCTGAATAGGACCAGTTTGTGTCTTTGTGAGGCTGTATTGGAGGCAGGGTGTTCATCGGTTCGGTTAACGGTTTATTCGGTTTTCAAAAAATTTTCCCCCTAACCGTTAACCGAACCGAATTCAGTTCGGTTCGGTTATAACCAAACAAACCGAATTCAACCGAACAACCGATTAAAACCAAACAAATCGGTTAAAAACCGAATAAACCGAACCAAATTTAACCGAATAAATCAAATTCAGCCAAATAAACCGAATTCAAAAAAAAAAATCTAAAACGTTAACCGAACCGAAAACCGAATTCCGAATTCGGTTCCGTTTTTCGGTTACGGATATGGTTCGGTTATTGGTTTTAAACGGTTTTCGGTTTTTCTGAACACCCCTAATTGGAGGTGTGACCGGATGAAAAAGCAGCCATGAAAGCCTGAGTAAGAGGGACGGTGAGTGATGTTTTCTTGATCATGTAATCATGATCCGCCAGAAGACCATGAAGTTCAGCAAACATGGTGGGAAATTGGCGGGAAAGCAGAGTAGTTTTGAGGCCATTGCAAACATGGTGGGAAATTGGCGGGAAAGCATAGTAGTTTTGAAGCCTCTTTTCAGCATATTCACGAGCTCTAGCAAGATAGGCAGACGATGTCTCCATCAGGCTTCATCTCGATTCCTAACAACTTCCCTTTAAGGGTATGCTCACGAGAAGGAGTATTTGGAGCATAGGCACATGCAAGAGCCAACCAGAGATCTCTAGATGTATTACTGCTTTGGACATGCTGAAAAGCGGCTTCAAAAATAGTAGAAATAATTAGCATGCGAATATGAACATCATTAGATACCCATGTGGTGTAGTTGGGATTGGGTGCATCATCCTTGTCAGTGGCAGCAGCCGCCGGAAGGGTGGCAGGAGGGCAGGGTATGGTACCATCTACGTAGCCAAAAAGATTGTTGGTGAGTAAAAAAGGTTGGATCATGGCTTTCCAGTAGCCATAGTTTGTAGGGGAAAGTTTGAAAGCAAACTTATGGGAATTATGGGTGGCTTTATCTGTCTGAGTAAAGGAAGCAAGCAAAGCCATTGAAGATGTTGTAAAGATGATGATGATGATCAATAAAGGTTGAACGAAGGCAGCAAGGTTTTTGAAGAGCGACGGCAGCAGGGTTGTTGAAGGGCAACGACAATGATGGATGAGAAGTTGCGGGATTGCTGCGACATGAATGCTTCGGCCAGTGATGTTGCGACGGCTGTGGGATTGGTTGTGACTAGGGTTGTAAACAAACCGAACGTTCAACGAACAGTACGTGAACCGTTCGGCAGGAAGTTCGTTTATGTTCGTTCGTTTAATAAACGAACGAACACGAACAAGAAATTCCGTTCATTTAGTTAAATGAACGAACATGAACAGAGGTCGTGTTCGTTCATTTGTGTTCGTGAACGTTCGTTAACATGTTCGCTTACGTTCGTTTATGTTCGGTTAAGTTCATTTATTATATATATTTTTTTTTTTTTAGATAAAGGGCATTTTGCCCGGAAAAATATATACCACCAGAAAGAAATTACAAGCCAAAGGGGGCATTCCCCCTAAAACATGCACGGTTCCTAAAACACACTTTAGGAACCCAAAAAATAGAAGGGATAAATTTCCCTGTCACACCCCACCTATACAAAAACGGGTGGATAACTCTAATGTTAACGCCCTTACAATAATACAAAATAACAATTCTAACAATATACAACACATGGAAGAACAACCTAACCAAACACATAAGACTGGGATGCACAATGTTCCTAGTAACATGAAGGGAGTAAGTAGGAACATTATACATCACCTCCAAAGTGTAGGTTAACACAAAAATCCTAATGTAGATCCACAAGTCCCTAGTAGTAGATTGGAAGTTGTGCCAAATATCCATTTTCTCAACCCCAATACTGTGAGCCCATCTAATCCTTCCAAACTTCAAATCAAAAGTAGGAAACTCCATCAGTAGTTATATGTAACAAACAAAACCAACCCAATTCCCGCTTGACCCTCACAGAAGTTCGTAGCAAAATAGCCAGCTGGGCCACCACCAACAGTCAACTCAGAGTTAGGCGCAGCCCCTACCAACCAGAAACAGGGCCCCCTCACACCAGCCACAGGACCACCAGCACGATGCAGCCCTCCACCCTTGTGCAGCCACACCAAATGATCCATCCACGCAGCCCCTGAAATAGTCATAGGAGCAGCAGACATCCCACATTTATCCTCCCCTCTGAAGCACATGAAGGCACATAGCAAAGGACCCCCTAGCGCATGAGAATTGCAGCCCCACAACCACACATGATGCTTCAGCCGTGTATAAAGCCAGGCGCAGTCCCATAAAGCCCTTGTAAAAATCCCGAAACCACCACCCAGACCAGGAAGCAGGCCCCCCAATCTAGACGCAACCCCATTGGTTATACCAACCTGGTCTAGAAGCAGCCATATAATATCGCACCAGCCAACTAAACAGGTTCTTAGCATACAATCATAAGGGATCCCCAGACCCATTACCTTCGGCCTAAGTCTTATCAACCAAGGGGTATTCCATAACCAGTCAAAGCAAAAATTATACAGATCCTCCCTACGTTGATCCCCGTTTAAGAACCCAAACCAGCAGCCCCTAACCCACCAGAAGTTCTGGGCATTCCCCATCAACAAATCAGCAACATAGCAATCCACAACCCACTTGTTGACTCTATAATGAGCCCCCACCAGCCCTGTCATCCCCCTATAAGCAGCCCCACTGGGCATTGTTACCAGCAGATGAGAACCATTGACAGCCACACCAATGTAAGCAGCCCAACCCTGCCCATTATCTCCCATGTGATAACCTTCCCATCCTACCTTACCACTACACACATCACTCAGAATAAAATTATTATCATGATTCCCAGTCCTGTCCCATCCCATACCCCAAAATCTCACCATATTTAGATTGACCCTACTCCCTTTGTTCCCATCCCACACCACACTCATAAAATTCCTAAATAATAACATGTATATTAAAAGTAAACAACACACAAGGATTATCATAGGAATTTCAACCTCTATCAAATTTAACATTTTCCACCAATTGGCTAACTGATTAATTGGAGACATAATCCATCTATGCAATTTGAGCTTCCCTCGGTAATCCAAACAAATTGTTTCCATTAGGTTATGAATCATTCAACTGACTGCTGTAACCAGACACACCCCCCAACCCCCAGATATTCAAAGCTTGAATAGTGGACACAGAAGATTTAAACCGCAACCCCCGAAGCCTGAAACGAACAGCATCAAGGATTAAAGACTCAACTTGGTCAACCGATCTCCTCCTGTTCTCATGAATTCTAAGATTCCGTTCCTGCCAAATAAAGTAGACCGTGGCCGCCAACGTCAACCTATTTATAACACTCCAAATTGAATTGTTCATAGTATGGGTACTCATATTAGAAATCATTTGAGCCCAGTTACCCGTAGGATTTCCCCATCTAGTCTTCCTTTTCACCCTACCCCACACCTGATTTGAGAAGTTACATTCAAAGAATAGGTGATCATGTGTGTCAGGGGTAGTCACACAGAAAACACACTGTAACTCAGGCCCTTGATGCCACTGATTTACCACATCATTCGTTTTGAGTTTACCCATTATCGCTAACCAAAGAATAAAAGCATGTCGAGGAATATTTTGATTGAACCAGACAATCCAAGCCCATGGTTTTTCCTCCCCAACCTCCTGAATGTCATCCCAAACAGAGGTAATCTTAAAAGGGATGTCAATACCATTTCTGGTTCTCCAAACAACCCTATCCTGTTGGTCAACCACGATGGGAAACGGGGCAGAACTATACAACTCAGGAAACCTACTCACCCAATCCTGGGGCCATTTCCACTCATTCTCACTAACAAGATCCTTAACTCGGGTGGAGAGAGTGAAATCCCCCTCATGCATGTTCCTATGAGTCAACATTTTGCTCAGAGGCCCCTTAGGATGCCAATTATCAAACCACGCCGAGGTACCAGCACCGTTTCCAATCAAGTGGATGATGTTACCCCTGATCTTATCCCTATTTTGCAAGATCTTTCGCCAACTCCACGCATCATCATTCTTCATGGCCACCTCCCAGAAATTTCTACCCCTCAACCTATAAACCTCTATCCATTTTACCCATAGGGAATCCTTATGGGTAATGACATTCCAAATGTGCTTCGAGATTAGGGCAGTATTCCAAGTTCTAAGGCTTTTAAGCCCTAACCCCCCATGTCTCATAGGGATGCAACACTCCTTCCATTTAACCTTCGCCTTGCCTCTATGCATTTCACCTTGACACCAAAGGAAACCCCTAATCATCTTCTCTATATCCCTGGTGACAGAGACTGGGAGAATAAAGATCGAAGCCCAGTACACTTGCAAAGAATAAATAACAGACTTAATTAATTGAAGTCTACCTGCAAAGGATAACGCCTTATTTTTCCAATCCCTAACCTTCTTCTTAACTTTGTCAACCAAGGGAAGACAATCCCTCTTATAGAGTCTGGTAGAAATCAGGGGCACCCCAAGATACTTGACAGGAAGCTCCCCCACTCGAAATTGACATAACTCATTTATCTCCCTTCTCACATGGGACTCAACATTTCCATAATAAACTGTGCTCTTGGGGATACTAGGGGTCAGCCCAGACAAGTCCTGGAACTCCTCCAACGCCATCAGGAGAGTCTGGACAGATTCCACATCTCCATGAGCAAAAAGGAATAGATCATCCGCAAAACATAGATGAGTGAGTCTTAACTCCTCACACTTCCAATGGTATTTAAAGTTATGGTTCTCAGACACCTGTTTTTTGATTAGAAGGGAAAGAACCTCCATAACCAATGTGAACAGATATGGGGACATGGGATCTCCCTGACGAACCTCTTGCCTTTAAAATAACCATTTTGCTCTCCATTGACAGAGATAGAAAACGAAGAGTTAGTGACACACTCCATGATCCAACTAATCATCCTCTCATGGAACCCAAAATTCTTAAGACACTCTTTAAGAAAGCCCCATTCCACCGTATCATACGCTTTTTGGATGTCAATCTTAATCGCACATCTAGGTTGCCCCCTGTTCCTATGGTAATTTCTCATTAATTCCTGGGATAGGAGGATGTTGTCACTAATTTGCCTGCCTGGGATAAACGCACACTGGTTATCACTCACAATATCATTAAGACACTGTTTCATTCTGTTGGTTATGATTTTTGTAATGCATTTGTACAACACATTACAGCAAGCAATAGGTCTAAAATCAGTAACCTTTCTAGGCATTTCCTGTTTGGGAACCAGCGCAATGGTAGTAGCATTCATCTCTTTAAGCAACTTACCATTCCTAAAAAACTCCTTAATGGAAGTACAAACTTCCGGCCCAACAACATCCCAAGCTGCCTTAAAGAACTTAGCCGAATACCCATCTGGGCCAGGGGCCTTATTGTCATCAATGTCCCAGAGAGCATTTTTATCTCTTCACTAGTGACTTCCCTAACCATCTCTAAAGCACTAGTGTCATTAATCTTCCTAAGAAAAAGATTCTCAGGGTCAGTTATAGGAACCGTGGGAACACTCTGTCCTAATATAGACCTAAAATGCTCAACAAACGCCTTGCCCACCTCCTTCCCCTGCACCCAATGATCAGCTTGATCTTGGACAGCCAAAATCCTACTCCTATTGTGATTGCTCTTCACAATTCTATGGAAGAATTTAGTGTTCTGGTCTCCCTCACTCAACCAACAGACTTTAGCTTTCTGTTTTAGGAATAACTCCTCATCCTTAATAGCTTCTCTGTAAGCTCCTAGGTAGGCTTGTTCTTCCTCTCTCAGGACCGCATTCTCAGGGTCATCAACAACATTAGCCTGAATAACTTCAAGTTCCTTCTTAAGCACCTTAACCTTATCAAACAAATTACCTTGATCAAAGTTAAGCTTTCTAAGCGGAGATTTTAACTTCTTGAGCTTAGACACTATGGAATACATGGAAAAACCGGGAATTTGGGTATCCCACACCTTTTTAACAATAGGAATGAATTCCTTCTTCCTTACCAGGTAGTTGGGAAACCTGAAGGGCAAAGGCTTAGGAGTGGGCAATTCTGGAACAGAAATAACAACTGGGGCATGGTCAGAAAGAAGGAAAGGAAGGAATTGAGCAAAAGCCTGAGGGTACTGATGTCTAAAAGATTCATTAGACACAGCCCTATCAAGCTTCTTTAAGAGGCCATTCACCTTTCCTGGGCTCTTATTCCAGGTATACTTAAGCCCAACCATACATAAATCTTCAACCTCGATATCATAAAAACAATCTCTAATCTCAGCAATACTAGAAGTAATCTGAGAAGGGCCTACAGATCGCTCCAGAGGATCAATGATAGCATTGAAATCTCCAAGAAGAGCCCAAGGAGTATTACCAACAACCTGCTTGTGATATCGAAGGGCATCCCAACAGTGCCGTCTATGAATCATTTTGTGATGGGCATAAACAAAGGAGCAAAAGAATTTAGCCGATCCATCAACGGGCTGAATTAAACTATGAATGACCTGGGGATGTCTATCTACAATGACCAAGTCCATAAGCCTAGGGTTCCAGCCTATAACTATTCTGGTGTTCCCATCACAGACACTAGCATTAGAATCCCAATTCCACCTATTAAAGATCCTATCACAAACTTTTGGCAGCTTAACCTTAGAAAGGTGGGTCTCCAAAATACCTAAAGCACTAATATCCCCACTGGTAATCTGATTCATAACCTGATTCTGATGACGGGTGTTAGCCAATCCCCTAATATTCCAAGCCTCTATTTTCAGTCCCATTTAAACAGATTGGGTTTGGGATTGTGGGATAGTCACTGTAGCAGCCATCGCTCCCTTTCTCATCTCTTTGTCGAGATAAGAAGCCATCTCCCCCTCATCCAACTCCACATCCTCAATGCAATACCTAGGATCTATGTTTAAGGTTTGCACTTGGTCATGAAAGAAATCCCATTCACCCTGCTCCCAGGTCTCTTGATCCTCTGCTCTAACTGATCTAAACTTGATCAATCGATTTGTAATTGCCCACTTTTGAGCATCCGTGATGCCATAGTCTACCGAATCATCATCAGACTCCGCATCCTCCATGTCAACCTGCTGGTACACCTCATTGGACTTTCTATGGATCCTCCCTGCCGACACCAAATCACCTTTCAGGATTGATGCCTCTAAATCCAACACCGAGTCCTCCTCACCAAGCAGATCAAATTGGTTTGTGAGCTTTATGCTTGTGGTCTCACCTGCTCCTTTGGATGATTCCCCCTCCTTTTGATTGCTTGCCCTGCCACTATCCTTCCTACGGTAAACCTGCTGGATTTGCTTCACTGCCACCTTTTCCTTCTGTGTTTTCTTGAAACTCTGATGCATTTCCCCCATTTTTCTTTGAGCTTTTGGATCACTAGTAGTACCCTTCTTGTCCTCCTTATCATAACTCTTATTTCTACTCACTTCTTTGTTCCTAACTGGCCTTGATCCCGCATTCTGGTATTGTACCACTGACTTCCTACCTGCACTCACATTCTTCCTTCTCTTCATTGTGATAAAACCATCATTATCATGCTCCTGATTCACTAATTTGCTGGTTGCCAAAGTAGCCTCCTTCTCCTTTGCTGCTATCTCCTCTTCAGTTTGTGGCCTAACTTTGCACGCTTGGAATGAGTGTCCAAACACCTGGCAATGACTACACACAGGAGGTTTCCACTGATATGTAACATCCAGTTTCACAACTCTAGCAGGTCTAGAGTTTACTGGGGGGAACTCAACTTCTACCTGATTCGGGAGGCTGCTAACTGCCTCCACTTCCACTAAAACTCTTGCATAGCCTATTTTACCCATTTGACTGTTGCATCTCTCTTCCGTAACCCTGTCCATTAGCAAAGGGCAGCCTATGCCACTCATGAGTTTGCTCAACCCCTTCCCAGTCCATAACTCCAGAGGGACACCATGAACTGTTACCCAAAGAGGGATTCTCGAAGGCTCTATTTTCTGCAAACATAACCCCGGTTCCCATTTCTGAATCAGAATTGGCACATTATTCACTAACCAGGGGCCATTTGCTAGAACATCCTCCATGCCCTTCTCACTCTTAAATTTAAAATAGTAATAACCAACAGTGCTTTTGGATATTATATCTATATCGTAAGCCCTCCACAATCTCTTAAATGTTGAATTAACAACATTGAAGTCCATAGAAGTCCCTAAGAAATACCCATATAAGTATAAAGAGAACTTAGAAGCTGAATACCTCAGATCCTCATTTGAGATAACAACTCGTTTCCCACCTTCTGGAGTAGCCACAGGCGGTATGAACTCCAGCTTGGTTCTCTCATTCGCATTATTTTGCTTGATCTTTCCTGCATAAGACAGCTTACCATCCTTATGTTTATCCCAAACACTGGCATTGGCTGATCCATTTCCCATAGGGCAGCTCGAGTTCGGCAAGTTCTCTTCTGCCTGATGATTCTCCAACCCCTGTTCCCGAACTCCAACTACCATCCCTGCAGTTCTCTCATACCCTGTTCGCACTCCAGTCACATGGTACTGGCCATGGTGATTCAAGACAGTCCTATTCCCATACTCAGAACACATACCTGCTTCAAGTTCTTCCTCTTCATCCGTAACTGAAGCTTCTTCCCCATCCAGACACATGTCCATATCTACAGGAGGTACCGCATGTTGCCCTATTTCATGAGCAATCGATAATTCTTCTTCCGCACTGATCTGCCATTTGTCTCCATCCTCAATTGCTTCATTCGTAACCCTAATCAGCCCATTGCCGACCGCTTTTAGTCCATCTCGCACATCCGACCCCAGACTTGGCGCTGTCGAATTGCGTTCAATTGCATCCGCCATTGTGGTCTCCTGTTGTTGAATCGATTTCCCTTCCACGAATTGATGGATATTCAAATCCACAAACGCTGCTTTATCCTTTTTAGCCGACCGAGTTGTTACCACCTCCTTCTGCTTTTTCGATTTCAAATTCACAGCTAATCGGGGGGAGCTGCGCTTCCCTGCTCCTCCTTCAAGTAGTGGATATTCCTTGGGGTCAGGTGGTTCATCGAGATTCATTTTGTCAGTTGAGGGTTTCATAATCCCTTTGAAAACCTAGAAGATTACCGGTGAGGAGTCTGGTTGCACGAAAGAGATCATGAAAGAGATCATTTATTATATTTATTCATTAAATGTGTTGTTTATTTTTAATTTTTAGTTTAATACCATATTACTTAAAGTTATTTTTAGTTTAATACTATAATATCTTAATTTATATATTTATAAATGATTATCTCCATTGCTTGAGATTAAAAATGTTGATTTTTATTGTTTAAATAATATGTGTTCGTTAGCGTTTGTGAACCGTTCGTGAACAAGCTAAATCCTTAATGAACAAACACGAATAAAAATTTCCGTTCGGTAAGCGTTCGTGAACCATTCGTGAACAAGTTAAAAGTTAAACGAACGAACACGAACAAGGGCTCGTTCGTGTTCGTTCGGCAGTGGGTTGTAGAGAGCCAGACGTGGCTCTGATACCAAATTAGAATTGGTAATTGTATCTTGTATTATGGAATGAGATTATATGAGTATAAATAAAATAAATAATTACACAATAGCACCCTCTACTATTTCTAATATCTAATTATGTATTTGTCTAATTGCAACTAATAAGTCTATAAACACATGGTATTTGGCTCTACTAGGACGACCAAAATCATCAGGTTAACAAAGAAACCAGCCTCTATTTATCCACAAAAACAAGTGCTGATTAGTAACACTCGTCAAAATCTTCACCACCAACTCATGTTCCCTAATATATAATGCTTAGAGTTTCTTTAGGAAAATGAATCTAAGCTAGCAAAGAAAATAATCTCTAATTATCACAACCAAAATAAGCACTCACAGAAGGAGCAAGACCGTCATTACCCAAATTCTCATAAAACCATGCCTCATACCCTCCAAAAATTAATTAACATAGCGGTCTTCATAGGTGGCAAAAAAGTGATCTGAATGCAGACATATATATCGACACCCGCAAGAGTTAAAAAAAGGGCTCTGAATATACCTTGATATCTTGATGATTGGTTCATTATAACGGTCTATTCTTGATTATATCCAAAATACCAAGAAATCCTACAATTGCATTCTAAAAATAGAGACCCAGAACAAAAGTTAGATAAATTGGAACATCATATGTACATATAAATATATTTACAAACCCAGATGGAAGTTTCCTGAAGTGCAGATGCTCCATTGCTTGAGTAGCCACAAGTGGTTTTTGAGGATACTAGAAAAGTTATGCCGATGAATCCTAAAACAACATAATGGCAACAAAACAGTAAGAAAATAATCACAAGGCACAACTTTTTAAAAATATAAAGAACTTGTTACATAGATCCCCCCAACTTGTTTTCCTATGGCAAATTGGTATGTATTACGAGGAGATTGATCACGCATATAATAACATAACATACTCATTTTGAGGAAAAAAAAGTGCAAAACAAGTCATAGTTCCAGTGTATAAACTAACCTGGTTGTGGTCAGAAGATGGTATGATGGATACACCAACACCCAAAATTAATGTTGGATGGATTTCACAATGGGTACAAGTATTTGAACAAGATTCGTCTGGATTCAACCTCACGCCTAGTTGCCTACAAGATCTTATACTCATTAAAGAAACATATTTCTAAGCTGTTGAAACCATTTACTTTTAACAAACCTTTTTAGAATTTCTGGTTAACGGATTTACAACCCAAATTGGCCTTCTTTGATGGTCAGACCCGCCTGCAACACCCCCCCCCCCCAAAAACACACTAACATCAATGGTGATTGAAATCATAGTAGTCTAATCTTCTGCTGTAGATTCAAATTCAATGAATCTGTGTGCCACAAGCTCATGCTACCCATCATCTTCTATGATTTCCTATTTTCCTGCGAATAGACAGACACAAACAAGACGTTATAAAGATCCGGTTAAAAGTTATAAATGATTGACATCAAAATAATTGAATTTGACTAAAATATACACAAATCTTTCAGTATGATGATTGATTAAATTACTAAAATGAACTCTCCAGTCTTCATAGCAACATGTCAGGATCACAATGGATTCCCATCCACTGAACATTGACAAATTTTATCGTAGCTTGTGCCTTGGGAGATAAGAGCAGGAGTGATTTCCATAAGCAATAGTATATGTGTAACAAACAAAAAAATCTATTAACAGAAAATTGTTTCAAAAAATTAATGGCATTACATGGAAACCCGGTTTAAAAAAATCCAAAAATGGGTGTGTGGATGATCCAACAGTAATATAAACCAACAATGCAAGGTTTTTCACAAGTCCACATGCCTATAATAACAGCCATATAAGATCAAAGATCAGGGCCAATTTTGCAGATTTTCATGTTTAAGCGTATAAAAGCACAATTAAGATAGCATATATGAAGTCAAATATAAAGCAAGAAAAGAAAACATATATGATAGCCTCTATTTATCCACAAAAACAAATACTGATTCGTGACACTTGTCACAATCTTCACCTCCAACTCATGTTCCTTAAAATATTATGCTTGGAGTTTTTTAGCAAAATGAATCTTAGCTAGCAAAGAAAATAGTCTCTAATTATCAACCAAAATAAGCACTCACAGAAGGAGCAAGATCGTCATTACCCAAATTGTCATAAGAACCATGCCTCATACCCTCAAAAATTTAATTCAAAATAACGGTCTTCATTGGTGGCAAAAAAGACAACTGAATGCAAACATATATATTGACACCCGCAAGAGTTAAAAAAAAGGGCTCTGAATATACCCGGATCTCTTGATGATTGGTTCATTATAAAGGAATCTTCTTGATTATATCCAAAATACCAAAAAATCCCACAATTGCATTCTAGAAAAAGAAACCCATAACAGAAGTTAGATAAATTGGAACATCATATGTACATATAAATATATTTACAAACCCAGATGGAAGTTTCCTGAAGTGCAGATGCTCCATTGCTTGAGTAGCCACAAGTGGTTTTTGAGGATAGTAGAAAACCTATGCCGATGAATCCTAAAACAACATAATGGCAACAAAACGGTAAGAAAATAATCACAATGCATAATTTTTTAAAAAATATAAAGAACTTGTCACACAGACCCCCCCCCCCCCCTTAACTTGTTTTCCCATGGCTAATTGGTATGTATTATGAGGAGATTGATTACACATATAATAACAAAACAAACTCATCTTGAGAGAGAAAAAAATGCAAAACAAGTCATAGTTCCAGTGTATAAACTAACCTGATTGTGGTCAGAAGATGGTATGATGGATACACCAACACTCAGAATTAATGTTCGATGGATTTCACAATGGGTATAAGTATCTGAACATGATTCATCTGGATTCAGCCTCACGCCTACAAGATCCTATACTCATTAAAGGAACATATTTCAAAGCTTTTGAAACCATTTACTTTCAACAAACCTTTTTATCATTTCGGTTTGACTGATTTACAATCCAAATTGACCCGTTTTCATGGTCAGACCCACCTGCAACACCCCCCCCCCAAAAAAAAAAAACACACACACACACACTAACATCAATGGCAATTGAAATCATAGTAATCTAATCTTCTGCTATGGATTCAAATTCAATGAACTTGTTCGCCACAAGCCCATGCTACCCACCACCTTCTATGGTTTCCTGTGAATAGACAGACACAAACAAAACGTGATAAAGACCAGGTTAAAAGTTAAAAATGATTGGTATTAACAGATTATACACAAATCTTTCAGTACGACGATTGATTAAATTTCTAAAGTCAATACTCACCAGTCTTCAAAGGAACGTGTCAGGATCACAATGAATTCCCACCCACTGATCATTGACAGAGTTTATTGTAGCTTGTTTCTTGGGAGATAAGAGCAGGAGCAATAGTATAAGAGTAACTAACAAAAAACGATAATAGTAACATAAAATTGTCTCAGAAATTTAATGGCGTTACATGCAAGGTTTAAAAAAGCGGAAACGAGCCTCGAGGCGTTTTCTATTAGCCTCACGAGGCGTAAGCCTCAAAACAACCTTGAAAAATAATTAAAATTACATATATATTACATAAAAGCCACAATTTAACATAAAACAAATGATAAAAGTATCACAAGGTATAATACAATTGAAAAGGTAGAGCAAATCGAATTCGAAAATGCATTGTATAATGAAATTAAGTACCATCAGCAGTTGTATATTTTTAGTGTAAAATGGATGCAAAGGAATCCTAAAGAATTTGGAGGTGTAAATTACATGCTAGTTAAGATTTCTAAGCTCCCGACCAAGCGGGGGTCAAGGGGGCCGCGCCCCCTTGCGGGGTCCTAGGGGCAGCGCCCCTGGCGGGGTCCAAGGGGCAGAGCCCCTGGTGGCGGTCCCGCTGGCCAGTCAGCGGGCGGGGGTCAAGGGGGCAGCGCCCCTTGTGGGGTTCGGGGTTTCTTATTGTATACGAAATGCTAGATTTATTGTATACGCATGCTTTAGTTCAATTAGGTTTCTTATTTTACCTAAACGAGTGAAATAAGGGTCAAAAAACTCAAAACAGGTAAAAAAAAAAGCCCAAAATCAAAAAATACCATCTTTAGTGAGGCTTAAGCCTCACCGCCTCGCCTCACCGCCTCTACGCCTCAACTCGCCTCGGTCCGCCTCGACACAACCGAGGCTTAAGTTCCAAATCACCCACCTGAGGCTAAGCCTCAAAGGCGTTTTCTGGCCGCCTCAGCCGAGGCGTACGCCTCGAGGCGCGCCTCACGGCGCCTTTTTAAACCATGGTTACATGGAAACCAAAAGTTACAAAAACTATCGAAAAATGGGTGTGTGGATGATCCGACAGTAGTGTAAATCATCAATGCAAGGTTTTTTATTAGTCCACATGCCTATAATTAACAGCCATATAAGATTAAAGATCAGGGCCAATTTTGCAGATTTTCATATTTAAGCGTATACAAGGATAATTAAGATTTAAGAACCAGCTAAATGAAATCAAATATAAAGCAAGAAAAGAAAACATATATGAAGCAATCGATGATATCTCGAATCATAGAAAAATTCCGGACAATTGTTAAAAAAAAGAGTAAATTTACCTTCACATCTTATGGCAGAAGTATAGTTTTCTTAAACGTGACATAGCAGATGCATATTTCAAACTATTCTACCTATAGATATCATAAAGCATATGTAAGAAAAGAGAAGTAAACAACCAACATATCCTAGAATGGCAATAACGTAATAATAAGAAAACAGAGTAAAAGAACCACTTGTAAAAACATGACCAGGTAAAATGCCGTTCCATTGTCTACAAAGAGGTCGATTGAATTACAGCACCTGTAAAGAACGGTAAAAAAGTTATGTGTGTTGGTTCATAACAACGGAATCTTTATATAATTAAATGCTAAATATAAGAGACTCAGGGACATAAGTCAGATCAACTTTCTACCAATAAACTGCATATATTGATTATTAAAGTCTAATGAATAAAAACATCAACAAAATGCTTTCATAAAACCCACACTTGTATTCTAAAAAAAAAAGGAGACTAAATGATTTTCTTGAAAATAAATGAGATAAAAAAAAAAAAAACTGATTAAAACTTAAATGGTTACTAACCTGTATTCCAGTTCTTGTCTTATAATCAATCTTCATTAGAAAAAAAGAGAGACTAATACTTAACGATCAATTGAATGAGCGCACTGGCAAAGAACATTAGAAAAGTAATATGTCTTGGTTCAATAAAAATAAAAACATAGAAAAAAGAGACTAAAACCTTGATTAAAACGAAAGTGACTAACCTTTTTCCAGTTCAGCAGTTCTCGTGTTATAATCAATCTTCACATGCAACTCATTCAACGGTTTCGATCCTTCCGAAGATACTACAAAACATATAACTGAATGTTTAATAATTTATTATACATACAAATACAGACCATCAAATCGAACGTAATGTGGATTTTTAACGAGGCAGTGCCGCAGGGAGATTAACTAAAAAATTAATAAATCAATCAACAAAACGTTTTATAAAGCCCAGAATTGAATCATAAAAACAGGAGATTAAACCCTAATGATTTTCTTAAAAAAAAATGAAATCAAACAAAAAAAAATGATTAAAACGTAAGTGCACAACAAACCTTTATTCCAGTTCTTGCGTTACAGTCGATTGTCACAAGCAACTTCTTCGCCTGATCAAACGGCTTCTACATTTCCGATCTTACTATAAAACAATAAAACATATAATTGAATGATTATTATACATACAAATTACAGATTCAAAAACAAATATAGACGTACGATCAAATCTTAACTCTGTGACTCGAAGAACGTACAAAATGAGGATTGTTAAACGAGAGAGGGAGATTTAACAAGAATCTCAGGGGTCGAGATTTGGAAATCATAGCTTCAAACGAAAGAATTGTTTCGAACGTTATGAGGATTGTTTAAAGACAGGGAAATTTGGGGGTATTTGAGTCGCCTAATAAGAAACCGAAACGTCTCTTTCCAATTACAGAATCAATTGTTTGTTACTCGTATTTTTGTCACTTATTCATCTTCTTTACACAACTTTATTAAATTAAGTCTCAAGTTAAATAATTATATTTTCATCCGTATTAAATAATAATAATAATAATAATAATAATAGTGATTTTATTTGCCTTTTCTACGTCAAAAATAATTTTATAACAAACAAAAAATCAAAATTTTTAACAAAAAAACACTTTAAAAAAGTTTCTTGAAATTTAAAAAAAAAAATAAGAATATTACAAATTGATATTTTTAAAAACAATTCTTAAAAATAACTTTTCTCAAAAAACATTTTTTTAAAATGAAATAAACTATAAAATAGAGATATTAAACAACAAATTTTTTATAAACATATATCATTTTAAAACGAAATTCTTAAAAATAAATTATTTTAAAACACGAAAAATTATATAAAAAATTATATTTTTGGTCATTTATGTTTAATGATATTTTCATGTTAGATTATTTAACTTTAATAATTGCAAAAATTACCTTCTCATATTTACAACCAAATATTTTTTGACAAAAAAAAAACTAACTAAAGTTTTTACCGTCATTTAGTTTAAACTTTTAATTATTACAAATCAAAAAGATTATGCACCAATTCTTTGGTTACTAAAGTTTTTAGTTAATTTTTAAAGTATCTATGTATTATAATAAATAAAGGTTTTCTTTAGTCACATGTCATCATTTGGTGAAGTCAACTAGTATTTTTTTCCGCCTCTCTCTCTTCAATTAATGTTCTCCTCTTATTAAAAATAATGAATAATTATGTTTAAAATAATAAAATTGTCTACTTAAATAAATAAAAACTGAGGTTAAAATAAAAAAGAATTATTCAAAATTAAACAAAAAATAAAACGAAAGTGAACTAATAATAAAATAAATAACTAAAAACTTCAAAATTTATATTTAGTTAACCCATATAATAGGAGAGAAAAATTAACAATTTTAACAAATTATATATGTTAAACACATGTAATACATGGGTTTTAACCTAGTTTATTAATATGTAATAGTTATTTTTATATGAAAATATAAAATTACTAATTATTTGATATTTTATAATAAATTTGTCTAATACACCGTGTAATAGTCTAGAGAGAGAAGTAGAGGTTTAATTTGTGTTACTCTACTCGAACATTACTAAATATTGGACTTTAATGGTTTTGTATGTTTGTTTGTTTAGTTAGTTATTCAAATTGTTATAACCACTATTAATATTAATATAATGTATTAATTTTATAAGAATGAAAGATTCCATATGATATGTCGAATGTTAGTCGATCTCAAAAAATTCCCCAATTAAAGTAGTAATAGGTAAAGATGACTGGATTTGAATCACTGACATTTTGTATCCAAAACAAACGTGCTACCATGTTGTGCTACATCCCTTCCATTAGTCTACAATGTCATTATAGAGAATTAATGTATTGTTTTCTGTATCGTTATCTTCTCTGCTAAAATCTAGAATTTTCATTTCTACTTCAACTTTTGATCACATTTAACATATAATAATAGTATTTTTCATAATATTTGATCAAACATAAAATAAAAAATCTCTATTGGTAAAATAAATGTCTATTCATTAAGGATATAAACGAGTTGATTGTTAATCGTAATTCGTAAGCTTTTCTCGTTCAACTCTAAAAAAATGTTTGTGAAGTATAAATGTTTTTTAGCTTATATTAATCATCATTTTTAATACTATTATTATAATAATAATTGAAGGTTTGCATATGTATTTAGATCATAGGTGTAGTAGTTAACTACTTATTGAAGGTGACAAAATACAAAACTTTGATTTATTACAAAAAAAATGTAAAAACCCTAAAGATCTTGAAGTACATTTTGAAGAAATAACTAAATTTCACAAATGACTTGCTCTTTATGAACGATATCATTGTGCCACCTTTATCTAAAAATGCACAAGTATTCTTAAAGAGCAAGACATAAAATTCAAGGTTTTTTGACTACTAAGAAGCTTAAACAAAATTCGAATGTGTACTGTAATCAGCCAATCTTCCTGCTCATTAATTACAAAGTTGAGTTAGTTCTATGTCAAAGAGATAGTGGTTTACTCTTAGTTTTATATAAATCACATACTTTCTTATAAGAACAAAAATAATCTAGTCTACTCTTGTTAGCAGGAAAAGAATGGTTGTGAGAGTAATCTTTTACCATTTTGAGACGTAAACCCACCTAGTTCTCCTGTAAGAAAAAAGTGTGCTACAATGATTATAAAATAAACTTTCATAAATCAAATAAATTACTTTTAATGATGTTTTATGCGAATTTTGCTTTTGAATTGTGATTTTAGGGTAACAATTATTTTTATATAAATATAAAAATTAAACTAAAAGGACTGATTTTATAAGCCACGAGTTGGCCTGAGTTTTCTACAAACCAGAATTGTCAACTAAGTTGTTTCGTTTCCCATTGCATCATTCAAACACCCTTCTAGTTATCTTTATAAGAAACTTACAGTATTAATATTATTTTTATTATATTTCTATATCAGCAGAATGTATTAGCCTATAAAATAATTTTAGATATAAAAACACAAATCCAAAAGTTTGATGTCACTTAAGAGTTGATTTTTTGTTTATCACTCATATTAAATATTGGATGGTACGTGCTGACATTTGAATGAATGAAATATAAATTTCTGACTCTAGTCTCTCTCCCTTGTTATTTATTTGCTCTCTTATTATATCCCATTTGCAATCATTTATCATTGAGCGTTATCTTATGATAGGAGCTCAACACCAAATTGACATTTATATAAGAGGAGTGACATGTAATTAAAATTCCATTGCAAATTTTGTTGTGTTTTGTTGGCTAAATAGTTCAACCCCACGTAAGAGAATCTTATGATAGGAGCTCAAAAAGTTGGTGCAATTGACATTTATATAAGAGGAGTGACATGTAATTAAAATTCCATTGCAAATTTTGTTGTTTTTTGATGGCTAAATAGTTCAACCCCGCGTAGGAGAATCTTATGATAGGAGCTCAAAAAGTTGGTGCAATTGACATTTATATAAGAGGAGTGACATGCAATTAAAATTCCATTGCTTCTTGTGTTTTGTTGGCTAAATAGTTCAACCCCACGTAGGAGAAACACATTGGCAAATGTTGTAAAGCCAAGAAAGCAAATCCAGAAATCTTATCAAACAAAAATCGGTGTTGATGGTTAAATGTTTATGCATGACATAACATGGTTCTAGATCAAATGTCTAAGTTCATGGTTAAAAACTAAACAAAATCTGACAATATGACAACAAATAATCTGTAGAATTATGTTTTTTTAGTGAATATTAGCTTGTAAAATCTTAATAATAAACAAAATTCAATTTATTAAAATGTTAAAACTTGTGTTTATGTAGTTATTATTTTATTTTTTATACTTGTGTATAGATTTGAAAAAAAACCCGAAATATGCATCTCTAACTACACCTTATGCTGCCTTTTGCACCTTCTCTGCTAAAACCAAGACTTTTGTTGTTTAATTTCGCATGAATGAACATAAATGATATAAAGGGTAGTATGTATTCCATTCCAATGGGTTATGAATGATAATATAACTGCAAACTTGTATAAACTACCAATAATCAACCTTCAAAACAACTTTAAGCAACAAAAATAATCTTTAAGGGATTGTTTATCAAATCTTTAACAAATGCCCCAACACAGTCAGAATAAACGTGTCTAATGTCTATAACCAAATTCATTCTTTAAGGTATATAAAACACTTTCAACTCATATATAAAACACAAATATTAACAGTCTTCGTTCTTGGGTATAAAACTTGTAAGCGAACAGAGTCAAGACAAACGTGTCTAGAACCAAACCAACAAAGATAAAAACCCGAAATCAAAACAATTTGTGAAACACTCCTTGAATATTTGCAATATTAAATGCTCATTAAAACGACATAACCACCTCCAACAGCTTGAGGTAATGACCAAACAAATTAAGCATCGACTTGCTAAATAATAACCCTGGCCAACCCCTTCATATACCAGAACCACTTAACCAACCTTTTGCATCTCTTCAAGACAACGACCTGTGACTCGACCATTCTGTAACCCGACGACACGAGATGCTCTGACCAGACCTGACCTGACATGACCCGACCTGATGACCCAACCCGACCCCAACAGGACTTGACCTTTGACGCCACCAACATACTTAATCAGACCTTCACCAGACCTTTCAAACCCTGCATCTTCAAAATTGAATATGTCAAATAATAATAGTGTTAACATGTTAAAACTATAACAAAATCCCTTCAAGAATATGATATAAGAAGTCGTATTCGCTAAGATTAACAATTTCAGGGGGTTATATTTGTAGAGGTGGGGATTTCTACTATTTTACTTGAGAGCCTATCCATTTGAGTTGTGGTTTATTCCAAAATTTACTATTAATACATATAGAACCTTAAATTATCTAATTAAAGACACTTAAATCATTTATTAAAAGACTATGCTATTCTTGAAATGAGATTGTTATCTACATGGTTGTATAAATTGTTAGTCGCTAGTCGGGCGGTGAGGTACCAACTATGGACTAATCGGGAATAATCGGATTAAAACTTTATATGCAACTTTTCAAAATTATATATATATGTACACACGCAAAAAATTATATATATTTTTCAAAATAAGTATTAATTTTTCAATAATTTAAAGATTTTCCATAACATCTCCATTTATATATACATACACACACAAATGAAGGAAGTGTATATAATTTTCTAAGTTGGAGGGAAAAAACTGGAAAAGATATATACGAGTCTTGTGTGCGTCCACGTTACTCGTTAGTCGTTAGGGCATCACACAGACCAAACGGAAACCGAACAACAATCTGTCGACGATAGCCAGCAACAAGAGGGAAACCAAGAAACAATCAAGGTGATCATCTCTCCTTGGACACTGAATCGCCATATGGTCTCTAAATCGCCTTAATTTGGTCGATTAGGACCCATAGGTTGCCAAAATCGCAAGAATTGCCTCAACCGATTAGTCCGATTAGCTCCGACTAGACAACTAGCACTGGTTTTGACCAATCCTGACGACTACCGATTCTCCGACCGATTTCCCAAAAATTAATCGTCACCCTACCGACTACCGATTAATCGGCCAACTAAACCGATTTTTACAACCATGGTTGTCTAACCATAATTAACAAAAAAAATTTCTTAATAAAATTCACAGAAAGTCGTTACCTAGCCTGCTCACCCAACACATCTTGTCACCCCCATAATCTATCATTAAACTTCGAACATTTAACTTTATTTGCATATAATCAGGCAAATTCAATAAGTCAAAAGTTTGGTCTAAAAAATTGCAATTACCTTCAGTTGTTAAAATTGAATCCACCAGACGGAACTTGAACATTATTTCCACCAAAATCAAAAGTTGTCTGAGCACCATCAGCCACATGTTCATCCTCCTCATCCAACCAGTATGTTTCAAGTAACTTAACAGCCTTTTCATAAATTTCATTATTATCGTGACTTTGCAAATTTTCAATCTTTTCCAATCCCTCTGCATCATCAATCAACTGAGCATAGAAATTAACATCACCCGTGTTACCAGCTTGCTTTTCCACCTCTCCTACTTTAAGAATGTTCTCAAGCCCTTCTAGAGAGACAGTCACGATTCTTGGATCCGGACATACAAGGAGATCACACAAGGGTTTTACACAGCCTTGACTCACCAAATACCTATAATTCAGGATACATTTTTATAGTTGTCAGTTATTTTGTGAGTGTAATTCTATGAAAAATGTTGAAAAGAGAATATACTTGATTTGCTCATTGGTACCACCAGAAGTAGCATTTGATATTGCCCATGCGGCCTCCTTTTTTATATCAAATTCAGCAGTCTGGAGCAGATTGACTAAAGGAGCAATTAATCCAGCCTCAATCACAGTCTGTGTGTTGTAAATAAGAACATTAAATCTTCATAAACATATCAACCTCTTAGAAATTTGCCAATCAATATATATCCATGTGACAAAAAAAAACAAGGGATTTAAAGAAGTCACGTAATGGTTTGGATAGAGATTATCCAAAACAATTTTATGTCCGAAAAGTTAAACAGATAACAGGTGTTAAATATACAAAAACAATATTATTCAATAACACTCAAAACTTTTGAATGAAAAGATTTAGGAGGTTTTATGTATTAAAAACATTTTGTGGTTTTTGACCTGTCACTCAGAGATTTAATTAAACATAACTTGAACAGACCAACTCATAAATAAATGAGTTTGCAGGAGTTTTTACCTGTATTTGCTCTTTGTTTCCAGCAGTGATGTTTGAGATTGTCCAGCAGGCTTCCTTTTTTATGCTCTTCTTGTGGTTATGGGTTAACAAGCTCAGCAGGCAAGGAAGTGCCCCACGCTCGATAATATGCTATCAAATGGTAAAAGGTTTGTCATCTCAATTGTAGATTATATATGCAAACTTCAAACTAAAACCTTAAAATTTAAAATTGACAAACTATATATACCATTTAGCTGGTTGCCAAACAGTTTGTGTAACAAAACGTAGCACTTATAAATAGAAATTACACTGTTGCTATAAAAAATAAATGCAGCCACACGTCATAAAAATGTCCTTTTTAAAAATAAATTCAAACGCTATGGACACTATTCAATAATAGATGATAAAACTTTGACAAGTTATTGAGTACTTGTTTTAAGATAAATAAACCATATTGTCAACTGAAGTAGTGCAGACTAATAGCAGAACAAGACCACGTAGAACTATTAATATAATAACACCTTGAATACAATGACCTTATTCATAGTAATTCACAATCAAACCATCAGCATAATCAGATCCTATAAATATCCTACATATTGATACTTAATTTCCAAACAAAACTTATTCATAAAAACTCGACACTACCTGAGTTTGGAGATCATCGCCAGTGACAATGTTCCCAACAGTTCGAAGCGCAGGGATGAGTACAGAAGGTGATGGATGACTGAAAATCAAAAAAGAAATTAATAGATACATAAACCATCCATAAAAAAATGATAATAAAAAAATACTTGGGACTCACAGAAGAAGTTCAACAAGACGTTGGCAGACACCAGCATCAATCACAGCTTGAATTTTGTCATTGGTACCATCAGACAGATAGGAAAGAGCCCAGCATGCATCTGTCAACACCTCTTCATCATTTGAATGAATAAGACGCTCAAGGGCGGGAAGAGCAGGCCTTGTCTGCAATTTGAAGAAATCAATACCTTATAAATGATGTATTAGTGGGACTTTGCAGGTTACATTTGTTGTAATACCTTATAATAGGATTAAAAGAAGTAAACACAAAACTGAAGAAATAGACAACAGCAAACAACCTGCTCAAATGGAGGCTGTGGTTTTCCACGACAAAAGTTTGATAATGTCCATGTGGCATTTCTGAGCATGGACAGCTTAGCATGCTCATTTAACTGAGAAAGTAAAGAAATCAAGGCACCATAACCAAGGACAAGATCACGGCATCTGGGAGAATCACCAGCAACATTTCCCAAAGCCCAAACAGCCTGCAACAAAGAAGTTGTCACATATGAAAAACTGTCTACCGATTGTTTAGACTTGGGTGGCATTTGGCACTTTCAATTGCCTGTGAACACATGGGTAAAGATGTGATAACAGCATGGAATGGTAATGGAAATGGAAATTAATTTCTTAACCCATATCCTTTCCAGATACAGAGAAGTCCGAAGTTTGAGGATAAGAATTTTAATTTATCACACATACCATCAAACTAAACAAAAACCATCATTTTCATTCCCAGACCCTTAAAAACCATATACACTTTTACAACCTATTAGCTGCCTCTATGTGCTTACCTGCTCACGCACATCATCACTTGGAGAAGCTAGAAGCTTGACAAAAATCGGGACTGAACCATGATCAATAACAACCTTTGTGTTCTCAGAGGTTCCTGAAGCAATGTTTGTGAGTGCCCAAGCAGCCTCAAACTGTTGCAAGATTAATGTTAAAAATTTTAAAAATATATATACACAAGAATTCAAAGAATCAATAAGCAACATTACCTGAAGCTGTGGAAAATCCTCCCTCATTAAGAACTCAACAAAGCGAGGTACAACCCCCGACTGTATAACTTCTTCAATCGGTGGACTCCGTTCTGTAAAACAAGTTCAGCTAATCAGATATAGGAAAATGCACGTCTTGCAATTACGAAAGATTATGTATACCTATGGAAAGCAGTTTACGAAACTGAGTAGTAGCCTCCAGCTGCAAATTATTATCATTGGCATAGACTCCAGCAACCATAGAAGGGAGACTTTCTAGCTGCAATTCAGTTAACCCCACTTCACAGTTCAAAAGCCAAACTAAATGCATCCAAAATATCATTACACACACAAACAATTATTCAACTTATTCACATTAAATAACATAATGCTAATATACAAAGTAATGAATAGAGCTAAATAAATTGTACAAATCTGAACATAAGAAGTAAATCAAACACATATGTATGTAAATTAATATGCATCTGATGGTATAATAATATAATTATTAAATAAGGAGCATATAATTTTCATTTTTGTATAACTAAACATATCAATAGCACACACAACAAGACTATAAAGCTACAATACAACCCTAGCCTCATATCTAGTTATATCATATACGTAAAATCATCGTATTTCCTTCTACGATGATACAACAAATCAGGCAAACTGTATGCACCTAAACACCAACTCGTACATATGCAGAAATCAAACACGCAGCAACTAGTATCAAAATAAAACAAAAAACGAAAAAAAAAAAACTAAAACCTTTTTCTCGACTGCGGAGGTTTGAACAGGAACACCAGTGGACAACGGGTGTGACGATGACAACAGTTGACGCTTCTTAAGCAAGTTTTCCTCCCTTTTGTTTTTACGGATCTCAACCATATTGTCCTCCCTCCGCCGCCGTCCTTCATCCGCATCAACGGCCACCTTGTAACGGTTCCGGCGAACCTCCGCCCGGGCGCTAGGCCTCAGAGACATGATCGATGGCTGATTGATTTCACTTATGTCAAAAATCAAAACCCTAGATATACAAATACACATTCAACACAAACTGATCAGTAATAACTTGTTAATTAGGGCAAATCTGAAAACCGTGATAACCGCATATACGAAACGTATAAATCGATGAATATAAATTGTGGATTTGACGAAAGTTTAAACGCACCTGACGAGAAGCCGATAGTACTGAGAGAAGAGGGAGGATCAAATTCGCACCTGATGAATATTAATGAAACGAAATGATTTTTCTTTTGATTTTTTTAAAGCAAGTGGCCTTTTTTGTTAATTTTGTGTTTCAGACCTCGTAGTTTGCAAAGTTTTCAATATTGGTGTGATTCTTTACACTTGAAGATTATTTTCATAATTTTTTACAATGATCATAAATGTACTTTGTTTTATTCAAACTATGTTCCTTTTCTTTTCTAAAGTTTGTCTACCCGTTTAAATATTTCTTTTTCTTTTCGGCTTCAAGGTCATTACTAGAAAGTTATTGATGCAGATAAAAAGTAAAAAAAAAAAAAAACTGAAAGTGGTAATAGTTGTCACTAACATTGATGGACGATGATGACAATCATTGGACGATCGGTGATGGAAGGTGGATGAATGACAACGACCAACAAAGTTAGAAGGTGATTACCTAATGTTCATATGTGCGTTGATTATTTTAAATACGATATATATATATATGGACGCTAGAGAATCCAAATGAATTCTCATATGTTTAAATTCATTAAGATTAAATCATAACTTTTTAAATTAGGCGGTTACATTAATTATGTGACGGTTTTCAACAGTTTCTGTCGGTTTTCAGCGGTTTCTGTCGGTTTTCAGCAATTTCTGACGGTTTTACGGTTTCATACGGATCATTCACACATGTCATATGTTTTGGCACATGCCACCATATCTTGGTTAAAATGGACATAAATGAGATTGAACTACGGTTAAAACTTAAAAAAATAATTAATTATCAAAAACATTATAACAAACTACCCAGCTACCTGACAAGTATAAAACTAGTTACTAATCATAGTCATGGTTGTAGAAGTCGCTAGACGCTAGTCGGGCGGCGAGGTACCACCTAGGGATTAATCGGCGCTAAGCGGATTGGAATTTTTATATGTAATTTTACAAATATTTATTATATACACACAATAATATCAATAATTTAATATAATACTTCAAATATATTAAAAAATAAACTTAAACATACTAAGTCAAGTACTTCAAATTACAAACTTAAACACAAAATTCTGAGTTTATATATAGATTTCGATATTTAGTGGCAGGGTTCGATGTTTGAGATGTTGGATTTAATGTTTTAGAGACATATTAAGTATTTGGAGTGGAGAAATGTCTCAAATAATCACTTATCTGGGTCATTTTTAATTGAAAAAAACCAAAAAAAAACCAAAAAAAAGGCCACCTAGACACCGCCTAGGGCAAAATCGAGAAGGAATCCGGCCGCCTAGGCCGATTTTTACAACCTTGATCATAGTTATGAAGAAAACGTGTAAATTAACGTATATTTAAATGTACTTATAAAGGAAATAAAGATTTTATATAATAAAACATTAAAGAAACATTCCTTTTTATGTATCAAAGCAACTAAGCATAATTTGATGAGATATTTACGGATGTACCCCTAAAATTCGAATTTGAATATCCACAAGCCCTTTAAGCAGGTGAGTGCCAGGGTAATGCAAACTTTTGCCACCTCATTATCATAATATGACAGGATCTAAACAGGTCACGTATCTATGCGTAATCTTTTTAACATATACCATTTCAAAAATATTATATTATAAAATAATATAAAACTTATATAGTATTAAAAATTTTCCGACTTGTAATTGTATATGTTAGCGTGTCTGTTGCATATATCTTTTGTATTTAGTAAGATAACTAGTATTTTGACCCGTCGCGCGTTGCGGCGGCGTCATAGCGGTTAGTAATTCAAATTTATACTATTGACTTAAAACATATAGGGATAGACTTTTAAGTGACGTCCTACAAGATTTATAAATGGAACGTAAAAATATAAGAGTTAAATAATAAAAGTTTTAATACAACTTCGGTAAGATCAATTAAAATCTTTGTTTTCTTTTTATAAATATCATTATTACACATAAACAACAATTTCTTCTTTTAAGTGTATGTGTAAATTAATTACTGTTTAAGATTTAAAATCAGTGTGTTTAAATTACATTGTACCGAAAATTATAAATCATGTTAATGTAACCAATTAAAATATTTGTCGTAAAAGCACTGTACATATGCATGGGGATAGAAATATATAAAAAAAAAAGGAAAAAAAAAGGATGCTGGTTAGATTTGAACCTGGAAAGTGCTGCAAAACCTAAAACTTTCACCTCAAACTTTGGCTAACCACTTGAGAAGAAACCAAGTAAATATAAAAAGAAAGTGAGGTTTTAAGAGTAAATTAATGAAACTATCGATTCTTGCATCGACTTCCTCGTCAACGTTACGATTCCGTTGTTCCCTTGAATTCGCCGGACGCCGCAGGGGAACGTCCTAGTCGTCTCTTCCGGTATTCCTCATCCTGCTACGAGACCTCCTCATCCCCACTGATGACCTCTTCGCCAGTTTCTTCCCCGACTTGCCTCTGATCACATTAAACTCTGGGTAATGGCCTAGATTCGTATCCACACAGGTAGGTCCAAAATCGAACGCGAAAGCGATCCTAAACGATTTAGCTCATTCTAAGAACGATGGAACTCGGGCGAGTTACCTAGGTGAGTTAATGAAGCCCTTACAAACTAACGGATGTAAACAAATTGCACGCAACATTGAAGGAAAAAAAGAAAGAGCCACCGACATTAGTAATTAGGATATACTACTAATTTACCCGCCGCGTGTTACGGCGGCGTCGAAACGTCCAGTAATTCGAAATTTAAAATTATGAATGAGTCAATTCATTTTTAAAAACATGTTAATAAAAGTGAAAACTATTGCAATGTAGCTAAAATATCATGTTGTTGTAATAATTAGAATTACGAAATCCGAAAATGTATTAAAAAAAGTAAAAATGTATCATATGTGACTCGACCATAAACATAAACGGAATCGATTTTGATTAATATTTATGATGAAATATATAGAAGTACAAATATATCAAAGTTGACACAACCGAAAACATAGACATACTTGATTTTAAATAATATTTATATTGAAAATTAATCATGAAAAATCATTACAACACTAACTTAAATTGTACCAAAAGATTATATTTTAAGAGAAAAAAAAAAGGACAAAAAGATAAAAAAGGTAAAAATACATCGTATGTAACCCGACCAGAAACATAGACGGAATCGGTTATAAGCCTGTGAATAATGCACAAAATTTATGCGCCCGTTTGAGTTCGAAATTTATAATGTACGAGCACGTTATAAACATGTGAATAATGCACAAAATTTATGCACCCGTTTGAGTTCGAAATTTATATAAATGTTCTTGGCGTAATTGCTATCGAATCTATATAATTATTATTATTATCCGATAATGTAAAAACATGCTAAAAGCATGTGAATATTAAAAACATGTGAGTAAAGTAGGAGGGAGACTTAAAAATAAGAGTTCAAAGTCCAGGGTTCAAAACGTAAGTTTTGAATTAATTAAAGTTGTGCAACTCATGTTTGAGAACTTTTGCAGCGGTCAATTTCGTGGAGCATTTTTTGAGGTGGCTGGAGCATTTTTTGAGGCGGCTTGAACCACCGACATTGGTTTTTATTAGTATAGGTAATTTGTAAGAGTCCTCGTATTTATCTCTATCTTCAAATGATATAGTAAACATGAAAACATGTTATTTTATTTACACATCTTTGATGTCTCATTGTCAATTCCATAACCTATAGTTTTAGAAAAAATATATATGTACAGCCATCTCTCTTATTTGGAGTCAACTATAATGAGTTTGAAGTGGTCAATTCATAATGAAAGAGAAAATAACGATAAATGAATGGAAAAACTTTATGTTAGTTGAAATAGGGATACGTATGTATGAAAAAAAATGAGGAAAACTTTTGAAAAAATATAAGATAAATATATGATACAATGATTTTTAGTTAAATCGGAATAAAGATGATAAACATATTGTGATTTGTGAATACTCTAACAAGTATTTTGAGATTCTAATTAGTTATGTAAACGGTCACTTGACCGGTCAAAATGAGGTTTTAGCCAGATATTTCTTCAAATTTCAATAATAACCAACCAATCAATAGATGACACGTGGCAAAATATTCATTCCTTTATTAAGTCGACGATATATTCTCCTAACATATAATTGATGTTACAAAGAAATTAATGTTAAAATACATGTATCGATGACGTGTAAAATATTGGTGAGTCAGCGATAATATCACATAAAATATTGTTGATGTGTAACATATCGTGATATCGTTGATATTGCTGAGTCTGTAATATTTTCTTTATTTTATTTTTTATTATAAAAATCATTATTATATTAGAAAAAACCTAAAAAAATAGCAATTTAAATAAATTAAATAAGTTCAAAAAATAAGCAGTTTTTACTTTTATATTATTATTACTAACTAGTGGGTTAATCGCGCGTTGCCGCGAGTATTATGTCACAATTCCATGGATCAAAACGTAAATGTATGTTGTCATTTCGATGTAAATTCATAAGAGGTTCTGGACATAATAACGTTAACAATATCACGGTTCATGAACATTAAAATAAACCAGTTGATATGATTCTCAATTTGTCATTAATCTTAAAAGAATACGAATTTAAATATAAGCGTATATTGTTAAAGAATAAAACTAAATCATAAAAAAAGTACGTATTATTAGGTAAAATTAATATTAAATCTAAATGGTCTGTGAACTAATTACGATCAAAATGATACATATGACACAAAATGAACACTGACAAAAATGCGCACTAAATATGAACAAGACGTGAGGGTTGTGAATAAAACACAAAATTTATGTGACCGGTTGAGTTCAAAATATATAGAAACATTCTTGAGATAATTGCGATCAAATTTTATGTAACAGTTTGGGTTTGAAATTTATATAAACGTTCGTGACATAATTGCGATCAAATCAATATAATTATGACTATTAACTGATATCGTAAGAACATGTTAAAGAAAGTAAACATTAAAAATATGTGAGTATGTAGAAGGGAAATTAATATATATATATATATATATATATATATATATATATTAAAGATCATATAGATTATCATATATATTAAACAATGAGTGGTCCTTATATTATATATTATGTTATTTAGGTGTCTGAAACATGTAGTAATGTTTTGAAAATTTAGACTATGACTATCAAAAGTTTTTTAACTTTGAAAAGTAGTGAACATAAATAAGTTTATTAAATTTGAAAGATTTGCTTACAGATTTGAGTTTTTATTAAGTTTGAGAAATTTGATTAAATATTTGGTTTTTGTTTTAATTCAAACAATTGGTTAACGGTAACATGGATATTGTGAGTAATATTTTCTATCTGGAATGATGACATAGAGATTGGTTAATCGGGGAATAGCAAGCTTTATTTCGATGAATACATCTATAAAGTTTGTGTTTCACTAAACAAACTGGCGATGGAAAAAAATATATATCACCAATGTATAGGGCAGTAAACGAACGAACAAACCCATGTTTTTGTTCTTGTTCGTTCGTTTAACTTTAAACTTAATGTTAATGAACGCTAACCGAACGGAAATTTTTATTCGTGTTCGTTCATTAAAGATTTTAGCTTGTTCACGAACGCAAACGAACACATATTATTTAAAAAAAATAACAACCCTACCATTTTGTATGTTTAGTGAGAAAGAGGGGTTGTCTAGTAACAAGAAAAGAAAACGAATAAAAAAAGTAAAGAGAGAAGGAAGGTTGGAATTTGGAAATGAAAAATAAAATAAAAAATAAATGTATCAAACTCATATCTTTTAATATTATAGTTATTATTTAATATTATTATTATTATATATATTAAAGTTCATTATATATTATATTGAATATTAAATATATATATATATATATATATATATATAATATATATAGTAATAGTGATGCGTAGTAAAATAAATATTAAAATATAGGTGTCTGATCAATATAGTAAAGTTTTTGATAATTCAGACTTAGATCATTAGAAATTTTTTTAACTTTAAAAAGTACTAAAAAGTTAACTTTGAAAAATAATAAAGAGAGATGAATGTAGTAAATTTGAGATATTTGATTGGAGATTTGAGTTTTTATTAAATTTGATAGACTTGTTTAGATATTTGGGTTTTTATTTTAATTGAAATGATTGGTTGCCGGTAAGAATGATTTTGCAAGTAATTTTTTTATTATTTTTGTAACATATTTGTGAGGATTTTATGTTTTAAAAAGATGTTTGGTAATTTGAATAACCCTTTTAGAGTTTTGGCGAGTAATGTTAAAATATCATTTTTAAGAAGCTACTTTTTGTGGCTTTTAGAAGTGATTTTTAACTTTTGACTGCAATAATCTGTTACTATTTGTGGGAACTTACATATCCAAACAACTTATTAACTTATTGACTTTTCATACACAAAAGCCAATTCAAACACATTTTTAAAAACTTAATTTCAAAAGTAACAAGTAAATAAGCATGTTTGACGAAAAGTTATTTTAAACTTAATACACAATCCCAAACATGTCTTAAAAGAAGCATCTAGTGAAGGGACTGGACTAATATGCCGGCATCATACCTTCCCACCCTAGTCTTACGTAGCCAATGTGGGTGTTTAAACTAGCTCGTTTCGTTCTATCGTTTACTAGACAATTGGTACATTTTTTTATAAAAATTACGAAAAAATCTGTCTTTCTGAAGATATTATGTCGAAGTTTAGAGGGTATTTACTACCTCTAAAGCATGTAGTTTTTTTTTTAAATAAAGGAAATATAGGAAGTTACAACTTCCATTGCATAAGGTGCAAGTCTTTATATTCTGAAAAATTAAGTTTCTAGAGTCCTTTTTAATGATAGAAATGAAAGAAAGGAATCGGAAGGTACTATACTAGTATTTAATTTCAAATTTATCTCACAAGTTGTTCAATTTCTTATATATTTGTGTATAATTGTGGATCATTTTGACATTTTATGGTCAATTGTAGATCCATGAACATTATCAGAAGCATGTCATGTATGATGTCAGTTCCTGGAAGCTCTACTGATTGTTTCAAATTTTGACTTGGGTACCAAAAAAAGGACACTAATTCCATTGGAACACTTAAATATTCACAGCTATTTATTAATTTAATAGGCATTTTATTCTCACATATATAATTCATGATTAAGCCCAAGTGTGCGGTGCGCTCATATAATGTAATATTGTAATATATGTGTTGACCATCGAGAGGCTAAAGTAAATTTGCACTAATTTTAACGTTATTTTACTTATTTTTTTAAATAACATTAAAAGCGTTGGGTTAGTTGGTTAATCATGTTTCATGAGTCGGGGGTCTCATTGGAAGCAACCTCTCTATTCCTACAAGGTAGAGGTAAGACTCTATATATCCTACCCTCCTCAGTCCCTACCTTAGCTAGGGGTGTTCAAAATATCCGAAAACTCAAAAAATTTCGAAATCCGAATCGTATCCAAAATCCGAAAAAACCTTATCCGAAATCAAGTTCGGGTTTTTGGGTCGGATAATATGATTTCAGATTCGGGTCGGGTTGGGTTTCGGGTATGCAAAAACTAGTTTTTCGGGTCGGATATCTGAATGACCCGAAAAAAAACATGTTTATTCGGATAATATATTTCGAATTTTGGGTTGGGTCGGGTTTCGGATAGACAAAAAAAAATTTCAAACCCGAAAAACTCGTTATCCGACCCGATGAACACCCCTAACCTTAGCTTTGCTAATGGTAGGATATACTGAGTACAATGATAATGATATATAATTCATGATTAAACACCCCACCTATCTATACAGGTGGCCCCCGTATGCCCCACCTAAGTTTCTCTTGTAGTCTAATCCCCAACTATTAGGTGTGTGGTACGGCCCGTATAGGAGGCGTATTAGATGTGTAGGAATAACATGAACCTTAATTGGATTATGAACTAAGCCTAAACTTATGGACCAGTTACCCTTTTGTTTTCCTCATACTTTCCATGATGTTTAAATCTTGTGTGTCTTGTAATGTTTATAGATTATGACATGGACCATTTGCATATCCACATATTCCATTCACACACACCAAACAACTCCTAATGCTTGTTTTGTATTCTTTCTCAACTTGTGCACTTGTATACTTTCCAAGTAGTTTAATTTTAACACAGCAGACTTTACTTGATTTCCATGCACTTGTGACGTAGTAGTCAAGAAGACAAGTTATATCATCTTCTGGATTGGATTATCTACATCATCCTATTTTGAGTTATAGTGTTTCGTGTCAATTTCCTTTCTCTTCTCGCGTATTATAAATACCATACAATTATTATCGTATCGAGTTCTTATATGAATTCAAATTGATATTATAAAGATGTCTTTAACCAAAGAGTTTGACTACCTTAAAATTCCGTTCAATGATATAAAACTGGCCACCAAAAACTTTGGTACCAGTAATTACATCAGTCGGGGTGGGTTTGGCAAAGTTTACAAAGGAGAACTCGTTCACTGTGGTCGGTATGTTATGGTTGCTGTCAAAAGGTTTGATCCAAAATATGCTCGAAAAACCGGACAAGGAACTCTTGAGTTTTGGCAAGAGATATCTGTGCTTTCTCGTTATAAGCATGAAAATCTCGTCACACTCTTGGGTTTTTGCGACGAAGCTGGTGAGAATATCCTTGTATACGAGTATTTACCTAACAAAAGCCTTGACGTACATCTTAGTAGCCCGAACCTCTCATGGATTGACCGCCTTAACATATGCATTGGTGCAGCCAGAGGGCTGGAGCATCTTCAAAGTTGTCGTGGAGAAAGAGTGTTACATCGAGATATAAAAAGCTCCAACATACTGTTGGATGCAAACTGGAATGCCAAAATTTCGGATTTTGGTCTTTCAAATATCGTACCTGCTAACAAAAAGTTTCCGTTTTATATATCTCACGAAGCAGGAACGTTTGGGTATCGCGATCCGCATCATGGGGGAACGGGGTTCATTACAAAAGAAGTTGATGTCTACTCCTTTGGTGTAGTGTTATTTGAGGTGTTGTGTGGAAGGCTTTGTGCTGAGAATTACAAGGATGGATATCCACTTCTATCAGAAATGGCACAGAGATGCTACGAGGAAAAGATAATACGTACAATTGCCTTGGATTGTCTACAACACCAAATATCACCAAAGTCTTTGGCAAAATTTGCACAAATTGCGTACGTACGAATGTCTACACACAGATCACAATAAACGGCCTTCAGTCTCTGAGATTGTAAGGAAACTTAAAGTTGCATTGGCATGTCAGGCAAGTTTTTATTTACTCAATGTTCGTTTGATGTTATTGGCATGGTAATTTTTTTTAAACAGCCAACTAAGCAACTACCGAATAATATTCCGTATGTGGCCCCTAATGGCTAAAGGATGTCCAAACTTGGCGCTAGTCCAGACGGAAATATGGGAAAATTAAACTACTTGAAAACCAGTGTTTTTCTTTAAAACAAAACTACTTGAATAATTTAAATCTATTCCTAACAATTGGGAAAATTAAAGCTACTGGAAATATGGGCATACCCATGATTCCCTTTATTTCAGCAACTAATCAACAGAAAAGACCTATTCAAAGAAAATAAACGTTGCAGCTTTGTTTGAATGAGCTAGATCTGAAACTGAACATGGGCTTAATCTTCCTTTGAAAACTGCATTGGTTTGGGCTGCATTGCGGCCGACTTCATGGGCTCTGGTTTAGACACATAGCAATATGGTGCGACTCGGACATACTTTTTATGTAATGTTGTAGAATTCACTAGTCGTTAGTCGGTCAGTGGGGTGGGGACCATGGATTATTTGGGACTAATCGGCCTAATCGAATAGTCGGGCCTAACCGGCCTTAGGAGACTAACGATTAATCAGCCTAGTCGGGGATTTTTACAACCATGCTTTTATGAATACACATAAATGCCCTCATACTTAATATACATGTGTGTATGGTATGTTCCCAAGCACATCAATGATCAGAAAAGAAAATTGACAGCTTAAGAGGAGACTCGACTAAATTATTTCTCTACATATCTTCACAGAATTCAAAATAACCCTTATATAGGGATTACAAGCAAAGAAAGAAACTAACTAATTACATACGTGGGTGTCACGGCATCCCGTAGCCCCATTATTTGCCCACTCATCCTATAATTATGAAAAAATACACAAACACTAAACCCTCATCATGCCATATGCCCATGCATAGAGGGGTTGTACCATTCGCTCAAGAACTAGTACATATCATTCCACCCACTTGAACTCACCTTGTCATCAAGGTGAAAATCAAGTTCATCCACAGAGTTGGTGATCATCATTAGGTCCAGTTTAGAACACTTGTGGCCCGTCTTATACGATTCATCACAATAGTAACATAAGCCTTTAGCATGCTAGTCACAAAACTCAACACTTGTGAGGCGTCGAACATGGTAGGAGCAGGAAGTGCCAATTGGTTGGTGGGAGCCGGTCCCAAAAGCCATGTAACATGTGGATCCCCATTGGAATTATGTGCTTTGCCTAAATTCAATTTCTCTTCAACAAGGTGTGCCATCCCAATGGCATCAGACAATTAACGTGGTTTCTTAACCTTAACCTCCAAGCGAATCTCATCCTTCAATCCACCCACGAAACAACCGATCGAAAAGTTCTAGTAGGCCATCAACACACGATGGGAGAGACGCTCAAACTCCTCTTGATAAGCCATAACTGTTGTCTTCTGTTTAAGGCGAGAAAGTGCCTCAGACAGATCTTCATAGTCAGTAGGGCCAAAACGGCTGTGATCAGCCTAGGAAAACTCACCCACGACATTGGTCCTTTTGATTTATCAAGCCATTGGTGCCATTGCTATACCATCGAGGTGAAAAGAGGCAAGATGAACCTTGTCGTTATTATCAACGCATTGAAACTCAAAGTACTATTCGGCTTGATAGAGCCTTCCCACTGGATCATCCCCACTGAATCGAGGAAACAATAACTTCAAGTAGGACTTCGGAGGGCTCGACCCAGACTTGCTGCCATCTCAAGAGGAGCCATAAATACCTGAAGAACATTGGTCACGTACGAATGTGTTGGGACTTTAAAGCTTTGTAAAAATGCGTTCGAGCAGTGCATCATGAGCGGCTAACTTCTGGTCAGTATCGGCTTGAAATTCAGCATTGGTACGCTTGCGGGTTTCCATAGGATCATTGCTCTAATACCGAATGGTATGTTCCTGAGCAGATCAATGATTAGAAAAGAAAATTAGAAGCTTAAGAGGAAACTGAACTAAATAATTTCTCTGCATATCTTCATGGAAATCAAAATAACCCTTATAAGACCACGTTGTATGCCCTGTGGTTGAGGCGTGAATGGTTATGGTTGGGGCATGGAACACCGCCCCCTTGGGGCGTGGGCGGGCTAGGCGTGGCCACATCAACGGGCTTTTCGACCATTTGAACCTTTTGACCGTTTATTGCTTAAAAAAACCTATACAAAAAAAATATTATGTATACAACCATAATTCACACATTAACATCACACAAACACAATTCACAGATTCACATCACACAAAAAACATCAAATAAAAAAACTAGTTTTGTTAAAAAATACAGCTCTTACGGGAAGATGGTGATTTTAGCGAAGGCGAGGATTTTTTTAATCGAAGCCGCACAACTTACTTTCGACATCATCAGACAACAAGTTGAGAGACTCATTTTGTCTAGAAGATCTCGAATTAATCGAGATCGTCTTGGAGCGCACGCACGTCTTTTTGACGATTATTTTTCAGAAAATGCGAAGTACCCCGAACATTTATTTCGGCGTCGTTTTCGGATGAATCGGAATCTTTTTTCGCGAGTGTGTGATAATTAAATTTTAATTCTATTTATTGTTATGTTTTTTTTTGATATTTTAGACAATTATTAATAAATTATTTCTAGATTTATATAATAAAAAAAATTACTTTATTTAGAAATTTAAATTAAAAAATCAATAATTGCATCATGATGACATCATCACCAACCACTTGGCATTTCCACTACAAGTGATTGAATGGGTGGTTGTGGTGGATGCCTGAAACATTTAATAGAAGAGAGAGGCGGGAAATCAAAGATAAGGAGCTCTAGAATCACGCCACGTGTCCCTAAAAACCTTGATTTATTAGAATATATATATATATATATATATATATATATTATGTTATTTAGGTGTCTGAAACTTGTAGTAATATCTTGAAAATTTAGACCGTGGCTATCAAAAGTTTTTTAACTTTGAAAAGTAGTAAACATAAATAAGTTTATTAAATTTGAAAGATTTGCTTACAGATTTGAGTTTTTATTAAGTTTGAGAAATTTGATTAAATATTTGGTTTTTGTTTTAATTCAAACAATTGGTTAACGGTAACATGGATATTCTGAGTAATTTTTTCTGTCTGGAATGATGAAATAGAGATTGGTTAATCGGAGAATAGCAAGCTTTATTCCGATTAATACATCTATAAAGTTTGTGTTTCACTAAACGAACTGGCGATGGAAAAAAATATATATCACCAATTTATAGGGCAGTAAACGAACCAAATGAACACGAACAAACCCATGTTTTTGTTCGTTCGTTTAACTTTAAACTTAATGTTAATGAACGCTAACCGAACGGAAATTTTTGTTCGTGTTCGTTCATTACGGATTTTAGCTTGTTCACGAACGCAAACGAACACATATTATTTAAAAAAAATAACATTCTTAATCTTAAGCATTAAATATAATCATTTATATAAATATAAAGTTAAATATTATAGTATTAAGCTAAAAATAAAAAATTTAAGAATATATAATACATTTAATGAATAAATAGAATAGATGAACATAACCGAACATAAACGAACATATTATTGAATGTTTATAAACACAAATGAACGAACATGGCCTATGTTAATGAACGTTCATTTAATTAAACGAATGAAATTTTTTGTTTGTGTTCGTTCCTTTATTAAACAAACGAACATAAGCGAACTTTCTACTGAACGTTTGGTTCGTTTACAGCCCCATCATTTTATATGTTTAGTGAGAAAGAGGGGTTGTCTAGTAACAAGAAAAGAAAACGAATAAAAAACAGTAAAGAGAGAAGGAAGGCTGGAATTTGGAAATGAAAAATAAAATAAAAACTAAATGTATCGAACTCATATCTTTTAATATTATAGTTATTATTTAATATTATTATATATATTAAAGTTCATTATATATTATATTGAATATTAAATATATATAAAAATATATATATATGTATAGTAATAGTGAGGCATAGTAAAATAAATATTAAAACATAGGTGTTTGATTAATGTAGTAAAGTTTTTGATAATTCAGATTTAGATCATTAAAAAAATTTTTAACTTTAAAAAATACTAAAAAGTTAACTTTGGAAAGTAATAAAGAGAGACAAATGTAGTAAATTTGAAATAGCTATACTAGTATTTAAATATTCACGTGGTGGAGGTAGTCGTGCGCCTTGACTTAAGCGACGTATCTTTGGTGGTGGCTCGGCAGTGGTAGATTCTGGTCCAATCCGACTTCCACAGCTACTGGTGGGGCTTGTAGGATGCCTTGGAGCTTTTGGTTTAGAAACTTTAGGATTTGTAGAGGCATTAGAGGCTTTTGGTTGAACTTCTGGAGGATTGATGGAAGGTGATGAAGCTTCAGGAGGATGGTATGGGCTTTCTGCATCTGATTTTAATTCTTCTTTCTCTAACTCTATCTTATACTCCCAAGTTGACAAAGGTCTGTACTCCTGAGGTTTTAGTTCTCCCCCGACTATGTATTCAAATGAAGATGGGAAATGGTAGTTACGTAAAGCTGACCAATGTATTGAACCACCCCAGTAGGATGTGTTATGTCTGGAGAAGTCTGATGAGCGAAGTTGAGAAAATGGAATGTCAGGCTGAGGAGGTATTGCTTCAGCTTCAGCCCAATAAGCTTTTTCTGACTCTGTCTGTATCCTTGGTGGTCTGTCACTCTCCTCATTTGGTGCTGCTATGAAGTCCTCAGATTCATTTCGAGAGAAGCTTGCTGACTTGTCGGCCGAGTACGAAGACATAGCTAAGAAAGTAAGGGAAAAGTTAGAAATTTCTTTAAATTTCTAATGGTACTATTACTAAGTATGGAAGGAAATCTTAAGTTATAGTCTAGGTCTTTAACTATGTTCGACCTAATTCTCTATAACCTGTCTCTGATACCAATCTGTAACACCCCGACCAACGGCGGAATCATCGGAGCGTACACGAAGTGTAGATTGTTCAAAAGCACAAGGTTCTAAATTGTAAAATACTTACATCCAACATCATTACAAAAGTTACAAATCAACAAATCTAACTAAATAACTAGGTCCAAGCTCTAATACGATAATCAATCAAGTCTAGTTTGCAGTTCCACCTGAAACATGTTTAAAATAAAAGGTCAACTAAAAAGTTGGTGAGCTTCACAGGTTTAAAAGCACACACACCAAAAATAGTTGATATAATATAGATACATAGTTGTCACATGTGAACACAAAGCATAATGAACTAGGATAATGAACAAAGCATGTCAAAGCAGATCAGATAATGTTAACAAGTAATGTTTGACCAAGTTTAGCATTCCTAACAATGCTGAAGTAGCAAACAATCACCGCGGGCTTCCCCCGAAGGGTAAATCAAACAACGGTGGGTCTGGCCGGGCCAATAGATCTATCATTGTTTACCAAAAAGTTTAAGTTTGTGATCAATGCAAATTCATGACTAAAGTCCACAACATCAAGACCATTAAACTAAGTTCACATGATTAATAGTTTAAAGTATAGTGTAATAGTTGTAAACATGTTTCACCCCAAAGATAAAAACGTAAAAAGGGGATATGAAGACTCACCTTAATGAGTTTGTCTTTGCAATTAAACGGTATGAGTGTAGTCCAAATAGTATCCCACACAATCAACTCAACCTAGTTTGTGAAATCACATATGAACTAATATTATGACTTATATGGAATTTCTTACTACAACTACAATATTGTAACTAGATCTCATATGTGAATGTTTTTAATTATATTTGTTTCAAAAGGAGTTTGTAGTTACAACATCCTTTAAATACTTTAAAGTTTAAGATTTGCATTAGATAATTATTAAATGTTTAATGTATAAAACAATTTCTTAACTAATAATTTATAAGTTGGCATACTAATATAATTGTCTTTATTATTTCAAAAAGATTTATCGTTTTTTTTTTTTACGTTCAACTAATAAATTAATCTTGAACAAATTTAAATTAATTAGTACTATGTTAATTTGTTTATAGTAGATATGTTGATATTTACTTAAACAACTTTGGTAAGATAGTTTCATTGAATAATACCAAAAATAAAAAAAACTACAAAAGTTAAAGTTAATAACTAACTTTAATACTCAATGAAATATTTAAAAGTTCATAAATATTATGTCAAAATAATTTCATACAGAGATATTTAAATGTGCAAAGTAATTAATAGGATTCCCTTGTTTTAATAAAATCCAATTAATTTTGTTGTAATGTTAAAATATCCTTGATATATATTTTAAATAAACTATTTATATATATTAAGTTTAACACTTATGTAAAAGTTTCATGTAGTAAAAAAATATAAAAGATAAAATCTTAAAAGTGATTCTTTGTATTTTGTTTATGATATATATACATTTTTAAACCAAATAATATTAATTATTATTATTTTATAACTTATATATACAAAATATTTATGTTTTATTTACTAAAACTATAAGTTTTTATTTATAAAAATTTTCTGTGAAATTAGAATTTAAAAACAAGCTTTAAATTAAAAGTTACAAAAAAAATGGTCAAAACCCGAACAAACCGGATTCGAACCTGTGACCATCATTACGAAGCAGTAAGCATCTACCAGTCGATCTAGGGATTTACCCGCAACAGATCTCCATTTGGATTGTTTTTAATATCACGTTCGATTGCTTCCCAATTCAGTTTATATAAAAAAAAACGAAACCCTAGTTACTTTTGCTCGAAATTCCATCGAATCACGATACGATTAGTAGTTAGATTCATAGGGCTTTTGTTACACAATGAAAACCGAGCATATTGATATGAAATACACTAACCTTCACGTGCGTTTGAATGGTTTTCGATTGTAGCTCAAGAACGACGAAGAACGACTCCTTCTTCGATCTATTTCGCGTAGTTTACTGATTTTGAATGTGTTTTGAGTATACAGAGAGGTTCGTGGGGCGTAAGTGAATATGTGGGTTGATTTAATTTGAGTTTTATGCTTGTTTATATAGTTTTTAGCACAACCGATCGGTCACGGGTTTCTTGGCTTCAATTTCGGCCGATTTTGATTATAATTCGAAGATTTGGTTGCTGTTATCAGTTCCATGATGTTCGTGAAAGTTTAAATTTAGAATTTTGTTTGATTTTATCCATGAATTCGAATGAATGGTTTGATGGATCCGCTCAGGTCGTAATTGGAGATCCATGGGGTGACCCATGAGAGAAATGGGTGAAGAAGATAAAGAAGAATGAGTTTATGGCAAAATCAGTCCCTCCTTGATTTCTTTGTGTTTTATATTCTTGTTTTGACAGATTTGGTCCCTATAGTTTTATCACACCTTTCTCAAAATTTATAAACTTTATAAATCTCCATACTAACCTAAATATAATACTTTTATTTATTTGTTTGTTTGTTTATTTGTTTATTTATTTTATTATTATTATTTTTTTTTACAACCATTAAAACATGATATTCTTATTATTATTATTTTATTATTGTTATATATTTATATATAATGTATTATATATATATATATATGTGTGTGTGTGTATGTATATATATTTTACAATTTCTCATTAATATAAATGAAATTACATATTTAATCGAAATGTTACAGTCTCCCCTGCTTTTAGGAATTTCGTCCCGAAATTTAGAAGAAACTATAGAGTATAGATGAAGTTTATATTGCAGGAGTATTGTAATAAGTGTTGAGAATTTTATTACCATTAATTCTAGCAACCCTATAACAAACTTTCTCCTACTTTAGGTAATATAATTATTAATTTCCACTGAATTCTGGCTAGAGTAATCTACCATTTATTAACAATATTTATGTATAGGGTATATGTAGGGCGAACCCAGCCACCAACCCACCACATTGTCAATATTTGATAGATTTTCTCAAGTCATATCCTATAGTGATTTCTATTTAACTAAGGCATTATTTTAATTAACTAGAATTTGTATTCATTTCGATATTTATTGAATTAATGTAGTAGAGTGACGGTGAGAGAGAAATAGATTGTGATTCTTATTGTGAAAATTTCGTTGTTTGTGATCGATTGAGAGAGTTTCAAATGATACAGTCTCCTAATTCCAAAATACCACATATAAATGGATTTCGAAATTCAGATTTTCAGAAACCAAATATGAAATCACAACTTGTGATTTGAAAATTTGTGAATTATGAAATACAACAACGTTAGATTCCAAATCGCGAAATACTATCGAAGGGTTAGCATCATAAGTTTACATTAGATTTAAAGTTTGATGTTTGACATAATCCCGACTAACGACAATTAGGTTACGTATTTGTCTTTCATATTACCACAATAACACTTGTCGGGTTGTCTTGATATGAGAATAATAACTAAGTCTTTTGTAGGATACACACCTAGTCTTAGTATGCAATAATTTATTGCTTCAACTACAAGTTTGACTATGATTTCCTTACTGACACACTTGAATTTATGAAACCTAACATTGGTCAAGCTTTCGGTGCTACTCCCAAAATATTGTTGGTGCTTATATATAGGGTATACCGCAGCCAACCCACCACACCAACAATACTTTGAAAGCATACCAATCACCTACCAACACTACACAACATAAAATATTTCACGCGATAAAAGTTTAAAACAAGTTTACCTGTTGCTAGCCATATAAGTATGGTTAATAATTTTCAACCAATTGAGTTTAAATTAATCGTCCCAAAGTTTTCAACCGTTGTGTCCTTTATCTCGCATTCGTAGGATCTACATGTACTGCAAATTCTCGTTCCGTGTGCACCCGTAACGAAAATTTGCCTTGCATGTTTTCCCTACTTGCTAATTTTTGGCACAACTGGGTGGATACAAGATCACTAATGTTCATAATGCAAACAGATATAATAAATGTTGATAGAAATATCATCAAACACTTAAACATTATATAATAGTTAAATTCTAGTTTTGCGTTCAACCACATAAAACCTCAAACTACAAAGAAATATAAAATTTAAGTCTTAGAATCATAATAGCACTGGAGTCTATCAATCCTTAATCAACAATGTATCGTTCTCCATGTCTTGATTAACTTGAGGGACTTGAACATTAAGTTGAAAAGTCTGTGCCCTTGTACCCCTTTGATCGTTGCCCACAAGCTTTGGGCATTTGTTTCTAAAGTGATTAGGTTCACCACACTCGTAGCAAGCTCTTCCATTGGTTAAAGCAGTAGCGGGTGCAGCAGGTGGTTGATCCAATTTTGGAGCAGTCTGACCTTGTTGAACCATTGGTCCATTTCTGCAATAGTTTGCAAAATGACCATACCTTTTGCAGTTTGTGCAAACTCGGCAAGGTCGGTTTGTTGCATGATGGTATCCACAAGTAGTGCAAAGTGGATGCTCTCCCACATACGGTTTGTTGGTTTGTTTGAGTGGAGGTTGTAAATTCACAGGTACAGCAGGGATAACAGGGGTTGTCATAGCAAAATTGTTAGCCTCTCTTGCGATTATTGAACTTTGGACCATTGGAAGATTCAGCTTTGACCTCCTTAGAAGGTTCATTAACAGCGGACTTATCTTCCACCTTTTTGGCTCCTTTTCTAGTTAAGGTACCATTCCTAACATGATTGTCGGTTAAGGTAGCGGCCAAACGAATAGCATCTTCCAATGTGGCCGGTTTGCTCCCATAACAGGTATCTTGGATTTGCATGGGTAGGCCACTAATATACTTCTCAATAGCACGAGAAAGTGGAGTGACCATGTGTGGCACCAACAAACTAAGTTCGTGGTGACGGTTTGTGTAAGCCAGATTTTCCCCACTGTCCTGTTTAAGATTCCAGAATTCCGACTCCAGTTTCATAATTTCGTTGCGAGGGCAAAATTCTTCTGTCATCAGTTGTTTGACCTCATCCCAAGTTAAGCCCATTGCGGTTTCTGCACCCCTGGTTCGTTTCTCGGTATTCCACCAAGTAAGTGCCCTTTTCTGAAAGACACTAGTGGCATAACAGACCTTAAGGTTCTCAGGGCAGTTTGAATGAAGAAAGGTACTCTCCATGCTTTCGAACCATTGAAGCAGCCCAGTGGCCCCTTCAGAACCAAGGAACTTGGCAGGGTGGCAAGAGTTGAAATGCTTGAAGGTGCAAGTTTGGTTTGTACCCTCACCATTTCTGTTGTTTTGAACTCCATTGGCTTGAGTGAGCTGGTTCACAAGTCCAGGTAGAACTACTGCCATTTGCTGAGTAATGACAGCAGCCAGTTCTTGTAAGTTGGGGTTTGTGGTGTTATTTCCATTGTTGTTAGCATTCGTATTGTTGGCATTGTTGACGTTGTTAGCACCATTGCGACGAGGAGGCATGATTCTACAAGAGTTCAAGATGAAAAAGGATCATAAAGAGTTCAAAAATAAGAAGTTGATAGTTCAAATGAGGATTCAAGCTCAAATCAATACACAGATTGCATTCCCTAAGGAACACTTTTGACATATTAAAGTGTTTAAGTCCAAATTAGCTTTCAGAAAGACATACTTTAGCCTATAGGTTCATACTCACTCTAAGGGTTCCCAGGAAAGCATAACAGGTCCATCCGTAGATTTGGATTTATACGAAATGCTTTCCTAGACAGAACTCCCCAAAGTACAGGTATTCCCCCTTCCAGATTGTATGTGTTTCCTACTCACTAATGTGAGTCTAAAGACTATTGATGAGATTCAAAGATTAAATTAGACTTAACAGTGTAAGAGCAGTCTTTGTAGTGGCGATCCTTTTGCAAAACGTAAGGAAAGAGTCAAGAGGTTTAACTCTAGTTTAGCTAAGTGTTGTGCGATAAAGATTGCAAGTTCACTCGATCATATGTCACGGAGATGACGCATTTTATAACATATTTAGTTGTTACGAATTGAAATAAATAATATCTTTATTATTGTTATTCAAATTTTGGAAACGAATATTTAATCAAAAGTGTAAACATAAGCATACATATTTGGTATGCATACTTGATGTCTTTTAAGTTACAGCATGATGATGTGGAATGAAATAAGAGCATGCATGTGTGTAGATGTACTATTTGAATGATAATATTATGATTAAGATGTTTAGAATTTGATTTGAAGATGATTAGTGGTCATTTTAGACCAAGTTACTATTTTTGGTAACTTTTACAAAAAAAAATGAAAGAAAAGAAAAGAAAGGAACAATAACGTCTGCTAATCCTCAGATTCTTCGTGAGTTCCCCAAGAACACGATCCAATCGTGTGAGCAAGCTTCCTAGCAAAAACACGTCCTTCACGTGGTGGAGGTAGTCGTGCGCCTTGACTTAAGCGACGTATCTTTGGTGGTGGCTCGGCAGTGGTAGATTCTGGTCCAATCCGACTTCCACAGCTACTGGTGGGGCTTGTAGGATGCCTTGGAGCTTTTGGTTTAGAAACTTTAGGATTTGTAGAGGCATTAGAGGCTTTTGGTTGAACTTCTGGAGGATTGATGGAAGGTGATGAAGCTTCAGGAGGATGGTATGGGCTTTCTGCATCTGATTTTAATTCTTCTTTCTCTAACTCTATCTTATACTCCCAAGTTGACAAAGGTCTGTACTCCTGAGGTTTTAGTTCTCCCCCGACTATGTATTCAAATGAAGATGGGAAATGGTAGTTACGTAAAGCTGACCAATGTATTGAACCACCCCAGTAGGATGTGTTATGTCTGGAGAAGTCTGATGAGCGAAGTTGAGAAAATGGAATGTCAGGCTGAGGAGGTATTGCTTCAGCTTCAGCCCAATAAGCTTTTTCTGACTCTGTCTGTATCCTTGGTGGTCTGTCACTCTCCTCATTTGGTGCTGCTATGAAGTCCTCAGATTCATTTCGAGAGAAGCTTGCTGACTTGTCGGCCGAGTACGAAGACATAGCTAAGAAAGTAAGGGAAAAGTTAGAAATTTCTTTAAATTTCTAATGGTACTATTACTAAGTATGGAAGGAAATCTTAAGTTATAGTCTAGGTCTTTAACTATGTTCGACCTAATTCTCTATAACCTGTCTCTGATACCAATCTGTAACACCCCGACCAACGGCGGAATCATCGGAGCGTACACGAAGTGTAGATTGTTCAAAAGCACAAGGTTCTAAATTGTAAAATACTTACATCCAACATCATTACAAAAGTTACAAATCAACAAATCTAACTAAATAACTAGGTCCAAGCTCTAATACGATAATCAATCAAGTCTAGTTTGCAGTTCCACCTGAAACATGTTTAAAATAAAAGGTCAACTAAAAAGTTGGTGAGCTTCACAGGTTTAAAAGCACACACACCAAAAATAGTTGATATAATATAGATACATAGTTGTCACATGTGAACACAAAGCATAATGAACTAGGATAATGAACAAAGCATGTCAAAGCAGATCAGATAATGTTAACAAGTAATGTTTGACCAAGTTTAGCATTCCTAACAATGCTGAAGTAGCAAACAATCACCGCGGGCTTCCCCCGAAGGGTAAATCAAACAACGGTGGGTCTGGCCGGGCCAATAGATCTATCATTGTTTACCAAAAAGTTTAAGTTTGTGATCAATGCAAATTCATGACTAAAGTCCACAACATCAAGACCATTAAACTAAGTTCACATGATTAATAGTTTAAAGTATAGTGTAATAGTTGTAAACATGTTTCACCCCAAAGATAAAAACGTAAAAAGGGGATATGAAGACTCACCTTAATGAGTTTGTCTTTGCAATTAAACGGTATGAGTGTAGTCCAAATAGTATCCCACACAATCAACTCAACCTAGTTTGTGAAATCACATATGAACTAATATTATGACTTATATGGAATTTCTTACTACAACTACAATATTGTAACTAGATCTCATATGTGAATGTTTTTAATTATATTTGTTTCAAAAGGAGTTTGTAGTTACAACATCCTTTAAATACTTTAAAGTTTAAGATTTGCATTAGATAATTATTAAATGTTTAATGTATAAAACAATTTCTTAACTAATAATTTATAAGTTGGCATACTAATATAATTGTCTTTATTATTTCAAAAAGATTTATCGTTTTTTTTTTTTACGTTCAACTAATAAATTAATCTTGAACAAATTTAAATTAATTAGTACTATGTTAATTTGTTTATAGTAGATATGTTGATATTTACTTAAACAACTTTGGTAAGATAGTTTCATTGAATAATACCAAAAATAAAAAAAACTACAAAAGTTAAAGTTAATAACTAACTTTAATACTCAATGAAATATTTAAAAGTTCATAAATATTATGTCAAAATAATTTCATACAGAGATATTTAAATGTGCAAAGTAATTAATAGGATTCCCTTGTTTTAATAAAATCCAATTAATTTTGTTGTAATGTTAAAATATCCTTGATATATATTTTAAATAAACTATTTATATATATTAAGTTTAACACTTATGTAAAAGTTTCATGTAGTAAAAAAATATAAAAGATAAAATCTTAAAAGTGATTCTTTGTATTTTGTTTATGATATATATACATTTTTAAACCAAATAATATTAATTATTATTATTTTATAACTTATATATACAAAATATTTATGTTTTATTTACTAAAACTATAAGTTTTTATTTATAAAAATTTTCTGTGAAATTAGAATTTAAAAACAAGCTTTAAATTAAAAGTTACAAAAAAAATGGTCAAAACCCGAACAAACCGGATTCGAACCTGTGACCATCATTACGAAGCAGTAAGCATCTACCAGTCGATCTAGGGATTTACCCGCAACAGATCTCCATTTGGATTGTTTTTAATATCACGTTCGATTGCTTCCCAATTCAGTTTATATAAAAAAAACGAAACCCTAGTTACTTTTGCTCGAAATTCCATCGAATCACGATACGATTAGTAGTTAGATTCATAGGGCTTTTGTTACACAATGAAAACCGAGCATATTGATATGAAATACACTAACCTTCACGTGCGTTTGAATGGTTTTCGATTGTAGCTCAAGAACGACGAAGAACGACTCCTTCTTCGATCTATTTCGCGTAGTTTACTGATTTTGAATGTGTTTTGAGTATACAGAGAGGTTCGTGGGGCGTAAGTGAATATGTGGGTTGATTTAATTTGAGTTTTATGCTTGTTTATATAGTTTTTAGCACAACCGATCGGTCACGGGTTTCTTGGCTTCAATTTCGGCCGATTTTGATTATAATTCGAAGATTTGGTTGCTGTTATCAGTTCCATGATGTTCGTGAAAGTTTAAATTTAGAATTTTGTTTGATTTTATCCATGAATTCGAATGAATGGTTTGATGGATCCGCTCAGGTCGTAATTGGAGATCCATGGGGTGACCCATGAGAGAAATGGGTGAAGAAGATAAAGAAGAATGAGTTTATGGCAAAATCAGTCCCTCCTTGATTTCTTTTGTGTTTTATATTCTTGTTTTGACAGATTTGGTCCCTATAGTTTTATAACACCTTTCTCAAAATTTATAAACTTTATAAATCTCCATACTAACCTAAATATAATACTTTTATTTATTTGTTTGTTTGTTTATTTGTTTATTTATTTTATTATTATTATTATTTTTTACAACCATTAAAACATGATATTCTTATTATTATTATTTTATTATTGTTATATATTTATATATAATGTATTATATATATGTGTGTGTGTGTGTATGTATATATATTTTACAATTTCTCATTAATATAAATGAAATTACATATTTAATCGAAATGTTACAATTAATATTACTATTACTAATATTATTAATAGTATAATTGTTATTATGACCATTAATATTTTTATTATTATGATCATAGTATTAACAAAATTTTTTATATTATTATTATTATTAATACAAATATTATTATTATTATTATTGCTATTACAATTATTATTGATGTTATTAAAAATATCATTATTATTATTTTATTATTATTATTAATATTATTATTACTAGTATTATTATTAACATTAAAATTATTAGTATTATTATTTTTATTACTATTATCACTATTAATATAATTAGTATTATTGGTAATATTGATTGTATTAATGATGATATTACTATTATTTTTCAACATTTATAAATATTATAAACTTTAAACAATGACATGAATTGTAAACAATTTTATAAAATCATAAGTATGAAATTGGTTATAAACATATGAAGCACAAATACATTATGGAGATTCCATGCAAAGTCAAAGTTATCTTAGTTATGTACGATTAAATTATAGGTTAAACTAGATCGTGTTGAAATACTATTTGGACTACCTATTTATCATTTATTTGCAACGACTAGTTCATCACACAAGGTGAGTCTTCATAGCCCTTTTTTATGCTTTCATTATTTGGGGTGAAACATGTTCTCAAATCTTTTAAACTATTTATGTGAAACAAGTTTATGACATTATACATGTTGAACTTTAGTTAACATTTAGCATTGATCACCTCTAGTGACTATGATAGATCTATTGACCGGCCATTCCACTGTGTTTGATTTACCCTTCGGGGAAAGCCCGCGGTGATAGTTACTAGTTCAAGCATTGCGATGCTTACCATGGTCAAACATTATTCTGTTAACATTAGTTGATCTGCTTTATTTACTAATTCAATATTGTATGTTCATATTGCTTGGTTACACATATTACTTATAACATTTATAAACATTTATTCAACTATTTTGGTGTGTGTGCTTAAACCTGTGAAGCTCACCAACTTTATAGTTGACCCTTTTTATTTAAACATGTTTCAAGTGGGAATGCTACATAGGCATGATATGAGAGTGGATTTAGTTTTATTATGTTTAGAATTTGATTGTTTTAGCATTTCCTTTATGATGTAATGGATGTTATTTGAATACTAAGTTTGAAATTATTAGACTAAATCGTTTGAATTTATTACAATAACCACCCTGTGCTTTTGAACAATTTACAATTCGTGTACGTCCCGATGATTCCGCCATTGGTCGGGGTGTTATAATTTGAACCTTTTGACCGTTTATTGCTTAAAAAAACCTATACAAAAAAAATACTATGTATACAACCATAATTCACACATTAACATCACACAAACACAATTCACAGATTCACATCACACAAAAAACATCAAATAAAAAAAACTAGTTTTGTTAAAAAATACAGCTCTTACAGGAAGATGGTGATTTTAGCGAAGGCGAAGATTTTTTTAATCGAAGCAGCACAACTTACTTTCGACATCATCAGACAACAAGTTGAGAGACTCATTTTGTCTAGAAGAGCTCGAATTAATCGAGATCGTCTTGGAGCGCACGCACGTCTTTTTGACGATTATTTTTCAGAAAATCCGAAGTACCCCGAACATTTATTTCGGCGTCGTTTTCGGATGAATCGGAATCTTTTTTCGCGAGTGTGTGATAATTAAATTTGAATTCTATTTATTGTTATGTTTTTTTTTTAATATTTTAGACAATTATTAATAAATTATTTCTAGATTTATATAATAAAAATAATTACTTTATTTAGAAATTTAAATTAAAAAATCAATAATTGCATCATGATGACATCATCACCAACCACTTGGCATTTCCACTACAAGTGATTGAATGGGTGGTTGTGGTGGATGCCTGAGTGGAGTGGTTCCAACCAAGGGACATAACCCCGGGTCTAAAGGGATTACAGGCAAGAAAAGAGGCTAACTAATTACATACATACGTGGGTGTCATGGCATCCCATAACCCCATTATTTGCCCACTCATCCTAAAATTACGAAACAATCAGACAAACACTAAACCGTCATCATGCCACATGCCCATGCATAAAAAAAGGGTTGTACCATTTGTTGAAGAACTAGTATATATCAGTGTACACTAGTCATCCCCTCATTAATTTTGTACAAGAACATCTCTTTCTATACATGTGTTGTGTATGTATATATAGTATTCTGGATAAAGAATGATTTTGATTGGTTTCTCACAAGTTATACATACTTGCTAAACATTTCTTGGATCTCTGCTTGATTTCTATAGGTGGGACATAACTTCTGGAAGGAAGGGAGGTTGAATTCACACACATTATCACCACTTGTGAAAAACACACGGTTCTACAATAGTCGTTTCGTTCGATTTTCAAAGAATACCGGTAGAAAAATTATGGGCGGGAAAGGGTTTTCGTCTACAAAGCCAGTCCAATTTAGACACATTTCGAAAGACGGTGAACCATATTGGATGTTGTTTTTTGGATGCAAAACACAATGGGGTGCTCATGTATAAGCTAATATCAAGACGAATGATACTAGGTACGTAAACGATGGAGTCTCATCCCTAGTAAGAATGCTTCTTATCACCATTGTACAATATGATTCCTTTTAATTTTTATTCATGTGTGACTTTCAACATTTAATTATTTAATAATATTGTTTCCTTTTATGCTCTTACCTAGCATTTAATATATGTATATCACTATTTATGTGTTTGGTTTTTTTATTTAAAATTTTTTTGGTTAAAATTGTTGTCCAGTTTATTTTATTTATTTATTTAGGTTAAAGTTGTCCAGTTTATTTTATTTATATAGTTATTTATTTATTTATTTATTTTTGTATAAGTAAATATGCAAATAGTTACAAGTAAGCATCTTATTTTGATATGTGACATTAAAGCAGAGAAGACACTGTAACGTAAAAAATAGCCTGTAAATTTGTAAACATTCTTCTTTATATATTCCTCTATGCTGATAATATTTGTAAAAATATAAATGGTCCTCTGTAATGTGTATATCGTGATTATGTTCATTTGAATTTATTCATATTTCAACAAATAATAATAGTAGGTTTGTTATATTTTAGTTTATGTATTATAGAGCATTTGATTGTAAGACAAAACATACAATCAACATTGTAAATTTCATTTTTCATTATGTTGTTTAACTTTACAGGAACAATCTTTTAGCCCAAGTCTAGAGCAAATTTAGGTATACATTGTTTGTCTCAACTATAAAGTCTAACGATTAAGTCAAGAGTAAAATCACGACAGATGTTGCAATTGTTCTATGTGTCGTTTCTGATAACGATAGTCAATCCTCCAAACAAACAAAGGCATATGTGGCAAATGACTATAGCCCTTGTGATTTCTATGCACAACATTTTATTTTGACTTTAATGAGAATGATGATTAAAATGAAGACAAAGACAAAATCCATATGGAATCACAATGACCGCCAAAAAAAAAATAAAGGAAAGCACTAGACATCGTCGTCGAGCGAATACATCTGTGTTGGACAGATTTTGTAATTATTTATTAGTTATAAGGGTTAATTAGTGAATTTTAGTTTATTTGTTTAAAGTGTTTTTTATTATTTTTTTACTATATTATTTTATTTTTTTAATCCCAAACTAAATTCAATGTTTTCATAAGTAGGATTAGTTACTTTAACATTATAATTTTAAGGCTTTCGTTTTAATGCTACTTTTTATTAATTTTTCTATTATTTATATAATTTAAATCAACATCTATACTTGTATAAAAAGAGGATCAGTAGGTACCAATGATTTAGGTTCATCAAAGAATCCTTGCAACAAACATATTCACTTACTAAATGCCATCAACACACTTTTTTCATATAAAGGGAAGAGTGAGAGTTATTGTTAACTAATCATAGAACTTAAATAGGCAAAGGGCAATATTATATATATATATATATATATATATATATATATTAAATTACATTTTTAGTCCTTTATGTTAATACAAAATTTCACAGATAGTCTTTTATGTTCTAAAATGTCAAAGTCAGTCCTTTAAGTTTTCAAATGCTGCAAACTCGGTCCTTTCTCCTATAACTCCGTTAAGTACTAACATAATAAAGGACCATATATGAAAATTTATGTAAACATAAATGACCAAAAGTGAAATTTACTCGATTGATTTTTGTTGACATTTATGCCTCTATTCTGTTACGTAACACGTTAACGGAGAAAGGACCGAGTTTGCAGCATTTGAAAACTTAAAGGACTGATTTTGTCAATTTGAAACATAAAGGACTATCTCTGAAATTTTGTGTAAACATAAAGGACCAAAAGTGCAATTTACTCGTATATATATATATATATTGAATCAAATGAAAACTCGATCTTAAAGAGAAAACCCTTAAATCATATCTCAACCGTTAGATCAAACTTTTTTATTTTATGATTTATTTATATGAAAAGAGTATTTTTCGTCTTTAACCACTCCCCTATATATACACTTTCACTCTCTCTCCTTCATTTGAAATGCTAGTAATCTCTCTACTCTCTCTCTACTCTCTCTCTCTACGATGAAGACAAAGAAGGTGCTGGACGGTGGTGGTCGTGGGATTAGGCGGTGGTGACCGACAGTTGGTAGTGACGAGAGGTGGTGGTGATGGTGACCGCGTCAACAGCAACATCGGTGGTGGTGGTGGTGACCAGCGTCAACAACAACATCGGATCTAGGGTTTAGGCGGTTTCAAGAGGTAATGGTCGTGGGTTTAGGCGGCGGTGGGTTTAGACAGTGGTGATGGTGGTGGTGGTTGTAACATCAGTGCCGGACACGTTGCCGGAACAGTGATCTCTACAGTAACTTGCACAGTAACTCATGTACACATTACGTGAAACTATGTTTACGCTATAGACACTTGATGCTTGACACTAAATTATTATGCTATTGGTCTGAAATCTGCTTTAAACCTCATGGTTTAACAGTCGGAAACACATCAGACAACACAGAACTGACACACAGATGCTTGATTTGATGCTATTGTGTATAAACGTATGCGAGGTTAAATAGAACGAAACCATAACAGTTGTTGTTACAGAATGCTAAACCGACGAGTTATTCGTATAGGTGACGATCTGTACGAATAAATCCGAAAGTTTAAAGTTCTGAAATGATGACTGGAAGGTAGAAAACAAGAATCAGAAAGCCAAATCATCGTCGTGTTCGTTCGAATAACGATTCGAACAAATACGCGCGATGGTGACGCGTTCTGACGAAACGAAAACGATACGAACGATAATAAATTCAAGGAAATATAATATTTCTAGTTTTACAATTTTGAAACTCATCAGAAATTAATTAAAAAGAAACTATTTTAATTAAAATACGTAAAATACACAAAAGAGATAACGAAACGTTCAAAATAATTAATTACGATAAATAATTTAAGACAAATAAATTTTAAAGATTATTTGGAATCACAACCTTAAAAACGTAAGCTAAAACTAATTTTTATTTAAGTTACAAAAAATGCAAGTAATGTGCCGGAAACACGACGAAAACGAGAACCGAGCAACAGAAACGAACCCGAATGCCCTTGATGTGTTAGTTTAACACATCCGTTTTTGTATATATTCGAGTCTGTTTTCGTTAGTTTTGTATTTATTTCGAGTCGATTTTAGTTCCTTTTTACATTTTAGTGTTTTTGAGCAGGAATGTGTCCCGGAGGAGCAGAAATGAAGGCAAACGGGCGTAGGAATCAAAAGCGGGTGATCAAGCGAAGAAATCAAGGAATTTAGCCCTAGGCGGTACGCCTGTCGTGGACCCTTGGTGCCAAGCGATGCGCCTGGCATCATCAGACGCCAGCTTTCCCTATATCTCGCGCGCATCGCCTAAGCCTCACGCAGCCCCGCTGGGCGATGCGCCCCAGATGATTTTTGAGCCCAAAACCCTAATTTCAAGCCCTCTATAAATCCATCGCATTCCAGCCGTTTTGAGGACCTTTTTCTGCGACTTTGGAACCCTAATCGAGCTAGGAGGCTGCTGGAGCTTAACCATGGAAGGAAGAGCTTGATTAGGGTTTGTAGAAGTGAAGAAGGAGCTTGTCTTTGAGTATTTTCCTTTTCTTTACATGTTCTTAGTTTAAAGCTTTGATCTTTGATGTTTTTAGAACTGATTCAGACTTGTTTAGCTACTGTTAGCATGATTTGTGGCTAGATCTATGGTTGTATCTAGGTTTGGGATGATAAAGTTGTGATCTTTGATGATTTTGGACTTGATTTATGCTTGATGATGATATATGCTTTGTAATCAGTTGTAAAGATTGAAACTTTGATGGTTTTTACAGATGTTGAATGATTATATTTGGTGTATGTTTGATCCACATGTGTTTAGGAAGGTCTTTCCACACATAGATGCATGTTAGGCCTACTACTTTGTGTTTTAGGTTAGTTTATGGGTTGTTGATCACATTCCATAGGATTAGACTTCACTAAGTATAGTTATTTGCATGTGTAACCTAACCTAGAAATCCGGAAGGTGATAGGTTAGATGGTTGGTCTCTTACACTTAGGATTTTTGAGCTAAACGACCCGGGAGGGCATTGTCTTAGATCTACTTAGTGTTAGTGTCAATCCATGTCAAAGTTGTCAACTTTATGGCTCTCTAGTGTCTTAGGATACAAACAGGTGGAGAAATCCAGGAGGTGATCCACCCGTTAGAGTGCAATTGCATGTCGGGGAATCCGGGAGGATACCCGATTGACTAGTGCATATATTACAGCCTTAGGATTCCTATTGGAGTTGCCTGGTATCTGATCTGGGTCCCCTTTAGGTACTTCTTAGTCTGTTCATTAAGATCCTAGTCTTCATCCTTAATAAATAAGTCCAGATCAGCATCTGTCATACTTTTGATTCCCAGCCTAGATACACCAGTTTTCCTCACTACAGTTAGATTCCAGTTTCATTATCAGTTTTAGTTTACTGTTTTAGTGTAGTTGTTAATTTAGTGGTTTCAGTCAGTTCAGTCAGATTAGGTTATCAGTTGCACCAAAACCCCCCTCTTTTACCTTTGTTAGTTCACAGTTTAGGTATTAGTTTGTTATACTAGTGTCCATTGGTTCGATATCCGGACTTCCATCAGCTATTCTGCCACCGACAGGTACACTTGCCTTAGGAGCGAGTTAAGGTTTTCCGATTATTACTAGGTGTTTAGGTTAAGTATAGGTCTAGGATTAGATTTTGAGTCTTTAGCTTAGGTTAAATCGCTTTAATTTAGTCCTGTTTTTAGTATACTGACCGCTCGCATCAGCCCTCGGGGTATAAAAGGCATGAATGAGGTGGTTATCCTCATTTATTACACACTTTTTCTCTCTCTAAACTCTTTAACCCGTCACTCTCTCTCTAAGATCTTCAAGCCTCAAGATCTTGTTCATTTGTGGGTGAAAATCACGAGTTCTTGGTGTCCACACGAAGATCTCGAGCTCCTCTACCTAGATGTACAAAGGATCTGAACGTTTGTCCAGCCATTTGTGAGGTATGAAGCTAAGAATATCCTCAAAAGTAGGGTTTTCTTCACTTTTTGTTTCATCACACACTAATCGGCTAACCATCTTCTTCCTTTGGACCACACAACCTCGAAACATCATCCTAGCATAACATCACCATAGAGACCGTATGGCCACAGCTCGAACAAGGACAAGGATGAACATGTTAATGGAGGACGAACCTGAATCATCATCACCGAAACCCAGCTATACGAACCTTCGGTTGGAGCCATAAACCACGAACCTTTTTGCATGAAACTCACGAACCTGCTGTACACCACCTACCATCGAACCCTAGACCTTCGGTCGTACCCATGAACGAACCTGTAATCAACACATGGGGGCGAACCTTTCTTTTTCAGAGACGAACCTGTGTGGTTACACCTCTCATTAGCCGAACCTCACCTACTTTGGCGAACCGTGCAGACAAAGAACCTATACTCGGATGAATTGCATCATGAGCTACGAACCTTTGGGCCAAACCTTTTAAGCAGCGAACCGGGGATCTTGGAAGAGCAAACCTTGGGGCCGAACCAAGGTCCAGCGAACCCTCTTGTGTTCATGAACCTGGCCGAACCTTTGAACCCAAACGAACCTTTGGGAGCACCGAACTATCCTCATGATTTCGCAACTCTAGGAACCACGAACCTATCTCTCACGAACCCAGCCATGCACACCGAACCTCCTCGACGAACCCTTGACCGTCGAACCCAGCCACTTGAGAACCACCATTAGCCGAACCTTTCTAGGTTGGGAACAGGATGGCGAACCTGCGAAATCACTAGGCTGCATGGGAGACCTGGCCGAACCTAGTGATCATTAACCCCAGCCGAACACACACACCTTAGGGCCGAACCTAAGACCAATTTCATAAATAGGTTCAATGGACACCAAACAAAAATCAAAAATTCCAATTGGCCCAACTAACTGGCCCACTTACACCTTCGGTCCAAGCAGTAACTATGATCGGCCCATACACCATGCCAATCATTCTAAAAACTTAGTAGGCCCAACATCTATGATGATCCGTTGTACCTTCGGTCGAGCCCAATGAAACCATTCGGCCCAATTACTTGGTTTAACACCACTAAAAATGACCATGCAAGTCATTAGGGCCAATATCAACCAATCGGCCCACCTTGGCTAGTTTGGCCCAACATAAGGCCCACAAAGGTTTAAATTTCAATAAACACAAAAATAGGTTACAATATGTTAAAGATGAATAACATTCAAGCTAAAATCTAAGTTTTTATACTTGGAATTCTTTTATCATCATGGAGATTCAAATGAAGTCCAAAATCAAATAACATAGTAAGTTAATCTAAACCTAGTGGGGGAAAATTGTTATCAAGTCTATAACAAATAACTTAGGGCCGAATGAAGACCGCGACTCACAAGTGTTAGCCAACTTTAGGGCTAACACTAACACTTACACGCACACAATTCACTACAACATATGCTCATAAGATACAACAATATGAAATCTATACAGGATCGTGAATACTACCACAAACACAACAACGAGCGTGCGCATTCTTATTTTTATTTAGTCAACCAACTTCAAACACAAGGTGAGTTTATTTGTCCATTTTCAAACATATTTGTTTTTATCTCGGGACTGAGGAGCATGTTATACATTTTAAACAATTATTGAAATGTTTATAAAATGCTTTTACACTTATTCTTGATGCTTATACTAATGCTTATGCTTGAAACTCTTATTTGGGAAGCTAAAGACTAATACTTAAACTATATGCTTGATGCTTATGCTACAAACTTGATGCTTAAACTATACGCTAGATGCTTATGCTACAAACTCGATGCTTAAACTATACGCTTGATGCTTATGCTACAAACACGATGTTTAAACCATATGCTTGAAGTTTAAACTATATGCTCAAGGCTTATGCTACAAACTCTATGCTCAGACTATATGCTCAAGTCTTATGCTACAAACTCTATGCTTCAACTATATACGAAATGCTAATATTACGGAATATATGCTCAATTTATATGCTAATGCTTGAAACTAAATGCTCAAAGCTACGATTGTGTGCGAAATGCTAAGCTTGTATCTATTCATGGGCTACGTAATTGCTAAACATTGCTAGACCAAAGCTTGTACCCATGCATTGAGATACGTGAAAGCTAAACTATGAGGATGCTAAGCTTTTATCTATATATGAGATACATAAATGCCAAACATTGCTAGATCAAGGCTTGTGTCTGTATATGAGATATGTAAATGCTAAACTATATGTGTGTGCAAAGCTTGTGTCTATATATGAGATATGTAATTGCCAAACATTGCTAGAGCAAGGCTTGTATCTGCATATATGAGATACGTGTAACATTAGTGCCGGAACCGTACTGGAACAATGATCTTAAACAGTAACATGAACAGTAAACAGGTACGAACTATATACATTTCTGTACATTTCATATTCATATAAATTATCATTATCATTTGGTGTTATCATATAGCAAATTCAGAACTATTTCAGAGAAACAAAGTTCATAACTATGGTTCATCAGTCAGATAATTATCTGGCCACACAGAACCATCATGGGATTATTTGTTAGGATTTATTATGTATAAACGTATGTGAGGCTTTATAGAACAAAACAACACGGATATCGTTACGTGAATGCTAAATCAACGGATTATTCGTATAGGTGACGATCTGTACGAATATATCTGAAGGTTTAACATTCTGAATAATATCCGATAATTAGAAAACAATATTGAAACATATAGTTATCGTCGTGTTCGTACGAGTGACGATTCGAACGAATACGCGCGACAACCGTACGATTCGACTTTAAACAGTAAATTTAATATTTTGAAAATTTAAAATAAATAAAAGATATTTAGATAATTTACTAGGAATAACCACTTAAAATAGATTTAGAAATCTTAATTTATAAACCGTGTCGTTTTGTGACGAAAACACGAGAAATCAATATATTACGCGAAACCGAACGAGACCGAACAACCGGGTGTTCTCTAAGTCTTTAATGGGGCATTTATGTCACCAACACACTCCACCAACTCCATTCCCATTCTCAAATTTCGTCATTCTCTCTCTAGTCCTCTCTCTAAAACCTCAAACTTCTCTCTAAGATTTGGAGCTCGTTTCTCGTCGGATTCAAGTGTTCTTGGTGCCAAAACGATCCCCTCATTTTGTAGATTACGGAAGTACAAGGAGTTCAAGCTTTCACCCACTGAATTCGAGGTAAATCCTATGTTTATTTTTGGTTTTTATGGGTGTAATCTCGTTTCTTATACACTACGCGGTTTTAACCGACATAACCCTTCAAAGACACCACGATAACTATGGTAGATGACTAGGAAGGTAGGATCTAAACTGTAACAGGTCGGGATCGATGATGAAGGTGTTGATACAGGTTCGTGAGAGGATAGAAGGTCGGCCGAACCTATTCTTTCGAAATAAGACACAGCCGCACGAACCTAGGGTTTTCCTTAGGACCCAGCCGAACCCTTGATATCACGAACCTGTGTCAATTAGCTAGGCGAACCTTCTCTATGATATCACGAACCTAATTGTAGCTGCATGCATGGCCGAACCCTAGGAAATCAACATCCAGCCGAACCCTATAACTCACGAACCCATAATGGTCAGCCGAACCTGTCGAGATGAAATTCATGGAACCAACGAACCCTCAGGCATAACCAACAAACCATTTTACATTATGGCCGAACCTTGGAACCAAGCGAACCCCTGGTCGGTGAACCCTACCCAAGACCGAACTCCATGCTCACCGAACCTCTATAACAGCTGAACCATTAGAGCCGAACCCTGTTTGCATGGGATAACCGAACCTTAGAAGGATATCGTTGGCCTCGAACCTTGGGCTGAGAACTCATGGCCGAACCCCTTGGAAAACCCACGAACCTTAGGTGGCCGAACCTAAGGTGGTGGTCAAAAGGTTCGCTGCCCTTGAAGCTGTAGAACCAAAGTGGCATCGAATCATGGAGTTACCCGGCCTAGTACTATCAAACTTAGACCCACAAACCCTAAGAATGAAATTTAGAATACTTAGGGTCCACGATAAAGGGATAAAGGAAAATGTATATGTGGATGTGTATGCATGAGAACTAGATTAAGGTATATGTGGTTGTGGGTGTATAAAACTAAAACCCTAATCATGCATGCATGCGATTAGATGTTCTTATGAATGTGTGTGCAGGGGTCAAGCAAGTAACAAAAGACTAAGGTAAGAGGTGTTAAATTAATTTCTAACACTAACCTGGTAAAAGTCATAACATGTACAATTAACTTAGATAAGTTAATGAACTATGTTGAATTGTGCAAAGAACTTGAATTGTGATCAATGGGAAAAAGAAGAACTTGAATTGTAATTAATGGGCTTACTTGGGCCAATGGGACCTAATTAGAGCCCATCATAGTTTAAATGTTGATTTAATCTAAGTAAGAATTTTTATTAAAAGAAAATGGTTTATAAACTTAATTAAATTGAATTAAATGATTTTATGAATTAATGTTGTAACTTAAAAGGAAGTTAGTTGAAAACATATTAATCAAGACTTGTTGTGAATAGTTATGGGATATGGGTTATAAATGGGTATCTAAGTTAGACTAGAAGATTAAGTCTTAGAAACACATTAGTACTCAGGACACTTAGTTGCACACCGAGACCAAACCTTAGACACGACGAATAATATGCGTACTTATTGTATTCGAACTCTTTTAAAATAACTCTGGAACTGAAGATACTTAGACTACAAACAAGAGCGCGCATATTGTGATAGTACAGTACGGAGCAACACAGGTGAGTTCATTGCCCCTTTTCTAAACATTTTTGTTTTCAAACGCGGGGCTGAGAAGTATGCGTAAATTATTTTGGCAAGAATTTATTTACTTAAATACTTTTATTTAACATATGTGTTATATGTGAACTTGTTAACCTAGAAACTGTCTAGGTATACTTTATACATAATTTCAAGGAAAGTTATCTATTCATTATGAATAGATAACTGTTTCAAATCAAAGAACTATTTTCAAAGGACAATTTTCAAAGGACAATTTTCAAAGGACTATTTTCAAAGGACTATTTTCAAAGAACTAAAGATCTAAAACAAAGAACTATTTTCAACGGTCTATTTCAAAGAACTAACGATCTATTTCAAAGAACTAATTCAAGGGTGTGTTGTCAAAGAACTAACAATCTGTTTCAAAGAACTAAGTACAAAGAACTATTTTAAGGGTTTAACTGGGAAATATCAAAGATAGCATGTGCCAATCTCAGGTTTGAAAGATGTCATAGCTAGACTGATCGAATATGAGACGCATGCTTGATGATATTTACAGTATTCCCTAGTTGTTTTGAGGAACATCTGGGAAATGCTCAAAGATAACGTGTGCCAAAGAACTATACGAACTATGGACGATCTAAAGAACTATAAAAGCCTATATATCAAAAGATGTCCTAGCTAGACTAATTGATTATAGGTCACATGTTTGATGAGGTTTACAGATCTCCTTTACTACTAAGTACCTGATTGTCATACTAGTCTACTCGAGTTGACCAATGCCCAATCATTAGGACTTAGATTTTATTAAATGTTTATTTACTTATTTAATTAAGCATTTATAACTGTTTCTACAATTGTTGTGGTTGATCATATTTGTGTGATGAATTGAAGGAATCAATAGAGATTTCAAATTATTGTATTTACAGGAACAAATAACTGAAGAACTAATGGGATATTGGTAGTGGTAAAATGCTTAATTTTCATTAACAACAATGACCCATATGGATTAGTATGTGGTGGGACGGCGTCTGGGCGGGTTGTAGGCTCGACTCAGGGGTATGCCCTATATATAAGCATATCGATCTAGATGATACATGTGATGTTAATGAGATTAAGGTTGTTACCCGAGGTTTTAACAAAGGTTTTGGGTGTACATTAGAACTATTGTGGAATGGAAGTGTATGGTAGGTAAAAATGCTTAATTATCATTAACAACAGTGTCATATGCGTATTAGTATGTGGTGGGACGGCGTCTGGGCGGGTTGTAGGCTCGACTCAGGGGTATGCCCTATATATAAGCATATCGATGTGGATATTACATGTGATGTTAATGAGGTTAGGGTCTTTACCGAAAAAGGTTTACAAATCATTTTCAATTACTAAACTATATGAACTCACCAACCATGTGTTGACTTTATTTTTGCATGACTTATCAGGTGACGAACAGGTCAATTAAGAAGCTTATGCTTTTGGACTAGGACTTCAGATAGAAGACTTAGTATTTTTGGACCTGCATACTTTTGAACATCATTATAGAAATATTTTGTATATCTTGTGCAGTTACAAGATAGATATCTTATGATGTTTATGATATATTTACATTGTTAAATTATGAACGATACGAATGTAATTTAACTTTGTAATTCTATTCTATGTAGCATTTCTCATTTATATCATGTGCAATGTAAACAATCTGATCATTTTGATTATCACTCACGATATCGCGCCCCGGGAACCTTCCGCTTGACAAGGAATCCGATCCAACCCCGCCGGTTCGGGGTGTGACAATACGTAATTACTAGACTATTCGGATGTTAAGCTTAAACCAATTCATGAGATACGTAATGGCTAAACACTGCTAGAGCAGAGCTTGTATCTAGCCGTGGGCTACGTAAATGCTAAACATTGCTAGAGCAAAGCTTGTACCCACGCATGAGATCGGTGAAAGCTAAACTATGATGTGTGAAACAATGATGCTTGTACAACTTACTTTAAAGCTAACTTACATGAATGTTATAAACTTGTAAACTTTTAAGCAGTACACTAAAGCTATGACGGAGACTGGATTGAATGGTAGGTAAAATGCTTAATTATCATTAACAACAGTTTCATATGTGAATTAGTATGTGGTGGGATGGTGTCTGGGCGGGTTGTAGGCTCGACCCTTTCGTATGCCCTATATATAAGCATACCGATTTGGATATTACATGTGATGTTAATGAGGTTAAGGTTTTGCCGAAAGAGGTTTGCTAAAGCTATTTTAAACTTTTAAACCATATGAACTCACCAAACATTGTGTTGACTTTGTTTTCTTGCATGCTTTCTCAGGTGATGCACAGGTTTAAGCTAAGGCTCAGGATTGCATGCTATAATGCCTAGATAGAGGACCTAGTAGACTTTTGGAAAGCACAACTTTTGTTATTAATACGAGTCACTTTTGATATCTTGTACATATACAAGATAGGAAACATTTGATTCTTTTGTTAGGTTTACTTAGTTAAATTACTAAACATTTATATTGTAATTTAACTTTGTAATCATAGTTTAATACTTTATAGCGCTTTAGCTATTCTTAACATTGATGCTATGTAAACAATCTGATCATCTCGATTATCACTCACGATATCGCGCCCCGGGAACCTTCTGCTCGGCGGGGAAGTCGATCCGTCCCGCCGGCTCGGGGTGTGACAGTGGTTGTTCTCTTTCTACTTTCTCTCTAAAGTCGATGATGGTGGTGGTTGATGATGGTGGTGGTAGTTCTTTGTCGATGGTGGTGGTGGTGGTTCGATGGTGGTTGTGGTGGTCATGGTGGTGGTTCAAACACATGCTTGACCAGGTGTACCAAGTGCTTCAAAACTTGTACATTTTTATTTGTACACATGTGTAGTTTATTGATTTTATAGGTATTGCTTGACTATGTGTACTTTATGCAGTACAAGTTGTACGTTTTTATTACTACACATGTGTAGTTTTTCAGTTGACGAGATGTACTAAGTGCTTAAAAACTTGTATATTTTTATTTGTACACATGTGTAGTTTTCAGATTTTATATGTATATGCTTGACTATGTGTACTTTATGTAGTAAAAGTTTTACATTTTTTTACTACACGTGTAGTTTTTCAGATCTTATAGGTGTTGCATGACTAGTTGTACGTTATGCAGTAAAACTTGTATATTTTTTTAATACACATGTGTAGTTTTTCCTATCTTACATGTGTTGCTTAACCATGTGTACTTTATGCAATAAAACTTGTACATTTTATTATACATTTAATAAAATTACAGATGTGTAATGTTTATTTCATATGTAAAAATACACACGTATAATGTTTATTATGGTTGAGAATATGTTTGTGTTTGTGTAATGAAAATTGTGTTTAATACACATTTTGTAGTTTTTTTAATATACATGTGTAAGTATACATTTTTGTTGTTTGTTTTAATATTATGAAAAATATTTTTTTTAACTTAAAAAAAATACATATATGTAATATATGGATATTTTCAAAACATAGAAAGAATAGAGATGGAGAGACTAACGTATAGAGAGAGGAGAGAGACGAGAGAGGAAAAAGGAGAGTAGAAATAAAAAAATTACTTTATTACCTTTTAAGGGGTAAAAGTGGTATTTTAACATTATTTTTTTAATAAAAAACCCAAAAAAAATCTAGACCACAAACAAATAACTAATAAAAAAAAGAATAATCTAATTAAATCTTGATCAACGGTCCATGCGGTGGTTAAGGGTTTTCTCTTTAAGATCGAGTTTTCACAGGATTCAAACCCTATATATATATATATATATATATATATATATATATATATATATATATATATATAGGGAGAGGATCAAATGTTAACCCTCCCTTATAGCGTTAACCCGTTAACCCTAGCATTTTTTGCCCGAATCTTTGTTTAGTTCATGGTTTTTATTATACATAAATAGGGGGGTTTCTTTTTTGTGTTTTTGCTAATTCATCACCGTTTAGAAATTAAATCAATTGTAAGTTTAAGTTACACTATCTGATGTAAGTAAGTGTAAGAAACTTACACTTACTTAAACTTTGATTTAATTTCTAAACGGTGATGAATTAGCAAAAACACAAAAAAGAAACCCCCTATTTATGTATAATAAAAACCATGACAAAAAAACAAAGATTCGGGCAAAAGACGCCAGTGTTAACAGGTTAACGCTACAAGGGAGGGTTAACAATGGAACCATCCCCTATATATATATATATATATATATATATATAGAGGGAGGTATTCCATTAAGAACCAATTTTATGTTATGAACTTGAGAACTGCATAATACACTTGTACATTATGCTTTAAGTTTTGTACATAGAGTGGTTATTAAAAAGGGTAAAATAGTAACTTCCCATACTTTAAAGGAAAATTACTTTTATACCCCTAAAAACATATGGTTCAAAATTAGTTCCTTTGGTTCTTTCATATTTAGTGGCTCTCAATTGAATAAGTCCCTATATATATATATATATATATATAGGATTAGGATCAAATAATAACCCACTTTTAAAGCAATAACCCAGATAACTTTGGCAAGATGAAGCCGAATCTTGAATTTTTTTTTTGAACATCATTGTAACACAATTAGAACACTATGTTCTTTTATGAGTTTGCGAAAATTCATCACCGTTTGAGAGTTTACATCGTTGTAAGTTTTGGGTCTAAAACAGTTATAGTGCTGTAAATAAAAAACTTACAACGATAATATCTCTTAAACGGTGATGAATTTTCACAAACTCATAAAAGAACATAATGTTCTAATTGTGTTACAATGATGTTCAAAAAAAATTTGCAAGATTCGGCTTCATCTTGCCAAAGTTATCTGGGTTATTGCTTTAAGAGTGTGTTATTATTTGAACACTTAAAGATATTGTAAAAAGGCTTGAAACCTTAAAAAGTTTTAGAAGGCACAAAAGAATGACATGTGAACTAGAAGCATAAGGATAAACATATCAAAACAAAAAATGAACTTATACATGCAAATCACATGCAAATTTCTCTCATTTTTTTAAACGCTTATAACTTTTTTGTACGTTATTAAAAAATTACATCATAAAATCAATCGATTTTATCTTTCTAAAGAGTATAATATTAATATATTTTTTTGAAATAAAAATAATGACTTAAACTAAGTTTCACGAATTGTTCGTTTTATGGTGTTTTCGAGTATTATTTAAACAGAGCTTTAATGATGTATTTTTGTGACGCATCTCTACGTTTTATGGTGGTTTTCAAGTTCTTTATGGTGTTTATGATGTTCATAAACTAAACAAAGCATTTATGGTGTTTTTTAACGCATCTGTACATTTTATGATGTTTATGATATTCAAGTGTTAATGAAAATAAAAATGACATTTTATGTCTTTTTTTAACACTAAAAACACCGTAAACATTTAAAGTTTGCATATGGTGCTTTTTTAACTTAGCTTTATGATGTTTTATCAAAATATTTTATTATGTTTATGATGTTAACATTTTATGCTGTTTATGTTGTTCGGATATTCATGAAATTAAAGCTGGACATTATATGATGTTTTTGTGTTTAGGGTTATAAACATCAGAAAACACCATAAAACGCAAAATTCATATACACCAATTCAAGTCGTTTTTTTTATATTACAATATTATATTTGTTGAAAAGATTAAAAAATGCTTGATTTTATGGTTTAATTTTTTTATAAAAAAATAAATATAAAAAAGTTATAAACGTTTTGAAAATATAGGGGAAAGTTGTTAAAAAATCAACAATGGCTACAATACCTATTATACCCCTCCAAACACTTAAATTACCCTTAATTTTTTTCAATGACGTGACGCACTTACAATCATTCATCTTAAAAATCAATGGCTCAAATTTCTTCCTACAATTTTTTATAGTTTTTCTCATTTTTAGCCTAACTTTATATATATATATATATATATATATATATATATTATCTTATACGATTCAATTAAAAAAAAGGGCCTAAAATGAGTTATTATTGTGATATTTTATCTAAAAGTTTAATTGACAGAAAAAAAATGAATACCAAAATTAGATTCTACAAGGTTGAATTCGAGCTTGATGGTTGACAAATATAATGTTATGAACGTTAAAGTATTTATTATGAATACAAAACAAAATTTATAAAAAAATCTGATAAAAGAATTGCATGAAACATGCATATACTTAAAATTATATTACATAAGTTACTTCTATATTTTTCGTTTAATCCCTTTTATACAGGTTGAAAGAGGTCGGGTGGGTATAAGACATAAATCTATAATTCTATTTTAGAATTATCACTTAGAGTTTGATATGTATTGAATAATTTGTTTAACAAGTAAAACCAGATGGTATCATCAAACAATATACATTAGAAAGGCTCTAAATTAGCCCCCCTTTTGTTCAAACCAATTGTCCTTACTTCTTGCCAAAAAAACCCTCAAGAAAGCCACATGGTTCGTGTATCTTGCATCATTTTATTAGGGTGCATGGGCGGTGCTTTGTAGGGACCGGGGGCGACCGTCCCCCTATTTTTTGTGCAGTAGTGTATATTTACTGATATGTAGTGTAAAATTTTTTAAAAATTTATATTTCGCCCCACTTGAAAAAGTTTCGTCCCCTATACTTTTGGTCAATATCCGCCACTGATATGGTGTAACAATCAAACACAATGGTCCGTTTTTTGTTGCTTATAAACAGGTTGATCTAACTTCTGTTTATCTCAAAGGAATCACATGAGACATACACGAAAATCTAAGCTAAAAGTAACACGTCAAATGGGTCAAACTTCGATTTATCTCAAAGGAATCAAATGAGACATACATGAAAAACTAAGCTAAAAGTAACGGGTTAAATGTCCAAATTACTCAAACCAAACATATATAAGTTTTACAAGAGAAATTAATTACATTTTTGGCTACGGATGTCGGATAATATGCAATGATCTTAGAAAGAAAGAAGAAATATGTAAATGCCTCTTAATATAATAATATGTTAGTACCTCGTATATTACATTGATTGAATAAAAAAGTATAATAAATAATAATCAACGAATTTAAACAATACAAGATGATTTTCTGATATGAAATATTATTAAAATTTTGTATAATTTAATACTTTATTTAATATAATAATTATATTATTTCTTTAAACACTAAGTTTTTCAAAGTTTGTTTCTTTAAATATTTCATTTTAATTTTTTTTAAAATGTTATATTTTATAATAATTTGATTTTTTAAAAAGTATGTTTTTTTAGTATTAATATATTTTTAATGTATTAAAAAATTTTTAATTTGCAATGTATAAAGTATATATTTAATATTATTATATAATATAAAACTAGGTTAGTATCCCGTATATTACACGGATTACATAAAGAAATATAATGAATAATTATCAATGAAAATTTAGAAAAAAAAAGATGATTTTTCATATAAAATATGATTACAATTTCCTATGGTTTAATATTTTAAGTATTAAAATAATAATATTACTTCTTTAAACACTAACTTTTTATATAGTTTGTTTTTCTTTAAACATTGTGTTTCAAATAATTGTTTTGAAAATTTTATAATCTATAATAATTTTCTAAAAAAATTGTCTTTATTATTAATATATTTTAATGTATTAAAAAATCTTTTTTATTTTAAAATTGTATTAAAAGTATAATTAATATTAGATATTTAATAAGAGAGAGGAGGGAAATAAAAGTTAAGAAGCTCTAAAAACATGACATATCATGTGACACTAAAAACCTTTATTTATTAGTATAGGAGATATATTTACTATTTAGTAAAAGAGATAAACAGTAAACCAAAGTTAAGATACTTTAGAAACATGACATGTGTCTATAAAAATCTTTATTTATTTGAATACTCCTAAATTTATTATCAAAACGGTTTAAAACAGACTAAAGAAATAAATATGTCATCAACATAACATGATACACATCAAATGATACAAACCATAACGTATAAGTCTAATATAAATCCCTTCGATTTAGGCATTTAACATTGGGCATAATACCCTCTTATTCGTATTCCAGAACTAAGTTTATAACTTACTAATTTTTGCAGAACCCATTTCCTTTGCTTTAGCCCTTAACAAGTGTTTCTGAACCTTACCAGTAGCGGTTTTTGGCAACGGGCCAAAAATAACCGATTTTGGGACCCAATAAGCAGGCATCTTCTCGCGACAAAATTTCATTATGTCCTCTGCAGTTTTACTCTCATATGATTTTTCTACCGGGTTTTTTAATGTCACAAAAGCACACGGTGTTTCACCCCATCTGCTATCAGGTCTCGCCACTACTGATGCTTCAGCAATTAACGGATGCTGATATAAAGTATTTTCGATTTCTACACTGCTAATATTTTCTCCACCAGATATTATAATATCCTTTGACCGGTCTTTAATTTCAATGTAACCATCTGGGTGCTTCACGGCTAAGTCACCCGAGTGGAACCACCCATTTGCAAAAGCTTCAGAGTTAGCTTTAGGGTTCTTTAAGTAACCTTTCATTACAATATTCCCACGAAACACGATTTCACCCACAGTTTTCCCGTCGGGTGGAACCGGTTTCATGGTTTGGGAGTCTACAACATCTAGGTGTTCAAGGGCAGTGTATGGGACACCTTGGCGGGCATTTAGTTTGGCTTGGGTTTCAGGAGGGAGGTGGTCCCATTCGGGCTTCCATGCACATATGGTTGATGGGCCGTAAGTTTCTGAGAGCCCATATGTGTGGGTCACACGGAACCCATTTTGGGACATTTTGAAGAGAACGGACGGTGGTGGGGCGGCACCAGCAGTCATGACATGGACCAGGCGGGGGAGTGGGAGGATGGTGTCCTTAGATGGGGCGTTTACAATTGTGTTGAGGACTACTGGGGCGGCACAAAAATGGGTGACACCTAGATTGGCTATAGCCGAGTAAACACCTTTAGCAGTTACCTGCATTAAACATCAACGGGAACTCATACTATACCAACTTTATACGCTGTGCAAAATGGGTTCGAGTCAGACTATATATTACAAAATTAATTTTATTTCATTAATAGTCTAACTTGATGAACAAACTGATTTAAGAAATCTTTGACTGCTAGCCAAATACCAAAAATGCCCTTAGTTAAAAACAACAACAATCACGCAATTTGCATTTAAAAGGAGAAAGTGAAGCTTCATTTTACTTGATGATAGTGAGGTAAAATAGCTCAAATAGCATACTCTTAAAAGTTCTACAAATAAGAAAATGTAGCATCAATTTGGCGCATAAGATGACAAATAATATCTTGGTTTATTCACCAGAACCGGCAATCATGATTCATTTAATTTTAGATTGGTCGATTTAGGTTTCGCTTAAATCTCAAACAGGTGTGATATAAAGAATCAAAAAAGGAAGGGGGCCAAATGGGTCAATCAAGTTGAAAATTACCCAAGTGCATTCTAAATGCATCAACCTCAATTCCCACTTGGGGCAATTTTCCTTAGAGGCCACTGACCTGGTTGCTTATGGCCGTGCTTTACCCGTTCATCCCGGTTAGTCAGGTATTTTTTTTGGGGGGGAGGGGGGTTTACCAAGTAAGTGGGTTCCCACGGTTATTAAAAAAATGCATCAACCTACTAAATTCGCTATATACACATATTTAGACTATCATCAGAATTATTTTGAGTTTTAGTCAATTTAATGAGCTATTTTTCATCTCTAAATGAATAAAACCATGTTTTCGGATCAACTAGACCTCTCTTATTTTGACTCGTATTAAGAATAACCCATTTTAATATGTACCAAGAATGACCCATTTCAACGAATCCTTTACCTGACCCGCCCGTATGTAAAGAGAAGAAGTACCTGTCGGAGGCATACGTTGGTGCCACAAATAGCAGCAAGAGTCCAAGAAAAACACCAACCATTGCAATGAAACATAGGCAAAGTCCACAGGTATACAGCTCCTTCAGGTATACCCCACACCACAACATTACTAGTAGCTGTCAAATAAGCACCACGGTGATGCAACACCACCCCTTTAGGGCTAGATGTGGTACCCGAAGTATAACCCAATGCAATACTATGCCACTCATCTTGTGGCGGTTTCCATATAAATTCAGGGTCACCAGATTCTAAAAACTCCTCATATTCAACCGCCCCTTTTCCTAGAGCATATTGGAGATTCTTTGGATCACATTCAATGCTTTCATCTTTAATAACAACTAAAAGAGGAGATTTGAAATTGGTTTGAATCTTATTTTTTAGAATATTTAAAGCTTCTTCAGCAAGTGTGAAATATTCTTGGTCAACCATTATGACAGCGGATGATGAGTGTTCTAGAAGGAAGCCAATAGTTGGAGCATTCAGACGAATGTTGACTGCATTTATGACTGCTCCACTCATTGGAACTCCAAAATGGGCTTCGAACATAGCTGGGATATTTGGTGCAATCACCGCTACCTGCCAGTTTGAACATTAATTGTGAACTTTGACTTTCAGGTCATATGAATCGCCTTTTGGAATCCAATATGTGATATGTATTTTGCACCAATGTAACACCAAAACTTTTGATCTTGTAGTCCATCTCATGCATAAGAATCAGTTGTAAACTAAAAACAGAATTAAAGAAAAATGCATTGCACTTGAAGCTGAAAACTAATTTATTTAGCTGACTTTAAAAGTCAAAATACAAGCAATTTTTTCCCCCTAAATGGAAGTGAAAAAGTGATTTGTGGGCTTACCTATTCATCATCAACATTCATAAGATACAGGAGAAAAAGTTGATTGAAGTTCAGTTCACAAAGATTTCTTAGTTTTGCTATATTAAAGGGTATCATAGATATTTCATCATTAATCAATGATTTACCAAATGGTATGCCAAGTTAAAATGTTACATTTAGCAAAGGCAAAAGTACTAAAAAGTGTTGGTGACACATTTGTGCAAATATCTTGCCCCAACCCAAACCTCAATTCATAAATCAATCAAACACATTATAATACGGCCAGTATGATTAAAATGTTTGCTGTAAATAGCTTGGTTTCACCATTCTGAAAATAGCAAATGATTTCTTTTGCACAGAGTTTAGTGTTAACTTCTATATAGAACACCAGTTTAATTTCGTGGGATGGGAGCAAGCAAAGTAGTCTTAAGCACTGTTGTAAAAATCGGCCTAGGCGCTGTGCCTAGGCGCTAGGCGGCCTAGTCAGATTTTTATTTTTTTTTGATTTTTATGATTTTTTTGAGTTTTTTGACTTTTTTCTAGTAAAAAGAGACAAATTTCATGATTATTTAGACATTTCTCAAACAAAAAATCTTTAATATGTCTATGAAACATCGAATCCAGCCACTTAACATCGAAATACATCTCTAAACTTTGAACTCGGTGCTTAAGTTTGAAATTTTAAGAACTTTATTAGTATATTTAAGTTTAGTTTTTAAATTATTTGAAGTTTTATACATTAAATTATTGATATTGATGTTTGTATATAATATATATTTGTAAAATTACATATAAAAATTCCGATCTGCCTAGCGCCGATTAATCCCGATTAATCCCTAGGCGGTACCTCGCCGCCCAACTAGCGCCTAGCGACACAACCATGGTTTTAAGAGATTTCAATTCGAACTTGTTTTGTCATGTCCGTAAGGTTTTTGTGACCAAAGGGTTGGTTGATTTAAGGGTATGGGCTTAAATACCTTTGGTTTGGTAGTTTGGTTTCAAGGCATGGGTTTGAGAGAATGGGATTCATACACCTAAAGTTGAGAAGCCTCCATACTAGCCTAAAAGGGTTGGGTTTAGAGATTCATTATCAATCACATTCAACAATGCGAACAAACCCATACGGCCATACACATGGACCATGGTAATATCGAAACTGCAATCCAAACACAGCCTAAGCATTGTTTCTTATGACAGGTTGTGGCTTATAACCTAATTGTTTCAGCAAAGATTAGGTTTACAATCTCTCGTTGACCATGCAGAAATCCTGAAAAGAGTTGGTAAAAAGGAGGGTGAAAGAATTCTTAAAGTTGACCAAAATGTATGGGCTAATCAAAACAGGGGTTTTCATCTCTTTTAACTTCTCGAGATCTTGGTTCAAGTCTTTCTCTGAGCAATTGCTTATAAATGAACAGGAGTTTTCTCAATTCTCAGTGTGATTTTCTCATGATGGGTCAAATTGTCCGTTTGACGAGAGGTGCTTGATTTAGCGGATTAAAAAAATAAATCAATCAAATAACTTCCAAACGCCTCCCTAAATCTAACTTCAATCAATTATTTGATTACCTATTTACGACTATTAAATTATTATTCCAATAATCAATGCCCAAACACTCAATTCTAACTTGAATAAATCAAACAACTTCCAAACACCCCTTAAATCTAACTTCAATCAATTATTGCTAACCTATTTACGACTATCAAATTATTCCAATAATCAACGCCCAAATACCCTAGGTCAAAGAAATAGTAGCTAAAAGGACATCGATCTTTAAGGCTTTAATGATACTCCTACCTTCGAACTCCCGGATTAGAATGAAGATTTTGACCTTTTCTTTCAGTCAACGTTATCAATTACCAAAATCTAGATTTACGCATTTATAACAGAGATTTTCCACTTTTACGATCATCGTGATTGTTAATATAACTTTTCATATCAATAGAATCGTATACTTATGATCAGACGCACGGAGTAATAAAATTAAAAAGAAGAAACGAAACAACGAAGGCGTTACCGTTGAACCGAATCCTACGGAGTGATTGGTAAGGGCGGAGGCTAAACGGCAGCATCTCCGGTAAGTCTGCTGCCACGTGTAATGAACTGAACCGTGCACCACCGATCTCCGGTGAGGGTGAACCAGTGCAGCTCGCTTTAGAAACCAAAGCGGTGTTAGTGCTGTGTAGTTTGCTTCGTTTTTAGGCAGATCGTCGATGTCTCTCTCGTGCACCGTCATCTTCTCACCCGCTTATCTCGGAGTTCTACGGCGATTTGTCGACTGCCAGCTTATGGGATGACGAGTCCTTAAATAGGCAAATAGCGGAAACGTTTGGATTTTGGATGGTTACATAATAGCCCTTCTTCTTTTTCCATCTTAACATTTTCATCCCAAAAGGAAAAAAAACGTGAAATGCTATTTAATGCATGTCGATTATAATGAAGATTAATTTTGATTCAATAGCCTTTTATGAAAAGACAAATCAAACAAAGTAAAAAGGAAGGAAAATAATCCTTTTTTTTTTCTTTCTATTTTTACAAAAGAAGTAGAAATAAAAAAGGAAAGTTTTTATTTTAATAATCTTCTCTACTTGCTTTTCTTTAAAAGTTTATTAGTTTGAAGAGAAAGTATTTTTATAAGGATTTTAACTAGGGATGGCAAAAAAAAATAAAAAATATCGCACCCGACGGGTTTACCCGAACCCCTACATATGGGACGGATATTTTCAAACCCGATGGGTATTGGTCCGGTATGAGATTAATTTTCAAAATTTTCGTGGCTATGAGACGGGCATAAGATTTGTTCATATACCCGATTACGCGATTATACACACCCATTTACCCGTCCCGTGTATCTGATTATAAATACTCATTTATAAACATTTGAACTAAATAGATTTTTTTATTCCTTTTGAATTGTTCATGGGATTTGTTTCTTTTTTTATCTTTGTTTTTTTTTGTGGCAACGGCAATAATTTTTGTAACCATTTTGTTGATAATTGTTATTCTTTTGTTTGTCTTGAACGATGCTAATCAACTTATGATATTTTAAAATTCATTTTATTTGATATATTAACATTTTGTTCTTGACATATTTAATATATATTTTTTAGTTATGAAAAAATAAATTTATTATTAGTTATCCGATACCTGATGTGTTTTAATCAAGTTATTCTCAACGAATATATTTAGCTAATTAACGGGTATACCCGAAACCCGTCGGGATACTCGACGAGTAATACCTGATAGATACCCGATAAATTTTGGGACTGGTATGGGAAAACTTTTATAATCGGATATATGACTGAGATTACCCAAACCCGTCCCATTGCCATCCCTAATTTTAACTCATACTTTTATGAAAGACATATACTAACACTAGTAAGCTACAAGACTGTAAACAAGCATGCATCAATTGTAAAGTGAATTTTTTTTTGGTAAACATCATAAAACATTTTGTGTATACTTTTGACCTAATTAGTTTTTAATGGTTAAGATTAATGGATAACAATTTAATATATAATGGACCATATTTTGCCTTATTTACCAAAATAGTTTATGCAATTTGCTCGTTAATGACTTCAGATTTATAATATTTTTGATTGAGATACGAAGAGGAAGAAAAGTTTATTTGATTCTTGAATGCTCCTGATTTAAGATCGTCGCCATGTCAATGGCATGTCTGACCTAGTTAAACTCTTATACATGTGTAATATGATGATTCAATTTTTTGTTCTCCGAAATTTACATGCCTTTGTGAAAACATTCAAGAAAAATTGGTTTCCATAATGAAATAACAAACATTAAACTAAACAAGGGTTTAAGATCATGAGATTTGATTTCTATATTAGTTCAAGAAAACTCTTAGCCTAACATAGACAAATAATTACTTATAAAATAAAATTGTCTAATTCGAATTGAATTAGAACTCTAAATTAAATACTTAAAAATTCAAGTTTTTTTCACCAAAGTTATTTACTCAACTTGCCCGACAATAAAACTTAATCCGACCTTGCAAAAGGGTCAACCAAAGTATTTTGGAGGCCCAAAGCGACTAATAAAATTATGCACTTTTAGTAATAAAAAGTTTGTTTTCTTTTCTAATAAATGTTGATAACACACTTAACATAATATTATTTTGATAATGACATAACAAATATCTAATAAGATAATGACAAACATGAGCAACAAAATTGTATTTAACTTACATAAAAAACGCAACTAAAAAAGGATCATGTATTATTATCATATCAAATAATAACTATAGATTATAACAAAACACATAGTCATAAACAAATTTAGAAGCTTATATGCAATAAAATGTTCAAAAAATAAAATTAGCCTTTAATAAAATTAAAGAATTCAAAAATCAAATAAATCAATTGGTATCAAATTAAATATCAAATTAATAAATAAATAACAATAAAAATTAACAAAGTTAAGATGAAGAAAAAACTAGAAAATTCAATCAATGACTACAATAAAAAATTAAAAATATCACATTAATCAAGATGATCAAATTAAAAATTAAAAAGAGAGAGAGAGAATGCAAGAAAAATCCAAAACTACCATACCATAAAGTCTAAAATTGTATTTTTTTTCACCCTGGTTTTTCTTTTTTGTTTATTTTGGATTAATTTAACAAAAATCCAATGTATATAGAAAATTTGCTAAAAAACGGAGTCCTAAGGTTTTGGGGGCTCCAAGCCCTAACATTACTATTTAAGCCGGACCACCCATGCTTGCAAATATTAAAGATGTTTACTTCGCCTATGAATGACCAATTTTTTTGCAATTTAATATCTGATGATTTGTTATCAAGATATAAGTCAATTGTCTGAATCAGGGTCCCGATAGCTTCACAATGTCAATACAAATGACCACAAAGACTTTGTCAATATATCTAGGTAAATTGTCTTCTTGTGTTGAAAATGATGGGAATTTAACGACTTTTGTATTTCATAAAATTTCAAATTCTAGTTTCATGGGGCTTGTTTCACCTTTAAAAGATTTTTGTTAATTTATAAGCTTTGTCTTTCTTTACTTTATTTACACACACTTCCAGTTAATATATAAGAAAGTCGTTTTCATATAGAAATGATGTGCTCAGTGGCGGATTCAGAAATTTTTGTCAGAGGGGGCAAAAAAACGAAATTATAAGAACGACATGACGAAAAAAGTTAACGGGACGGTTAAAAAGAGTCAAAATGGGTCTGTTAAAACTAATAAAAATGAGTTTGTTAAAAGGGATAACAAATTAAAATTAAAAGAACACTATATACACTATAATCACATTCGCATAACTTTAATTGCTAGTGAAATAACTTGTATTTCAAGTGATTTCAAGACCTGGATTCTAAAATAGTATAACAATAATTACAAACTGAAGAATAACTAGAAATTTTAATTTGATTTGCGGCCAATTAATAAAATAAAAGAGGGCTAATATTTTTTAGTTTAATTTATTAGAAAGTTTATATTGATTATCTTTTTTTGAGTGGAGGCCTTGCCACCCCCTCACCTCCTATTAAATCCGCCCATGGATGTGCTTCCCACACATCAGGAACGGTTAGAGCAAGGATCAATCTCATAGTTTTTTATTTGTGTAACGAGGGCAAAAAGCCTATCCATACCGGATTTTTGAGCATATCTTTTGGAAAACACATGAGTTATATACTTAATAATCTTGCTTGTGACATCCTTTTTGATATTTTAAACTCACTTGTAACAAGTGATTTTCTAACATATGTAGAAGGTAAATGAAGGTTAACTATTTATTAAGTTAGGGATATTCTACAAAGGAGGAAAACCATAAAAAGTGTAAGAAGCAACAAGAAAGTGACACATGTACATTAGGTTAAAGGATATATATGTCAAAATAAAAAAGGAGGTTGCACATGCAAGTCACATGCAATTTTATCCATTTTTTTAAACGTTCGTAACTATTTTACACGTTAATATTTTTTTTTAAAAAAAATTACACCATAAAATCAAGTGTTTTTTTTTACCATTTTAACGAGTATTATATTGCTATATTAAAAAATTAACAAAACAAGATGTTCATAAAACTTGCGTTTTTATGGCGTTTCTGAACACTCTTAGCAGAACATAAAACATCACAGGGCATTTTATGGTGTTTTTTAATACAAAAAAACACCATAAACACTTAAGTTTAAACATGGTTTTTTTAAGCTTCGTTTTTTGGTATTATCGAATAAAATATATTGAAAAACACCATAAATCACATTTATGCTTGATTTTATGGTGTTTTTGCATAATGAAACTAAATGTTTTATGGTGTTTTTGAGCACTAAACAAAATAATAACGCTTAATTTTGCACTTGGTGTTTTTAAACTACATAATTTTACATAGGGGCATTTTATGGCGTTTTTTATATGTATTTGCTGAATAAAAATACATCATGTATTTTCAAGATAAAACACTATAAACATTTTTATTCGAAGAAAATTGTGAACATAAGAAAAAACATATATAAAAACACCATAAAGATCGTTTTTCTTTTTGTTTATTCCTTAAAAAACAATATAAAACAAGTAATTTTATAAACATCAAAAAAACCATAAAATGTTTAGTTTTTATGCACTTACGATAAACACACCAAATTTCGCAAAGTACCACGTTAATTTACAAAATAAAACGAATGTATGTATTCAACAACATGTACATTTGCTGAATGAAAACACCATGTGTATTTCCAAGATAAAAGCACCATAAAATATAGTTATCTGAGAAAATTTTTGAAGGGACATAAAATAAACACCATAAAACATTTGTTATCCTTTTTGTTTATTTAGTGAAAAACATCAAAGTGTTTTATGAGCATTAAAAAAACACCATAAAACGCTAAGTTTCATTAACCTACAAAAAAACAACATAAACAACTAGTTTCTTAAAACATATTAAAAAACGCCATAAAAACACTCAGTTGAATACAACACCCAAATTAACTGTTTTTTAACGTATCAATATTATACTCGTTGGAAAGATAAAAAAATTCTTGATATTACGATGCAATTTTTTTTATAAAATAATTACGTATGAAAAAGTTATGAGTTTTTGAAAAAAAAGGAGAAGTTATAAAAAGTTAACAATTGTTGCAATACCTATTATACCCTTCCAGTTATTTTAATTTCCTTTTAAAATCTCTTTTTGATGTGACACTTTTACAGTCCTTCAAATCTAAGATCAATGATTGAAATTCCTTCCTACACTTTTTAGAGTTTTATTCCTTTGTAGCCTAATCACAATCTGCTATTTCTATCTCCATTTTTTTAACCACTGTTTTACCCTTAATGCCAATATAAGTCACCGGTCACTATATTGGGTTAAGAGAAGTTCTTGGTCTTATATTTCATCGTTCCTATTACCCACTCTGCTTCCCAAAAAGAAAAAAAAGGAAGAGGAACCACTCAAACAACTTTGACCGAAGTCATATACACCTCGTGAAAACTGACTCGTCGAATTCTAATCTAGAGACCATAAATCCTTAGAGCTAAACATCTAAATGCCAACCCTATATGTGTGTGTGCATAGGTTTCAAAAAGCTAGTTCCAACACTAAAATAACAAGTCGAATCAGATTTCAGTTAAGCCGGTTTCCCAAGGTTCTCAAACGAAATCAACTTCAATCACATTTTTTTTTATTTTAAAATTAAAACAGAATACAATTATTTTATAATTATTAAATATGTGCTTATAATAATGATTTTATTACAATTCATTACTTATCATTTGTATGCATCTTTTGTGGTTTTTGTTTTTGTTCTTTATTTTTATTTTGTTGTTTTGTTTTTATTTGTTATTAACATTATGTTTAATGTATTGATTGTATATATAATTAAATTTTATTAAAAAAATGATCAGTCTATTTTTACGATAGTAACACGCATTAAGATATTTTTTTTTTTTATCTATTTTTTAATATTTAGATCAAACCATCACGTGACATATCGAATATTTAGTTATTTACACTACAGTTTTACACTAAAACTCTTAAAATGTTAAATCAGTTAACTGGACTGGACTATTCATCCTTCAATGCACATTTATATCTTGAAACAAAAACGTTGGGCCAAACCCAGCCCAATCTTCAAGGGTTTTAAGATGGACGCGTACCTCGTATCTTCCTTCCCATCTTGCAAACCCTAATTTCTCGGAGCAGCAGCTTAGCAGGTTTACCCTCATTTTCTCAATTCAAAATTCGTTTTCACATTTGCAGATCTGTTCATAAATTTGATGGTTATTTCGACTTGTTTGTGTGCTAATCTGTTTGAATTTTGGTGAAAACAGTGTGCGACAGATATGGCCAAGTCGAAGAACCACACCGCGCATAACCAGTCGTACAAGGCTCACAGGAACGGCATCAAGAAGCCGAGGAAGCACCGACACACTTCCACCAAAGGGGTAATCCTTTCCTGTTTTTGTAATTTTTTATCTTGGTGCGAATTGGTAATTTGGTATTGGATCGGTGATTTAGGGTTTACGGTTGTCTTTCATCACCATGTTATGTTGTAATTTATAAAATCTGATTAGTTTCTTGTGACCCTAGGTGAATTAATATTGAATGATCTTAGATGTTATTATAGTTTTTTTTTTTTTGAACTGCAATAAAAGATTTTATTCATCAAAACAGCTAGCGGGTAGGTAGCAACAAAACAGAGCAAAAAAAAGGAACCAAAACATACACCTGAGGATCAAGTCCCTATTCTATATCCTTATAATGCCCACCCATGGATTGACTGACCATTTCTCCCGATCAGTTGAAATTTTTGTACCTCTCTGTTCCGCCAAACAATCGATTTGTCTTTCTTACCTGGTTGAAACACCAATTATTCCTGCAGAGCCATATACACCAAATGGTGGAGGATGCAAGTAATATTTTAATCTTCCTCCTGAGACCCACCTCGCTACCATCCCTTAATGTGCTTAAGATGTTTTGTATTGATTCGCTATAAATAAAGTCTATGCTTGCCCACCATGATTTACTCCTCCATACTTCCTCATAATCCAGCAAACATAACGTGCATCTTAGAGACTGGTCATGTATCCCCCTTGAACCCAAATTAGCCATAACTGGAATACGGTCCAAGGATAATCGCCACACGAAACATAACACCTTCGGTGGAACCCATTCAGATTATAGTTTGACATCGATTATGATCCAATTACTTTTTTGCTGTTATCAAAGAAATATTCCGATTGTTAAATTGTTATGGGATGGATTAAACATAAGATTATGTTTTTATTTATGTTTTTGATTGCAGATGGATCCCAAGTTCCTGAGGAACCAGAGGTATGCTAGGAAGCACAACAAGCAGAATGGAGAATCTGCTCAAGAAGAGTAGATGTTTTTGGGTCTGGTTATTGACTCTGCTTTGAGTTTTTGATATCAATTAGAACTTCAATATTTTCATTTAACTTTTGAATCTAGGTCAGATTCTATATGATGTTATGGATGATTGATTACCTTTTTGCGTTCTATGTTTTTAAATGAAATTATTTCTGGAGATGGTTGGTTACCAAATTTCATAACTGTAAGAAATGCCAGTAACCCTTTTCTTCTATGGACATATCCTATTGTCTGAAATTTTCAGATTTATGAAATTCTGATATTTGAAACATAATATATCCGAAATTTGAATGACAAGGTTATTAAATGATCAAGAGGGAGTAAATAAGAATCAAATTTTGATGCTTTGGACAAACGCTTTAACTAAAGATCTAGAACCTGAGCTTATGTGATGTTTTATCACTAAATGTATTTTATATTTAAATATAGGAGTCAACAATGGTACGAAGAATGAATGCTATGTACTTAGTCTACCCGTAGTGCCTCCCTCGCCTGGCCAGCGGGGTCTCACCCTTTGGTGGGGTGTAGCGGGAACACCGCCACCCACTTCCATAGGTCCCGCCCGGATGAGTTCCACGGCCCCTGCGCCCTGTGCTATCTTCTTCACCCTATTGGCCAATTCAAATTTCAAGTGGGCACCTCTCGCTATTTCTTTGATGATGTGTAATAGTGGGGAAGAGTTTTCGGTGGGGTGACCACTGTAGGGTTTTGTGGTTTTCAGTGGGGTGATGACGTGACAGGAATTTTTAGTGGGGTGACCGCTGTGGATGACCTTATAAACAAGGTTTAAAAAAACGGAAACGAGCCTCGAGGCGCTTTCTGTTAGACTCACGAGGCGTAAGCCTCAAGGCGGATCAAGGCGTAAGCCTTGAAACATTATTAAAAAATAATTAAAATAATAGATACATCTCATAAAAATCACAATTAAAGCAAAAATACTTCAATAACCTAATTTAATAATATCATGAGATTTAAATATTATAAAATTCCTTTTCTGCTGCGATCATTCTTAATGTTTTTATTAACCAAATTTAATTCCTCATCGTTATATTCATCAATCAAATTAACTTCAACGCTTTTTCTTTTCCTAGATAATGAGCTCTAACTTCTTTCCTGTTTGACCCACCAACTCCACTAGCATCATCTTCATCAAAACTTGGGTTGACTATCCACTCATCATCCGACAAAACTTCCTCTCGAACTATCAAATCCTCGTTATCTTTTAGATTAGTCTTCCTTATAAGCTTTTTCCAATTTCTTAGTGTATATAATTTACACCAACATATTCAAATTATCGAATATGAAATCCAAGAGAATGGAAGCTTTCGAAGTCTGGGAGAATGGAAGGGTGAAATGTGTGTTCGAAGTCTAGGGGGTGATGGATGAAGTGTGCGTTTAAAGTCTGAGAGCAAAGTTGTGTTCTAATTTAATTTGAGTTTGGGTGGCTAGCGTGTTTTCTGTCAAATGGGCCAAAAATGGTCTAAAATAGGTCAAATATATTACAGAGAAAAATAAGGCTTGTTTAGTGAGGCTTAAGCCTCAAAGCCTCGCCTCACAGCCTCAGGCCGCCTCAGACAGACCGAGGCGTAGGTTCCAGCTACCTCCCATGAGGCTAAGCCTCATAAGCTTTTTTCCAGCGCCTCAGCCGAGGCGTAAGCCTCAAGGCGGGCCTCAGAAAGTTTTTTTAAACCATGCTTATAAACTGCAAATGTCAATGTGAGTCCTCCATTTTTATTAAAACAGGATGATATGTGTAGAGGCTGATTAGGAGTTCACAAATATACATATAGGATTCGGAATAAAATTTGGAGAATTGCATGGGTATCCTTACAAACTATATCCAAACAAAACTTTTGATATCAAATATATTCTTTTCTAATAATAAAAATATCATATTTAACCTTATTAATATATTTACTAAAAATATTTATTAACATGACCATTTCACCAATAAATTTTATTATATCGAATATTAGGGGTGCTGAATGGGTTGGCTTGTCAGGTTGTGGGTTCAACCCAACCCGAAGCCGAAAAATTTTACACCAACCTGAACCTGACCCGACCCGACAATCAGGTCAGATCAACCAACCGGTTGACCCGAACCTGACCCGTTTGACCTGAAATATGTATTTATTTTTTCATATTTTACTCTAAAATCATAATTGATAATCAAAATATATTATATAATTAAAAAACAATAACCAAAGTAAATCAGATTTTAAAATACATTAGTTTTCAAAATAAAATAAAAACATTTTTCAATCAAAATATGTTTTTTTTCAATCTTGTTCATAATTTATTTGATATTTAACATTTTTATCATATTAAAAATTAACGTCTTCAATGATATTAGTTATTTTTTTTGGTAATACAATAATTAGAATATAAATATATTAAAATTCAACATTTAATACTATAATAATATAATATATGTTTTTTTCTAAATAAACGGGTCGACCCGCCAACCTGATGGGTTGACCCGAACCTGACCCATTTATATTTTCGGGTTGGCGGGTTCGACCTGAAATGAACCCGAACCTGTTTAGCCATAACCCTAACCCAGAAAAATTCGTGTTAGGTTCGTATCGTGTTCTCGGGTCGTGTCGAAAATTCACGTCCCTATCGAATATACTATTCTTAAAAAATTAAAAATATCATAGATGTTCATTTTGACGTTTTATATTTGATATTTAAACTATTAGAAGAGAATGTATTTGATATTAAATATTTGATTTAATTACATAGTTAATTTAGCAGTTTGTAAGGATATCTAGGAAATTATCTCATAACTCGCTCTTTTTGTACCAACCCAAATAATTTTGTCAAGATAATCCAAATTTTGGATATTTTTTTTCGAACATAACTGTAACACATATACAACATTTTTTTCTTTTATGTGTATGTGTAAATTACATTAGCGTTTAAGAGTTAATATCGTTGTAAATTTTGGGTCTAAAACAGTTAAAGTGTTGTAAGTCAAAAACTTATAATGATGTTAACTCTTAAACCATGTTGAATTTTCTGTTTCTACATGTGTTACAAAGATGTTAAAAAAAATCTAAGATTTGGCTTGATCTTGATGAAGTTATTTGGGTTAGTACAATAACAGTGAGTTAGCTATACACACACACACACGCTTTATAATAAAGGAATATTTCTTTGCTTACATGTCATCACCACATTAATCTTTTCTTAGATTTATCATTTGTAATCTTTTGATTCACACACAAACACAATGGAATTTTCTTTTATTTTATTGTAATTATAAAATGTAGACATTTATGATAGGTTATGTTATTTATTGTAAATTTATTTTAGTTGCATTATTTTTTTACCCAATCCCGTGTAACACACGGGTTTTTAACCTAGTGTATATATATAGGGGATTAAATTTTTTTAATAACCCTTATCTTTTGTTACAACCCATACTATCATCCAGTGGTTACTTTAAAAAGATAAGTATATAGGATCGTGTCACATTATTTACGTTAAATTAAAGTAATGTAATACGAAATGAAGTAATTTACAATGACATAATTAACGGTGACGTAACACATTATTTACAGTAATGTAATTTTCTCTTTAATTCCATTATAATGTTGACTAGTTTTTTTAAATTTTTTTCTCATTTTCCATTGTTTACATCGATGTAACGAACATAAATATAGCACATTATTTTGAATTTTTTTCTAACAATGATAAATTACAGTGATGTAATATAACACATTATTTTATTTTTTTCTCTAACAATGAAATTACAATGATAAATTACAGTTATGTAATATAACACATTATTTTGATTTTTTCTCTAACAATGATAATTATAATGATGTAATTTATCATTGTTAAAAAAAATTCAAACTAATTTGTTGTATTTAGCCTTGTTACAAATTAAGGATGAGCAAAAAGCCAAAAAAAAAAAAACCGAATTAGCCGAAAAACCGAACCGAAACCAAATTAACCAAAAAAACCGAACTGGAAACGAATTAACCGAAAAAAACCAAAACCGAATTTTACGTCAATGTAAATTACATCACGGTAATTTATCATTGTTAGAAAAAATTTCAAATCAATTTGTTATATTTAAGCTTGTTACAATGATGTAAATATAGGGCATCTAAAAAAGTAAAAAAAAATTAGTCGAGACTATAACGGAATTAAAGAGAAAAATGAGACGAATATAATGGTGCAATTTTTTTTAAAAAATAATATATTATAAAAAAGTTATTAATGTTTAAAAAAGAGGGGCAAAAACTTATAAAAGTAAAATGACTATGATGCCCTTTTTAATATTTTAATGAAAAGCTTATGTGTAATTTTATTATTAGTTGAAATGGGTTAGGGGAGAGTTCAAATAAAAACTCATTACTTTGAAGAAACTAAGAAAATTCGTACTAAACAATTAATTTTAAAAAAAATATCATAATTTTTTTATTTAGCTTAGAAATGGTATTAACAATTTTTTTTTATAAAATGTAAATTACGAAGTTACGCATATGTAACCAACATAGTTACATATATGTAACTCATATATGTAATTTACAAGTTACATATATGTAATTAATGAGTTACACATATGTAATAACATGAGTTACATACATTTTTTTATTTTTTTCTTTTTGTTAACATATCTAACCTTATAATAAAACAAAATGTAAAATAAAAAACGAAAAACGAAATTGATTGATAACAATTGTGATTAGTTTTCTAAGTTTTCTCCAAAATAGAGGTTTTCTATAAAACGCTCCCCCTATATATATATATATATATATATATATATATATATATATATATATATATATATATATAGGGATGTTCGAATGAGAACTATTGTAACTTGAGAATTAAAGGTGCCATTTCTAGCTATAAGTTTACAGAGTATAATAGTAACTTCTCATGCATTATAGGAAAATTACTTTTATACCCCTTAAGTCATGTGGTTATAAATATGATTCTTTTAGTTTTTTTTACAACTTGTGGTTTAAACAAGTAATAGTTTGGCCTCCAACCATAGTTATATTTAGAGGTTTAAACCATTAGTTGTTTTAACTATAGGGGCTACATCGATATGAGATTTTATTTTATGTTGAAATAGTTAAAACACTTAAACCACATTCACATGGGTCAAAATCGTAATTTACTCTTTTTTATTATTTTAACTTTTATTATTCAAGTCATCCAATCATATTAAATATTTAAAAAATTTTACCACTCAAAAAACAATTAGCATCATTATTCTTCCTTATTATAAATATTTTAACAAACATAATATGAATATGGTGAGATTTAGAGACTTATATATAAGCTTTTATATAAAAAATAAGTTAATATAAAAACTATATAATTCATTTCACATTAAATTCATTTGGTTAATACTATATTAATTATTATTTATATTTGTAAGGTTATGTGTATGAGGGGTGATCGGGGCGTGATGGGCCTCGGTCATGCCTCCATGACGCCTTACCCCCACTACACCTCGGGCGTGACCGAGGGTGGCGTGATGGTGGTCACAACATTTCCCAATGAATGACGTGAGAATGAAGGATGGTATGATGATTGATGATGGTAACACATATGTATGTAAACAGGAAGTGATGATTTTAGTTGTTTATATAACACGTATGTGAAATGATGAGGTGTGATGAATACACATAGCCTAGTACATAATATATATCCATAATCAATGATGAATATTAATAATCAAACAAGAGAGATGTAGAAAAACCAAAAGCTAGACCGACTTGAATAATTACAAGTTTACAACCAGTATCATCAATTATTTTTATTTATTAGTATTTACCTGAAATGATAATGCCGTCACAAGTTGCATTAGAATTTTTTTAGTTGTAGGCCGCTTTTCTCTCTCAGGTTCTAAACATTGGTAGGCAATCTCTTGAAATGTAGTCAAGGATTGGGGCATGATCTGTCCCCTTATATGCTCAAACACCATCTCATCATGCTTTCCATTTTCAAATATGTTTTTAATGTAATCCGGTAGATAGTGACCCTCATGTTTGTGGATTGCAAACGTTGATCTCCCACACAAAACCTCAAATAAAACCACACCAAATGAATAAATATCGGATTCTATAGTAAGGAATCCTGATTTTTTGTAAATTGGATCCACATATCCAAATGTGCCACACACATGATCAATGACATAGTCTGTTTCTTGATTTATTGGACTTATTAATGAAAGCCCAAAATCAGCAAGTTTAGCTTTGTTATCATCGTTTAGTAGAATGTTTGCAGCTTTGATATCCCTAATAATCACCTTTGCTTGCTTTCCAATGCCTCCGTGAAGGAAATCCAATGCGCGTGCAACATCAATGCATATATCGAGTCGTTTCATCCATGTAAGAGAAGCATTGTTCAAATACCTATCAAGACTCCCTCTCGATGCGTACTCATAAACGATGATTTTTTCATCTTTTTCGTCACAATAGCCTACAAGACCAATGACGTTCTCATGCTTATACTCCAAAAGAATTTGAAGCTCATTCAAGAATTGTTGTTCCCCTTGACCATGACTTGCATCCAATCGCTTTGCAACAATGGTTTTAAATCCATCACCATCTTGTAGCTTTCCTTTATAAACTCTACCAAATCCTCCTCTGCCAATGCAGTTGTTTCCATGGAAGTTATTTGTGGCCATCTTTATTTCTTCAAGTGAAATTCTGAGGCTGTCCTTGCTGTTTTTCTGTCAAACATAACACACACACATATATTGATAAAAATAACTTTTTAAAATAAATTAATGATTAAAATGGTGTTGAATAATTACATATAAAATTTGGTGAATGCTAAATATTAGTTTGCTTACTTGAAACTATGCCAGGCAAAATGAGCGAGTTAGGTTGGGTAACGGGTCAGAACGGGTGCGGGTCATGATGACTTTTAAGCAAAATCTGTTTAGGTTTAAACAACTCGTTTTAAAACAAATCAATTTCGCTCAAGTTAAAATGAGTTCTAACTAAATAAATAGTTTATTTGAATAATTTTTTTAATGATTTTGTTGTCAAATATATCATTAATCATTCTTATCTGTTGGAATCCATTACATTCACATACTTTTTAAGTTAGCCATATTGACCTGCTTTGTGTTAAGGTGTTACCAATCTCAACCCATTCTATGTCATAATGCTACCCATTTCAACCTAAAACGCAATAACTGTTTACCCAAATCTACCCGCTTATCTTGCTATGAGTTAAGATTGCAAGTATACCTGAAACCATAATGCTTTCTCAAGTTCCTGAACAACAACATTCATTGTTGGACGTTGATCTTGAGTTTCTGCCACACATTGATATGCAATTTCAATAAATGTGTGCAAAGAATCCAAGTTGGGTCCTCTGTTTAGAAGAAAACTGTTTTCCCCAGTTTCTCCCTTTATTACAGGATCTATCATCTCCTCTAGTGTTCCAGCCCGGAAGCTTCGTCTTGCGACGGGGGCCAGCCCTCTATCACTCTCCTGTAGGTAAATCCGGTCGTAGGCTATCCTCCCACATAGAATTTCAAACAAAACAACTCCAAAACTATAAACATCTGATTCTTTTTTTAATCTACCAGTCGCGTCATACTCAGGATCAATGTAGTACGTGTTGCCAACAATCCTATCAGGATAGAGAGGTTCATGATTCCGAGGCACGAATACGGAGAGCTCAAACTCAACAATCTTTGCCCCCCAGTTCTCATCCAACCCAATGTTGTGGCTGTTTATATGACGGTTTATTATCATCTTCTGGTCTTCCATCTCTGAGTGAAGGTAATTCAACGCGTTTGCAACATCAATGCAGATTTTCAAACGTTTTTCCCATGTCAAAACACGTATGTCGTTGACATTGTTTCCCAAATAATCACAAAGGTATCCCTTAGAAACATTCTCAGTAACAAGGATCATCTCAGACCCTTCAACACAAAATCCAAGGATAGTGTTTATGTTGCGATGCTCAACGTTGGAAAGAACTGCAAGACTTGTATAGTACATTGGTTCTCGTTGCTCGTCGTCTCTATGAAGGAATCGTTTTATAACTACAGTTCTTTTGGGACATTGTTCCTCTTTATTCTTCCCTTTCATAGATTCATCAAAATGGTCAGCCGTTTGTGAACTGTCGGATGTTATTTTAATCAATGTTTGTTCAGTTACTCTTTTACCCGCAAAGACAATGCAGGCAACTTCTGCTCTATACAAAGTATGGCAAGGGGCATATAGGATGGCATATGTCTCTGAAAAACTATCTGTTGCTTTTTTAATATCAGTGAGACAAATTTTCATTTGTTTCAGTTTCATAAGCTGCCACAAGTGGGAAAAATAAGTTACAACTTATAGATACAGATATCCATTCCTTTGTAAAGCCATTATTAATTTAGGGACCAGAGGTCTGACTAACATTTGTAAGAGACTAAAGTATAAGTCAATAATTGTTTTTATGTTTGTTAATTTTGTTTTATTTTTATGTTTCATTAGAATCTCGTGTGTTACAGACATGAATAAATGAAATGTTATACACTTTTTAATTTAAAAACTTATGTTTTTAAAAAACATGTGTATTGCATTACTTGAATAAACCCTGTATTACACATGTTGAATAGAATATAATATAATCAGTTAATGTTTATGAACTTTGATGTGACAATTATAAATTCTGTTAAGTTAAGTTTCAATTTTTCTTTCAACTAGATGTTAACATTTTTTATATAACTGATAAATGTTAATTCAATTTAAGTATACTTAGTCTTTAAATATACTTTTAGCACATAATTAAATTAACTTAAATTTATTAATACATATTAAAATTTTAAAACAAAAATTTTGAATTTATTTAACATCGCTTATTTTTCAGTATTTTACAACGACCTTGTGCAATACAACACCAGTACACCACACTAATACCTAATTCAACAACTTCATCAATTAAACTCAACTCTTAATATACTATTATTGCTAGTTGACTATTTGATTAAATTTACGTGGTGCTTACATGAAAATGTAATCAAACCTTTTGTGAATGATGGTTAGACATAGCCTAAGATTGGTTTGTTTTCATACTTTAGTTATCTGAGTATTTCTTTATATTTATTAGTGCTTTGAGTACGTTCTTTTAATATTTGATGGCTTGATGCTGACCCTAGTTGGGATAGGAGTTGTTACAAAATTATTATGTAACATATCTCTAAAGCACTAAAGAAAATCGGATTATAATAAGTGTTTCTTTATACTTATTAGTGCTTTGAGGTAAGTTTTTTTCTTTTTCTTTTTCTTTTTCTTTTTAATTTTTTTTATTTTTTATAATAACATATATTACATATCTAAATATAAAAGAATAAAGAAAATCGAATTTTACACTGAGTTTTCTTAAGTGGATCTCTAAGTTATTCTTTCTAAGATTCAATTTTTTTAAAATTAATTTATAATCAAAATTTTCCTTAAACTATGCAAGTCAAATTTAAAAGAGAGAATGATGAAAGGAAAAAAGGAGGGTCCTACTTGATGTTCATCCAAAACTTCCACCGTATCCGGTTGTTCCTCCGTATTTGGGTGTTGTACTCGTTCCTCCTTAAATTAATAATGTGAAAAAAATAAATAAATTAGTGTTAAAAATCATAAATTGCTTCCAACACCTCACTATTGAAATATCATTAGTATTTGATATAAACGTTTCTAATATGTGCAAATGGAAATTTTATATACAAAGTATTGTATTTAAATATATATAAGTTAAATTTAAAATGGTTTCAATGTAAAGTTGTTAGCATTTGAAATCTAATACTATGAATCCATATTTCGTTGCTTAAATAAGATCTTACATTGTTTAAATTAGGTTGAATAAGGATATATTTTCTTTACATTTTAACAAGAAGTTATATCAAAATTTTGAAGATGAAAAACAGACATATAATAATTTTTTACATAATATATTTATAATAATTTTCACTGTTTCGAAATATACTCATAATTCAAACAAAAGATTAGAAACGTTTATTTAGTATAACAACACTTCATTTTTATTTATCAATATGCTGGATTAAATTTCGTGTGTTACATAAGTTGAAAACTGAAATGTTATATACTTTGTAAGAAAATATGTTTTAAAAAATTGTATTTAACGAAACTTATATTTTGCAGAACTTTGATTTTTTCTAAAAGTAGAACTTTAAAATAATTCTTATTTTTTAAAAAATTTATTTTTAGAAAAATTTCATATCTTGAAAACTTTTTTTAAGTGTGTTTTTTTGATAAAAATTTTTGATTTTTTCAAAATTATTTTTTAAGATGAAAAAGGAATATAATATCATTAGCCATTAGATTATAATTATTTAATAAATTAAATAATATAATTATATTAGTTATCATTTAATTTGAGAGAAAATAGATTGAGAGGATAAAAAATTACATGTGTTAATAATGTTTTAAAAAGCGACAAATGACAATAATGGTCTAAGAAAATGACATAAAAAAGAAATGTTTATTTAGAGTTAATTGCAATTTGCAACCCTGTGGTTTATGTCTTACTGCAGGTTGCAACCCTCCTTTTCTATTTTCGCAACTTGCAACCCTATGGTTTTAAAACACCTACAACATACACCCTTTTAGTTAAATTTAACATAACTCTGTTAATTTATGAAGGGTAAAATTGTAATCTTATAAATATTTAACAACAAAGATGCTGCATACATATGACATCAACCATTTTATGAATCTTTTATAAATTTGAGTTATACTGTCAATAGGTAGTCTCAAATGTATATTTTTTCGGTCATTACAGATGGGAGTCGTTCATTACAGATTTACAGAAGGGGGACCATAATGCCCCTACTTTGACTTTTAAAGTCAACCATAATACCATTGTTTGTATATATGCACATATGTTGTCAAGACGTTGTCTCATGATGCCCCTGCTTTGACTTTTAAATTCACTAAAATGTAGGGTGTTCATCGGTTTGGTTAACATTTTGTTTGGTTTATTCGGTTCGGTTCAATCGGTTTACAAATTTTTTTCCCTAACCGTTAACCGAACCGAACCGAATTCAGGAAATGGTTATCCGAACCGAATTCAATTTGGTTAGAACCAAGCAAACCGAATTCAAACGAATAAATCGATTAAAAAAACCCAATAAACCGGCTAAAAACCGAATAAACAGAACCGAATTCAATCGAATAAACCTTATCTATTATTAATAAAAATAATAAATTTAAATATGAATTCTTTTAATCGGTTAACCGAAAAAACCGAATTAAAAAAAAAAATTAAAACCAAAAACCGAATAGTTGGTGTTATATGCATGCAACATCTTTGTTGTTAAATATCTTTAAGATTACAATTTTACCCTTCAATAACTAACATAATTATGTTAACTTTAATTATAAGGGTGCATGTTGCAGGTGTTTTAGAATTAGAGGGTTGCAAGTTGCGAAAATAAAAAAGAAGGGTTGCAACCTGTGATAAAGGTTAAACCACAGGGTTGCAAATTGCACTTAACTCGTTTATTTATTATAGTAGTATGCAAGATAAGATATGACAGTTATAAACCATATATTTAGTAAATTATTGCTCTTTTTATAAATAAAATTACATGTAGACTTATTTATTATTTTGTTCATTCCATATGTAGCAAACAAGGTGTGACTATATAATTTTATGAGATTCTCATCAAATTCCGATTCATTTTTCAAATCCTCAAAATAGATTAAGTTTCATCTATAAAAACTCTTACTGATATGCTTTCAACTGCAGCTCTGGACTGTTCCTTAATTTGACACCAATAATAACAACGAGAAATAAATAAGTATATATAATTAAATAAATAGAATGAGAGGGTGATAGATGAAAGATAAAAAAATGGAGGGTCTTACAGGAATATTTTCATGAGTGAAGTGAAGTTCCAATGTTTTCTCAAGTTCATTCACAAGTTGGTCCACGTTAGGAATCAACTGACCTCCCAATGCTTTCTCAGCTTCATTCACAAGTTGGTAAATATGTGACACCCGACCCTCCTTTAAGCAATAACGTGAGGGGGGAAATTAGTGCAAAATACTAAGAAAAATAGGAAAATTTTTAAAATCGGATTAATAATATGAGCTAAAAGGTACAAATTAAGGCCGTTTGGCGTGTGAAGTCATGTGCTAAGTTTTATCACACATGTATTAATTGTTTTTGTGTGATAAAATCACGCAGGCGTGAAAATGTCACGCACAAACTGTTCATGTGATATTTCATTTGTATGTTATGATTCTACGTCTGCGTGATTTTATTACGCAAGAACAATTCACACTTGTGAGATAAAATCATCCAGACCTAATAACATTGCACACAAAACATACTTTGTATATTAAGTGTGTGTGCATATATAGGATTCGGTTAAAATACAAAGGCATCTTTTCATGCGAGGTGTACGAAGTTTGCGAACCAAGTGTTAATTGTTATTGCGTGATAAAATCACACAGACACATAGTTATTATATTACACATAATCAATTTGCGTGATAATTTCATATGTGCATGATAATTTGTAAAGACTAATAAAGGCTGATGCTCACCAAACTTCTTGTTTTGTCTAAGTATAGGAGTCTCTTTGAATAAACACCTTCGGAAGGAAGAAGTGATTCTTCGGAAGCAACATTGCTTCCGAAGGATAACTGATTCCTGCCGAAGGTTGTACAAGACAAGTGCTTCCGAGGAATCCTCTAATGCTCGGAAGACAAAGACTTCCGAGGAATCTTCTTCTGCACACAAGACAAAGACTTCCGAGGTTTATCCTCTGACAAAGACTGTAGCAGCTTACTCTCAAAGTACAAAAGGTACTGACACAAGACATGCTGGTCTGAGTAAAGACAAAGACAACATGTAATGAGTCAGATAAAGCGCCTTACCTCTCCCATGCTGCATTAAATGCAAAAGATCATCTGAAGCCTTGAAGATCAACAACAATAAATGTCTTTTGTATTTAATAGTTCTTTGTAAAGTCAATGTCTATTAATGTAATGATCATGACTGAGTGTCTTAGCCTGTTAAGACACTCAACATACTAGAATAAGCTTTACTTTATGTACTTGTCTAGTATACCCAACTTGTATTCCTAAGTGTATACGGTTGTAGCCTCGGCTATATAACCTCCCAATGTATTGTTGCTTGAAGTGTGCTTGCTTGTATACTTCCACTTTGAGAGAAATATATCCTTGAGCTTGAATTATTCTTGTGTTCTTAATATTGTTCAAAGATTATTATTTTGTGTCACTTTGAGTGAAATTGTGAGATCATTCTAACAGAACATTCCGCATCTGTTAGAATTAAGTAAGAAATACTTGTGAAGTGTTGTTTAGAGATAACAACCCGATCCTACAAGTGGTATCAGAGCTTTTGGCTCTTGAACTTGACTGACTAATCATCATCAAGTTACCAGTTCTATTTCTTATAAACCCTCATAGTATTAACACTCATATTTTCTGTGTCTGTCCAAGATGGCTGCTCTAAACAAACATGATACAGAAAATGGCACTCTCAACAAGCCACCAATGTTCACACCAGAAGACTTCGATACCTGGAAAGTCAGAATGGAAGGGTTCATCAGGAACCAAGACTTCAAACTTTGGAAGTCTGTTCTTGAAGGTCCCTACATTCCTACAGTTGCTGCTGCCGGTGCTGGAGTTGCTGCAGTACCAAAAGATCCATCTATGTACTCAGACGAAGATTACAAGAAGATGGAAGTTGATTCTAAAGCTCTTTGGCTAATTCAGATGTCAATACCGAACTCCATTATACATGCATTCAAGAAATGCAAGTCTGCTCAAGAACTGTGGAATTCCTTGAAGCAGATGTATGAAGGGTCAGAAGATGTCAAAGAAAACAAGAAGGATATGCTGAAACAGAAGTTTGAAAACTTTTGTCAACAAAACAATGAGAATATGTCTTCTCAGTACCTAAGGTATGTCCAACTTGTGGATGAATTAACTACTGCAGGTGTAACTCTTGATAATCAAGATGTGCTCAGAAAATTTCTGAGGTCTCTTCCAAAGGCATGGAATATCTACTCTGTAACAATCAGAAGAACAGAAAACCTGAAAACTCTAACTCTAGGAGAATTGTTTGGTATTCTCAGTGCCTATCAGATGGAATTAGATGCCCAAGAATCTAAAGTTTCTCACTCACCATCTGGTTCAGCAGCTCTTTATGCACCCATCAATAATCCTCCATACCAAAGCTATCAACCCCTCTACCATTCTACCTCCACACCCACTGTCACATTTCCTGAAACTCCAAATTCATCAAACCTTGTATCTAACCCAACCCCACTACTAACCTCTGGGCAAGGAGCTTTTATGGCTGAGGAGACAAATTACTTTCATCTGTGTCAAGAAGACTTGGATGGTATTCCTGCAGATGATCTTGAGGAGATGGATATAAACTATCAAATGGCTATGATTTCATACAGGGCAAAGAAGTTTTACCAAAGAACCGGCAGACAGTTCAAAAAGCACAATATGAAGACTGGGTTTGGACTTGACAAATCTAAACTCAAATGCTTTAACTGTCAACAGTTAGGCCACTTTGCCAGAGAATGCAAGTCCACAGGAACTCAGCAGACAACTTCTGGGCAACCACAACAAAGACCATCAAGCTCATCTAACAATGCAAACATTGCTGAACAAGATTTTGCAGACTGGAGCTTTCAAGCTGAGGACCCCTCCATCTCCAACAGTGCTTTGATGGCAAATGACTCATCTTCCTCAAGCAAGGTAACTGATAGCATGTGCTCACCTGAATGCTTAGAAACATTAACTATTTATAAGAAAATAAATTCTCAACTCTGTAATGAACTTGAGTCTCTACAAGTAGTCAAGGCAAATTTCTTTGAGGTTGAAAGAAATTACAAAGAAAAGATTGAAGAAATGGAAAAGACCATTTCAAGTTTAAAACATGAAGATACTAACAAACAGTGTCAGATTAAAAATCTTTTAGAAAGACTAACCACTGCCAAGACTGAACTTGTATTGGCTGAGTCTTACAGAGACAAATTTCTAAGCCAAGGTGAAAAATATGAAAAACTTTTTAGAATGAGCAGCACAACTGAACTTGTGAATAAAAGGGGAGCTGGTTTGGGATACAACAATGTGGAACCTCCATCTGCTTATACTTCTATAACAGATGTTAGGTGTAAATCATTGGTTGACCTTGTGTATAATGAGGAGTTGGATATACACAAGGTAGTTCAAAAGGATAATCTCTCTGATCCAAGTACCTCAACATGCTCAGATGAGGATGATGTTCCTATTAAATCAGTAAAAGGAAAACAAGCTTTGAAATTTAAGAATCAAAATAAGAAAACTAAGAAACATTCAACAGTTTTTATCAAAGCTAAAACCACAGAAAATATCTCCTCAGATGAGTATGTGACTTGCCCATCTGACAAGTCAAAACGAGGTAGATCAATGGAGAGAAAAGTCAATTCTCCAGGAAAACAGGCAAAGTCTAAGACTAACAAGTATGCTGGAACATCCAAACCATCATTGTCTGAGGATCAAAGATCAGACTTCGTTAAAAGGGATAAGCAGCGACACTCTCCCAACATTCAAACTCTATGTCTGATGTGCGGTGAAAAGAATCATTTTGCTGCTGATTGCTTCTATAATCCAAGAAGCAGAATTTCCTCAATCAAGGGAAGAGGAAGAAAGAACAGTTGGAGTCAGTCATCTACTTCTTCGGAAGAACAGAGAAGAAATTTGGTCAAGAGAGCATCGGAAGCAAGTACCTCCAGTAATAGGAAGAAACAAAATAAAAATGCTTCTGAAAAGAAAGCATCGGAAGCAAAGAAAAAGGAAGCTTCCGAAAGAAAAGGAACCTCGGAAGCTCATCAAAGGAATGCTTTCAACAAACAAAAGAGGTCATCTGTCTTCGGAAGAAGATCATCGGAAGGAAAAAGAAAAACAGCTTCCGATGACCATCAAAAGAAACCAAGTCTTCCGACAACTCAAAAGGCACAAGTATGGAAGAAGAAGGAATCATCTGATAAGCCATCACCCACATCAGAAGCATCCACATCATCTGTCCCACCTAGAATGATGTCAAAGAAATTTACTTACAATGATGCAAATGGTAAACCCAAGACCACATGGGCTTGGGTTCCCATCAGAAACTAACTCACTTCTGGTCATGTGCAGGAACAGCAGGAATCAAAAGGCAACTTGTGGATAGTTGACAGTGGCTGCTCCAGGCACATGACAGGCAACAAGACCCTCTTGCACAAATATGAACCATTCTTTGGCGGGTCTGTTGCTTTTGGAAGTGATCCAGTAGGAGGATACATAACAGGTAGAGGCACAATCACAAATGGTAAGGTAAGCTTTGAGAATGTACATTTTGTAAAAGAACTTAACTACAATTTACTAAGTGTATCACAGGTGTGTGATCAAAAGCATAACATGTTGTTTACTGAGCATGAGTGCATTGTTCTGAAACCAGGATTTGTGATACCAAATGATCAAATTCTACTCAGAGCTCCAAGAAGAAGTAACATGTATATGCTAGATATGAGCACAGCTGCACCTCTTAGTAATATAAGCTGCTTTGTCTCAAAAGCTTCACTTGATGAATCATCACTTTGGCATAGAAGACTTTGTCATGTAAACCTCAAAAATATGAATAAATTGGTCAAAAATAATTTAGTAATGGTTTACCAACAAAAGAATTCATATGTGTTGATAAATGTGTTGCATGCTTAAAGGGTAAGCAACACAAGTCATCTCATAATGCCAAAGAGATAAATTCTATTACCACAGTCCTTCATTTACTACATATGGACTTGTTTGGCCCCACAAGTGTTAAAAGTCTTGGTAGAAAATCATACTGTTTGGTGGTTACTGATGATTTCTCTCGGTATACCTGGGTGTTTTTCTTAAATACCAAGGATGAAACTGCCGAAATCCTAAAGTCATTTATACTCAGGGTGGAGAATGAAAGTGACCATCATGTAAAAATAATCAGATCAGATCAAGGAACAGAATTCAAGAATCATGTTTTAAATTCTTTTTGTGAATCTAAAGGTATCACAAGACAATTTAGTGCTCCTAGAACTCCACAACAAAATGGTGTAGCTGAAAGAAGGAATAGGACACTAATTGAAGCTGCAAGAACCATGTTGTCTGATGCCAAACTTCCAATAACTTTTTGGGCAGAAGCAGTCAACACTGCCTGTTATGTCCAAAATAGAATATTGGTAGTTAAGTCACATGGCATGACTCCTTATGAAATCTGGCATAAGAGAAAGCCATTCATTGGATTTCTCAAACCATTTGGATGTCATTGCACCATCTTGAATACTAAAGATTACTTAGCCAAGTTTGCTGAGAAATCAGCAGAGGGCTACTTTGTTGGGTACTCTTCAAATGCTAAAGCATATAGAGTATACATCAAAGCATCCAGAGTTATTGAAGAGTCTGCAAATGTTCAGTTCAATGAACATACTCTCAATAAATCTGGAACCGGCCCTGATTGGTTGTTTGATCTTGATAGTTTTACATCTGCATTTAATCTGGTGAAAGAGTATGTTCCAGTTTCACAGTCAGCTACCATAGACATCTCCAAAGGCTCAAGAGAAGACGACTTTCGTGTTGAACTGCCAATAGCTTCAAGACAAAACTTGGCAGAATCCACTTCAACACAAAATGATGTATCACAGTCTGAGACAATCAACACATCTCAGGCAGGTCCCTCAATTGAAGCTGCTTCTAATTCACAACATCAAGAAGAAGTAGGAAGTCCTTCAGCAGAGGAAAATTCTCTGGAAATCACTACTCCCAGAGAAAACCAACCCACAACAGTTCAAACATTGAATCCACGTGATCTGCCAGAAATCCAACTTGAGGTAGTTCTTCCTAACCTTGAGTCACTCAACGTGGATGAATCTTCTCAACTGGATGTGATTCCAAGGACTCGAATTCACAGCACTCATCCAGTTGAAAACATCATTGGCAATGTAGAAGAAGGTGTCAGAACTAGAAGCTCTATGCATGAAGCAAATGTTTGCTTGTTTTCTTGCTTTCTATCCCAAATAGAACCTAAGAAGGTTGCAGAGGCTTTAAAAGATAACAGTTGGGTAGAAGCTATGCAAGAAGAGCTTCTTCAGTTTCAAAGACAAGGAGTTTGGAAAACTTGTCCTTTGCCTAAAGGAAAGTATGCCATTGGAACCAAATGGGTGTTCAGAAACAAGAAAGATGACAAAGGTGTTGTCATCAAAAACAAAGCAAGATTGGTTGTTCAGGGATACACTCAAGAGGAAGGCATTGACTATGATGAAGTCTTTGCACCTGTTGCCAGAATTGAAGCTATTAGAATATTTTTGGCATTTGCAGCTGCAAAAGATTTCAAAGTGTTTCAGATGGATGTTAAAAGTGCCTTTCTTTATGGAAAAATTGATGAAGAAGTTTATGTGTGCCAACCTCCAGGATTTGAAGATCCAAAGTTTCCTGATCATGTCTGTAAGCTTGATAAGGCTCTTTATGGGTTGCATCAAGCTCCCAGAAAATGGTATGAAACTTTATCTTCTTTTCTGTTGGCAAACAAATTCAAGAGAGGAACAATTGATAAAACTCTCTTTTTCAAGAAGTCAAATCAACATATCATGCTAGTTCAAATCTATGTTGATGACATTATCTTTGGTTCTACTAATGAATCTCTCTGCAAGGAGTTTGAATCACTAATGAAATCCAAATTTGAGATGAGTTCAATGGGAGAACTCACCTTCTTTCTTGGATTACAAGTGAAACAAACTCCTACAGGGATTTTCATTAGTCAATCAAAATATGTCAAGGACATTCTTGAAAGATTCAAGCTTTCTGATTGCAAAGCTCTGGGAACTCCTATGTCCAAAACAACATCACTTAGCCCTGATCTTGAGGGGGAGGATGTTGATCAGCACCAGTACAGAGCAATGATAGGCTCTTTGATGTATCTCACAGCAAGCAGGCCAGATATCATGTTTGCAACTTGTGTATGTGCAAGATTTCAGGCCAATCCCAAAGTCTCTCATATGCTGGCTGTAAAAAGAATCTTTAGATACCTCAAAGGAGCACCAAGTCTAGGATTATGGTATCCTAGAAATGAAGACTTCCAATTCATGGCTTATACAGACAGTGATTATGGGGGTTGCAACATCAGCAAGAAATCCACATCAGGGGGATGTCAATTTCTTGGATCCAGGATTGTGTCTTGGCAATGCAAGAAACAGTCATGTGTTTCTACTTCTACTGCAGAGGCTGAATATATAGCTGCTTCTAGCTGCTGTGCACAAGTCATCTGGATCCAGAATCAGATGAAGGATTATGGAGTAGATCTGTTCAATACTCCTATTCAGATAGACAATTCCAGTGCAATCTCCATCACCAATAATCCTGTCAAGCATTCCAAGACCAAGCACATCGACATCAGATACCATTTCATCAGAGATTGTGCAGAAAAGAAGTTGATTCATTTGGTCAAAGTTGATTCAGAAAACAATTTGGCAGATCTCTTCACAAAGGCATTTGATGAAGGAAGATTCAGGTACTTAATAACATCCATTGGGATGATCAACTTTGAATAAATGTACTGACAAGGAATAAATAATTCCTCGGAAGATAAACTTAACTTATCTTCCGATGAGTATCTACTCAGCAGAAGATAGGTTAAGTCTTCGGAAGCATTATTTCTTCCTTAGTCGGAAGATCTCACACTTCAGAAGCTAACTTACCTTCTGAAGTAATATTCTTCCGATACATTACTTTCGGAAGCATAGGCTTCTCAAGGTACTCTTCAGAAGAAAGTGTCTTCCGAAGAACATTTTGCCTAATGAATTTTCTAACACTTCAGAAGCAGTGCTTCCGACAGTATAAATTTTATACTTCGGAAGCACATCCCTTCTGAACTCTCTTGGTCTAATAAATACCCTGCTTCCGAAAGAAACTTCTTCGGAAGCACCTCAGTCAGAGAAAATTAATTGTGAAACCAGCTGTCATCGGAAGACCTTTTTCTGACATCCGGATCTCAAATTTAATGTGTCTATATAATTAAATGCTGAAATCCGAATGTATATAAAGGTCTCCCGCTCATTCAAATTCTCACAAACTGTTTCACTTTGAACTCTTCTTCTCCTTGATCTCTCCAATTGTGCCCTAAAATCACCAACTCTCATGGCTCTTCTTGCTTTCAAACCTGCTCACAACGTACCAGCGGAGTTATCAGCAGAACATGATGCTGACTTCGCCCCAATCATCTCCTTTCTTCAAAGGAGCAGGTATTTCTTTGCATTAACTGTTCAGCCCTTGGTGTATGAGTCTCATCACCAACAGTTCTGGGCATCTTGTTCTGTTTCCTCGTCTTCCAATGGTCGGTCTCTTGTAGCCACCATTGATGCTCATCCTATTGCTATTTCTGTGGAGACCATCTGTCGGCATCTTAAACTAAATGATGCCGGTGGAAAGGTTTCATTCACGAAGGATGAGGTAGCATTGACATTTCAGTCAATGGGGTACGAAGGTCCTCTCCCTTCAACAACCTATTTGAAGGGTCGAGTGTCCTATAATTACAAGTACCTCATACATGTGTTTTTACATTGTCTTTCAAATAAATCTGGTGGTTGGGACCAAGTTCCATCTGATTTAGCTTCGGCTATTCATGGCTTGGTTTCCAATCAACTGTTTAATTTTTCTGCTTTTATTTTCAATAATTTGGTTGACAACATCATGTCACCAAAGAAGTTTTGTATGTATCCCAGGTTTTTGCAACACCTTTTTAATGAAGAGTTGGGAGCTTCCCTTTCTCTAACTGGGCATACTTACAAAATGCCCTTGGTCTCTTCCAAGATTTTTGTGCAACTCAAGAAGAAGAGTGCTCAGTTCTCTGGGACATTCACTCCTCTTCTTTCCTCTATGGAGTCCCCTGCTCCAGAAGGTGACAGCTCTGTTAACCCCACAGATGCTGAACCCACACCTTCCACTTCTGTTCCTCACCCCATAAAAATCACTTACAAACGCAAACGAAACCCTGTGCAACTTTCTACAGTTGTTCAGGCCCCTTCTACTGAACCAAAACAGAAAAAGGTTAAAAGAACTGCTCAGGGCACAGTTCTACCTAAGGTGAAAGCCACACCCCTTGTTTCTCCACAGGTTCTTCCTTTGAAACCTGTGGTTGCCCTTAACCAGCCTGAAAGCCCTCAGCTTATGTCACAAAACATAACTGAGAATATTCAAAGGGATTCACCCATCATTGAGTTTGCTTCTCATGAAGCAACTTCATTAGATAAGAGACTGTCTCCCAAGTCTCCAGGTTCATATCATCCAGAAATGCCCCCCACCCATACTATCACCCAGGCTCAAGGAACCCCTGCTCTAGCTGTGGAGGAACCACTCTCTCCAACTACCCAAACTTTAATGAGAGTGGTGACACAGTTACAAGCTCGGTTCCCTGACCCAGAGCCTATTCAATCAGAGGTTGGCCCCAGTAGTTCTGAAGGGGTCAATGCAGGTGAGGCTGCCACTACTGTTGATCTTAATAAAGATCCACAGGACAGTGGTACAGGCAATAGGACCTCACCTGCGGCAACCTATATTGGGGAGGACTTCTTTGAGGTTCTTCTCAATGAAGGGAATCCAGGGTGCCAAGAAACCACATCTGGTGGTGGAGGTGCAGGAGCTAGGCTCAGGACTCCATCGCCCCATGATTCTACTCCGGTAGAGGAGGGCACATCCACACAGGAATTGACGGCTACAATCACTTCCCTCCAAGCCAGGGTAGCTCAGTTAGAAGCTGAGGTGGCTACCCTGCGGCTTGAGGTCCAAACCAAAGATGCCACTATTCTGGACCTCAGGAGGCGTCCCCCGGTCACTCTACATCCATTTCACCCTGATCCTGCTACTACCACTTTCACCTCCCCTGATGCTACCAAAAAGGGGGAGAATATACCAACTGCAGGGTCAGGATCAGAAGCAAGAGAAGAGGAGGGTGCACAGGAAGTTACTCCATCCTTAGTCACTTTGACTGCTGAATGGGATGACTTCTTGGGTACTTATTTTCAGGATTCTTCTTCTACTTCCTCTTCTTCTGCTTCTGAGGATACAAGGGAGGTTGCCAAAGAGACTGAACAGCAAACATCAAATGTCTCTTTGGAACCTCAGTCCCCTCTTGGGACTAAGTCCCCTTCTGGGACTGAAGCTGCTGAGGCTCTCTCTTCCTCTTCTGAGCCCTTTGTGGAATCCAATAAGGAATCATCTAAGGAGATTGGTCAACTGGAGGAGCCAGTGAATGCTGAGGTTAACTCCGAAGCTGCAGCTGCCTCCGAAGGCCCAGTCATCCTAGATGTTTCCTCCACAGAGGAGCTACATGCCAATGAACCAGCTGGTGAGGCAACAGAAGAAATCTCCTCTGGGGCAAAAATAACTGCTGATGACAAAGGAAAACGTAAGCTAACCCCAGAGGAGGAAGCAGAACAGGAGGAGATGAGACCAAAGAAAACAAAGGGCCGACCAAACACTTCTCTAGATGAAGAGCGAGCTAGACTCTCTGCTTTGCTAGAAGAAAAAGGTTATGACTTTGATGAAGTCATCAACTGGTCGGTACCTAGAATGGCTGCCGAGCTGGACAAGGTGCAGCAGCAAGAACAAGCTGTTGCTGCATCAAAGGCCCTGAGTGTACTTACAAAGGAGCAAAAAGAGAAGGCCTACAGAGACAAGAACAAGGCCTTTCTCTTGGAATATGGCTTCCATGCTCGGCAGCTAGGCCCAATGAAGAACTCAACCATGGATATGCATATCAGAGATATAAAAGCCAAAGTTGCAAGAGGTGAGTTACCTTCAATTGAACAAATCAGGGCAAGAAAGGAAAGCCTAATGAGAGGCTTAGGTTTAGGGGGAGGAGCTACAATAGAATTTCCCCTCTCTGGTGCAGGGATCAGAGAGGGAGAAGAAGTTATGTGTGGGGCAGCAACAAAGGCAATGTTCCCCAAAATGTTCCCCCTAAATCCAAAAGAAGAACCAATATCTCCTCCTTCAAGTCCAAGTATGGATAACATGCCAATCTCCTCAGTCTACAAAAAGGGTAAGAAGACTACAAGGAAACAATCAATACCAAACCCTGATCCTGAGAGACATACACAGGCTGAAGAGAGGAGAACAGAACCCTCAAGGGATGAGGATATTGGGCCACAGTCTACTGCAACAACAGGTGCAGCAGTAGAATCAACTGTGGAAGCCCAACAGGCCAGAGTTCTGAGGAGTCAAGCCACTGCTCAAGACAAACCAAGATTCACAAGAAGAAAGAGCATGGCTAAAAGGAAAAAGGAAACAAAAACCATCCCCTTAGACTCTGAGCCTGATACAACACTCTCAGTACTTGTAGCCACATCAGAAGCAACTCCCAAAACTACACAAACCCCAGAAGACATGAGGGATATCAGCAGATTAATGCATGAGCATTCATACATCCCTTTGGTAGATTGGAGCTTCAATGCACAAGAAAGGATATTCATCCTCACCGACTACAATGGAGAAATAAAACTGGTGGATCTTTTGCATCTGATGACATTGGCAAAACCCTATATACTTGATCTAGATAAGCTCCCTCTCAATAATCCTGACAATGGAGCAGATGGGAGGTCAGCTATCAGATTAATTAGAAAAAGGGCACAGGTACTGAGGGGTACATGGAAGCCAAGGTTTATGCCTTAGAAGTTTTGGTAGCATCAGCCTAGGGGGAGACTGTAAAGACTAATAAAGGCTGATGCTCACCAAACTTCTTGTTTTGTCTAAGTATAGGAGTCTCTTTGAATAAACACCTTCGGAAGGAAGAAGTGATTCTTCGGAAGCAACATTGCTTCCGAAGGATAACTGATTCCTGCCGAAGGTTGTACAAGACAATTGCTTCCGAGGAATCCTCTAATGCTCGGAAGACAAAGACTTCCGAGGAATCTTCTTCTGCACACAAGACAAAGACTTCCGAGGTTTATCCTCTGACAAAGACTGTAGCAGCTTACTCTCAAAGTACAAAAGGTACTGACACAAGACATGCTGGTCTGAGTAAAGACAAAGACAACATGTAATGAGTCAGATAAAGCGCCTTACCTCTCCCATGCTGCATTAAATGCAAAAGATCATCTGAAGCCTTGAAGATCAACAACATTAAATGTCTTTTGTATTTAATAGTTCTTTGTAAAGTCAATGTCTATTAATGTAATGATCATGACTGAGTGTCTTAGCCTGTTAAGACACTCAACATACTAGAATAAGCTTTACTTTATGTACTTGTCTAGTATACCCAACTTGTATTCCTAAGTGTATACGGTTGTAGCCTCGGCTATATAACCTCCCAATGTATTGTTGCTTGAAGTGTGCTTGCTTGTATACTTCCACTTTGAGAGAAATATATCCTTGAGCTTGAATTATTCTTGTGTTCTTAATATTGTTCAAAGATTATTATTTTGTGTCACTTTGAGTGAAATTGTGAGATCATTCTAACAGAACATTCCGCATCTGTTAGAATTAAGTAAGAAATACTTGTGAAGTGTTGTTTAGAGATAACAACCCGATCCTACATAATTCCATGTGTGATTGTTTTTATCACGCAAGAATAACAAACACTTGAGTCACAAACATTGTGCACTTAGCACACAAAATTGACTATATATGCATTCAAATTAAAACCAATAAGTTGTTAAATATAAAATATAACCATTTATAGTAATATTAGTTTATATATATGTGTGTATGTATTTTAGACGTACTAGAAAAGACAATGCTTTCTGAAGTTCCATGACAACAACTTCCATTGTTGGACGGTGGTCTTGAATCTTGGCAATACATTGATATGCAATTTTAAGAAACGTGTCCAAAGAATCCTTGTTTGGTTGTGCATTTAGAATAAAACTATTTTCACTACCGATTTCTTCCTTTATCATAGGATCTATTATATCTTCGATCGTTCCGGTGCAGAAGCATCGTCTCGCGACGTCTGCAAGCCCATCCTGACTCTCCTCGAGGAAAATCGGGTTGTCTGCTAACTTCCCACATACAACCTCGAACAAAACCACTCCAAAACTATAAACATCTGATTCTCTTTTTAATTTACCTCTAAGCGCGTATTCTGGATCCATGTAGACTTTTAGCCCAAGTTTTCTTTTCAGATACAAAGCTTCACCAATTTGATTTGGAGGCATGAATCTGGAGATACCAAACTCAACAATCTTTGCACCATAATTATCATCCAACCAAATGTTATGACTATTTATGTTACGGTTTATTATTATCTTTTGGTCTTCCATCTCATAATGAAGGTAGTTCAATGCTTGTGCTACATCAATGCATATTTTCAAACGTTTTTCCCAAGTCAAAGGACCCACTTCGTTGACTTTTTTAGTCAAATAACTAGAAAGTCTTCCTTGAAATAAATGCTCAAGGACAAGTATCTTCTCAGAAGCTTCAACACAAAATCCAAGCAGAGTGACTATGCTGGGATGCTTAACACAAGTCAGCATTTCAAGTTCTGCTAAAAACATTTCATGTCCTTGCTCGTCGAGTCGATCAGGACGAATGCGTTTTATAACTATACTCGGCGGTTCATCTATAACGTTCTTCCCTTTCGCGAATGACAGATTTTGATCTTTATCGAAATGGTGGATTCTTGCACTGTAAAAACTATAGTATGCGGTGTCCCCGAGTTTGTATGTGTCTGAAAAATCATCAGTGACCAACTTTATATGATCAAGAGGAATCTTTAAGTGTTCCAAGTTCTTTCCCTGTGACATATATGGGAGAAACAAAGTTTCAGCCTATGAACGATTCACATTCCTTGCAAACATGCGTAAAATGTTAGCTATTTAATTAACACAAACTTACAGTTGTTACAAAATTATGAAACATGTTTGAGAAAACATTGTGTCATTAATTTATCACTGGTGCTTCATAAAGTAAAAGGCTTTTTATTGGATTGGTCTTTTCTTGAAAAGATAATCATTATCGTACTCAGTATATCCCCAAATAGTAATGCTAAAAAGGGGTCTGAGGAGGGTAAAATAAATACAACATTACCCCTATCTTTAGGAAAAAGAGAGACTACTTCTAATAAGACCCCGGCTCAAGATGTCTCAAATGATCTTATGTTCAACTACTTTTCTATTAAGAAATTATTTTTCTCACATTTGTTTAAGAACAAAATGAGAATATTACAAGTAACAATAATTTGTAACACCAATTATGTCTTGCCACAGTGGTAAGATGGAGGTATTGGGGAATTGATAGGAGACCTAGGTCCTGACATCGATCCTTGATCTCACCCGGTTTTACCGGTCTTTCACCGTCGTGCGTTTAGGAGGGTGCTTGGGTCGAGTTTTTCCCCAGGAATTGGTGGCTGGTGGACTAGGGGCCGCGTACTATATACTCGGCAGTTGATTAGTTGGTCGTTAAATAAAAACAATAAACTGTAACGTGTTGTTATAAAAAAAAACAAATTTGATCGATCGATATTTAATAATATGGAGTGATAAGCCAGATCTGGGTAGGTTAACCCGAACAAATAAACGTGACTCAATCATTAAAGTGTTGAAGTGTTTTCCTTAATTTAAGTATACTTTGGAATAATGGGAATCAATTCATCTTTCCACCAGCCCAGTTATTTTATTTTCTGTAATGCTTGTTAGAATAAAGAGAACTAGCTTTAATAACATGGCAGGTAGATTCAGACGCTCGCTGACAGATTCGGAGATGCTTTTCAGTGAAATAAATGGTTCTAGCCTTTGACTGATTCAGAAGTAGTCTAACAGTGAAATCGTTAAGGAGCTACCAAACAAACCCTATACCTAGCTACTTGACTTTCCTATAGAAGATCTTGGGTTCGAATCTATGTTGACACAAGGCCAGGGATTCCTTAGTTGTGGGGTTTCTCCTGGGTAGGCTTGGACGTATGCCCCAGAACGTCAAATCTAAGGAAATAGTTGAAATCATGTATTGGATGTCTGCATTTCAAGCCGCTAAAAAAATCAAACAACCTTAAGTAAAGTAGATCAAAGTAGGTGCGTCAATCATGTCCGATTGGCAGGTGGCAGAACTCGACTCATAATTTTATTCGTGTCAAAATTTTCAATCTTAAATTGAAAAGATATAAATCCCGGTTAAATTCAAACATGACACACATTTAACTCATTTATCTAAATAAAATCAAAACGAATTTTCGAGTTGTAAAAGGGTTGTTGAGTTGTAAATAGGCTAAGATAATGTGCTATTGTGCTTAATAGGTGAGTGTAAGTATGACAAATAGTTAAGATGATGTTTTGATAAAAAAGCTGACATTATTATAACTAACTATATGATTTTTTTTTTTTGAAATATAAAACAGGTTAACGGGTCGATAGTAGTATCATCCGAACAGGACCAAAGTTTTGATAAAAATGTACTTCATGTGGATCAAACAGAGAGAAAACCTTTTAATTTGATCAAAATCATGTGTGTATGTGTATGTGTATGTGTATGTTTAGAGAAACAATGGGTGAAGGAAGAGGCAAGTGATATGACAAGCAGAGGCTTGAAGATCATCTCATTATGGAGTAAAAGGCAAAAATAAGAGTAACTTTGACCTACTTCTTCACATTCACTTATTGTATGATAATTTAACCTCCAAAGACTTGTTCTTTTGGGTTGTATTCTATTATACAAGTATGCTATGGTGCCTGTAACTCTAAACTCCATGTATGATGAAAGAACTCAAGATATGATCAATTAGATGGGTGATTCTATACCATATTTGAAAGACATATAACTTGTGGTGCTACAAATTTATTTGTTTATTAAGTAGCTAGTATTGCTTATGAATTAATTAATGCCTTATGTTATCATAAGTTATAAATATAGTTGATTAAGTTGAATGTCTCCAAGAAACAGCTCGTGTACGTTCATTTGTGTTCGTGAACGTTTGGTAACATGTTTCTTTACGTTCGTTTATGTTCAGTTAAGTTCATTTATTATATTTATTCATTAAATGAGTTTTATATTATTTTTAATTTAATACTATAATATTTAAGTTATTTTTAGTTTAATACTACAATATTTAAATTTATATATTTATAAATGATTATATCCAATGTTTGAGATTAAGAATGTTGATTTTTATTATTTAAATAATATGTGTTCGTTAGCGTTCGTGAACAAACTAAATTTCTTAATGAACGAACACGAACAAGAATTTTTGTTCGGTTATCGTTCGTGAATAAACTAAATATTAAATGAACGAACACGAACAAAGGCTCGTTCGTGTTCGATTCGTTTACAACCCTAATCAAGAGTAGGTGTAATTTTTTTAGGAGTAAACTAACTAAAACAATGGGAAATGAACTAGCATAATAATAATAATAATAATAATAATAATGATAATAATAGTTATAATTAATAATTAAATAATAAAAAAGGGTCATACAAGAATTTCACGTGGCAGTTGAAGTTCCAAGGCTTTCTCAAGTTCAGCCACAATATAGTAAATGTCAGGGCGGTGTGCACCCTCTTCTTCCAAGCAAGAAATTGCAAGATGTGAATATTTAACAACTGATTCAAGTAGGGAAAATTACCAAAATGGACACTTTGACCAAAAATTTCTCCAAAATGTCCATTTGACTTTCCAAATGCCAAAATGTCCATAGCCTTTACAGGCGCCGACGCCTGTGTACACACGGGCGGGCGCCTGTGTAATATCCAATCAAAAAACGCCACGTTTTCTACACAGGCGCCCACGCCCCTTAAAAACCACGAACGCCCGTATAAAAAAAAAGTTGTCACGGGCGTCGGGCCCACACTGACACATCTGTCACGGGCGTCCGACCGTAAAGAAAAAAAAAAAAAAAAAAAATCCCGGGTCAAGTCACAGGCGCCCAGACCACCTACACAGGCGCCCGAACCGACCACACGGGCGCCCAAACCTAGTTACGGGCGTCCAAACTTTTTTTTTTCGGAAAAAGTGCCACAGGCGCCCGCCTGTAACACACAGGCGCCCGCCTGTAACACACAGGCGCCCGCCTGTGTAGTACAGGCGTCCGCCCGTACAAGTTTTTTTTTTTTTTTTTTTTTTTTTTTTTTTTTTTGAATCTTTATTTTATAGGCGTCCGACCATAAAGACGGGTATATATATGCGTAAAGTGTCCCTACCTAAAACGCTCACTTTTTTTTTTGCAAACAAATTTGAAAATGCGTAAAGTGTACCTCATTTGTAAACCAGTCCATTGCCCACTGATAACATTCTGTCTGCTTTAAGAATTTTGAAACACTAATCACATGACCACATGGTAAACCGGATAACTGCCATTTGCGACAAGTACATTTTTTATTGTAAAGATCGACAACGCATCGATGACGTCCGTCGTCTACATTGAACTGATACTCGTCTATGCCACGAACTGACCATGTCTTGCATTTCTGAATTCGTCTACATATTTTGTCTGTAGCCCATGCGGTCAGATAGTGTCTATTTTTCTCTACAAAAAGTTAAAATAATTTATCAATAAATATTATTAAACCAGGGAAAATAAATTAAAATTAACTTCAACGGTGTTTATTAGAACCTCCGAGTTGTCGTCGTTCAAAATACCATTTCTGAACCAATTCGACAAAAAAGTCGATTAACCGAGTGATTGGTAACTTTCGTGCGCTCCGGGACAACGCATTAATAGACTCGGCACTATTTGACGTCATGATATTAAATCGTTGCACCGGGCAATGTGATCGAGCCCATTTTGAAAAACCAGCTCGCGTGAGGATTTCTCGAATATTAGAACGGTTACTACAGAGTGCGTTAAAATTGATATCAAATTCCCCAACCGTATAAGCTTTACAAGTCGCCCACCACAAGTTTTCTTGTGCTTTACCCTTTAGACGTAGATTCATCATCAAATGTCGGCAACAAAGACCATGATAAGCCTGTGGATATACTGTTCTTATTGCTTGATCAATGGAAGCGGCTCGATCTGAAATAATTGCAAGATTTGAATGATCGTCAATGCCCTCCTTGAGTTTTGACAAAAACCACGTCCACGATTCCCCGGATTCTGTTTTCCCCACACCGAATGCAATAGGTAAAATTTGATTATTTCCATCCATACCAACAGCTAAAAACATGGTGCCTTTAAATGCACCCTTAAGATGTGCCCCGTCAATAATTATTATAGGACGCAAACAATGAACAAAACTGCGCACCTGTAAATAAGTATTAATAAATATATAATACAAGAATATAATATTTTTAATAATTCGTAACTTACCGCTGCACCAATAGCAACAAAAACCATTTCAAAACGGTTAAACTCGTCCCTCAAAATATGAGTTATTGTTCCTGGATTAGCTAATTGAAGATAATGACAATATGCAGGCAGTTTTGCAAATGATTCCTCAGTTGATCCAGCCAAAATTTGTTCGGCATAATGTTTCCCTCGCCATGCTTGATTGTATGATATGTTCACCTTAAATCTCTGATTTATATCTTTGACTATTTCTTTTCCACGGTACACACGTCCACAGTCAGTAAGTTGGTCCTTTATTATATGACCAAGAACTTTTTTGTTTGCGTTTCTAATGTTAGGATAAGTTTGCGTCCTTGAACATGTATGCTCATTGTTAAAATAAGTCACGTGAAATGCGCACGTGTCCTTATAACTAGAGGCTCTTAAAACCCAGTTACAATTTTCGAAATAACATACCACAACAAATCTTTTTTTTGATGATTTTTGAACTTTAAACTGAAAACATTCATTCAATGCCATGGTTGAAATTTCTAATTTTAAATCTTCTTTATCTTTAAAAACTTTATTTATTATTGCATGTGAAGATGAAGATGGTTTACAAAATTTTGAGTTAATAAGTTCTGCTTCTACTTCTGGTACGGATTCATCGTTAAAAACATTCTGATTTAAATCAAAACTGAATTGAGGTTTTTGATTAAAATCATTAAAACTGTCAAAACAATCACCAATATTTAAATCAGGAACTACAAATTTTTTTTTTGAGTTAGAACCATGTGATGAAATTTTTCTATCACGAACATGATCAGGTCTAACATCATTAACGACGTACATATAACATATTTCACTCTCATTTTTTTCCAGAATTTTAAAAAAAACAGAAACATCGTTATCATCACATATATCAACAGGATATATATATGTTGAAAATTTATACGATATTCGACTTATATCTCGAATATCAAAACGAACAGAAATTAACTCAAGCAGTTCTTGATAAGTAATTTTATAATGAAGACATACAGCACGTCGCAAACAATCAATAGGAAGATAATCATATATTCCATTTTTAAGCTCCCAATTTCCGCCAATACAGAAAATAACCGTAAATTCCATTTCAAATTTGTTTGCAAAAAAAAAAGTGAGCGTTTTAGGTAGGGACACTTTACGCATATATATACCCGTCTTTATGGTCGGACGCCTATAAAATAAAGATTCAAAAAAAAAAAAAAAAAACTTGTACGGGCGGACGCCTGTACTACACAGGCGGGCGCCTGTGTGTTACAGGCGGGCGCCTGTGTGTTACAGGCGGGCGCCTGTGGCACTTTTTCCGAAAAAAAAAAGTTTGGACGCCCGTAACTAGGTTTGGGCGCCCGTGTGGTCGGTTCGGGCGCCTGTGTAGGTGGTCTGGGCGCCTGTGACTTGACCCGGGATTTTTTTTTTTTTTTTTTCTTTACGGTCGGACGCCCGTGACAGATGTGTCAGTGTGGGCCCGACGCCCGTGACAACTTTTTTTTTATACGGGCGTTCGTGGTTTTTAAGGGGCGTGGGCGCCTGTGTAGAAAACGTGGCGTTTTTTGATTGGATATTACACAGGCGCCCGCCCGTGTGTACACAGGCGTCGGCGCCTGTAAAGGCTATGGACATTTTGGCATTTGGAAAGTCAAATGGACATTTTGGAGAAATTTTTGGTCAAAGTGTCCATTTTGGTAATTTTCCCGATTCAAGTATCATTTGATTCCACAAATCACGATGGATGATCTCCTTAAGCGGTGTTTTGTTTTCATCATCATATTTCACCAATCGAACCAGTAAACTTCGATTACGAGTCTCCGTCTTCTTAACATTAACATACGCTTTCCTCCCATACAAAATTTCAAACAAAACCACACCAAATGAGTAGATATCAGACTTATGTGTCACCCCTCCAATCTTTTCAATTTCTGGATCCATATACCCAATTGTGCCAATCGGTACACAAAGGATAACCCGACCCATTCGGTTCACTGATTGTTTGATGGAGATTTCAAAACCAGATAACTTGGGTTCCCAGTTCTCGTCTAACAAGATTGTGTCGCTGTTGATGTTACGATGAATAACACCATAATCACGCCCCTGGTCATAATGGAGGTAACTCAATGCACGAGCCACACCTACACATATCTTCAGTCTTTGAGTCCATGTGAGGTCCGGGCTGGTTAGATACTGGCCCAGACTTCCATTGGCTTCGTACGTGGTTACGATGATCTTCTCATCTTTCTCGTCGCAAAACCCGACAAGAGACACTACATTTTTATGATTCAGATCACAAAGCATTGAAATTTCAGTCAAGAACTCGACGTCTCCTTCTCGGTGCTTACGGTCTCGCCTTCGTGCGGCGATCTTGAACTCGTTTCCGGACCGCAAGAGGCGGCCTTTATACGCGGTACCGAATCCACCGTGTCCGATGATGTTGTCATCGTGGAAGTTGTTGGTGGCCTTTGCTATGTCTTCGATCAAGTGGGATTTGTAAGTGAGCAAACTTGGTGATTGTAGTTGATGCCATGTTTCTGTTTATCGAGTAAAGATAAGAGTAAAGTGCAGAATCAATGGGTTACAGATGAATGAAAAGATGCTATCAGCAATCATATATACATAAATATAAATACAAAAGAACATCACAATTATTTGAAAATTGAAACGGACAAAAAATTAATTGTGTTTTTAAATGATGTTATAGATGATTGTTTTTAGTTCTTTTTTTTTAAACTTGTTAGTTTTTATTTGATTCTATTCTTAATATATACACAGATATAGGGAGATGTTATAGCAAAAATGCTTAGATTGATGAGAAATGTGAGAAGGATTATTATATATAATTTAATGCTTAAGACCAAAGTTGTATTAAAAAGTTAACATAAGGTGTTTTAGTCATAGACACTTTTATTAACTTTTTAACATGTCCCTCATTTGTAACGCGTCATTATATCTTTTTGTCTGTTATTGTGTCTTTTTGTCTATTATTATGACTTTTTGTTTGACATTTTGTCTTTTTGTACGTCATTGTGTCTTACTATTTTTTTTTATAAAATGATAAGTTTTAAAAAGAATAATGGTAAAATAACACAATCACTTACCTTTTATATATATGTAAATCACAATGATGCACAACAAACTAATCTAATGCATAAAATACAATGATAAAAGAAAATCAAATAGTCAAAAACTTAAAACACATTGGTTAATAAAATAAGAAGTTTTGAAAAATAAAATGTTAAAATAATGCAATTGTGTATTTTTAGTATCAAAAACATAACAAATAAATAACAAATTTATGTAATATAAAAAACAATAAAAAACATGAAATAAGTTAAAACGTATAATATATACAATGATGAACACATATAACACAATGACCAGAATGTAAAACACAATGACGAGTATATTACATAATGTTCTGAATGTAAAACAAAATAATGAGTATATTACACAATGACCCGAACGTAAAATAAAATGACGAATATATTACACAATGTCGTTAACATAAAACACAATAACCAAAATGTGTTTTTCGAAAAACTAAGATAATTTATGTTTTCTAAAATTACGAGTTTTTTAAATGCACAATGGTGAAATAACACAATTATGTACTTTTAGTACATAAAACATAAAAAATTAAATAACAACAATTTATTTAATGCAAAAAAAACAATAACAAAATGACTCATTATGGTATAAAAATTAAAACATAATAATAAAGACATATTACACAATGACCTGAAGCATTAAGCACAATGATTAAAATACTCTTTTTAAAAAATTAAGAAATGTCACTTGTTAAACCCACATTCATTCTCACACTTATCTCACTAATCTAATACTTTTTACTAGAACTTTTATATATACTCTAATCATCTATCTAAACCTTAAAAAATTGATTTTTATTATTCATCAACTTTAATTTGTATCACACGTTTTTTCAAGTTTTAAAATAAGTGATCAAAATAAATTAAAAAAACTCTTTAACACCAACTTATTATTTGATACAAGTCCTATAGTATACACGATAATGAGGTTTCAAAAAAAAATCAGGGAGAAGCCTCCAAACTTTCATTTTTTATTTTTTTAATTAGTCTCATAAATAATCTTCTAAGACTATGTGCAATACAGAGGCTTGATGAAGGTTCAATCGGTGTCACACAGAAGCTTTGACGACCGCCCCCATGTTTTTTCGTGCAGTAGTGTAAATTTTCTGATACGTAGTGTAAAATTTTTTAAAAACATTTATTTCGCCCCTCCTGGGATTATGGTCAAGCTTCGCCACTGCGAGGGCTTAATATATGTGTAATGTGCAATAAGGGGGCTTGATGGCGGTTTTGATGGACGGTGAAACGAGTGTTTTTTAATGGTTTAGAAAAATTCAAGCTCTTCTTTATGCTCGTGAGCATCGTCATCCAAAACCGATCGCGTCTATATTAGAGTGCTTGTGTAGTTTTTTTTTTTTTGAACGGCAAATTTTATTAAACCATCAAAAACGAGTCAGCAAGTTGCTAGAACCCAACTATACACCAAAAAAACATTAAACACCCACCCAATACACAATACATAATGAAATTATGAGGTAAAGAAAGGCTCATAATGTAAAATTGATCCACTTCTCCCATGTCAATAATTCCCACCTAGAGTGCTTGTGTAGTGAAGTGGAGGTATGGATTCGTGCTAGATCGAGAGCTTCCCTGCTCAGTTGGGATGATTGGGATTCTTTTGATCTTCATTGCTTGGGGAATTAATGTGGGGTTTAATTGGTCATTGGTGTTGTAATTTCCTTTTCTTCTTGGTTTTTTGTACTTTGAGACTAATCTCTTAGTCTCCTTTTTTAATGAATGTTTGTTGGCCTTTCAAAAAAAATGAAAGGGGGTGTGAGCCTCTGAGGGGTCACGATGTGTGAGTCAAGCCCCAATCCCCATAACACACTGCCTAAGAGTGGGTTAACTAATCGGACTTCAAAAGCCGAGAAATATGTGAATGGACAATGGAGCGTCATTTTCAAGATGAAAATTATTATTATATCACGCGTGGCTTCCTTTTTTTTTTTTGAACGATTTTTATTGATTTATTGCTACAATAAACTAAGCATGGCTGTTGGACAGAAATTACTATAGGATTATAGAATTTTTATTGAATTTTTAAGAGGGATGTGTTGCACAAACGTTATATTAGGCATATATGTTTAATTTTTTAATACGTTTTAGTTATTTCATTTGATGTACATTTTTTGATATGCATGAAAATTATGTTGAAACAACATATGATTCCTTGGTTATTATTTAACATATATGACGTTAAATTCCTTGATTTGCACGTCAATTATTTGACATCATGTTAGATTCCATCATGAGCTATTCATTTTCTTTGTTCAGTTTCTCCTCATTTCCTTTGCTTCTTCAACTTCTATATCATTAAGTAGAGACTTAAACGATGTACGTCACTTTGGAACATCAGCTATCTGGCGATCATTGGTAATTCTCTTAATGAAATAAGTATGTATAAAACCAAACACGTAAAACATGACTTCACCAGCTAGTTGTTGTTTGTTTAATACATACTGTTGTTTCAAGTGTTCTGATATATATGTTGATGAAATCATGAATTAAGCTATAAATAAATAGAGGACTTTACATGTGAAAAAGTGATGAACATCACCACCCACGTGCATAAAAACTATATGGTCATTTATTTGCAATCAGGTTGGCTGGCCGGGTGGAACAACTAATAAATAAAAGGGTATTTCTAAATGCACCCTACTCTAATTCTATTTGCACCTTACTCTAATATATTTATTACATTAACTAATTTTGTATTTTTCAAAATCCAATCAAATTAACATAAGAGTTTGAAAAATATTTAATTTCTTTCATTAAATATACTTACCTCATTTATTACCCAATTTATTAAGTTTTATCTAAATAAGTGTGAGTAAAAGTATTTAAGAAAATTATGTTATTTTAAAAGCTTTATACAATTACCACATATGCTATTTTTAGAATTTTTATACAAAATTAGTCTGATTAAATACAATCCATAAAAAATGAGTGGAACAATATATCAATATATTACTGGTCAATTAATAAATTGATACACACGTTAAATGAATCAAATTGATAAAAATTTGATCATTAAAAATAATCTATAACAATATGTGGAACAATATATCAATATATTAATATTTAGTGTCTAATATACTAATATTCTATTTGTGTATATACAATACGGATGAAAAAACGAAAACTAAAATACATAAAAAAATAAAAATAAAATGAAAAAGATAAAGTTTTATAATGTTTAAATAATAATTATAAAATTTTATTAAAGGTTTATACTTGTGTAATATTTAATAAAATAATTAAAATGGTACTAATAAATGAGAGTAATAATTAATGAAAGAGAGTATTAATTAATTAAGGGGAAAAAATTTAATACTTGCAGAATATGAGAATATAGTGTGGGCTAGTGGGGTGTAAATAGCAACACCCTAAATAAAAACATGCAGTCATGTGATACAACCAACACTAAAGGAACGGAACCCCAAAAATGTGTCTAACCTCAGATCTCTCTATAACGCCGCTGAAAGATACTTAATGAATTTGGGGAAACTCTAATGTAGGTTATTTTACATACATTACAATCAAATGTTCTTATTTATCACACTTGGAAGGATGCACCCACTAACGTCGTCTCATATTTTCTTTATTTTTTTTGAACGGCTTGGTACAATGACACCCAAGACGGGATTTCAACCGTCCCCTCGGATTTGACGCTTTGGGGCATTTGCCCGAGCCCACCCCAGGAGGAACCCCACAACTGGGTAAACCCCCTGACCTTGCTTCAGCAAATATGCCTCAGCCCGGATTCGAACCCAAGACCTCCCATAAGGAAGTCAAGGGGGTAACCATTATGTTAGAAACCCTTGGTTATCATATTTTCTTTATTCATCAAGCATCATACGACATGCATTCATTTATGACTTGTTATTAGAAATGACCTATAAAACGAACGTCTACAACCTAACATGTGTTTAAATTATTAATGTGACTTCAACCCGTACTTTGAGCCTAAGCTTGAGGAAACTCAACCTACCCTTAATCACAATCATATATGTTGCACGTCTCTCATCTATCCATTTCGTTGGGCCTAAGCTTGAGGAAGTTCAAGTAAAATGATGCATGCATGACTTAGTAATGATATGAATAGTGTGGTCATGTTAGATAACGGAGCCTTGTATTTTTTGCAAGCATGAATATAGAAGTCTTGCAGTTGTTGTAAGTATGAATAAATGAGTCTTAAATTTACTAGCTCACATGCTTCACCTTAAATCAACCGGAGAAAAAACAAAGTATGTTTGATAAGAAAACAGCTTCATCAATGGTAAAAATACTAAGATAGAAATTGATGAACGGTATAAAATATAAATTGCAACTGTTAGGGGCCGTTTGGTAATATCTGAATCATTAAGTACTAAATGATTAAGATGTCTGAATGGTTAAGAGGGTCTGAACCATTAAGTACTGAACCCGTTAAGACTGTTTGGTTGAACATCTGAATAAATATGCATGATGATTATTTTACCCTTTTATAGCCTTTTCTTTTCCAAAAATAATAATATAAATAATAAAAACAAGGTAAAATCCAAACATTCTAGTATCCAAACATCCAAATTACACAATAGTTTTTTTTTTTTCAAAATCCATAAAAACAAAACCTATTTATTAATATTCATTTAATTTTAAAAGATTGTATAATATGTTTTAAAAATTAGTAATAATTTATTTATTTATATACATAATGATGAAAAGGGTTAAAAATCAAATTGAAGGGGCACAACAGATCCAAATGAAGGAAGACTTTCGAGCTTCTTTCGAACATTCGACCTTGATCCAGAGGACAACTACATGATTGAATCTATCGGCCTCTGATGACGTATGGCATGCTATCCTTCTGGCCAGAAACAGTGGGGATTGAATCTATTGGCATTTACGCATGTGTTGTTCCGCCCATAGATTAATGATACCAGCATGATGGCGACGCTCGATTGGAGGGTGGCGGCGACCGCCGGTATGGTGGCGACGGCGGGAAGTGGATGACGACCGGAAGGAGCTGCGGGAGGGCTGTATGGTCGAGAGGCAGATGAGGGAAAGGAGGTTCGGGTTAGAAATGAAAGGGTAAAGATAACCCTTTGGTTTAATTTTTTCATTCAGACTTGTGGGATCTGAATGAATCAGACATCCATTCAGATATGGACTCCCATTCCTACGTGATTTTTTTAAGTGTCTGAATCTGAACCATTCAGATTCAGACCCATTCAAACCTATTCAGATGCTACCAAACAGCCTCTTAGTATTGTTAATTGTAGAGGGTATTGATTGTAATAAAGGAAAGTAGAGTCACAAGTAATAAAAAGTAGTTATATGGTTGTTAGTCGTTGAGGTCGTTGATGTCTGTATAACTACCTATTCGATCATAATGATAAACCAGCTATGTTTGATGTATTTCCCTCTCTTCTATGTTCTTTCTTAATTCTATTCAATTTATAGCTAACAACAACGGCCTGAGTAAAGAGACCATGCGGCATATGTTTGTGCTTTGTTAAGTTTGATCTAAGATCAACAAGCACTTTACAAATGTACAAAAAAAGGTTGACTTACTTGAAAATGTAGTGCTTTCTCAAGTTCATTTGCAACAACTTTCATTGATGGACGTTGGTCTTGAGTTTCTGCCACACACTGATTTGCAATTTTAATAAATGTGTGTAAAGAATCCTTGTTAGCTCCTTTGTTTATTATAGGATCTATCATCTCCACTATTGTTCCCATAGAGAACCTTTGTCTTGCCACATGGGCTAGCCCAATCTCACTCTCCTTTAGGTAAATCCGGTCGTAGGCTAACCTCCCACATAAAATTTCAAACAAAACAACTCCAAAACTATAAACGTCTGATTCTCTTTTTAACTTACCACTCTTTTTATATTCAGGATCTATGCAACATGGAGGGCCAACCCGTTTAAGAGGAGCTCCGTCTTGTTGATTTTGATGTAGGAAAGCAGATTGATGAAAATTTACAATCTTTGCCCTCCAGTTCTTGTCCAACCATATGTTGTAGCTATGCATACTATGTATTATTATCATCTTTTGGTCTTCCATCTCAGAGTGAAGATAGTTCAATGCGTTTGCGATGTCAATGCATATTTTCAAACGTTTTTCCCATGTCAAGATTTGGCGCTTGTCGTTGTTTGTCAAGTAATCATTCAAATTTCCATTAGAAACATCGTCAATGACAAGTATCATCTCCGAGGCTTCAACACAAAATCCAAATAGAGTGACTATGTTGGGATGCTTAACACTGGTAAGAACATCAATTTCTCTAACAAAATGTTCTTCTTGGTATAACTCGTCTCCAAAGGATATGCGCTTTATTACCACATATTGCTGGAGTTCTGCTCGGTAACAAGTATAGCAGTGGTTACTTGCAATTTGATGTTTTTCGGAAAAATTATCGGTGGCAAATTTAATATCAGTGAGACGAATCTTCATGTGTTCCAAGTTCATTACCTGCACATATGTGAGGGAAAAAAAAGATACCTCTTATACTTGCTAGAAAATTAAGAACAAAACTAAGTGTGGTTAATATTTTGTTGATATATTTAGAAAAACTAAAGATGACACTCGTATCTATCTACGGTTTAGCTTACAATTGCATAAGACGAATCCGTTCTAAAACCTCAAACCATGCTAATTCACTACTAGGTAAAAAAAAACTTGTTCCTTAAACATTTGACCCAATAACTCATTACAATTAAAATTTAGGTAAAAAAACAAATTAACTCACTTAAAATTTAGTTACAAACTAATTACACATACAGGGGTCCATTGTTAGCATTCGCACATGACACATAATCTCTCAGAGACGGCTCTGCATCCAATGGTCGTATGTGGTGAGAAATTATCCATTGGGATGCAAATTACCCAAAATCAAATCTTAAACGGCTTAAAGTATCACACTTAAAACATTTTATACATTTATGATAAGACATTAGGCACCCAATGGTCGTATGTAGTGATAAATTATCAAATGGGAGCCCATTACCCAAAATCAAATCTTAAACCGGCTGGCTTAATTAAGCATCACACTTTTAAGTTTTAACCATTTTATACTTTTTTTTTTAAAATAATTTTAAGTTTGTAACATATGATTTACCATATATTTGATTTTGATGTTAATGGGTAAGCATGGTTGGATGATCGGACGGGTTAATACCATGCCCATATCCTAAGCACACAATCAAGTTCCATAAATATGATGGTGAACACCACCATTAGGCGCCACTTACCGACCGGTCCCACAGCCAATATGAGGAAGGTAAATCGCGTGAACCAAGTTCCATATTTGAATTACCCATAATTAAAAGTAAAAAAGGGTCTTACAATATTCACAACTGGCAGATGAAGTTCAAGTGTTTTCTCAAGTTCACCAACGACATACTTCATACTTGGGCGGCATGCTCTATCCTCATTTAAGCAAGAATATGCTACGGTTGAATACTTGAAGAATGATTGTGGGTAAATTTCTAGATCAGGATGGATTATGTCATGCAGTGTTTTGTTTTCATAATGATATATGGCCTCGTATGCTTTCCTCCCACACAACATTTCGAATAAGACGACACCGAATGAGTAAACATCTGACTCGTGTGTCGCACCTCCCATCTTTTCAATTGCTGGGTCTACACACCCCATTGTGACACTATGTTCAAAACCAGATAACTTGGGTTCCCAGTTCTCGTCTAATAAAATTGTGGAGCTGTTGATGTTACCATGTATAACACCATAACCACGCCCCTTTTCACAATGGAGGTAACTTAAGGCACGAGCCACACCTACACATATCCTCAGTCTTTGTGTCCATGTTAGGGCCGGACTCTTTAGATATTGCTCAAGACTTCCATTGGCCTCGTACGTGGTTACGATGATCTTCTCGTCTTTCTCGTCACAAAACCCAATAATAGAGACTATATTTGTATGGTTGAGATCAGAAACCATTGAAATTTCCATTAAGAGCTCGATGTCTCCCTCTACGTGCTTAGGATCTAATCTCCGTGCAACGATCTTCGACTCCTTTCCGGACCGCAAGAACCGTCCTTTATACATGGTACCAAATCCATCGTTTCCGATGATGTTATCATAATGAAAGTTGTTGGTGGCCTTTACAATGTCTTCAAGTGGGATTTTTAAGTGAGCAAACTTGGTGATTGTGGATGCCATGTTCTGTTTGTCAAGTAAACATAAGTGCAAGTACAATGGGTTAAAAAAAGACAATTAAACTATATTTTATTTATAAAAATCATAATAAAAATACAATACATGTAAAGTTGTTCTTGTGCCGGACAAAATGAGCGGGTTGTGTTTGGTTGGGTAACAGGTCTAGTTGGGTGCGGGTTAAGCAAAATCAGTTTGGGTTTAAACGAGTCATTTTAAAAAAAACATCAAATTAAAATGAATTGTAACTAAACAAATATTAGTTAAATAATTTTTAGTAATTTTCTCATCAAATATATTATTGATCATTCCTACTAGTTTGAATCCATTATATTCACATAATTTTTAAGTTACTCATCTTGTTATAGGTTAAGATTGTTAGACCTATTTGTTTTCTACGGAGTTTTATTTTTTAAAATCTATCAAAAACAACATATGTGGAGACTTTTTTAAGTAACTTGTTATCTAAAAAACAAGTACAAGTATCACTTATAATCTCATCATAAGTATGATCATGCAAATTTAAGGAAGACGATTGCAAAATATTAAGCAGTCGGTCAGAATTTTAACATATATATACCACTGGAAAAAAAAAATTCAAGGGGGGCAGTTGCTCCCCCCACATCAAAACATAGGTACACCACTCACATGGATTGTGGCTGATAATTCCAACCCTGCTTAATTTTATCATGCAAGTGTTAATTCTTATTGTGTGATAATTTCATGCAGATTTTGTATATTTCACGCATAATTTGACCTTTAAACCATATATATGTATATACATATGTGTGTGTGGGGGTTTAAAAGAAAACTTCTCAAATTAGGGAAAATTAGACAACTCTTACAAACCGATGAATTTTTAATTTTTTTTCATGACTTTTAATTATAAGTTTATAAATGTTATAAGCAAAAAAAAGTAAATCAAGATATGTAACTTACGAAGTTACGTATGTATAACTTATGAATCTTAGTATATAACTCGTAAAGTTACATACATGTAACTAGGAGTGTTGATCGGGTTTCGGGTAATCGGGTTATTCTTTAAAAAAATTGACCCGCAACCCTACCCTAATAACGTTCAGGTCAGTCGAGTTAAAATTTATTTGCTATTATCTTAATCCAATTTTAAATTGATACAAATGATTCATGTGCCAAACATATAATTCAATGGAAAATGTGTTGGATTATATATAACTTGATTATTAGCCTTACTCATAAGTAGTTAACTTAATTAAATATTTTGGTGAAAAGTTAGAAATGGTTTAGGTGAAAATTTAAAAAATGTTTTATAAATATATAACTTGACCAGGATAATCCGAACCGATTAAGCTTATTCGGGTTCGGGTATGGTTTGGGTATTTTCTTGTATTTAAAGTGCGTAATTTTATGTTTTTCTTATCGAAATACTTGGAATTTGGTGATTGGTTGTATGTTTTTGTGAATTTCAGGTTTTCGGGCAAAAAGTATGCATGTTGGAAGTTCAAGGAACAAATGATAGTTGAAAAGGGGAGTTTGGAAGGCCAAAATAGCAGAAAATGAAGTTTTCCTTGAAGTGGCGTATCAAAATGGCGTATTGTTGGCGTATCACAGAAGTTTTAGGGCGGAAAAGCAGAGGCCGTCGTATCATACGCTGGCCTGGCGTATGATACACCGGGTGTTCATTAATGTGCGGGCTTTTTCCGTTTTGCCACCTTTTTAAGCCCAAAAACCTAGGGTTTCGACTTATCCTTGATTGTGACGATTTTTCTTGATATTGGGGGAGTTCCAAGGCCTGGAGAATCACCAATTAACCATTCCAATCACATTAGAGACTCCCGAATTGATTTTAGATCGATCCAGAATTAATGCAGATGCAAGGCTAGACTCTTTGTGACGATACCCGGGTGAACGGTTGCTAGGGTTAGGGTTTTCTTATGGTTTCTCTTGTAATTTGGATGCCAACATTGTTGGATTTGAGAATCTTTATTCGTTTGCATGTTTGATTTTGTATTGAATTATTTGCATTATTTAACCGAATTAGGTATTCATCATTTTTCAGTTTAATATTGTCAAACATTGAATCTTAATTGGGTTGTTGATTTCAAATTGGTAATTGTAATTGGTAATATAGGTTTATCATTAGTTGGTTTTGATCAATTAATTTACAAAATCAGAATTTTGAGTTACAATTGCCCGTTCATATGAAGTTCAAGCAAATCAAGTCTATGTGATTTCTTAACAGGTCAAACCACAAGACTACCATAATTCCTTGCTAAACTAAAACTCGGGTATGATTCATTTCCATTTTTGAATTACAAATCATTTAAATTTAGTTGCTTGCATAATTACAATTGGTTTTCTTAGTTAATTCAACAATTCTCAATTCAAGTTTACATTTTTAGTTTTAGTTAATTCTAGGTAACAAATCAAATAGCAATCACACCATCCACATAAACTATTCGTGGTTCGACACCCTACTAGTTAAGCTAGCTAGGAACACATAATTTAAACTCTTATTTGATTGGTACATCGACGTCAGTCATCGGGTTAGTCAGGTTCAGATATTTTCGAGACCCCTACATGTAACTCATATATATATAGAGAATGTATCCTGTGAAAACCCAATCTTATAAAGAAAACCCTTAAATTCTACCTAGACCATTGATTTGGAATCTTAAAAATAAATATGTGGTCCATAGTAACCCAAATTAAATTTGGTTTGTTTACACAAGACCCATTTTTTATTCAGCTAATATATTTTAATTTTGCACATTCCTAACCTTATAATAAAAAAACAAATAAACAAACATACATACATAGTGCATTCCCACTTTTTGGGGTCTAGGAGGAGAGAGATAAAGACAGACTTTACCCATAATACAAAATGAAGTAGGAAGACTACTTCCAAGAAGTCCCCCGTTCAAAAATATATTTTTTTTTCTTTTTACATCCCATGAGCACTTAAACATATCTATGCATATAGAATCAACCAGAATAAACCCATGCATATAGATCATGGAAAGCAATACAGTTTGAAAGGCATAGAAGGTAAAAAGAAATGAAAAATAAAATCGAAAAAAAATTTAATTGGTAATAGTTGTGATTAATTAGTTTATAAGTTTTCTTTAAACTGAAGGTTTTGTTAAGAATCTTAACCCACACACACATGTTTAGGTCAACTAAAAAAATAAATTTTGCCTAAAAAAATTTAAGTATCACAAGATGTTTTACATTTTAGCATGGATGGAAAAATCGCTAGTCGCTATTCGGTCGACGGGTTAAGGACTAGTTTTTAATCGGATTGGAATTTTTATATAGAATTTTTCAAAATTTTATATATATACATACAAATACACACATTAATATAAATATAATACTTCAAAATTCAAATATTTTTCTAATAAACTTAAAGATAATAAACAAAGTACTTAAAAATTCGAACATTAACATAAACATCCTTGGGAGTCGACTGACACCGATCGTGCGCAGCTGCTTTTTGACCGATTGATCGTGATTTTGGGAGTCGATTGAAACCGGGAAGAAGAAAAACCACAATATCTTTGGGCTTGGACAAAAATTTTTGGCTTAAACATAAAACTATTGGCCTGTTGACCGATTTTTTGCCCTGTTAACCGATTTTTAGCCCTTCGACCGATTAATCCGACTAGCCCGACTAGGCCCGACTAGCCCTGACTAGGCCCGACTAGGTCCGATTTTGACCGCCTAGCGATTTTTCGACCGACTAGCCTAAATTTAATCGGCTAATGGCTGACTACTGATTAATCCCGATTAATCTTGATTTTTACAACACTGCATTTTAGGCATAGGGTCTAATTCTTATACATAATCTCCTGAATTTTAGCCGTGTTGACTAAAAGGGAAAATAAAGACACCATGTATAAAATCTAAAACACCATTTGGTACATATATTTTTTGAGCAAAATCCATTTTTAGCCTAATTTAATCCTCTATACACATACACACATACATTTATGTATAAAGTCCAGAGATCTAGAGAAAACCACCAACTTATAAGAAAACAATAAGTACCTCCTCTCTCCAATAACATAATTTCTTAATTATTTATTATTTTAATTGTCTAAAGGGTATTTGGGTAAGCTTGAGCACCATTATTTTAGGTGACTGTATTTTTTTTTTAACTTAAATCCATTCATTCACCAAACAAAAATAAGTGAATGAGTTACATATATACAACTTGTATGTGATACAAATATGTAACTCATGGTTTTCACAGTTTTCTCATAACTTGTGGCGTTTTCTCTTAAACCATCGGCTAAATATTATTTGTTCATTTCTGAAAAAGATAAATAGTATAAAATGATGCCATAAATAAGATTTTATGACAAACACAAGTTAAAGTTTTGTTTTATAATAATTAATGAATATAAAGAAACACTCACTTGTAAAGTATGATGATTACTTACTTGATATTTCATTGCCTTCTTAAGTTGTGTTAAAACTTGTTCTGCTGTAGGACGTTTGTCTCTTTCATGATGTAAGCACTGGTACCCAATCTTTTGAAATGTAGCCAATGATTTTGGGTTGATAGGTTCCTTTATTTGCTCGAACACCACCTCATCATTTATTCCTTGTTTAAATTTGTTTTTGATAAAATCTGATAGAAACTCACCCCCAAGTTTATGGAATGAATATGTTGATTTCCCGCATAAAAGTTCAAATAGAACCACACCAAATGAATATATATCAGATTCTATGGTTAGGTATCCTAATTTTTTGTAAAGTGGGTCCATGTATCCTAATGTACCACATATATGATCAATGACATAATCTGTTTTCTGAGTTATTGGACTTATTAAAGAAAGCCCAAAATCAGCAAGTTTTGCTTTGCAACCATGGCTTAGCAGAATGTTTGCAGTTTTGATGTCCCTATGTATCACCTTTGCTTGTTTTCCAACTCCTCCATGAAGGAAATTCAATGCGCTCGCAACATCAATGCATATATCGAGTCGTTCCACCCATGTAAGCGAAGCATCGTTTAAATACCTATCAAGACTTCCTCTGGATGCATACTCATAAACAATGATTTTTTCATCTTCTTCATCACAATAGCCTATAAGACCAATGACATTCTCGTGTTTATACTCCAAAAGAATCTGGAGTTCGCACAAGAATTGTTGTTCCCCTTGACCGAATCTCGTATCCAATCGCTTTGCAACAATTGTTTTAAACCCATCATCGTCTTGAAGGCTTCCTTTGTAGACTTTCCCGAATCCTCCTCTGCCAATGCAATTTTTATCATGAAAGTTTTGTGTAGCATGTTTTATGTTTACAAGTGAAATTTTACGGTAGTCCTTGTTGTATTCCTGTCAATTATGAGAAAATATAAAAAGATTAATCGTTACAAATTCTAGTTGATGATTAAAATGGTGATGGAAAACAAATATATATGGGGTTGTTAAGCACATAACTTATGTGTGAACCTATCAAATGACATAGTTTTGATTAAATCTCATTAGTTATGATACGTGCAACATTAATGGAGTGAAAATAGGAACAAAAAAGAATTACCATAATTAATAAAATTTTATCAAAACTACATCTTTTTGATGAGTTTCGCACATAAGTTAGGTGTTTAACAGCTTAGTTTTCCCTATATATATATATATATATATATATATATATATATATATATATATATATATATATAAATTGGTGAATGCTAATAGAAATTAATACATTATCATAAAGAATTTTACATACAAACTTACATGAAAAAATAAAGCTTTCTTAAGTTTCTTGACCACATCTTTCATTGTTGGGCGTTGGTCTTGAGTTTTTGTCACACACTGATTTGCGATTTCAAAAACTGTTTGCAGAGAGTCCCTGTAGGTTCCTCTATTCTTTTCACCAGTTTCTTCCTCAATTATAGGATCTATAATCTCCTCTAGTGTTCGTCTTGCCATACGAACCAGCCCTTTGCAATCCTCCGTACAATACATTGGGTCATAGGCTGGCCTCCCACATAAAATTTCCAAAAGAACTACTCCAAAACTATAAACTTCTACTTCTCTTTTTAACTTACATGTTTTCGTAGACTCTGGATCCATGTAGGACATTCTGGCCTTAGATACAATACGAGAAGCTTCGTCTTTTTGATCCAAGAGCGCAGAAAAATGAAAACTGGCAATCTTTGCCCCCCAATTCTCATCCAACCCAATGTTGAGGCTACATATATCATAGTTTATTATCATCATCTTTTGGTCTTCCATCCCATAATGAAGGTGGTTCAATGCTTGTGCAACATCAATGCAGATTTTCAAACGTTTTTCCCATGTCAAAATAGGAAGCTTCTTGTTTTTTTCCAAATAATCTTTTAGGTATCCATTAGAAAAGTTTTCAAAGACAAGGATCATCTCAGAATCTTCAACACAAAATCCAAGCAAAGTGACAATGTTAGGATGCTTAACACGGGTAAGAATTTTCATTTCTGTAACAAACTCTTCTTTAGCATACACTTTCTGTCCAGAAGTGATGCGTTGTATAACTACAGAAGAAGGATTTTCTTTATCTAAATGGAGTGTTGCTCTGTAACAAGTATAGAATGATTCAGATGCAATTCTGTGTATCTCCGAAAAATTATTAGTGGCTGTCCGAATATCAGTGAGACGAATCTTCAAGTGTTCCAAGTTCATTCCCTGCAAATATGTGATAAAAGGAAAAAAAGGGAGTTACAACTTCCACATGCTTAAAATGATTTAGAACAAAACTAAGTGTCATCAACAAATTTTTGATCCATTTAAAAAGAGAATACTTAAGATGATATAATCTAACCATGATTATGTGCAACTAAACCCATTGTTATCATGTAAGGGTTTATGATTTAATATTAATTGTTGTTATCTAATTTCTACTTAAGTATATGAGCCATGATATCACTTAGTTTTATTATGTATTATGCAATTGATTTCATGTGATGACTATTGGATTATTCGAGTTTGGTTGACGAGTCATGTTGTATTAAATAGTTAGTTTTGTTTAGTTTCAACATGGTTATATTATTTTGTTTTTATCAAGTCTTAGATAGTGGTTTAAATCATGGGCTTAAATCCTAGTTAGTTGGCACAGTGTTTGTACATGGGTTATGGGAGTCACTAATTTATGTTAGTATAAAGAGTTTACTGCCTTATGTATTCTCAATTCGAATCAATGAAAAGAAATCGATCATGAGTTTTGATCATAATCAATTCGTCATTCGTTAATTGTTCTTGTTAATTTTCCCTTTGATCACCAACAATTGGTATCAATGCAGAGAAGGATTTAAGGTAACTGCAGTGATTGAAGTTATCAAAGGTCTCAATGATTGAAAAATTTCAGTGATTGAAAAATCTATGTGATCACAGGTTAGCACAAATCTAGGTCGGATTTATGTTCAAGAGTGTAAAATCATAAAGGCTGGTGCTCTCCAAAACTTTCTAAGTCCTTGTATTAATTCCCAGAAGTCCAATAAAGGTATCGAAAGAACAATGCTATCTTCCGGAAGTAAAGGATCTTCGGAAGGAACCTAAGTTCCTCAGAAGACCAAGTACCTACAGAAGATAGCCTTGTTCTTTAATATCTTCCAAGGAAGACCAAAGTTTCCGATGATACAAGCTTCTGAAGACAAAGCTTCTGAAGAACAAAGCTTCCGATCTCATGCTCAACAGCTTCCGAATACAAAGACTTTCGAAGACTTGGTTCTGACAAAGATTCCCCATACTTAAGGAAATAATCATAGCTGCTTTATTTCTTGAAGACCAACAAAGAAGACATTCTTGTGATTGTCAGCAGCACAGAAGATTTGTCAGAACCACAGAAGATAACAAGATATTAATGCCTTTTGGAGTGTAGGCATTTATTGTAAAAGTCAAAGGTGTCTTTTGTATTAACTGTAATTAATATGGCTTGGCCTGTCAAGTCCATAACAGATACTAGTTTTAGCATTAGTTTGTTTCTAGTATTTTGTCCAGCCTTGTATCCCTACGAGGATACAGCTGTAGGTCTTAGTATAAATACGTTCACTTGTTAGTTAGATAAAAAGGAGTGAGTGCTTGAGCTAAATGTTGTAAAACTTAACAGTTGAATGCAATATACTTTTACCTTGAATTTATAGTTGCTTTCTGTATTTTGTTTCAATCTGTTTTACAAATCTAATTGATAGAATTTCCGCTCTATCAACTTTGTAGAAGATAACTTGTGAGTGTTGTGTAAGTTACATAACCCGATCCAACAAAGAGGATCAAAAGGGTAGCAGAGATAAGTCGTATTTCAGGTCAAGGCTTGTTAAGTGTTGTTGACTGTAGAATGACGAAAGTATCAAGCAACCACAAGGCATTAAATAAAGGCTGCAAAAACATGTGAAAGGTTTCAAAAGGCGTCTGCAGGTAATACTTTCTGCACTGTTTTTAGTTAATTGTTCATATTTGGTATATCAGGATTTAAAAGTATGGTTCAATCGAAAAATCAAGCTTTGATAACCGTTAAGGAGAACAACACCATCACTCTTTAATGCATGGTGCAGTCTTCCACAAATTACATAGTAGGCCACGAGGACGAAGGTGATATTCAATGTTCATGGGGTGTGGCAGATAATCGTACCAGGATCAAATTTGGATGCCAACAAGAATCAAGATGCAATTGCTCTTTTGTTCCAAGCTAAACACAAAATATTGCAAATTAGAAATCTGAAAATCACAAAGGGTTTGTGGGGTGTTCTAAAACCCTATTGGATTAATCAGTTTGTTCATGTGTAATGGGTAGTTCATGGGTCATAAATCATGGGTCAAAAAAAAAATAATGGCTCATTAAGATTTGGTATCTGGAATTTGCTGAGTTGGTAGTAACAGAAATAATGGGAATTACCCACGTTAGTTTTGAAAGAGTCATTAGGTTGTTTGGGTCTTGACTCCTTTTTATATGGTTAACATTAGTTTCCTTTGGATATTATGGAGTCAGTTGGCTATTTATAGCCATGTTTCTTTTATAATAATAAGTATTATTTTGCTTCTGCATTCCTCTTTTCTTTTGTAATTCACATAACAAATTAGTTTTGTTCTGAGCTTTTGTTTTCAATCTAACACTTGATTGAGTGTTGGAAGCAATTAAGGGCCAAATAATCCAACGTTTGGTATCATAGCCATGTTCGTTTGAAGAGGGTGTGAGTCGGTTTTGATCGCGGTTTGAAGCATCACCACAGTAGCCTCGATTTCTCTTGATTGAGCTTGTTCTTATGATAGAGAGAGGCTAACAAGAGGGGCGGAAAAAATGGACGTAAAGATTTCAACGCAGGTGGCGTTGATTCGGTTTGGTTTGCAGGTGATAGAAGACGACAGAGGTGGTAGCAACCTTGTTTTCTTGATCGGTGGAAAAGGCTCTCGGAACAAGTTTGATTGAAAGTGTCGGGGCTGTCTAAAACAAGAAGAAAATGGAGAAATAACAAGTTAAAGAAGGATGTATGCTGTCCTTTCAATGCCCGACTTTGACACCAACAAATTATCCGGTGTGGTCTATCAAAGTTAAGGCGATAATGGATGCGTATGGCATACGGGAGGCCGTTGAATCGAAGAAAAATGTTGTGGTTGATCCAAAGAATTCTGAGCGAGCACTTGCTTTCTTGTTTCGATCCATACCTGAAAAAATGGTGTTACAATTGGCGGGTTACATCGATGCAAAACACGTATGCAATGAGCTAAAAACAAGGTATCTAGCTTGGAGTGGATCGGGTGAGAACAACTAGGCTTCAAACATTAAATAGGAAGCTTGAAGGACTACGCATGAAAGAGGGTGATTTAGTTGATGATTTTGCAACCAAACTAGCCGAGTCAGCTTCAAAGGCGAGGAGTCTTGGACATGAGATTGAAGAGGATGAATTGGTTAGGAGATTGCTTGATGTGTGTCCAAGTCTTTTGCACAAATTGTGGCCTCAATAGAACAATGTTTCGAGTTGGATTCGATGCTCTTTGATGAAGCCGTTGGAAGACTAAAAGCATACGAGGAGCGTATAAAAGGAACCGAAAAAATGGAGGATACTCACGGGAGTTTATTGTTGGCAAGAAAAGGAATTCATGGTTATGAACATTGTGGCGGTGAAAGTTCAAATCGGGATGGCTTTGGACGTGGCCGGGGAAGAGATCATGGGTCCGGGAAGAGTCGTGATGTTAATGAACGTTTTCAGCGTGATAAGAGCCATGTTAAATGTTACAAGTGTGGTGAACTTGGTCATTACAACAATGAGTGTCTAAAGTGGGAAAAGATGAAGCTAATTTAATTCGTGTTGATGATGATGAACCAACGTTGCTATAAACAAGTGGCATGAACAAACGATTAAGAGGGTGGTTATTGGATTAATCGGTTTTTTCATGGGTAATGGGTAGTTCATGGATCATAAATCATGGGTCAAAAAAATAATGGGTCATCAAGATTTGATATCTGGAATTTGCTGAATTGGTAGTAGCAGAAATAATGGGATTTACCCACGTGGTTGTTTGGGTCTTTGGTTGACTCATTTTTATATGGTTAACGTTAGTTTCCTTTAGATATTATTGAGTCTGTAAACTATTTATAACCATGTTTCTTTTATGATAATAAGTATTATTTTGCTTCAGTATTCCTCTTTTCTTTTGCAATTCACATAACAAACTAGTTTTGTTTAGAGCTCTTGTTTTCTATCGAACACTTGATTGAGTGTTGGAAGCAATTAAGGGCCCAATAATCCAACAAACACATCATTAGGGTGTGGATTGGATCCGGGAGGCAAGGCTTCAAACTTTAACATAAGAGATTGAAAATCTCAAGATGAAGAATCAAGGTGTCATAGATGACTTTGCTAAGAAGTTGTACGAGTATGCTTCTCGAGCCGCCTCTCTTGGCTTGATTATAGAAGAGTTCATGCCTTACATATAGGAGTGCCCGAAGTGGGAGAAAAAGAATATGTCAGCTTGGCCCGTTAAGAGGATGATGGACCAACATTGTTATGAATGGATGGTGAAACAAACTTTGATTAAGGGATAAATATTAGATTATATGATGGACCGACATTGCATTGCTAGAAAATAATCAATTTAGCATCAATTTTGTGGTGCAGTTCATATATTATCATTCAAAACTTCTATGATTTCATGTTTGTTTTATAAATTTGAAGAACTTCATTTCTTCTAAACATATTTATAACCAAAATGCTTCTTAAACTTGTTAAATTAATGTGAGAGAACGATAAAATGAAGGAAAAGAAAAACATATATATATATATATATATATATATATACTAGGTTAATATCCCGTGTATTACACGAGTTAAATACAAAAATAATATATATTCATTAATGAAAATCTTTATAATATAAGTCAATTTTTTAAAATAAAATATGATTAAAATTTTTGAAAAACTTAATATTTTAAGTAATAAAATAATAATATTATTATTTTTTAAATATTACTTTCTCAAAGTTTGTTTTTTTAAACATTTTATTTTAGAAAACTGTTTTCAATATTTCTTATTTTATAATAATTTTGCTTTTGAAAAAAAGTATTTTTTATATTAATATATTTTTAATGTTTTAGAAAAAAATTCAATTTAAAAATGTAAAAATGTGTATTCAATATTTAATATTATTATTTAATGGAAGATGCATTAAATAAGAGAGAGAAGCGGGAAAATTATTGTTAGAATAATGTAGATTAGTGACATGTGTCGGTTTTTATTTTAATTTATTATATATAATAGATATATAGAGAGAGAGAGAGAGAGAGAGTCTCACAGGAATTTCACGCGTCAACCTATTGTCCAATTCTTCAACTTGGTTCGTATGTGGGCATTGTACTTGCTTCTCCTTTAACCAATAATATAAATAAAAATATTAGTTCTAAAATCTATTAATTAACATTAAATCTATTAATGGAAGATAAAATTAAGGGCTGCAACTGGATGGATGGGATTATGGGAATGCAGAAAAAAAAAAAGCTTCCCCTGTAGATATCCTATATTAAAAGCTTCATCTTCTTATTCAACTTTGAAAGCCAAAGAGTTTGTTAGTTATTTCTTTTTTATATGCTAAACAAGTGAGTCATTCATTTGAATGCACCTATTTTAGAAGTCAACTTTGTATAGTATGCAATAATATTAATTTTCATGCACCTATTTTGTTCATTCAATAATATCATGATCAACTTTCTTCTTTTGAGATGATTATCCTGGTGACAAAATTGTTCAGTGAGGGTGGCATCATGATTCTAACAACTAAACAAATAATAATCTCAGTAAAGAGACATTGGTATATTACTGAATGAATAAAAAAATTATATGGTATAAGGTATTATTAGAGTAATTTACATAAAATGTTCTTTAGGCATATACTAATTTGTTTGTTTCAATCTTTATCTTCAAAAATTACGTTGGACGTGGGGTTTTTGCAACACACTAATACGTTAGCTAGGTCTGTTAAATGATAACTTTACTCTTTATAAAAAAAGTAAACAAAGAAATAAAAAAAAAAGATGATTCAAATTCGAATGCAAGTTAAATTTTTTATTATGAGAAATATTAGGTACCCTTCATCTCTCATCCATTGATGGTTGGGTATCTTACCCACATTTTACTGAAATATTTTGGTTAGCACTAATTAATTTGAAAAGGGTTTTGGATTTAACTAAGAAGGTATATAGTAACAGAAAGATGATTGCTGCAATTGATGGCGATAGTGTTGCTGGGATTAATGGCAATGGTGTTGCTATATGTTGATTTTGGTTTTCACTCAAGAATTGTTAAATATAAAATAAAAAACAAACAAACAAAAATACTGAGTAAAATCCCACTTTTCAGTAGGGTCTGGGAGGGGAAAAATGAACACAAACCTTGCCCCTACCCAAAGTGGGTAGAGAGGCTACTTCAGAAAGACCCTTGGCTCATCATCATTTTTTTTTTTAAATATATAATATGAAACCTAAAAGTTGATATATATACTTAAGGGACATTTCAAGCAATTAATTAACTCTTATCAATATCATTTTTAATTAATTGTTTTACCCTATATTTTGCGCACCATGGTTGTTTCCCATGTTTTTTATAAACTTATGACCTTAAGGTGACAAAGCAACAATCATATTTACAGATGTTTTCAGAACCGGACCGGACGTCGAACCGGACGCCTTACTGGTTACTGGTCGGACCGGATTTAAGAACCGGAATAATTTTGAAAAATATTTAATGTTTTTAAAAATCAAATAAGTTTGTTTAATTATATGTTAGTTTAAATAAAAATGTTTTTTCTTCTTGAAATCTTGTCCCACATAGGTGAGATAACAAATAAATAGATTCCTCACTTCTCTATATAAAAGAATGAAGAGAAGCACAAGTTTGTATGAAAAAAGTTGTCCCACATTGGTGGGATAACAAATAAAGGGGCTCCCACTTCTCTATATAAAGAAGAAAGAGGAGTACAAATTTGTATGAAAATAGGTATCCCACATTGGTGAGATAATGAAGGAAGAGATTCCTCACATTTCTATAAAAAAAAGAGGCGAAGTAGTTTTTTTTACAAAATCCTGTCCGTTCGTTTTTTTTGGGTCCGGTCCGACCGCCAAACCGTCTTGGCCGGACTGTTCCTCAATAGGCGGTTCTTCTAACTTTTGCGGGCCGGTTGTGTGTGCGGTCCCCGGTCGGGCCAGCCGGTCCGGTCCGGTCCGGTCGCGAAAACACTATTATTTAGGCAAACAAAGGTGTGACTAATATAATTTTCAAGATTCCAAATTCTGATTTGTTTCTAATTCTTTATTTTATTTGTTCTAAAAACACACTACGAAGTGATTTTTCTTGGAGTTAATTACACGGATGGTCCCTGTGGTTTACCTATATTGCACGGATGGTCCCTAACTATCAGAAATTACACCGGTGGCCAAAAACTTTGCAAAAACGTAACATGGATGGTCCCTGGGTTGGATGGGCGTTAACTTTTGCTGTTAAAATTTCAAAAAAGACAAAAATACCCCTTACTCATCATCATCACCCCTACCATTCTTCTACAGCCACAAGCGCCACCACCCACCATCTGCCACCACAACTGCAACTCCGATCAACAGCTCCACTTCCATTCTCAGCACTTCCGGTCGGTTAAAAGTGTTACATGTGAGATGCCATGGCCGTCGTAGACACCATAGAAGTTGAGATCACGGTTGAACGACGGTTTCACGGCGACGGCATCTTCCATATCTCTCCTCCTCCCACACACGGTCGTAACACCGAATCTAGATTCAACCTCATCATCAACAGTTTTGATAACAGGATCCGACGACGAGATGCATGGATTCGTCACCGATGAGCATCCGACACGTTTCTTCACACACGGTTGCACCAGACTCTCCAACCTCCGTCTCTTTTTACCGCTCTCCGGCGGCGGCGCCACCACGTCGGAAGCAAGGAACTTGAGCTGGTGAATTTCCATCTGCCGACGCCTCGCTTGCCGGCCACCGCTCGGCTCAACCGTCGACTGAGTCTCCGTCTCACCGACGACCCCACAACACATACCGGCCATATCCAAATCAAGCAAACTCACCGGAAATTCAACAAATTGTGTCGAATTTATTATCTGATAGAAAAGAATTTGAACAAAGATATAAAAAAAACCCTGCGAATGATCAAGTGGCCGCCGAAGCAAACCAAGTGGCGGTGGGAAGAAATGGTGGGGTTGATGATGGTGTGGACTCACTGGAGGCGGTGGTTGCCGGAAGTGGTGATGGTGTGTGTATATGGCGGTGTGTGCCGGAAGCGCCACCAGCACCGAGACCTGTACGACGGTGCTAAATCCCTCGGGAGGAGGTGGTGGTGTGGCCGTCAAAGGTGGTCTGTGGTGGTTGTCGCCGGAGGTGGTGGTTGGTGTGGTTGCCGGAGGTGGTTTTTTTTGTTTTTTAATTATAAGGGGTATTTTAGTCATTTCACACACACTTAACAGAAAAAGTTAACGCCCATCCAACCCAGGGACCATCCATGTTACGTTTTTGCAAAGTTTTTGACCACCGGTGTAATTTCTGATAGTTAGGGACCATCCGTGCAATATGGGTAAACCACAGGGACCATCCGTGTAATTAACTCTTTTTCTTGATTGTTCCTTTTGACACCAATTACAACAATGGAAAACACACTAATAAACAAAATGAAAAAAAATTCAGATGAGAGAATGATGTAGAGAAAAAAAAGTATCTTACCAGTTTGAATGGATTTTCAAGCTCATTTTCTTGCTCAATATTATGGGGTTGTACTTGATCCTCCTTTAAGCAATAATATCAAGGAAAATTAGTTCTCAAAACTACAAATCAACTATATAAAACTAAAATTACTAAGAACAAACACTTAAATTCACAAATACCCTATGGAATCAATATGAACACAAAGAGGATCATCCTATATTTAAATGAAATAATATGTTGCAACTTGCAACTGTGAGACCTCGTTAATCTTCGTCATATACAAAACATAAATTCACTAGAATGTGTGTGAATTTCAATATATTTGATAATTATTTAAAACAATGATATTGATAACATTTTGTTACAAAATACATGTTCATATAAACTTCATGCACATGTTTATATAGATTACATGTACATGTGCACATTGTTATAAAAAGAAGAGTGAGTTATAAGAAGGAATAAAGTTTAAGAACTTCATCGATCATTAGGTTAAAAAAAGGTTTACAAGTTAAAAATTTATAAAGAACGGTTTTTCAATATAAACTGTAACGGGTTTGAGAACACACGAAAAACAGTTTGTGCTTATGAATTTAATCTACATCATCAAGTATTTTACAATTGTTTTAATTTTTTTGGTGAATCCTTACACTGATTACTTCTTTAGATCAATATCATGGAGTTATAGCAACGACTTACATGAAAGAATAATGCTTTCTCAAGTTCCTCGACAACAACTTTCATCGTCGGACGTTGGTCTTGAGTTTCTACCAAACACCTACATGTAATTTCAAAGAATGTATGCCAAGAATCCTTGTTGGGTCCTTTATTTTGAGCAAAATTATTTTCACCGGCTTGTTCTTGGTTTAGTAAAGGGTCTGTCATTTGCTTAGCTAGTTCTATTTTACTTGCTTTTGCCAAAAGAGGCATAGCTTTGTGAACATTGCCACTGGGTCTTCTTCCACATAGAACTTCAAACAAAACGACTCCAAAACTATAAACGTCTGATTCTTTTTTTAATTTACCAGTCTTGCCGTATTCTGGATCTGTATATACAATACTCTTCTCATAGGGAACCTCCTCTTCTTGACTTGGAGACATGAACACAGAGAACCAGAAGTCGACGATCTTGGCCCTCCAGTTATCGTCCAACCCAATGTTGTTGAGATGTATATCACGGTTTATTATAATCTTTTTGTCCTCCATCTCAGAGTGAAGGTAGTTCAACGCGTGTGCAACATCAATGCAGATTTTTAAACGTTTTTCCCACGTCAAAATACGACGCTTTTCTTTGTCATCAAAATAATCACCAAGGCATCCATTCGAGAGATTCTCAATTACAAGGATCATCTCAGAACCTTCAACACAGAATCCATGTAGAGTGACTATGTTGGGATGCTTCATACCTGTAAGCTTTTCAATTTCTGTAAAAAACGTCTTTTCTCGATACAGGTAATGCTCGAAAGGGTACCGTTTTATAACCACAGTGCCGCGTGCCATGAATGAATGATTTTCTATATCAAAGTGGTTGAGTTCTGCTCTGTAGTACTCAAAAATTACAGAATCGTATGGCTCTGAAAAGTTATTTGTTGCCAACTTAATATGACTAAGAGGAATCTTCAAGTGTTCAATCTTCAAGCGTTTCAAGTTGTTGACCTGCAAATTAAATATGTTTTTGTTTGAACGTTGATGTTTTTAGGTACCACGTATGTAGTCTTAACCGGGTCCCCGGGCAGAGGTAAGACATACGCCCCCAGATCAACGGAACCCCGTGGACTAGGTAATTAAACCCTCACCCCCATTAGGATCGAATCAAGGATAAACCCTAAGCTGACATTTCACTTTAAACTTACGCTAAGATATATTCGAATCCATGGGCCCTGACCTCCACTATTGAAAGGTAAGAGCTCTAACTAGTAGGTGTGGATTAACTTTAACTTGGTACACGTGGAATTGACCAAGTAAAAGGGTATGAGAAATGCAGGTCGAAGTTCAAGGAAACGTGGGTCTTTACGTGGGTAGTTCTGAATTTGCAGTTTTTGTTTTTGTTTGTTTTAGTAAAAGTTGCAGGTTGTTTTATTTTTAAGTTTTGTCAGTTTCCATTCGTATGTAATTGAACGTTTTGATTATTCAGAAAGTAGAGAGAAAATTGCCCCAAAGAGTTGTGTGTTTTGTTTCCATTCTTGTCGAATTTATCTCTGATTGTACCAACACTTGGTATCAGAGCGATTACGGTTCAATTGCATGCCCAAATACCTTCGTCTGAATCCGATGGCCACACTAGCAAGTTCTTCTGGGACAGTGAAAGAAGCCAGCAACTTAACGTTGCAGTGTCCGATCCTCACTCCCACAAATTATACAACCTGGGCGATCAAGATGGAAGCCGTAATGGACGCGCAGGGCTTGTGGGACGCCGTGGAACCACCTTTGGGTACAACTCTTGATGAGAAGAAGAGTAAGTTAGCACGGGCATTCATATTTCAAGCCATTCCAGAAGATATCCTGCTTCAGGTAGCCAAGAAGAAGACGGCGCGAGATGTCTGGGAGTCCTTGAAAACCAGATATCTTGGTGCTGAGAGAGTGCAGAAAGCACGACTACACACTCTTAAGAGCGAGTTTGAAGCGCTTAGGATGAAGGATGGGGAGACGATTGATGAATATGCGGGTAAACTATCGGGTATGATCTCGAGACACAGTAGTCTTGGAGAGACGTTGGAGGACTCCAAGTTGGTCAGGAAATTGTTTGATACAGTACCTGACAAATTCATTCACTTAGTGGCTTCGATGGAACAGTACTCGGATGTTGATACGATGCCATTCGAAGAGGCAATAGGTAGATTGAAGGCCTATGAAGATCGACTGAGGTCGAGACAAGGAGGAGCAGTGAGTGACAACTCCTTGTTGTTGTCGAGAGTTGACACACGCAATTCATCATCAAAGATGAGTGGTAGAGGATCCTTTACAGGAGGACGCGGTCGTGGATCAGTCAGTGATAGAGGAGGCCGAGGTGGTTCAAGGGGACGAGGGTACGGTCGTGGTAGGGGTGGCAGATGGAACAGTAGCTATCAACAAAACTACCACAATCAAAACAGAAAACCAAAGGATAAACGACAAGAAAAATGCTATAACTGTGATCAGTTAGGGCATTATGCCTTCAAATGTAAAGGAAAAAAGGATGAAGGCCATGAAGTAAACTTGACTGAGAAGCATGAAGAGGAAACAACTCTACTTCTAAGTGTTTGTGGAGAAGAGAGTCAAGAAACTGTTTTGTTGAATGAAGAAACAGTAAACTTACATAAGTTGGAAAGCCAAAAGAAAGAGAATAAGAATGAATGGTACTTAGACAATGGGGCTAGTAATCATATGACTGGTTTGAAGGAAGTATTTGCTGAGATGGATGGAAGTATTTCTGGCAAAGTTCGGTTCGGAGATGGGTCGGAGGTCCGAATTGAAGGTAAAGGATCGGCACTATTTGAGTGTAAAAATGGTGATCAGTTGAAAATCGATCATGTTTACTACATACCAGCCTTAAACAGTAATATCATCAGTCTCGGGCAATTGACAGAAGCTGGCTATTCAATTAGCATAAAGGATGAGTATTTGAAGATGCGTGATGAACAAGAAAGATTGGTTTTGAAGGTGCAAAGAACCAGCAACAGATTGTACAAGATAAATTTGAAACCTTCAAAACCCATTTGTCTGGCAGCAAAAGTGCGTGATGAATCGTGGCTATGGCATCTCAGGTTGGGTCACACCAACTTTCAAACACTGGAGATGATGTCCTCTAACGGTGTGGTAGAAGGCTTGCCACAAGTGAAGCATTCTGAGCAGGTTTGCGAAGGGTGCTTAGTAGCCAAACAGACACGACAGTCCTTCCCAAAGGAGACGAAGTGGAGAGCTAATGAGCCTTTACAACTTGTGCATGTTGATTTGTGTGGGCCAATAACACCAAAAACAATGGGAGGTAATCGTTATTTTATGTTAATTGTGGATGATTATAGCCGGTATATGTGGGTGTATATGCTAAAGTCAAAAGATGAGGCATTTGGCACATTTAAACAATTTAGAGCTGCTGTTGAGAAAGAGGGAAGGTTTGTAGTAAAGAATTTGAGAACGGACCGTGGAGGTGAGTTTGTCTCGAAGGAGTTTAATGAATTTTGCAAAGACAATGGAATTGGTAGACAACTAACAGCTCCATATACACCGCAGCAAAACGGTGTGGTGGAACGGCGCAATCGAACAGTAATGGAAGTAACAAGATCGTTGCTAAAAACCATGAAAGTGCCTGATGAATTGTGGGGAGAAGCTGTTCGACATGCTGTTTATCTTCTCAACAGAGTGATGACAAAACCAGTCAAAGCTATGACACCGTATGAAAGCTGGAAAGGAAAGAAACCAAACCTTGGTCATGTGAAGGTGTTTGGTTGTGTGGCACATGTTAAGCGACAAAAGAATCTGATAACTAAGTTAAGTGACCGTAGTTGTGCTATGGTTCATCTGGGAGTGGAGGAAGGTAGCAAGGCCTACAGGTTGTACAGCCCTAGTGAGAAGAAAATTGTGGTTCACGTGATGTAATTTTTGATGAAGGCAAAGTCTGGGCTTGGAATGGTGGTTCTAATCAGGAAACTACAAATTACCCAGTGTGGATTAATGTTAAGACATGTAATCCAACTGGGAACTTGGACCTAGATCAATTGCCGGGTGGAAACGAACAAAGCAGTGATCAAGATGCTACCCCAGTAGCCACTCCCATGCATGGAAACACAAGTCCCTCATCAGGTGAGAATTTATCATTTCATGATGAAAACTCACACATGGCTTCCAGCCCTGGTAGTGGAGCCTCTCAAGTCTCTGCTGGTAATAGTTCTGTTGCTAGCATTGGATTTGATCATACTCCTCCTCAAGGATTTCGATCCTTAGATGAGGTTTATGAAAGGGCACCACAAATTGAACCAACTTATGACATGTTGTTGTTAGCTGATGATGAACCCAGCTGCTTTAGTGAAGCTGCGGTAGATAAGCAGTGGGTTGCAGCTATGGAAGCCGAGATACAGTCGATTGAAAGGAATAAAACATGGACTTTAGTTAATCTACCAGTAGGCCATAAAGCTATTGGCCTTAAGTGGGTTTATAAACTAAAGAGAGATTCAGAAGGAAAGATTCTTAAACACAAAGCACGTTTGGTCGCAAAGGGATACGTGCAGCAACAAGGAATTGATTTCGATGAGGTGTTTGCTCCTGTTGCAAGGCTTGAGACGATACGAGTAATCTTGGCATTAGCAATTAAGGAAGGTTGGTTTGTGCATCACCTTGATGTCAAATCGGCTTTTCTTAATGGCGAACTTTCAGAAGAAGTGTATGTTAGGCAGCCTGATGGTTTTGTGATCAAAGGAAAGGAGGGCATGGTGTACAAGCTGCAGAAAGCACTGTACGGATTAAGACAGGCACCGAGAGCATGGAACATCAGACTTGATAAGGCTTTGAAGGAAGTTGGTTTCAGCAGGTGTGCGCATGAACCTGCTGTATACAAGCTGCAAACGCCCAGATCAAAGTTGATTGTGGGTGTGTATGTGGATGATCTGATTGTGACAGGTTCGGAGGAGCAAGAAATCAGTAAGTTCAAAGGAAAGTTGAAGAAAATTTTTGATATGAGTGACCTTGGAAGATTGTCTTATTACCTGGGAATTGAAGTGGAACAAAGGCGAGATCACATCATATTAAAACAAAGTGGATATGCAAGAAAGATTTTGGATGCAGCTGGTATGTTAGACTGTAATGCTAGTAAATATCCGATGGAACCCAAAGCAAATCTAGTCAAGGAGGATGATGGTGAACTTGTAGATCCGACTGAATATCGAAGACTCATTGGCAGCCTTCGTTATTTATTACACACCCGGCCAGATATCAGCTATTCGGTGGGATTGGTTAGTAGGTTCATGGAAGTCCCTCGAGTTGGTCATTTAAAGGCAGTCAAACACATACTCAGGTATGTTAAAGGAACACTGAGCTATGGGCTGCAGTATAGAATTGGAGGAGATGGAGCTCTAGTTGGGTACAGTGATAGTAGCTATGCATCAGACATTGATGACAGAAAGGGGACTACTGGTGTGGCATTTTATTACTCAGGAAATTTGATCACATGGCTCTCTCAGAAACAAAAGACAGTGGCTCTCTCCTCGTGTGAAGCAGAATTTATGGCTGCAACGACCGCAGCCTGTCAAGCAATATGGTTACAAGGTTTGGTCGGTGAACTGAGAAATGAACAAGCTCAATGTGTGAAACTGCTAGTTGATAACAGATCGGCTATGGAACTTATGAAGAATGCAGTGTTTCATGGAAGGAGTAAACATATAGACACCAAGCATCACTTTATTAGAGAATGTGTAGAGAAAGGCAAAATTCAAGTTGAGCATGTAAGTGGGGAATTACAGAGGGCAGATACACTTACTAAGGCACTTCCAAGGATAAAGTTTATAGAGATGAGAAATCTGCTGGGGCTAAAGGATGTTGGTGATACAAGTCAAAGTTAAGGAGGAGAGTGTGGATTAACTTTAACTTGGTACACGTGGAATTGACCAAGTAAAAGGGTATGAGAAATGCAGGTCGAAGTTCAAGGAAACGTGGGTCTTTACGTGGGTAGTTCTGAATTTGCAGTTTTTGTTTTTGTTTGTTTTAGTAAAAGTTGCAGGTTGTTTTATTTTTAAGTTTTGTCAGTTTCCATTCGTATGTAATTGAACGATTTGATTATTCAGAAAGTAGAGAGAAAATTGCCCCAAAGAGTTGTGTGTTTTGTTTCCATTCTTGTCGAATTTATCTCTGATTGTACCAACAGTAGGCTGGACTACATGAAAACCAAAAACGACGTTATACAGTCACAGGTTCAAATGTTTGACACGGATAAATCTAGTCAACCTAAAAATCTGTCTGGGTTGATACGGACCAGACCTGTATAGCAAAATGGGTTTGGAGGTTCAACCTGAGCCTAGCACAAGTCAATTCATACTAAACTCAAACCTGTTAATTTTATGTCAGGTTCATGCCCTAGTAAAAACAGGAGTGGTCTACTTACAAGACTTTCACGTTGCAGCTGAGATTCCAATGCTCTCTCAAGATCACTAACAATACTGAACGCATGTGGGCGGTGTGTTGGCTCCTCCTTCAAGCAAGAATATGCAACTTTTGTATATATTTCGAGTGACTGTAGGAACATTTTATCATTCCATAGATCCGGATGGATTATCTCTTTCATCGTTTTTTCTTCGTAATGTTGTATGGCCAGAGGAGCCAGTAACCCATCACGAACACATGCTTGTCTCCCACACAATATTTCGAACAGAACGACACCGAGCGAGTAGATGTCCGACTTGGGTGTCGCACCTCTGATCTTTTCGATCGCAGGATCCACATACCCACATACGCCAATAGGCTCACAAAGGAACACCTGGTCCATACGGTTAACCGATTGTTTGATGGAAAACGTAAAGCCCGACAGCTTGGGTTCCCAGTTCGCGTCTAGTAAAATCGTGGAGCTGTTGATGTTACGATGTATAACACCGTAATCACGTCCCTGATCATGGTGGAGGTAACTCAATGCACGAGCCACGCCAACACTGATTTTCAATCTTTGTGTCCATTTGAGGTTAGGATTGTTTAGATGCTTCATGATGCTTCCGTTGGCCTCGTGCCTGATTACGATGATCTTCTCGTGTTTCTCGTCGCAGAATCCGATAAGAGAGACTAGATTTGTATGCTTGAGATCAGAAAGCAGTGAGATTTCTGTCCAGAACTCTAAGTCACCAAGCCCACGCTTACGATCTAACCTCAGTGCAGCAATCTTGATCGACAAGAGTCGTCCGGCGTATGCTGGTCCAAATCCACCATGTCCGATGATGTTAGCATCGGCAAAGTTGTCGGTAGCCTTTGCTACATCTTCAAGTGGGATTTGCAAGTGAGCAAACTCGGTGGGTGGTGATGCCATGTCTCTGTTTAATTATCAAGACGGCGATTAAAATCAAGGTAAATTATCAAATTGTTAACAAATTCGCAAGCCAAATCACAACAATGCAAGATTCAATCTTGCAGTAAAAAGAGAGAGAGGAAATTAGTCATATATAGAGTATGGAATGGGTTGAACATGAGACACGCCCCAAGATGCGCGAGAACCCTATGGAATAGGGAAACCCTCGCCCCCATCGAAATCGAAATACCTGGGATAAACCTCAGGATCGTCATACAGGATAAGTGTCCTCCAACTTGACCTCAACAGGAGTGAAACCCACAACCTCTATAACGAAAGGTTGGACCTTTACCATTGGGCTAAGCAATGGTTGAAAAAAACAAAAATTGCTAATTTTTGATTTTTACTATGAGATTTGAATTAATTAAGACTTTGAAAACTTTGAAAGGATTGATTAATATTTTTTGTCGTAATTGTCTGCTCGACTTGTACATTCATTCGATCTAAATTGTATTTCTTTTTTTTACCACTATCCTATTTTATGTTAAACATAATTGATATCAATTATATATTCAGTCCGAACGATCCAGAGCGTTCATTTGAAAGAATTGAAACCCTTCTTATTAGATAATCACGAGACTTGCCAAAAATCGAAATTTTTGATCAATAGAGAAACAATATCACAATTTTTGTTCAGTAAGACGCCATAATAGATGATTGACTCATTGACTATTGCATGAGAACATGTTTATCACCGTCTCATATGTTTCTTCAAGTATCTTGGACCTTAATTGGTTTCATTCCAAGTTACCAACCCGTTTCTGCCCTTGGTTTTAGACCACTTTAACCAAAACAAAATTTGGTTTAAACCTAAAACCGGTTCTTGTAAATACCTGATGTGTGCAACTCTATAAGGTGTCTATAATCAAATAAAAATCTACCAAAAAGAATTAAAAAATGTAAGGGTTTCTCATTATGTTATATCATATAAAATATTCTCACGCGCTTAACTTTTGCTTCTTCTCATGTAAACCTCAACTACAGTCCAACTCACTTAATTAACTTTTGCTTCTTCTAATTATACTCAATTTATTTGTTTATAAACGATAAATACATTATAAACTTAAACTAAATTAAAAAAGAATATTGCTATGTTTCATATCATTTTTTACTTTTGACCCATCCCATATTCCCATGTGCAGTGTGTGAACTCTGAAACACGCTAAACTTAAAAAAGCATTAAAATGGGTATAATTTCCGGTGTGAAATACAAATCCGATAACTGCGCTACCACCCATCTTTGTCGGTTTTGATAAACGCTTGCAAACTAATTAAATAAAATAGGGTTATGCTAAATAGGGGAAAGATCAAATAAAAAGTCCATTTTGCCTAAGAAGGCTAAAAAGGATTTTCAAAACCTCAAAAACCGACCCAAACGAACTCCGATTGAACTCATTTCGAATACGTTGGAACCGTCTCATCGAACCCTACAATATTAGCTTTTTAGTTTTACCTTTAACAACTAGTTTCAAAATTTAGATTTTAGGGCTTGATTTTTAGCTTTTATGTTTTATATTTAGATTTAGGGTTTGTTTTTAAAGTTTTGGTTTTAGTATTAGGGTTTATTGTTTATAATTTAAGGGTTAGGTTTTAGGGTTCGACAAGATGATTCCAATGATGCAAAAATGAATTCAATCGGAGTTTGCTTGGGTCGGTTTTCGAGTTTTTCAAAATCTTTCTTAGCCTTCTTAGGCAAAATAGACTTTTTAGGGGAACATTCCCCATGCTAAATATACCCCCTTTTGTAATTTTTTAAAATTTAATATTAAAAAAGTTATGTTTTAAACTACTTTTATCTTACTATTAGAACCCCCCAGCGGTTTCCCCGCTCCTCCCGCGGCTTTGCCCACTTCGGCGGCCAACAGCGGGAACACCGCCCCCCTTCAGCGGCTCCCGCCCAAAGCAGCTCCACGGCTCCCGCTCCCCGCTTTGTTCTCGCTTTCTGATTCGTCCACGGCAAGTGACGAGTGTGAGGAAGGGTTTAAGTGAGGTTTTCAGTGGGGTGACCACCGTGGGGTTTACGATTTTCAGTGGGGTGATGACGTGACGGGAAATTTCGGTGGGTAAAGATTTTCAGTGGGGTGACCGCTATGGATAGCCTTATGATAAACAAAAATCATTTTTAACACTTGTCATGTTTTTAAACCAATATTGTCACATGTCTTTATTTTATCATCTAACTCAACTCTCTTTCATATTAAATAACTAAAATATTAATGATAATATTTACTTTTTAAATGTTAAAAATGGTTTTAAATAAATTAAAATTCAATTTAAAAATAACACATTAAAAGGTTTCTAAAGTATTATTTTTTTTCTAAAATTCAAAGATTTTTAAGGACAAGAAATATATGTTACATCGGTATTCAAATTTTTTTCTACACAACAGGTTTTCTAAAAAAACCATTTTTTTTAAAAAAAAAAGAGATAAACTATAAAACAGAGATTTTAAACGACATGATTTTTATAAACAAATAACATTTTTAACACGAAATGCTTAAAAAATAATTGCTTTAAAAACTAAAAGTTAAAAAAAAGATAGGGAAAATTGCAGTTTTGGACATTTTGTTTAATGATATTTTTAAATTAGGTCACTTAGCATTAATAATTGAAAAATGTGTACCTTACCTTTTTGATTTTGAAACTGATAACTTTTAACGTTAATTAGTTTAAAATTTTCAGCTCTTACAATTTAAGAAGGTCGAATATCAATTCTTTAATTATTAAAGTTTTTAATTGATTTTTTCATCATTTAATATATTTAATTATACTTAATTTATTCATTTCATTCTAAAATATTGTTTTATAATTAATTTTTATTAATAGTTATTTTATATTAAACCCCGTGTAATACACGGGGTAATAATCTAGTATGATATATACATATATCACATATATTAAATACTCGTGTATTGCATTGTTTTCAAACATTTTCTTTTCAATAGTTCAATATTTTTTATTTAATTAATAAATGTTAATTTAATTTAAATTTTTTTGAACAGTAATTTGGATCACTAACAGGTCATAGACCCATCCGATTATATCCAAATCTAATAAGAAGAAACCCACCATATGTGAGAAAAACCCTCTAGCCTGGCATGAAACCCCTATTTTGTCCATATCAAGACTTAAACCTTGTGACCTTCCCAATATTGAAGCCAAGAGGTATTTCCCCTCATACACTTGAGCTGAGGATCATTAGCATTAATTTTGTTCTTTATAATGCTTTTAAGTAAAAAATAAGTGTATTTAATAAGTTTATAATTAATTCTATATTACATTTATTAAATAAGAGAGAAAACAAAAAAGTAGATAACTAAAATCATAAGTGTCTTTGAGTATTTTTATTAATTAGTTAGTAAAGTTAAAAACATGTATATTTCACATGTTAAATAAATAATTTAAAATTATTCATTTTAAATAATATATTTTATATATTTCCTAAAGATATTTTATAAAATTATAAAGAATATGGCTTATAATGTAAGTATATTATCTATAAAATTAAATAAAATTATTATTATTTAATAGAAAAATATTAGCAAAACTTAAAATTAGAAAAAAATGTCATATAAATATTTAATATGAGAGAGACGGAAACTAATTTTAAGATACTATAAAAACATGACATAGGTAGATTGAAATAAGATAAGATGAGATTTATATGCTCACATGAATTTTTATTTATTAGAATAGGTAAATTAAGACAAGATAAGATATATAAAAGATGTATTGTAAAAGAGTAAATTACTATTTTTGTGCCTCTTTGTATTGTAGTCATTTTTAATATAAGATCTTACTCCTAACCTTTAAATTCCCCAACTATTTCAACCTTTAGTCTAACGTAGGGGTGTAACAAACCAAGGTAGCTCGTGAAATACTCGGGATCGGATTGGTAAAAAGCTCAAACGAGCCGAGCCTTAACGAGCCCAAAAACGTGGCTCGTTTAGTTATCGAGCCCGAGCCCGAGCTCGAGCTTTACATATCAAGCTCGAGCCGGATTGCAACCCATAAAGAGCTTTGTGTTTATAGATACATTAGAACTTGAACATCATAAATGAGCACTTAGAAAGTTAACATTTTGTCATACCAATTGAGGAAACCAAAGTCAAATGTATTTCAAAAGTAAAATCATATGTTGTAAAAATGTAAGGTTTATACCTTAGTGGTGGTATATGATTATGGTGGTAAAAAGGTAAGGTTTATGCCTTACTTATGGTGGTAAAATATATCTATATATATTATCTTTATGGTGGCTATGTAAGAGATATTCTTCCTCGTTATATTATAGATGACAGATATGTAAGGGATGATTTCTATTACTATATGATCGATGGTGGACTTTGACTAATGTGGTGGCAAGTATTAATTAACTTGGGTGGTGACAACTATTCTTCGTACAAATATGGTGGCTCGGATTACTTACTTAGCGTTTTGCTAATTTAAATCGTTGGGTGTAATTTGTAGGTAAAGCTCCAATGCAATAAGGAATGTAACAAGTCTCGGATCGGTTATCTAATGTTTCGCATGACCTGTGGTTAAATGCTTTTGATAAACAATTATAACAAGTCGGAGTTTTCTATAGTGTTATTGTCAAATAGTACTAGTTACTATGACATAAATTAGTTATGGTGGTAATAGTTTATTATTGTGGGAATTATTGGTTTTGAATGGGTTTATTTCGTAAGGGAGTCGGTATTTTAGAATGGGTCATGCCGAAATTTTGAAAAATCTAGGACCATATTTCTGCTTATTTTAAATAAAACTTTATAAAAAGTTGGGTGTTACAAAGAACATCTTCAAAGAACTTTCACAAAAATTCACAAAATCAAGATATTGAGCACAAGTTTGAGATAATAAATGGTTAGAATGATAATCTCGGGAACGTGGCTCTGATACCAATTGTAAAAACGGTTACGGAATAGGACCTACCCGATTTGTGAAGATTAAACAGAATATGAACAGAGAAAGTCTTGAAGATAGGTGAATATGTTGAAGAACACAGCCAAGAATGAATCTGAGATGCAATGTAAAGAAAATAAGATTCATTAGTCAACAAGATTACATTACCTATCACTCGCATGTTCTCAAACTCCATGAATAAAGAATCCATAGAGTTCATGAGGAAGGGCTCTCTCAAGATTACATTGAAGCACACTCTTACCACTCTATTGTCTGGTTTCTGTCCTACAAATGAGAATAATCTTTATTTATAGTGTCACATGACCTAAAGCCCTAAAACAAAAAATACAACAAAATGATAATAAATAATAGATAATAAATTAAGCTTTATCATTTATTGTGGTCTTCGGGTCTTTTGGTCATCGAGTGTCTTCGTAATTTTGAATCTCCAGTGGCTTGTACGGTGACTCGTTGCTCCCTAATCAACAAATACATAATACTTCTTGTTTACATTCCATCTATCCAAATTAACCGTTGGTCTTGATTTTTGTAGACCCAACAATATTCTTGACATGGACTGGAAAAAAGAATTATCATGGAGCTTATGGTGCACATCTCCTATTTGAGAATGCAATTTATTGAGTTAGGAAGGTTGTTGATCTATTGGTAAATTGGTCTTTGTCTAGATGCTTGGTTTATTGGTTTGTAATTGGGTGTGTTGTAATAGTTGGTTGCCAGCAGACTATTCAATGAAATATTTCATTGTTACCGTTCAAAAGAAATATATAAGGTTTTTTGTAAGTAAGGGTAAAAATGATTAATATAGGATTTTAACTATGTATGAAAAAATGTAAGCCAAAGCCTAAAAATTATATCACATAGATACTCCCATGTAAGGAGTTAATGAACACTAATTTTTCATGATAAGAGTGACACAATTTTATTTTTTGATTCATTAAGTTTCGACAATGAATCAGATATATACGAAACTTGATGAGTTTAATAGAATTTATCGCTAGTGCTCAACTTCAAGTATCATAAAAACAAAAGATAATTTACGTTTTAGAAAAGAAAAATAAATTATAAACTTAAAATAAAATTTTATATATATATATATATATATATATATATATTTAGGATTGGGATCAAATACTAACCCTCTCTTACGGCGCTAACCCATTAACTTTGCCAAAACGAAGCCGAATCTTGAATTTTTTTTGAACATCATTGTAACACAATTAGAACACCATGTTCAGTTTTGAGTTTGGGCTAATTCATCACCGTTTAAAAAATATCATCGTTGTAAGGTTTTTGCTACAGTACTGTAAGTTTTAAATATTTAAACACCTACAGTATTGTAAGAGCCCAAACGGTGATAAATTAGCCAAAACTCAAAACTAAACATGGTATTCAAATTGTGTTACAATGATGTTTAAAAAAAAAATTCAAGATTTGGCTATTTTTTGGCAAAGTTAATGGGTTAGCGCCGTAAGAAGGGTTAGTATTTGAACCCTTCCCTATATATATATATATTATTTCATACTCATTTATTAAGTTGACCCCATGTGCCATGTGTGAACTCTAAACATGCAAAACTTAAAAAATAATAAAAAGATGTATTTTCACGTATAAATTTACAAAACCAATAATTGCACCACTACGCATCTTTGTCGGTTTCAGTAACTTCGTTCCTTGAAAACATTGTTTCAAAGGGAGATGTATGTGTGGAAGGGTCACCGTGGCGAGATTAAAATAAGTGTAAATTATTATTTTTGGCAATATTAGTATTTTAGTTATTTAATCTTTTCAGTTAAATTATTTTCTTTAACTAATGAGACTGTTAAATCCGTGAACTCGGCGGGAGTTTACAAGAAGGATGTTTACACAGATATAACAATGAGGAAGCCCCCAATGTTGAGTCGAGAACCTCCTTACAGACAACTCTTCCTAAGGACCCCTCCTGGTTTGCTAATTTCCCTACGTGATATTAATGCCCTCCCCCCCCCCCCCCCGTAAATGATGGTGTATTTAACGTTGTCCTTAGCCTTCAAGTTCTTCGTTCCTTCTTTTGGTCGTCCTTCATTTCCAGAACGTCCTAGCCATATATGTGATAGGTGTCTTGTCTCCTGGCCGGTTTCTACCTGTCGGTCCAAATTCGGGTCTCCGGCTCCTTTGTTCCGCCTACTGTTTCTTAGGCTCCATGCAGATCCTGCATTAATTGTTCCATATCTTGGCATTAAATGCTCTTTGTCAAGCATTTAATGCTTCGCTTTGCCGAGGGTGACCAGCCATCATCACTTTTGTACTTGTGGCTGCCCCCGTCATGGGGAATACTTCTTCAAAGACGTTTTTCTTAATTACTTAATTTCCATATAAGAAGTTTTGGGTTTCAATACAAGTCAAGACATATTTGTTGAGACAAGATCATGGAGCTTACCAGTCATGTGGTTCCTTTTGGAGTGAGCTCGAGTGTATGCCCCAGAGCATCAAATATGAGGAGACGATTGAAATCTCGTCTTGATGTCTGCGTTCCAAGCCGTTCAAAAAACGTTTTTTTTTTTAGCTGAAAGAGTTAAAAGCGTAAGACATATACTTAAATAGTAATATACGCTTTGAATAAATGAAAATTCATATCAAGGCAGGCACCACTTTGCATGTTTGCATTTTGTCGGTTTTGTTTTATTAAGTTTTGTTATTTTCCAAAATTTGATTTCAAATTAATTTTCATCTAATACCTTCTTTTAACAGTAATACTTAATTTGGGACCCATAAACTATTCTAACCAGGTTTGAACATGGATGGTCCTCACAGAGTGTTTTGACTCCTATGACTTGACTACCAAGCCAGTGGCAAACTCATATGGGGTCGGCATTATTTGAGCCTATGCGGCAGAGCCTACATGATTTCTTATCATCTTTTTGAACAACGTTTCATCTCAACGTGTGAACTACTGATTTTAATGTCTGATAAATCTAAAGTTTTACTTATTTTCTGAAAATAGCGTTAAAGACATCGAGATGATTAACTTTAAACGATAACTTGGAGTCGGGGATTCATTCGGAGCAGCATTTCTATCCCAACTGGGATAGAGGTAAGATTTGTCTACATTTTTTCCCCAGACTCTACTGACAAATGAGAATATACTAGGTAAGTTTGTTTGTTTTATTGTTTCAGGTTTCATGCTAATCCGATCATGTTAATTTTTATAAATAGTTGTTGAAACCTTAATTAAAGGATAATTGTGAGTGAACTATTGTTATATACAAGAGTCAAAAGTAGAAAGTGTAGATTGTAGAAGAGATCAAGAGAGTCAAACGACGTAATGTGACCTTTTTCGCGTTTGGCTTTGTGTTTTCAAGTGTGAATTCAACCAATTCATCTCAAATCTATATATATATAGTAAGTTAAGGATATAAAATATAAAATAACAGCAAAAAAAAAGCTCTAAACAATCAAAAAATCAATCCCAACGACTAGATCGCGAAATGGATACAAAGCGGTTTCACTTGGTACCGGGTATGAACAGATTTTGTTTCCCGGTTACCTTTTTTTTCGTTCAGCTCTATACCCAAGACCAGAAGCCTTTTATAAGTTAAGCCCGGATATTAATTAGGCCCGAACACATAAACACTTAAATCACCGAACCAAACTAGACGTGGGCAAACCGGGTTCAAGACACCATCGGGTTCGGTGGAACCGGTTTTTAGGGGAACCCGAACCAGTTTGGAACCGGTTTCATGTTTCCAAATCTTTAACCGGTGGAACCGGGTAGGGTCCGGTCGGGTCCAGAACCGGGTACACCTACCGGTTCCAACCGGTTTTTGTTTAAATTTTTTTTTTTTTTAAAAAAATGTGCATACATAAATAAAAAAATTCATAAGAACATAAATAAAAAGAAAATAATATTAAAAAAATTCATTATTATTTCTAATAATTTACAGTAAATTACATACATAACTTAAAAATAAAAATAACTTCAATACATTTATTTTTATTTCAATTATTTAAAAAAAAGACATACATAAATAATAAAAAAATACTTGATTTAAGAACATAAATAAAAAAATAATAATATTAAAAAAATTCATTATTATTTCTTATAATTTTACAATAAATTACATACATAACATAAAAATAAAAATAACATATTTAACATTTATTTCTCTTTTAATTATTTAAAAAAAAGACATACATAACTTAAGAAGATAAATACAAATACAATAACTTAAGAACATGCGTTTTATTGCGTTTCCGTTTCCGTTTGCGTTTGCGTACGTTCACGAGTACGAGCTTCTTGTGCAAGTTCTTCATCAGATATGTCGGGAGATAATCCTTCCTCCACCTCCTCTTCGTGTACCCTTGTGTCAAGTTCGATTTCATCTTTGAGGTTTGTTATGTTTTGAATTCGATCGATCGCGTCCAAGTGATCCTTAAGCAAATACACATCTTTACTGATTCCGGAGTAAGTCTTGTTCTTCGTAAAGATAATACCCTGCCACTAAGAGAAAACTCAGATTCCGAAGCTACCGTAAAAGCTTGGACGGTTAGTAAATCACGTGCCATGGTGGCTAGAATCGGATAATCGGATTCCTTTCCTTTCCACCATGACAAAAGGTCTAAATTGTGATAATCCTAGGATGGAAAAGCGGACACAAAATCTGTTTCACTATACCTTCCAAGCTCACTTGAAGGAGTGTTACCCCTTTGTCGTTTTGCCGTTTCATTACGAACGGTATTAAATAAACTAAGAAGCGGATCACGAGGTTTACTACTCGAGCTTGATGCGCTCGTGCTCGTACGTATGTTTATATTAGGACCATATTTAATCATATAAAATTCATACATACTTTGTAAACTATGTTGAAAACTTTTTTTTGCATCATTTGAAAAATTTGGATCTTCTTCATGGATTTCCAAATTATCATTTATTTAGTCTATCAAACATTCAACCCCCGTAACATTCAAAATTGGGTTTAAAGCGCGACACAAGTAAACATGGGTGATAAATCTTTAAAATATTTCTTTAATTTGACTTTCATTGGTTTTACCATTTCTTCAAACATTTGGTTTTTCATTTCAAAATTTTTTAAATTTGACGTCATCAAATACAATTCTGATAACACCAATGGACTAGTAGGATAATAAACCCCTGATAATTTTGTAGCGGCGGTTTTAAAAGCTTCAAGAAAATCAGTTAAATCTTGAATATTCTCCCAAGCCAAGGCCGAAAATTGTTCGGCGAAACCACCTTCATAAAGACTCGTATGATATGTTTGTAAACTTGCTCTTTGTTTTAAAGCACTTTCAAACATTTTAAAAGTTGAGTTTCACTGAGTAGGTACATCCCAATTAGGACCATAACAATGTCTGTTCGTATCTTTACAAAATTTTTTGTATTCGGTAAATGTTCTACTTTTTTTAAAAACATCATGTATCATATTTCTAAAATCAGTTTTGAAAGCTTCAAGATTTGGTGAAGAAAGACTGTCTTGCACCGCAAAGTTAATAATATGTGCTACACATCGACTGTGTAAAAATATACCGTTGCAAAATTGTGTGTATTTTAATTTTAATTTTTCCACTGCAGCGGTGTTGTTTGAAGCATTATCAAATGCTATTGAAAATAGTTTCTTTTCCAAATTAAATTGTGTTATTACGAAATCTAATAGTTTAAACCAGTGTTGTAAAAATCGCGATTAGGAAGCCGATTAATAGGGATTAATCGGTAATCGCCCCTTAACTGATTAATTTTAGCCTAGTCGGTCGAAAAATCGCTAGTCGGTCAAAGTCGGTCAAAATCGGACCTAATCGGTCAAAATCGGCCTCTAGTCGGGATAATCGGAGTAATCGATCAACCAAAATTGATGATTTATGTACCTGATTGAAGAAATTTGTGGTCGTTATCTATGGAAATCGTGAACTAGGCAGTGGAAGCCGATGTCGGAATTCTGATCGATCGACAGGTTCGACCATTCCCTTCGGCCTTCGCCTCTTGAAAGCCGATGTCGGAGTCGGAGTTCGACCATTCCCTTCGACCCTCAACTTCCGATCCCCTCTTGATCTGACTTCCGATCATTCCCTTCAGCCTTTGCGAATTGCGATTGAGAGTTCGACCATCCCGTCTTGAAAGCCGATGTCGGCCTTCCCTGTTCTTCGACCATCCTTTACTGGGTTTTAAGTTTTAACAAATGGGCTGGGTTTTAACAAATAGGTTTTTTAAAAGATAAAAATAAATAAAATAGATATTATTATCATATAAATAGGTTTTTTAAAAGATATAAATAAATAAAATAGATATTATTATCATATAAATTATCAATTAAATGGTTAAAATCTTTAAATATTTGAAAATTTATGTATAAAATTTTGTATATATGTATATAATTTTGAAAAAATACATATAAAATTCTAATCCGATTAATCCCGATTAATCGCTAGTCCCTACCTCACCGCCCGACTAGCGCCTCGCGATTTTTACAACACTGGTTTAAACAAATATTCAGCCGTATGTGGATACGGGAAAAGTTCAAAAGCGATCGTACGTTTCATCATTTGCCACGAACTGGGATCTACCCAATGGGCGGTGACGCAAATATATGATTCCGGTAAACCATGTGGTGCAGACCAAACGTCTGTAGTTAAGTTTACACCAGTGTTTAGTTTTTCAAAAAATAAGATCAAATCTCTTTTTGCGTTGTTCCACATTTTTAAACAATGACGCCATAGCGTCCTTCGATTTACATGATTATAACGAGGCTGAAGCGTATCTCGAATCATGTTTGTTAAACGAGGGTTGTCGAAATGTCCAAACGGCAGCGCCTCTTGAATCACGAACTTCGCCATTCTATCACGAACCTCATCTACGTTATAGTGAAAAATTCCACCATCATTACCGATATGTGTTTGTTGACTTTCCGGATCATTCTTCAACGCCTTGCAAAATGGTTTGGCAATATGTTTCTTCAAACTCGTGTTTGATTCTTTTGCAAGAAGCATACCACAATATTTGCAACGAGCCTTTTGAGACCCATCACTCATCTCAACTAAATCCCAGTTACATCATATTTCCATGTTCCCACTATGCGTAAGAACACGAACAACTGTAACTTCGACGTTAGAACCTTGACCGACAGAAGATGTAGAATGAGCCATTGCGTTAACAAGATTATACTTGTATAAATATGAGTGTAATAAAAATGTATCGCGAAACAAAGAGAGTAAAACAGTCGGGTATACGAAACGAGAGCGTTTTTTGCTTAGAATGTTCGTTTTCAAGTGTGGAATCAAACTAAACCAAGCCACAACAATTTATACTAAGTTTTGGACCGAAACACATCAAAAAAATGGCTAGAAATGGGTCCAAACGGCTCTATTAACGGCCAGAACTCGATTTTTTTGGATCCAAACGGTTGGAACCGGTTTTGGTTGGACCGGGTTGGAACCGGTTCGGATTGGATCCGGGTTGGACCCACCTGAATATTTTGAATCTGAACCCGGTTAGGAACCAATGGTTTCAAACAGGTGCGAATCGGTTCTTGTACGGACCGGGTTGGGACCGGTTCCGGGTTGAACATCGGGTCCGGTTCTTAAACCGGTTTTTTTGCCCATCTCTAAACCAAACCAAATTAAATGAAGAATATTTAGCTTGATAAAACTTTAAAGAAACATATGAAAGGAATCTAAATCCTCTGTACAAGTGAAGTCTAATTTAATATGAAATTGTCCATTCCGTGCATGTGTTGCTAGTATGGGGAAAATGGGACAAAAAATAAATTTATTGGTTTCAGACTTGGTTCAACCCAAGGTAATTGAGAATAAAGTTTTCATTCTGTACATGTCAGCAAGGCCGACTTTATTGTGTAAACAAAAAAACCCTACCTTAGGGCCACCAATATCTAAGGGCCTCAAATTTTGAAATATTTTTTAAAAGTCATATTGTCCTACTTATAATTCTAAACTACATCTCAATATTCTTCTTTTGCTTAGATTTGAACCCAAGACCTTTTTTATAAGAGATAATATCTTTAGAAAATATGATAATCTCATGTTGACTTTAATTTTGGGCCTTTTTTTAACAAATTATGATTTGTGTAAAAAAATTATTTTAGTATTTGTAATTAATCTTCATATTTTGTTTGTGATTTATGTTTTTTTTTGTAATTTTATCCTTCTTGATTATCTATACATTTTGCCATAAACTTAGATAAAAGATACGGGTTTTTATATATAGTAGAAAAAATCACAATTTTTCATTCTGCTTTAGGCCACCAAAAAGCTTGAGCCGGCCCAGCTTGTCAGATCATGAATTAGTAAATGCATCTAATTTTTAAAAAAATCCCAATTCTTTTTGTTTTTGGAATGAGATATTTATAGAATCTCCCCATATTATTATATCTAAGAAAAAAAATTCAAGTCTAGTAGTACATTTTCGAAAAACCCTATAACTTTCGGAACATGTTAACCAAAAGTGAAGACAACAAATATCTGATTTTAAGTTTTAACATAAACTTGTTTATCTGGTAAGCTCATATCTTTTGTTTATTGGTTTTTTTTCTTTCTCAATCCCCTGTATTTATACTGGATGGTTTAACCAAATCCTCTCAATACCTCACGAACTGAACCCAGAATGAATTGCTTATGATCTGACCGGTTCGACAAGTTATCGGCCAATCTAGTCAGGATTTGGAAACCTTGATTAGGGATAGAGATGAGATAAATCAATTACTTGTAAAATATGGCATATCATGAGTAAATTTCAACTTTTCTAGTATAAGCAGGCAAGCAACCAAGGATAAATGAAATTTTTTTAACGGATATCTATCAGTATATCTATATCTAATAAAAATAATAAGAGACATATGTCAATTTAGTAAGCCATATGTTAATGTTCTGAGAAATTTAGATTTTAATTTTCAGCTTCTTACTCATACTAAATAATTATTAATTTTTTTTTAATTTAATAAATTATATGATTACACTATAAGTGATATTTTTTATTATTTTATAAAACATTTTTGAGAAATATATGATATTCTAATTAAAAAATATTTTTACATATTTAATATAAATTTAAAAATTTAATAAAAAATCAATATAAAAAATACTTATAAAATTCTAATTTTTTTTATAATTAAATAAAGTAATCAGTCAATAATCTATGAATTATCACTACTAATTACTGTCAAATTATTTTTGTTCAACTCGTATAATATATGGTTTTCTAACCTTGTAATCATATAAATGGGAGTCATAGCGAAAAAAGGAAATCAAACAAACAAATTTACCCAGTATATTTTCACTTTCAGTAGTGCCTAGGAGGATGGATAGACACAAACCTTACCCTATTCCAGTTGGGATAGAAAGGCTGCTCCGAAGGAGTCCCCGGCTCAAAGTTATCGTTTGAAGTTGATCATCCCAACATTTTTAACATTATTTTCACAAAATAAGTAAAATAACGTTAAAATTAGTGCAATTTTCATTTAGCATTAAAAAGTAGAAAATAAATAAATATTTGTTGAATCCACTATACTTTAGATAGACTTTGTAGTCACGTAATATTACTTCCTCCTACGCACAAATTAAAGAGGTTAACTTAAAAGATAAAAATATAAAATGTAATGGATGCATTCTCATTTCTCGTTTTGAGATATTTTGACTCGTTGTTTCTTTAAAAGATTAATGGTATTAAAAGTTATACCACACCATTATGCAGCTATACTGACAAAAGGTTTTTCCCGACGACTTGTCGTTTCTATAGGCTATTTTCGCATGTACTGATGACAAGTGGTCAGTATAAAGTTCATCGGCGCATATTTTCCTACACCGACAACATCTCGCTGGTAAATTTTGAAAAAAAAAATACATTTTTTGTCCACGACTTCACATCTCGTCAGCACAGATCTTCAATAACTTATCAAATCTTTCCCGACCTAAGAAAGTTTAAGAAAAAGAAGTGAAAATTGGTAAAACTTAGAGAGAACAAATCAAAACTCACGATTAACTAAGATCCAATTTAAAAGAATTTACATTTCCTTTTACCGAATACATGTTGGCATAGAGTATTCAGTACCGAATTTTGTCTTCGCTATATGGTTCGTCGGCACATGATCCGTTTCTTGTATTGTTTACCAAACACAACTTTATAAATGTGCTCGATCCATGTCAAAGAAGCATTGTTCAGGTATCTGATCTTAAAGAGAAAATCTTAAACCCTATCTGGGCCGTCCATTTTGAATCTTAAAAATAAATATGTGGTACACACTAAATTTGAAAAAAAAAATTAGGGTTTGAATAAACAAATCAATTTTTATGTGGTTTAATGTTGATCACATGCTTATTTTTAAGGTTTCAAATGAATGGCTCAGATAAAGTTTAAGGTTTTTCTCTTTAAGATCAGGTTTTCACATTATACAAACCCTATATATATATAATATATATATATATATATATATATATATATATATTATATATATATATATATATATATATATATATATATATATATATAGGGAAGGGTATAAAAAATAACCCTCATCTTTTGCTACAACTACATAACCCATTTCAACCAATCATAAATTTACACATAAGCTTTTCATTAAAATATTAAAAAGGGCATCCTAATCATTTTACCTTTATAAGTTTTTCCCCCATCTTTTTTAAACATTAATAACTTTTTTATAATATTATTTTTTAAAAAAAATTGCACCATTATATTCGTCTCATTTTTCTCTTTAATTCCGTTATAGTCTCGACTAATTTTTTTTACTTTTTTTAGATGCCCTATATTTACATCATTGTAACGAGCTTAAATATAACAAATTTAATTGAAACTTTTTAAAAAATGATAAATTACAGTGATGTAATTACATTGACGTAATTTATCGTGATGTAATTTATATTGACGTAAAATTTGGTTTCGGTTTTTCCGGTTAATTTGGTTCCGGTTCGGTTTTTTTTTTGGCTTTTTGCTCATCCCTAATTTGTAACGAGCCTAAATACAACAAATTAGTTTGAATTGTTTTCGAACAATGATAAATTACATCACTATAATTATCATTGTTAGAGAAAAAAAAATCAAAATAATGTGTTATATTACATCATTGTAATTTATCATTGTAATTATCATTGTTAGAGAAAAAGTAAAATAATGTGTTATATTAATTACATCACTGTAATTTATCATTGTTAGAAAAAAATTTAAAATAATGTGTTATATTTATGCTCGTTATATCGATGCTAATAATGGACAATGAGAAAAAAAATTAAAAAAAAACTAGTCAACATTATAACGGGAATTAAATAGAAAATTACATCACTGTAAATAATGTGTTACGTCACCGTTAATTATGTCATTGTAAATTACTTCATTTTGTGTTACATTACTTCATTTTGTGTTACATTACTGTAATTTACCATTGTTAGAAAAAATTTCTAATTAATTTGCTATCGTTAAGCTCGTTACAATGATGTAAATACATGACATAAAAAAATAAAAAAAAAAACTAGTCGAGACTATAACGAAATTAAAGAGAAAAATGAGACGAATATAATGGTGCAATTTTTTTGAAAAAATAATATAGTATAAAAAAGTTATGAATGTTTAAAAAAAAGGGGTAACCTTTATATAAATAACAAATGTCCTAAATACCCTTCATACTAAAGACAAAGGAATTGACACGTGGCACGATCCTATACATTTACCTTTTTTAAGTAACCATTGGATGATGGTTAATGGGTTGTAACAAAAGATGAGGGTTATCAAAAATTCCATGCCCTATATATATATATATATATATATATATATATATATATATATATATATAGGGAATGGTTCAAATACTAACCCTCCTTACGGCGCTAACCCATTAACTTTGGCAAAAAATGGCCGAATCTTGAATTTTTTTTTTTAAACATCATTGTAACACAATTTGAACCCCATGTTCAGTTTTGAGTTTTGGCTAATTCATCACCGTTTGGGCTCTTACAGTACTGTAGGTGTTTAAATATTTAAAACTTACAGTACTGTAGCAAAAACCTTACAACGATGATATTTTTTAAACGGTGATGAATTAGCCAAAACTCAAAACTGAACATGGGGTTCAAATTGTGTTACAATGATGTTTAAAAAAAAAAATTCAAGATTCGGCCATTTTTTGCCAAAGTTAATGGGTTAGCGCCGTAAGAGAGGGTTAGTATTTGAACCCAATCCTATATATATATATATATATATATATATAGCTAACAAGTAGATTCTTCTCCACTGATACAATTGTCATGATGGAAGTATTGCATGTGTGGCCAGTTTATGTCTTCAACTCTGGGGTTAAGTTGTTTTCCTGTCAAGCATGTGATGTTTAACGATACGTTATTAAAATACAAATTGGTGATTAAAATATATAGCATTTAACTAAATGTATAAAAATTAGTGAATGGTTGTAAAAATACATTTTAGTACGCAATGGAAGACTACAAATGAATGAAAAGTACGTAGTAATAAGTTGGCTTGGTTGGTGTTCAAAATGGTGATGGAAAAAGGTAAATAAAACTATAAAATGACTTGGTGATCATATCATATAACTCAAACAAATGTGGACAAGATGCTTTTAATATGCATGATATATGTTCCTTTTATTCATTATATATACCCACTATATGCTCTCCAAAAGTTATAAATTTGAGCATATATATATTGACACATAACCATATTCAATGGGTTATGTTTTTCCCTCCATTATTTTGTATCAAATTTGAAATATTCATTTTAATTAGATTTAGAAATTTGCTTCCTGATTTATTGCACATATCCATAATTGTATCCATAATCATTGCTCCTCCACTTGTATATGTACTGATCATTTGTTTAATGAAAAAATATCTTTTGGTTGACCAACTCATAATATACGTCCTACTTTAAATCCCTAAAAATTTTCACGAGTAGTCTGAGCCCAGTGGGTTGAGTTCAAATGACAAAGCCGCTTGAGGTCAAGACTTCAAGCCTTGCTAAAGATGGATTGATATAGAATTAAGTCATTAGAATTAAGGTGTTTCACGACTACGAAAAAGTGTTAATATTTTTAGAGCATCGACTTACTTGAAACAATAATGCTTTCTCAAGTTCCTGAACGACGACTTTCATTGATGGACGTTGGTCTTGAGTTTCTGCCACACACTGAATTGCAATTTCGATAAAAGTGTGCAAAGAATCGTTGTTGGATCTTTTATTTAAGATAAACCTGTTTTCACCAATTTCTTCTTTTATTATTGGATCTATCATGTCCTCTAGGGTTCCCATGCAAAAGCTTTCTCTTGCAACATGTGCCAACCCTTTGTAACTCTCCTCAAGGTAAATTGGGTCATCGGCTAACCTCCCACATAGAATTTCAATCAAAACGACTCCAAAACTATAAACATCTGATTCTTTTTTCAATTTATGAGTCATCTTATATTCTGGATCCATGTAGTGAAGTTTGCCAGTCCAGCTGCTAAGATGGAGAGCTTCATCTTCTTGATTTGGAGGTAAATATACAGCGGATTCAAAATTTACAATTTTTGCGCCCCAGTTTTCGTCCAACCCGATATTGTAGCTGCATATATCGCGATTTATTATCATCTTTTGGTCTTCCATCTCATAATGAAGGTACTTCAATGCATGTGCAACATCAATACAAATTTTTAAACGTTTTTCCCATGTCAAAATATGATGTGTGTCATTGGCATTTTTCAAACAATCAGTAAGAAAGCCATTTGAAGCGTTCTCAATGATAAGGATCATCTCAGATTCTTCAACACAAAGTCCAACTAAAGTGGCTATGTTTTGATGCTTAACACTAGTAAGCATATCAATTTCCGTATAAAACGCTTGTTCTCTTTTCTCGTCATCTTTATGAAGGATGCGTTTTATAAGTACAGTGCTGCATCTCTTGAATAATTCACCTTCAGTCTTCTTTTCCATGGATGGAAGATTTTCTTCATCATAACGCTCGAGTTCTCCTCTATACCAAGTGTAGTAAATGTTAGATGAAATTTCATACGCCTCTGAAAAGTTATTTGTAGCAGATTCAATATCACTTAGACGAATCTTCAAGTGTTCCAAGTTGTTTTCCTGCAAAATAAACAAGTGTCATGGTTGATAAGAGATTACAGCTTGAAAGATGATAATGAATTTGAAAGAAAATGTGTTATCGCTTTAGCAAACGAAAACGGCATATACCCGTGATCAGATGTAATAGGAACAAAAAGGCAAATTTCTATAGATGAAGGCAAAAAAATAATCATAATTAAAATATATAAAAGGATCTTACAATATTTTCAAGTTGCAGTTGAAGTTCCATTGCGTTTTCGAGTTCATCGACAATATAGTCATTACCTGGGCGAAGCTCCCGTTCCTCATTTAAGCAAGAAAAAGCTATGTTTAAGTATTTGTGAAATGAATGTGGGGATATTGGATACCAATACGGATTAAGATTGAGTACATCTCCGAATGTTTTGTTTTCATAATGATATTTCACCAATGGAGCCAAAAACCTATTATCCTCGTTCTCGTTCTCAATATACGCTTTCCTCCCGCAAATTATTTCAAGTAAAACGACACCGAATGAGTAGATGTCCGACTTGTGAGTCACACCTCCCGTGTTTTCAATTGCCGGGTCCAAATACCCCATCGTGCCAATATGTTCACAAAGGATGACCTCCTCTTTATAGCATAATAATTGTTTGATGGAAGTTTCAAAACTGGATAACTTGGCTTCCCAGTTCTCGTCTAATAAAATTGTGTCACTGTTAATGTTACAATGTATTATAGCATAATCACGTCCCTCGTCGTAACGAAGGTAACTCAAGGCACGAGCCACACCTACCAAGACCCTCAATATTTGCCCCCATGTGAGGTACGGGCTGTTTAGATACTGCCCAAGACTTCCATTGGCCTCATACGTGGTTATGATGATCTTCTCATCTTTCTCGTCACAAAATCCAATAAGAGACACCAGATTTTTATGCTTTAGACCAGAAAGCACTGAAATTTCTGTCAAGAACTTGAGGTCTACTTCCTCATGCTTACAGTCAAACCTTCGTGCAATGATTTTAGTCAATGTTCCGGATCGCAAAAGTCGTCCTTTGTACGCAATGCCAAATCCACTGTGTCCAATGATGTTATCATCGTGAAAATTGTTGGTGGCCGCTACTACGTCTTCGAGTGGGATTTGTAAGGGAGCAAACTTGGTCATTGTTGATGCCATGTTCTGTTTTCAATATAAAGGAGTGCAAATACAATGGTTACAAATAGTGTTTTCAGAATCACTCTGAAGTTTGGACCGCAAACAGTCCATAGAATCCTTCTGGTTATGCCTGCAGCTTGGGCTGTTTTCATTTTAACCAGCAGGTTATCATAAACTAGGTGAACCAGACCTGATTTTTGTTATTATTATTATTATTTTTTCTTGAAAATCTCATTTCTTGCTAATTTAATACTTCATGGTCCATTTTTAGCTATATGTCTTTATATTTTGTTAAAATTGCAAATCCACACTAAAACCTGGATTTTATTTATATTTTGTATTAGATAATCAAGTTCTTAAATCTGTTAGACTCTAATTTCACATATGTACAAGATAAAACCTTAATGGGTCAAAACTTATTATATTGGTTATATGTAAGGGTCAGGTTGTATTTGGGCTAGTGAACTTATATTTAAATAAGCCCAACTAATAGTCCAGTATGTAGAAGATGATCAGGGGGAAAATGGTCAAGAAAGTTGATCGGATGTTTAACTGTTTTGACAGTTAACAAACTGTCAAACAGTTTCATTCTAACCGACAGATTTGATCCTATATGTATGTTAAGGTCTGAAAGATATATTATCATATATATCAGATTGTATGCTTATTACTTATTAGCATATCAAGTTCTTGTTCCCTGTTCTTGTTTTTCACGTTATAATGAGAAGCAGCAGTGTTAATATGAATGTAGAATCGGATTGTTTGATTCCTGGGCAACAAAATCCGGTTCAACTAATCTGACCGCTCCAACCATTGGACCAATAAGACAATCGGTTCTAGAAACATTGGTTACAGTTGAATGAAAACAGATTCATGCCATTTTTATCAAGTTATCAATTAAGCATTTAAAACTTACTTGAAATTCCAGTGCCTTTTTAAGTTGTGATAGAACTCTTTTTGTTGCCGGTCGTTTCTCTCTTTCAAGATGTAAGCATTGATAGGCAATCTCTTGAAATGTGGCCAATGATTTTGGCACGATCTGTTCCCTTATATGCTTGAATGCGACCTCATCATGCTTCCCTTCTTCAAATTTGTATTTAATGAACTCTGGTAGATAGCGACCCTCATGTTTTCTGATTGCAAACGTTGATCTCCCACACAAAATCTCAAACAAAACAACACCGAATGAATATATATCGGATTCCGTTGTTAGGAATCCTGATTTTCTGTAAAGTGGGTCAACATATCCTTGTGTGCCACATGCATGATCAATGACATAGTCTGTTTCTTGAATTAAAGGACTTATTAAGGAAAGCCCAAAATCTGCAAGTTTTGCTTTCCAATCATGGTTCAGTAGAATGTTAGCAGTTTTGATGTCTCTGTGTATCACCTTTGCGTGTTTTCCAACCCCTCCATGTAGAAAATCAAGGGCGCGTGCAACATCAATGCATATATCCAGTCGTTTCACCCATGTAAGAGAAGCATCAGTCAAATACCTATCAAGACTTCCTCTTGATGCATACTCATAAACAATGATTTTTTCATCTTTTTCATCGCAATAGCCTACAAGACCAATGACATTCTCGTGCTTATACTCCAAAAGAATCTGGAGCTCACTCAAGAATTGTTTTTCCCCTTGACCAAGCCTTGTATCCAATCGCTTTGCAACAATTGTTTTAAATCCGTCACCATCTTGAATGGTTCCTTTGAAAACTCTTCCAAATCCTCCTCCACCAATGCAATTGTCATTATGGAAGTTTTGAGTTGCCTGATTTATGTCTTCAATTGAAAGTGTGGGGTTGTCTTTGTTGTTTCTCTGTCAAACATAACACACGAAATAAAATACATATATTGATAGCCCTAACTAGTTAATATGTATGATAAAATAAATGCCCCATATGCACTTTATATAAATTGCACGTTTTCTAAAATTTTTAAGCTGATCTTTTATTATATTTTTGTTTTGGCACTTTAATATCAGCAATCAACAAACTCATGAATTTAAAATGAGAATGGTAGAATTTAGATTGAAACTCTGACAATGTTAACAACGTTAATCTAACATTTTGTGCTAAATATGGAAACATAATTTGCTTTATCAGTTTTAACTAATGGCATCAAGCATTCTACATGTGTTTTAATATATATTAAAATGAATTGTCACACTGATTAATTAAAGGGATCAATGATATGAAGTTAGAACGACTTACTTGGAAGAATAATGCCTTCTCAAGTCTCTTAACAACGATTTCCATTGTTGGACGCTCATATTGAGTTTCAGCAACACAATGAAGCGCAATCATTCTATATGTGCGTAAAGAATCCTTGTTGGGTCCTCTGTTTAGAACAAAATTGTGTTCACTCATTTCTTCCTTCAATACAGGATCTATCATGTCCTCAAGTGTTCCCACGCAAAAGCTATGTCGTGCCACTTGGGCCAGTCCTTTGTCACTTTCCTTCTTATAAATTGGGTCATTGGCTAGCCTCCCACATAGAATTTCAAACAAAAGTACGCCAAAACTATAAACATCTGATTTTGTTTTTAACTTACCACTCATCTTATATTCTGGATCTATGTAAGATGGTTTGCCAACATAGCTGGAAAAAAGAGCTCCGTCTTCTTGATCTGGAGATAGGAATATAGAGCGTCCAAACTCAACAATTTTCGCTCCCCAATTCTCGTCCAACCCAATGTTGTAGCTGTTTATATCACGATTTATTATGATCATCTTTTTGTCTTTCATCTTAGAATGAAGGTATACCAATGCATGCGCAACATCAATGCAGATTTTCAAACGCTTTTCCCAACTCAAAAGACGCATGTCATTGATGTTACTCAAATAATCAACAAGGTATCCATTACTAACATCCTCGGTGACAAGGATCATCTCAGAACCTTCGATACAAAATCCAAGTAGATTGACTATGTTACAATGCTCAACTCTTGTAAGGACTTCAATTTCAGTATAAAACACTTTTTTTCCTTTATCGTCATCTCTTGGGAGGATGCGTTTTATAACTACTTTGTCATGTCTCTTGTGATGTTCATCTTTATTCTTCCCTTCCTCATATGAAGGATTTCCTTTATGAAAATGGTTGAGTTCTGCTCTGTACAAAGCACAGTAATCACCAAATCCAATTTTGTATGCCTCTGAAAAGTTATCGGTTGCTAATGTAATATCATTGAGATGAATCTTTAGGTGTTCCAAGTGCTTAAACTGCATATATTTGAAAGGGGAAGGAAAATTACAACTTATACTTATAAAAAATGAGAAACAAACTGAGAAGAAAATTGTGTCATTACTATTTCGTTAATACTTTTAGAGAAACTAAAATAGGTAATTGTTCCTGCTATAGTTAGCCTTGGCCAATACTTTTTAGGAACTTGTTTTCTAAAAGCCACATTGCCTACAATCTTATAGCTTAGTGACATTGGTGATTCACTTGCTCAAAAGTATTATGGGTTCAAATCTTTACAAGTTAGGTAGAATTTAGGTTTATAAAAATCATTATTAAGCAAAAACATCCTTCTATAATTGGTCAATATATACTATATTATAATACACATTAGAACAAAAAAATTTTCATTAAAATTTAAAATTTTTACTTAATTACAACTTTTAAATTACAATACTTTTTATAGCTAAACTAAATGTTTTTTTTTTACTTTTTAGTTTGTCTTACATAGGTGCTATTAAGACATGAAAAAAGTGACTATCAAAGACAAACTATCTCAAATAGAGTGAACCATTTATCGAATCTTTTGTTCATTTAACCTTTTGACACATTTAATCTTTTAAATTGCAATTTTTAATATAATAGTGATTATTAGTTATGAGCCACAAGCGAGTTTTTTACAAGCCAAAATCACCAACCTAAGTGTTTTGTTTCCCCCAGCATCGTGCACGCGCCCCATTTGTGTGTGTGTGTAGGATCAGAATCTTATAATAACCCATCTTTATTAAGGTAGCTTGTGATAACCGTCAAGATCAATCCAAATCTTTCCCGAATATTATAAGTACACATGTACAACACCTTCTTCTTTTATATGCATGCGTAAATTCATGTGTTTGAGATTTTTATACAATTGTAGGTTTTTAAGAATTTGCAACGACGCATGTAAAAAAGGAAAAACTACACTGGTATAAACTCCTAAACATATGTAAATTTACACATATGTATAAAAGAAGAAATTATTGTGTATGTCTAATAATATTTTTTAAAAAACAAAGATTTGGATCGATCATGATGAGTTATCACGGGTTACCATAATAAGATCAAGTTAATAAAGAATCTTTCTCATGTATAGTGATTATATGCTATGATTAATTACTCAATCTTAGAGAGTTAACTCTTAAACTTAATTATGATCATTAATTTTAAATCCTTAAAATAATTGTGTGATCCACACTAAAGTTGAATAAAAAAAATGTTTGAAATTAAGAAATCAATTTTAATGTAGATTAATATGAAAAACACATTTATTTTCAAAATTTAGAATAGATGGTCATGATTGAGTTCAAGAGTTTTCTCTAAGATCGGGTTTTCACATGATATAATATGTAACTATTATAAGTTGCATTTAAATGAGATAATGATGAAAGGTAAAAGAAGAGGGTCTCACAGTAATTCTAGTCTGAAGCTCCAATGATTGCTCAAGTTCATGGACAACTTGCTCTTTGTTTGGCCGTTGTATCCGCTCGTCCTTAACTCAATAGAATGAAAACAAATTTTTAAAGCTAATAATTATATAGTACTAAGAGGATCCATAAGAGAAAATTCAAAAACACCCAATTTTTTAAAACACACAAAAAAAAAAAAAAAACATAATAAAGAGACCTAAACAAGCACACATATATTGACCTATCATATCACCCTTTTTTTAAATACATCTCTCTCTACACAGGCATGACTTAAAAATTAGTAATCAAATTCTAGCACTTCGTTTATTCTAATGTTAACCATGTAATTTCATCCACTAAATAAGATTAGACAAATTTAATAAATTATCAAAATTTGGTTTATTAATTTTTATATGAAGAGATAGTTTTCATTTAATCCCTTTTATTATTTTATAACAACAGAACCCCACTATCCTCCAGTTCTTGTTGTTCATCTTGGTGAATGCCTCACCCCAAAAATGGGCATGTCTCATTGAGTATGCTCTAATTAATATGTGAAATTTTCCACAACCAGTCAGACCCCATTTCTTTTATTTATTTTTTTTGGACGGCAAATCTATTGTACTCCTAAATTACCCGAAACTAAATTATGAATTGAACCCATAACCTCTCATTTTAAGAGGCAAAGCCTCACCATTGGCAGTTGTACCCACTTGTGATGTCTCTTTGGTGTTTTATTAGAAAATAGAAAAGAATATGATTAACGACTAATAGAATTTTGTATATTATATCCATTACATTCTGATTTATTTTTAGTTCATTTGAAAAAATTGTAATTCTTTTAAAAACACTTTATCATATGCTTTAAACATCATTTCGTACAGGGGCAACAAATTAAAATAGACATAAACTTTAATGAGTATGATTAAAGGAAACAAAAAAAAAAAAAAGGGGTCTTACACTAATCATTTCATCCGGCCACTGAAGTTCCAATCCATTTTCAAGCCCATTGACAATTTGTGCAATATTTGGACCTGGATCCTCCTTAAATGAAGGAAAAAGTTAGTGCTAAAAATTAAATTAGTAACTAGAACTTATAAACATACATACATATAATTACACGGATTGAAGCGGTATGTTGATATTGTATGGATGGTCTCTACCTTCGAGAAACTACACTCTTGGTACAAACTATTTTAGAAACTATAACACCGGTAGTCTTTGAAATAAATGACAGTTAGTTTTTACTTTCTAGTGTTATTTTTTCTAAATAACCATTATACCCTTTTAAATACTTAAAAAAGAAAAATAAATTTAAGTAACTAATATAAACTTTAGTGGGTCTCATTATGATACGAATGCTCCTATTATTAGTAAAGCACAAGGTCCTAAAAGGTTACAAGTCTATACTAGAAGGGGCAAAGGTGTCAATAGTAAAAGTAACTAAGAGTTTGTTACATGATATAGAAGAATATAAATAGAGGGAATAAGGGAATGATAGGTATGGAATTTGGTTGTTAGATCTGAGGGCTCTTGCTTGGTGAGAGAGAGGGTTTTACCCTGGTTTATTGTTTTCCTTTCTTTCTTTGTAATCGTTGATTTCAATCCATTTTAGTTCAATCCTTTAACTGTGTGTTGATTTCATATTGTACTGTGATTGTGAGTGTGAGTGTGTTGAAACCCTATCATTGGTCCGACCTGCCTTCAACCAGCCGTTCAGATGGAGACACGAACTGTGGCGCGACTGGATGCTCAAGACCAACAAATACAAAAAATCAATGATGAGATCAAGGAGATGAAGACGAGCTTACAAACATTGGAAGCAGATCGAGTAGCTAATGTTGAATTTCGTCAAGTAATGTTGGCGTGGGTGAAGAAACAAGAGAAACAGAAGGTTGATGGTACTTCTGGATCGGGATCGTCAGGTGGAGTGTTTTCCAATCCTGATAATCAGTGGGATTCGGGGGAGCGACCAACAGGAGTCCCATGGGCTGTGAAGAAGGTGAAGTTGCCGGAATTCAGTGGGTTTGATCCCCAAGGGTGGATTCAAAAAGCTAACCTCTATTTTGACATCAACGACACTCCTGATGAGCTACGACTTCGTTTGGCCCAATTAAGCATGGAGGGTGTTGCACAGCATTGGTTCACCATCATTATTCAGGTGCGTGAATCCTTATCGTGAGGCGATTTCCAATCCGAGTTACTACAACGCTTCAGTGGATTAGAAATTCAAAATCCTTATGAGCAATTGGCCGCAATCAAACAACGTGATTCAATTCACGACTATATTGACGATTTTGAATATCTGCTCTCGTTGGTTCCCCGCTTACCAGAGTCTCAAGCTCTCGGGTACTTCATTGCTGGTCTGAAGGATGATGTTAAGCAATGGGTTAGATTGCATCGCCCTCTCTCAAGACTGGATGCGATGTATCTCGCGAAAGATGTTGAGACGATGCTCCGCCCTAATTTGGTGGAGGGTAATTTATCCCAATCACGTTTCCGATACTTGCATACGGCAAGCAATCCGAGCGGGACTTTTAGGGATGGGCTTTCTCATTTGGGCCCGGTTGAGTCTAAATCTTTGTCTGGCCCACAAATAGTGGATCGGCTTTCCTCTTTTCGTTCGGACTCATCAAGACCTAATTGGCCACCGAAACATTCTTCTTCTTCTCAGGGAGATGGTGCGACAGTGTTTCAAAAAGATAGGGGGGTGCGATCCTTATCCAGAACCGAATGGGAGGAACGTCGAAAGAAAGGGCTATGTTTCCGTTGTGGGCAACAATATGGCCCTGCGCACAAGTGTCCGGAAGGGAAATTACGGGTTCTTCTCTTGGGAGAGGATGAATACGAATTGTCGGAGGGTGATCATCTTCGATTGGAACATGTGGACCTTCAGGAGGAACCACTGGGGGAGGTTAAAGCTGTAGGCACTTGCTTGGCCTTCGTTTCAGATGGGGTTATGAGTATCTGCGGTGGTGCAACAACATTGAAATTTGAAGGTCAAATAAATAGTCTCATGGTAAGTTTAATGGTTGATAGTAGGGCTACCCACAATTTTATTTCTAGACGCTTGGTGGGAGTTTTGGGTTTGTCAGTTTCAATGTTTGCAGGTATCCACATTACCTTGGGTAATGGTTGCTCCGTATTTGTGAATGAGCAGTGCTTACAGCTGCCTATCACGATTGGTTCTTCTATATTCCTGATTGATGTATTAGTTTTTGATACGGGTAAATTAGATTTGATTCTGGGAATGGCGTGGCTATCTTCTTTGGGCAAAGTAACTCATGACTGGAAGCATTCGTGGATGCAGTTTTCTCATGCGGGTACCATAGTTCGGTTACAGGGCACCTTACCAGCTAAACTGTCTACTACTGCTTTGCAACAAGGGTTGGGTGGCTTGGAAGCTAGTCATTTTGCCCCTGTTATGTTTTCCTTGACCCCTTCAGTATTCTCCATGAGTCAACCACATGAGATACGTTTGGTGTTAACTCAACGGGCTGGGGTATTTGATGAACTCACTGGTCTTACTTCGGCCAACTCTCCTGAACATTCCATGCAACTGACGTCTGATATTCCTATTTGTGTTCGGCCTTATTGGTATCCACATATCCAACAACCAGAAATTGAACATCAGGTCAAGGACTTTTTACAGCTGAGAATGATTAGAGACAGTAAGAATAGGCCAAGGGTCAATTTCATGCTACAAGGCTTGAGGTCAAGCCTTTTTCACAAGGGGGGAGTAATGATACGAATGCTCCTATTATTAGTAAAGCACAAGGTCCTAAAAGGTTACAAGTCTATACTAGAAGGGGCAAAGGTGTCAATAGTAAAAGTAACTAAGAGTTTGTTACATGATATAGAAGAATATAAATAGAGGGAATAAGGGAATGATAGGTATGGAATTTGGTTGTTAGATCTGAGGGCTCTTGCTTGGTGAGAGAGAGGGTTTTACCCTGGTTTATTGTTTTCTTTTCTTTCTTTGTAATCGTTGATTTCAATCCATTTTAGTTCAATCCTTTAACTGTGTGTTGATTTCATATTGTACTGTGATTGTGAGTGTGAGTGTGTTGAAACCCTATCACATTACTCACCATACCATGAAAGCACCACCATCATCATACCAGGCTCTATTATCATGTCACCCACCACAACCAGACACCATCTGAGCCCCCCCCCCCCCCCCACCAATGTAACTAACTCAAAATATATTGCTAATGGTGCGGTTATGGAAGTAGAGTGAAAATGACAAGAAGCAAAAGTGCACCACCATTTCCGCCACATTTTTGTAACATAAGTAAATCTATTGTTTGTATAGAAAAATAAGTCTGCTTCTAAATTCTTGGTTCGCTTGTTAAGCCCGGGCTTTTCACATCCTCGCCAATCGACGGTAACAATGGCAGGTGGAATCCACCTTTCATCAAAGCTCGTGACACTTAAGGTGATTGATGGTAGACGGCAGCGATGGTGTTGGTGATTGTCGCCGGTGATAGTGGTTGTGATTATGTTGGTGGAGGACGATGGTGTTTGATTCACCCTGTCAATGGTGGACATTTCATACCCACTTAAAGGCAAAAACTAACAGTCATAGACTTCAAGTATCACCGGTGTTACAATTTTTGAAATAGTTCCGATCATTGACGGGATTTCTTGAAATTACAGACCATACATGCAATATCGACATACGCATGGACCATTCGTGCAATTAACTCACATATATATGTGTGTGTGTGTAGACACATATATATTAATTGACTTACTTTATAAAACAATGCTTTCTCAAGTTCCTGAACAACGACTTTCATTGTTGGACGTTGGTCTTGAGTTTCTGCCACACACTGATATGCAATTTCAATAAATGTGTGCAAAGAATCCTTGTTGTCAAGAACAAAATGGTTTTCATCGGTTTCTTCTTTTATTATTGGATCTATCATCTCGTCTATTGTTCCCATGCGAAAGCTTTTTCTCGCAACACACGCCAAGCCATTATTGACCCCATTAAGGTAAACTGGGTCATCGGCTAACCTCCCAAACAAAATTTCAAACAAAACTACTCCAAAACTATAAACATCTGATGCTTTTTTCACCTTATGACTCTTCTCATATTCCGGATCCATGTACTCTTTGAGTCCAAAAACTCTATTCACATATACGTCGTCGTCGTCAGCTTGATTTTGTGGCAGGATTATAGAGAGTCCAAACTCAACAATCTTTGCCCTCATGTTCTCGTCCAACCCAATGTTGTAGCTGTTTACATCACGGTTTATTATCATCTTTTGGTCTTCCATCTCCCAGTGAAGGTAATTCAATGCATGTGCAACATCAATGCATATTTTCAAACGTTTTTCCCAAGTCAAAATATCCAATATGTTGACTTCTTTTGTCAAATAAAAAGAAAGATTTCTATAACCAGTCTCAATGATAAAAATCATCTCAGAAGCTTCAACACAGGATCCAATTAGAGTGACTATGTTGCGATGCTTAATGCTAGCAAGGGCTTCAAGTTCTGCATAAAACGCTTTTTCTCCTTCTTCATCATCTCTTGGAAGGATGCGTTTTATAATTGCAGGTGTTTCAACATTACTATTCCCTTCTATGCATGAAGAATTTTCTTTATCAAGATACTTGATATTTATTCTGTACAACGAATAGAATCTAAAACTACCGATGCTGTATGTCTCTGAAAAGTTATCGGTGATGAATTTGATATCACTGAGAGGAATCTTATTGCATTTCAAGTTTTTATCCTGCAAATATGAGATAATTAAGGTGGAAAACAGGGCTACAACTTATAAAGGGATTGATAAACATGAATAAATTAAAACATTTACTACTTATACCTATCTGTAAGCTTCAGAAAGGAATTTAAAAATTAAAAAAAATTATGTCGTTAGTATTTTATCGGTTCCTTGAGAAAATAAAGATTGCATATGATCAATTATATATTCCCGTTAATTAGCTGCTACTACTACCACTGTCTTTAATTAGTAGTCAACACTTTTAATCAAAATCAGCATTGATGATTTTTCTTGGTTTGTTGTATCTTGATTTTCTCTCAAAAAACAAATTGCTTATAGATCTTATGTTTAGTTAATTTCCTGTCCCATCAAGCAAAGTTTTATATTTTGGGACGGGTGATTCTTTATATTTTGCAAAAGTTGATAAACACACACACACACATTTTAAGCCTGGTCACCGGGTAAACCAGTATCAAAAAGTCACCCACGCCCGTGAAACGCAAAACTGGGCCCAGCCATCATTCCAAAGGAAACCCATCGTCCAAAGACTCACTGCGGAAAAATCTCTAGCCCACCTGGAACATATTGTTTCAAATGAGACTCGAATACATTTACTTTCATATTGAAAAATCATGAGGTTGTCTTCTCCCGAACCAACTAATCTATGGCTCATTGACTTTCTTTTTTTTTCCTCTCCTTTTTTTTGAACAGCTAAATTTTAGGATTAATGACGGATCATTGGAGTATCATCGTGATATCAGCAGTATCACCCATTCATATCTACAACCAAGTCACCAGTTCTAGATTGTGGGATTCGAACTTAGGACCATTTAATTTTTAAGCATTGTCTCACCAATAAGATACCGCTAGGCTGTAATCCCTTTGGTAAACTAACTAAAACAATGATAGAGAAAGTAATGAACGTAATTAAAGAGGAAAAAAAACAGAAAAAGGGTCTTACAAAATTTTCACGTAGTAGCTGAAGTTCCAATGCTTTCTCAAGTTGAACCACAATTTTATCCATATCTGGGCGGTGTGTTTGCTCCTCATTTAAGCAAAAATATGCTGCTTTTGAGCATTTAACGAGTGATTGTGGAGACATTTGATTCCACAGATCAGGATGGATTATATCCTGCAAACTTTTATTTTTATAATGATATTTGGCTAACGGGGCAAGAAACCTGTTAGCAGCCTCCTCATTACGAACAAATGCTTTCCTCCCACACAACATTTCAAATAAAACCACACCAAATGAGTAGATATCTGACTTATGGGTCACACCTCTCGTCTTCTCAACCGCAGGGTCCATATACCCTATCGTGCCAATAGGTTCAGTAACAAGAACCCGCTCCATTTGGTTAACCGACTGTTTCATGGATATTTCAAACCCGGATAACTTGGCTTCCCAGTTTTCATCTAACAAGATTGTGTAGCTGTTAACGTTACGATGTATGACCCCATAATCACGCCCCTGGTCATAATGGAGGTAACTCAACGCACGAGCCACACCTACACACAGAGGTGGCAATTTTTACCCATATCAAAGGAAATGAGTTGGTTTAAACAAACAATTGTAGTATAATGGACTGAAATGGGTAACATCGTAATATTGAATGGGTTGAAATGGGTAGCACTTAAACACAATGCGGGTAACAAAAAAATATTTAAATGCAATGAATTCTAACATTTAAGAATGATTAATAACAGATTTGATGAGTTACTAAAAATTAGAAGTTAAACTAAATTGATTTTTTTAAGAACAATCCAAACCAGAACTTATTTTGCTTAAAACTCGTTCTGACCCGCACCAACTTGACCCGAACGAACCGAACATATTCTGACCCGTTACCTAACCCGACCCAAACCGCCCATTTTGCCCGGCATACCTACACATATCCTGAGTCTTTGAGCCCATGTGAGGTCCAGACTGGTTAGATGCTTCTCCAGGCTTCCATTGGACTCATACGTGGTTACGATGATCTTCTCGTCATTCTCGTCACAAAACCCGATAATGGAGACTAGATTTGGATGGTTGAGATCAGAAAGCACCGAGACTTCGGTCCAGAACTCGACGTCTCCTTCCCCGTGTTTACGGTCTAACCTTCGAGCGGCGATCTTGAACTCGTTTCCGGACCGCAGGAGGCGGCCTCTGTACGCGGTACCGAACCCACCGTGTCCGATGATGTTGTCATGGTGAAAGTTGTTGGTGGCGTTTGCTACGTCTTCAAGTGGGATTTGTAAGTGAGCAAACTTGGTGATTGTAGTTGATGCCATGAGCAGCTAGAAATTTAGAAAACAGAGTTTTATATTATCGTATAATTGAATGAGAAGATAAGATTCAGAAATAAGGAGACACGGATATGATCATCAGACACATATATTTAATTTCTTCTTTTTTCTATTAATTAATTGAATATATATGTATACAGGGATAGGGATGTTTAAATGGAGATCTGGTTTGTATCATGTTAAAAAACCGATAAAAGAAAACGTTTAAACTCTATCAGAGACGTCAATTAGAAATTTTGAAAATAAATATGTGGATCAAGTTAAAAAACAATTTTAATATGATTTGATGTAAATTTATTTTCAAAATTTTAAATTGAAGGCCCAAATAATATTCAAGAGTTTTTTTTCCTAAGATGAGGTTTTCATATGATTTAAACTTTACACACACACACACACACACATATATATATATATATATATATATATATGAATGAATCATGTGGTATTGATATTAACTGCTGACATGGCAGTACCCAAAAATAAATTGAACTCGTATTCATATAGGAACAGAAAAGTCAACACCATTAACCAACACTTGAACATGTTGGACGGATCTATCGTATTCGTATGAGATAAAATAAAAATAAATTTTGTTTGAATGAGAAGTCAATCTTATAGCTTACTCTAAACATAACAAAGTTATCCTCCTTTTAAGTTTTTTTCTAGCTCATTTTCCTTTGTCTAGTTGGTCACACACCGAGTCACTAACTTTGGATCATCTTCGTTATGTTTGCGTAACCCACCTCCACCCTCGACTTATGTAAACTAAAAGTATAAAGCATTAGGTACAAGGAAATATGCAGCTCTTCATTTGTATCATATACACACACAAACATATACACACATTATATTAAATATGGACATCGGGTCAGGGTCGATATGAAATCAAATTCTGAATTTCGTATCATTCGAACCTACCTATTCAAATGCAAATTGGTTTTTGGAGTTGCATTCAAATATTCAAGGCCCATTGAAATAGCCAACACAAACACAGCATTTAACACGGCTGGAGAACATGCCTTCAACTGAATATGAACAAAAACAAACCAGGAGAACACCTTGCTGCACTTGTATGTCTAGAACAGATGTGGCTGGAATAGGCTTAACCAATTGCCATGAATCTCAAGATCCAAGGCCCATAAAACAGCTAACACAAACCCAACATCTAACCGATGGAGAACATGCCTTCAATTAAATATGAACAAAAAAAACCCCAGTACAATACCTTTCTGCAGTTGTATGTACACAACAGATGTGGCTGGAATAGGCTTAACCAAGCCATGAATCTCAAGATGACAAGATCTTAACTTTAATCTGACCTGATGTATCGCCTTGCTCGCTATGCATGATGTGGTCCCATTGTTTGCCCATGGGAAGACTTTCTTGGAACGAAAATCTTCTCTTTGAACCACCAAAAAAGCCCATTCGAGACCAATAAAATTATCTTGATATCATTTAAATACAAGACTCATAAAAGACCCCATTACCATGAGTAGATGGCATTTTGGAGAATATTTGTTTCAAAAGCTCCGGTTGGAATATTTTGATACATATTCCTCTATGTTGGTCGAAAATCCAAGCCACATATTATAAGCCCCGACATAGTTCCCTCATAGGTTATGAGTTTCAAATTCATAGGAATATAATTCTTTCCAAACTTGGTATATTTGAGTTGAACTTCCAGATCATAACCTCCATCCATCCATCTTTCCTTTGCTCAGGAACCCAGAAACCATCATGCAGATTCAATGGGGCTGGAAATCTAAAATAAATAATTCGGTTCTCTTGGTTTTTACGAAAGAATAGATCTCGAACTTTCACAGGACAATGAAGCCCCTGACATTTTTCCGAAACCTTGAACACAAGGTAACATGTGTATTCTGTGAATGGTGACAACATGTGAGATTCAATCTTGTATTTGATTCGAAATACTTGTTGGGGTAGAAGCTCCACCACATCGTTAAACCTGCATGTATGATATTGATTACATACTTCTTAAAAACAAAGTATCATCTTTATAAGAGCTAAATTTGCAACACTGATGCACCAAACAGAAAAGAAAAAAATAAATAAAAAGAGAATAAAGAAATCACAATCCTTTTTTTATTGAAGCAACCAACTTCAAATTAAGCCTAAAACAGAAACCAATTTACAACTTATTGCTACCAAGCAACCTCAAGTAGTTGATATGCCCCTAACCATGTTGGTGATTGAACAAGTCATATGATCCTACAATGGGTAATAAATGTAATTGGTCATTTGTTTCTATAAAAGTGTAATGTGTAAGTTGGTTTCTATTTTGAGCCAAATTGAAAGTTGGTTGCTAAAACCGCAAAATTAAGTGCAAAATTTGTTTCTATTCCATGGGTAACAAGATCAAGAACTAAACAAACAAACTTGCCCAGTATATTCCCACTCTTCAGTAGGGTCTTGGGGGGGAGGATGAAGACAAACCTTACTCCATCCCAATTGGGACAGAGGGGCTGCTCCGAATGAGTCTCCGGCTCAAAGTTATCGTTTGAAGTTAATCACCACAACGCTTTTAATGTTATTTTCACAAAATAAGGTAAAATAACTTTAATATTAGTGCAATTTTAATTTTGCCCCTTAAGGGCCCACATATATATATATTATCTGTGTGCACCACAAATGGGATTGAATAGAATCTAGAACTATGAAATCTAAATGAAAATAGCAGAACACCTAGTTAATAGTGTTCATGTGCAGAAATAGAAAATCTATTACTTGATGAATTTGATCAAAATGAAAACCTGGAGTCAGCTGAGGATTTAAAGCAAAACGGCTTCAGCTTTGGAGAGTTGTACAAAACCTTCAATGCAGAAAGCATAAGACGTTTCTTTCCATTCAACTCGCTTAGTGAGAATAACTGCTTGTCAATTGTCATAATTTAGTACCAAGATCACAAGGAATATTTTAATTCTTTGAAAGATAAAATTCATTAATAAAAGATATAAAAAAAGACCTGTTCAACCATGTCTTCATTTTCAGATCTCTTAAATATTTCTTCATTGAGAGTTGGTGGTTGATGCAAGTGATCCAAGTCCGAGTTTGATTTTTTAAGTTGTTGGACTTCCTTTAGATCCTCGATATCTTCATGTACCACCTGAGTATACAAGTTGTAAGATAATGTTAACCTACAACATAAAAACATGAACAAGATAATCAAATGAGAACCAAAGAGTATTTTCAAACTTTTTTAATGGCACGAAACTCAATGCCTTCAATATAGATTGCATCACTTCTGCAATAGTATCTTGAAAAGCTATCTAGTAGAAACTTGAAAGTAACATCCTCGTGATTCAAAAAACGATACAATTCAATCATCATCCATTCGTCGTCTCTCCATGTTGCAAAATAAGAATTTAATGTTTCGGTCTCGTTTCTATACTTTAGGTTCATGTACATACGTTTACAAGAAAATATTCTTGGATCACAAAATTTGAAGACCAAATAAACCGCATATACGACATCTGGAGATAAAAATTGGGTGTTTGTTGTAATTTGGATCTTTAAGTTTGAAATGTCCAACATCTTTGCCACTGTTCCAAACCTGTACATGTTATGAGCGATAGGTTTAAAACATGGTTTGTATCTTCTCAATTCATATACAAGTTTAGTTTGTTAATAATAACAAAAAATACAAATTGTCCGCAACTTCTACTAATTTTTACAGATATTGTAACTTTAGTTGTTCCTTACAATTCTCTTAAATGTGATTATTTAAGAGTACTTATGAAATTTAAGTCATCAACAACTTGCTTTGAGTGTGTATTCGTCAAACAATGTACTCCCAGTTTTACTATGAAAATATATGATATTATATAATTTGGTTTTATTAGTTTCTTAAATGAATTCTAGAATACATGGCATATTTATTTATCTCAATTTATTTTAGCAAACCTTTATTCATAGTGCATGTTTAGCATATCCATAGTTGTAGAAAATATGAACCATCATACACAATGCATGCTAAATTACACATGTGGGCATCCTCTTAACATCTCATTTAGTTTACTGAACAGTGATTAACTAATCAAATTGATTATCATCTAACATTGTTGATAAAAATAATTAGTTTTGCTACAAAATATTGTCAATTACAAATTTGAAAAAATCTGACTTTAACATTTAAAATAAGTGAAAGTGCTATAAGCACATCATATTATGATGCGTGTCCATGTGTGCATACAGAAACACGTATGTGGGAGTGTGTGGGAGAATGATAGAGAGAGAAAGGAACCTTGATTTATGAATAGATCTCCACTTATGTTGTTTATGGTTTTCATAAGAAAACATCATTGCTGATATCATTTTATTTGCTCCTCCATTATCCGTTAGTATAAACCACTGATACATGGGTAAAAAACAAATAAATTATGTCCCAATTCTAGTATGTACAATTTTTGTAGAATGGCTTTGAGGATACTTTGCAACTGATTTATTCATTATGAGTAAACAAACATATCCAGTTATATCCCACTTTTAAGTAGGGTCTGGGAGGGGAAAGATGAAAACAAACCTTACCCCTACCCCAGAAGGGCTAGAGAGGCTGCTTCAGAAGAGCCCCCGGTTATTCATTATGAGTAAAGGTTAATAAAAACAGTTATATAGGCCATCAAACTTTGTTTTTTACCAAGTGTGTATTTTATAAACTTTTATGGTGGACCTCTGTAATCAATTTGGTGGAAGAATCCTTGTGCTCCAGATTGAGTATTATTTTCAAATAAGTAATTAATAAAAAGAAAACATAATGGCATATATGAACAACCTAAATAGTATATGAATTTAATATATATTCTTAAATAGCAAAAATGCATGCAACAAAACATAGAAAATTACCACTTTCTCCTTTGGAAAGAGGATTCCATTGCAAAGCTTCTTGTAGAGATCCTTTTTCTTTTTGGTATGGTAGATTTCAGTAGAATCTGACAACGAGATTATTTCTCTATAGTTTCTAGGTAGTTTGGGCTCCCATATTTCAGAGTCCTCCTGTGTATTAGTTAAGAAGTCAAATAAATAGATACTAATAAGCTCATCTTCAGTTTTACATGCTGACTGTTGTTTACATTGAAAGGTATATAAAAATATCCAACAAGGACAGTTTTCAAAATGTAATAGTTAACTTATCTAAAGAAATGATTCCATTTTTCATTTTTTGGAAAAATTTCCACCTGAATATGTTTTCCTCAAAATCAGCCGTTTAATATTTCTATTTTCATCAACACAATAACACGTACTTGATATCTTGTGATATATTATTGCAGTTTCAAAACATATGCATTGAAAGAAAACTGATGCGTGTGTGTGTGTGTGAAAGCTTACTTGAAATTCCAATGCTTTCCTAAGTTGTATTACCACCTCACTTTCTTGAGGCCGCTTATCTTCATCTTCGTGTAAACATTGATAGGCAATATCCCTAAATGTAGTTAATGATTGGGGCACAATTTGTTCCCTTATATCTTCGAACACTATTTCATCAAGTTTTCCTTGTACATACTGGTTTTTAGCCAAAGGTACTAAAGGATGATTGCTGTCTTCACACTCATGCATCCAAGCCAATCTTCCACACAAGATTTCAAATAAAACCACACCGAATGAATATATATGCCACTTCTTAGTTAAGAAACCTTTTTTGAATAGTGGGTCAAGGTAAGCATCCTTGTTCATATGTTCAGTGTCCTGACGTAATGAATGCAACGAGGACAACTCAAAATCTGAAATTTTTGCATTCCAGTCATCATTTAGCAAAATGTCATGGCTTCTAATGTTCCTATATATCATCTTCGGTGTAATATCACCTCTATAAAGGAATTCCAATGCACTTGAAACATCAATGCATATTTGGAGCCGTTTCATCCAATTAAGATTAGGATCTTTTAAATAATTATCAAGACTTCCTTTAGACATGTGCTCGTAAACAATGATTTTTTCATCCATTTCTGTACAATAGCCTACAAGACCAAGGATGTTCTTATGCTTAACCTTAGTAAGAATATCAAGTTTTGTCCAAAAATGATAATCAAACTTCCTATACCACCGCTTTGCAACAATGGTAGAATTAGTAGTAGCATGTGGTAGCTCCCCTTTATATGCCTCCCAATATATTCCACTTTCACACAAATTCTTTTGACTGAAGTTTTTTGTGGCTAATTTAATGTCTTCAAGTGAAATTTGGAGGCTTTTCATGAGGTTTTCCTGTAAATCATAAAACATTTTATCAAAATACGAACATTCATAGGGTTAGTGAGGGCGAGATGAGAACAAATATTATTGCCATCACAACCATATAGTCATAAATAAGAATTCCACATCTGATATGCAAGTAATGCAACAATTACAATATCCAACAGAATTCACGAAACATTACTCTATCGTTCTATTGATGGCTTACAGTTTTTATATTGTTTTGAATTTGGATGTACAAAACTAATAAAATCTGTATCACATCTTTCTATAATTTTTCGTTTGTATTTTATCTTAATTCGAGGATGGTAAAAAGAACAAATAGCCATTTTGCATTTTCATTATAAATATGCACCTATATCGACCTATTCTAGTAAATCAATGTTTCTATGGACACATGACATGTTTCTAGAGCACCCCAACTTTGATTTTCGGTCTCTCTCTCCTATTAAATACATCTAATATTGAATAATAATACTAAATATACTTTTTATAAATTTTTAAATTAAAAAAAATAATTTTAATATATAAAAATATATTACTATTAAAAAACTCACTATTTAAAAAACCAAACTATTATAAAATATAAAATTTTCAAAAATAATTTTTTCAAAAGATATATTTAAAGAAACAAATTTTGAAAAAATTAGTGTTTAATTGAAATATATAATTATTTTATTACTTAAAGTATTAAATTATAAGAAATTTTAAATATATTTTATATTAAAAAAATCATCTTATATTATGTCCTCCATTGGTGATTATCTATTATTTTTTTTATTCAACATGTGTAATACATGCGGTAGTAACCTAGTATTCATTAAACCTTCTTAATATAAAACACATAAAAGTTTAGTACATGATTAATTAATTTCTTTAACGACTTGCTTATGAACTCAACATACAAAAGATCTTATCAAAACAAACAGTCGAATTGGAAGCATAGTAAGTCTAAAAAGTCAAACCTGTATCAATATCTTTCTAGTTATACTAAGCCAATAATTCAAAAAAAATCTATAAGAATGTATCAATCCGTATCCTTCTCATTGATTATTAACAAGTATATATAATACAAAAGAGATCCCACTATTTTGGGGATGGATTGTATACAATAACTAATTTCCCTATAATGAAGATTTCTAGAATATACTGTGTATATTATCTATTATACCCCCGCAGTCGAAGCGGGAGGAGGTCGTATGCTGAGACTGGAGCGGAAGTCTTCAAACAAAACCCGAGGAAGACCTTTAGTGAAGATGTCGGCAATCTGAAATTTAGAGGAGACGTGGAGTACCCGTACCAGACCAATTTCCACCTTTTCTCGAACAAAGTGGATGTCCATTTCAACATGTTTGGTGCGCTGATGTTGAACAGGATTGCCGGACAAGTAAATAGCACTGACGTTGTCACAATAAACAAGTGAAGTGCGGGATGGAGGGCGATGAAGCTCAAGTAAGAGGTTCCGAACCCAGCATATTTCAGCGACCACATTGGCGACCCCCCGGTATTCTGCTTCGGCACTGGAACGGGAAATTGTGGTTTGTCGCTTGGAGGACCAGGAAATTAGGTTGTCTCCGAGGTAGACACAGTAACCGGATGTGGAGCGACGGGTATCCGGGCACCCCGCCCAATCTGCATCAGTATATGAGACCAAGGAGGAAGCAGAAGTTGGAGTCATATGCAGACCATAATGTGCAGTGCCTTGGATGTATCGAATGATACGCTTGAGGGCATTGTAGTGGGAGGTGCGTGGGTCGTGCATGTACATACAAATCTGTTGAACAGCGTAGGTGATGTCCGGGCGAGTAAAGGTAAGGTACTGAAGAGCACCTGCTAGGCTTCTGTATAGTGTGGGGTCAGGTACGGGATCACCATCATGAGCGCTCAATTTCCCAGAAGTGTCAACCGGGGTGGCCACAGATTTGCATGAGGACATGCCCGCCCGATTGATGATGTCAGTCGCATACCTGTGTTGGGATAAGAACAGGCCCTTTGAAGTGCGGGAGACCGAAACACCAAGAAAATAACTTAAAGGACCGAGATCCTTCATGGCAAATTCACCGGCTAGTTGGGACAAGAGCTGTTGCCGTAATGTGTCGGATGATGTGACCAAGATGATATCATCTACGTAAAGAAGTAGGTATGCAGTGGCTGATTGATGTTTGTAAATGAAGAGGGAATGGTCACATGTACTGTTGTGGAAGCCCATTTGTCGAACAAAATCAGCAAAACGCTTGTACCAAGCGCGTGGGGCCTGTTTGAGTCCATATAGCGACTTTTTAAGGAGACAAACATGGTTGGGGTGTTGAGTATCACGAAACCCCATAGGTTGATGCATATAGACTGTTTCGGACAGATTGCCATGTAGGAAAGCGTTTTTGACATCTAGTTGGTGGATTGGCCAAGAATTGGCTAAGGCAATGCTTAAGACAACCCGAATGGTAGTAGGCTTGACTACCGGGCTGAAAGTCTCCCCACAATCAACGCCTACTTGTTGAGAGCGCCCATCACAGACAAGGCGGGCCTTGTAGCGTTCTAAAACACCTGCACTGTTGGTTTTGTGTTTAAAGATCCACATGCAACGAACTACATTCATATGGGGTTCCCGTGGTACCAAAACCCAAGTCCTATTGGAAAGTAAAGCATTAAATTCATCAAGCATGGCATGTTTCCAAACGGGGATTGATAGGGCCTGATGAGGGGAGTGTGGAATTGGTTCGATTGAGGTGGTCATGTGGAGATTTAGGGGGCATTTTTGTTTGGAAATACCAGATTTGGATCTGGTTTGGATAGTGCGGATGGGAGCAGAAGGTTGTGGGGGAAGAGGTGCTGGGTCGGGTGAAGAGTTAGTCGGTTGAGCTGTAGAGGCAGTGGGCTTAGATCTAGTGTATACTGCAGTGTTGCGGGCCCATTTATCCTGGAGAGGGGGTGGAGGATTGGGCCTGGAAGAGGAGGCTGTTGGGCTGGTTGGGACAGAAGCAGGGGAGTTTTCTGGGCTGGAAGTAGAATAGCGAAAGAAAGGGTGAGGATCATTTGTGAGAAAGTCATAGGACTTGGTAGTGGGGGTGGGAGTAGAGAAGGGGAACACGTCTTCATTGAAAACAACGTGTCGGGAGATGATGATTTTATGTGATGATAAATCATAGCATTTATATCCTCTATGGTTGGTGGGGTAACCAAGGAAAACACAAGGAGATGAACGATTTTCAAGTTTGTGGATTGTGGAGGAAGGTGTTAAAGGAAAACAAAGGCAACCAAACACTCGAAGGTGTTGGTAAGTGGGGTTAGTGTGATAGAGTAAAGTGGTGGGGGTTTTGAATGAGGTGGTTTTACCGGGTAGAATGTTAAGGATGTATGTGGCCATTTGTAAGGCATGGTGCCAAAAAGATGAGGGAACCGAGGAATGGGCTAGGAGAGTTCGGATGATGTTGTTGATAGAACGGATTTTTCTTTCGGCCTTGCCATTTTGAGGAGAAGTGTGGGGGCAAGAGAAACGAAAAAGCATGCCATTTTGGTGGCAAAAATTGTGGAAATTTTTGTTGTTGAATTCGGTTCCATTGTCACATTGAAAACATTTAATAGGATGGTTGAATTGTGTTTTAAGCATGTTGGAGAATTGGGTAAAAATAGAGAAGACTTGAGACTTTTGAGTGAGGGGATAAGTCCATAGAAAGTTAGTGTAATCATCTAAAAATAATATGTAATATCGATGTCCCCCGTTGGTTAGAACGGGTGAAGTCCATAAATCGCAATGTATAATATCAAATGGCAAACAAGTATTATTTAAAGAAGACATAAACGGTAATTTAGTTTGTTTTCCAAGTACACAAGAATGACAAAAAGACAAAGATTTACGACTCTGAACATTGATAGACTTGGTTTTTCTAAGAGAATGTAAAATTGAGATGCCCGGGTGGCCCAAACGATGATGCCACCGGTCTTGAGTCAAAACAGCAAATGTAGAAGGAGATGTTGAGGAAGAAGCAGGAGCAGTGAGTGGGTATAATGGCCCGGTGCTGTTACATCGGATGATGGGTATCCGCGTCCGGTAATCCTTCAAAAGAAAGCCAAAAGGATCAAATTCAATGGAAATAGAATTATCAGTAGTGAGTTTGCGAACTGAAAGTAAATTTTTGATTAGAGAAGGAGAGTGTAGAATATTTTGTAGATTAAGTGGTGGAAAGGGGGGGGGAAGGGTGGTATGGCCTGACCCGTGTATAGGGATTTGGAAACCATTACCAACTGTGATGTTATTTAATGAATTACTTTGTGAATAGGACGAGAGTTTACCTGAGTTGTGGGTCATGTGAGAAGTGGCGCCCGTATCCATATACCAATTGTTGTCAGGAGGATGTAGAGACATTGTGTACATTGCTTGTTCAATGTCTGTGGGTTGATAGCCTTGTTCTGCTCCTGTGTAAGAAGGTGAAGGATGGGACCCCAAGATGCCTGCAAAGTTGGTTGGGTGTGGTGGTTTTGGAGTTTGAGACGTGGGATATGGGCAAGGGGGTGGCGTCCAGGAATGGGATTGCTGTGGAGTCCACTGTGGAGGGGTCCATGGTCGCATGCCTGGTTGTTGAAGAAATGGGCCATGTCCTTGTGTGGGAACCCAGCCGATTGTCCAGTGGGTGGGATTGGGGGGCTGGGAATTGGTAGTCCTGCCGCGACCACTAGTGGGACGGGCACGGCCACGGCCACGGCCTCGGTAGGAGCCACGACCACGGCCTCGGGAAGGTGAGTCGCCACGATCAGGTTTAGGAGTGGAGTCTGGGCCAGAGGATTCAGCAGCATGTAGAGCAGTGGGATTGGAAGCATGTGAAACTTGATGGGTTTTCCTGGTTTCCTCAAGAATCAACTTGGAGCGAGCCTCATAAAAATCAGGTAGGGGAACCGATTGTTGAAGTATAGTGGCAATACCTTCATATTGATCGGAGAGGCCAGAGATAAGTTGAAGGACAAGTCTTTGGTTGCTGATGGGATGGCCGACATTGGTAAGTTGGTCAGAAATTAGTTTAAGAGCTTGACAATAGGAAGTAATATTGGGAAACATGGTGAGGTTGGTGTTGGAGAATTTTTGTTCTAGGTAAACAGCACGGGTATTACTGTTGTCTTGAAAGATGTTGGCTAGGGCTTGCCAAGCCTGTGCGGCGGTGGTGTTGGGGGTGAGAATTGTGTGTAGAAGGTCTGTAGAGATGGTAGCATAGATCCATTGGAGGACAATGGAATCAATGCGTTTCCAAAGGGTAGATCCAGGAAGTGGTTTGTTGGAATGATCGAGTTTCTCGGCTTTGTCGGCGGCAGCAGGTAGCGGTGGTGGGTTTTCGGTGGGAAGGATGTGATCAATGGTGTCGTAGGCACGGCATTGAATCAGAAACAATTCCGACCAGGAGAGGTATTGACTTTGTTCCATCTCAAGTTTGATGGGAATAAGGTTGTGGATGTTGGTGACAGTGATGGCGGGATGGATCTTGTCCATGATAAGGGCTGAAGGAGAAGAAGTTGGCCGGAGGATCAAAGGATGCGCCGATGAAGAAAGGAGGCGGCGATGAAAGAGGCTCGTGATACCATATAAGAATGTATCAATCCGTATCCTTCTCATTGATTATTAACAAGTATATATAATACAAAAGAGATCCCACTATTTTGGGGATGGATTGTATACAATAACTAATTTCCCTATAATGAAGATTTCTAGAATATACTGTGTATATTATCTATTAAAATCAATGAATTTAATTGAGTGTCTAGATCTAGGTAGCCACACGCATCGTGTTTCTAAAACCACGGCCACACACCCACGCACATGAACAATGTTTTTTTGTAAATAAGTGTAGATGGAAAACTTATTTACATAAACAAGTGACTTGAAAAGTATTTACCAAAATGAGTGTTTATTGAAATTTTAAATGTTTTATGTCAGAGTCTTATCAAATAAAAATTTCCAAAAGTTGAAAAAACATTTTATCAAGTTGACATATTGTTAATTAAAAAGTTTTTTTAAAATGTTTTTTCAGTTATTTGAGAATGTTTTCTTTTTCTTTTTTTTAATGTTTTTTTGTTTAAAATGCTTTTAGCCCTTTATAAATAACTTTTAATATAATTAAAAAATTATAAATACTGTGTTATTTTTTTAAATGTTGTTAGTAAAATTTTATATAACTTAATAAGAAAAGGCATTTTAACATAAATTTAAAGGTGTTCATTGGTTATTTGGTTCAAGGTTTTATTCCAACATAACTAAAAACCAAAACGAATTCTGTAATGTTCTAACCGAACCGAATACCGAATAAAAAGTTTGGTTTGGTTTTCAATTTTAAATGAATAATCGAAACCGAATTGAACCGAACCAAGAAAATTATAATCTAACCGAATTAAATACAAAAAGGAACTTCGGTTCGATATTCAATTACAACAATACTCAAAGCAAACGATGATGGAGGAGAATATTTTGCCAAAATTTTTGTTTTCATATTTTTAAACTTCAGTTTAAAAACCAACATTGTTTAAAAATAGTTTTACAAAAATATCTTTAAAAAAACTTTAAAACAAATGTATTTGTAAATTTTTTGAAAAAATTAAAGAATATTTGTGAATGATTAAAGCATTTAAATTATAAAAAAACATTTAAAACGTTAAATAAAACATTCATAAAGAAATAAAAAAATCAAAAAAAAAAATTTAAATACACAAAATCTAACAAAAAAAATTAATATTTTAAGAATTTTTTTTGGAATTGAGATATCTTCTATAAATAGGGAATTAAGGTTGTAATTACTGTATTTATATTGATTATTTGATTAGTGAGACTTTATTGGGTATGTTTGTTTGTTTGTAATCATTGGGAGAGTTAGTTTGCCTCTTGAACATAAATAGTGGGATAGTTTATTGGCATCTCAAACGCAATCAACTTATTTTTCCTAAAGGTGTTGTATTTTGTTCAATTGTTAAGCAGGTCTACATAGTATTCCAAAGCAACATAGAAATAAATCCCGCATTTTCTTTCGATTGATAATGATTAAGCATAATGCTTTCTGGTAGTGATCAAGAATATAAGAAAGAATAAATATTAAACATTGAAAACATTGCCTTACTTGGAGGTTTAATGCTATCTCAAGTTCTTTGATGATGACTTTCATTGTTGGACGCTTGGCTCTAGCTTCTCCCAAACAATGATGTGCAATTTTCAAAAATGTGTCCAAAGAATCTTGATTTGGTCCTTTATTTGAATTAAAAACATCTTCATTGCTTACTTCCTTTAGCTTAGGATCTATCATTTTCTTTATTGTTCCATCATTGAAGTGGTGGCGTGCAATGGGTGCAAGCCCTTCATCATTTTCAGCTATGTAAATAGGATCATATGCCAACCTCCCACAAAAAATCTCAAATAATATAACTCCAAAAGAATAAATATCCGATTCTTTGCTTATTATACGCATCTTTTCAAATTCAGGATCCAAATAAACTTTTGTGCAAATGAGATTGCTTGCCTCTTTATCTGTTAAGTGTGACATGAATATCCCAAAATAAGCAATCTTTGGCACCCTATTCTTTCCTAACACAATGTTCGTACTCCTTATGTCACCACGTATTACCCTTTGTTGGTTGTCCATCTTGGTGTGAAGGTGATCAAGTCCATGTGCAATCCCAAGGCACATTTGAAGACGTTGTGTCCATGTAAGATTATTCATTCTATCAACATTTTTCAAATAGTCATCGAGGCTATTGTTAGAAGCATGCTCATAAACAAGAATCATTTCATCTCCTTCATCACAAAATCCAAGGAGAGAGACAATGTTTGGATGCTTATAACGAGTACGCATTTCAATTTCTGAAAAGAACCCTTGTTTTCCTTGCATGCTTGCCTTACTAAAAATGCGTTTTATAGCCACATTGTTGTGTATCTCTGGCAATACACAATCATTCTTCTCTGCAAATGCCAACAAACTGTTGTTAGAATTATCAATTTTGGCTTTGTACACCTTACCATACGGATGGAACCCAATGCAGTATGTTTCAGAGAAGTTTTTAGTGGCCAACAATATATCATTAAGCCGAAACCTTGAGAGTATTATGGTTTCCCCCTGCAACATTGTTAAAATAAAAGAGAATGTTGTATCATATATGTGTGTCAATAATGATGTTAATGACCTTAAGAAAATTTTCTTTTATCCATCATTCATGATTTTATAATTCAAAGAAATTTCAATAAATTATCAAAAAACATAACTTTTTAACTTTTAAATAAAAAAAAAAGAAACTAGGCATAATAACGTGAACTATGTGTAGAGTGTGTAAAACTGGAATCAAGATCATAGAATCAAGATCAATAAGAAGTTAATCATGTAGTAAGATTTCACACGCACATCTAAAATTTGGGCACCTATACATCAACTCTTGTATCTGTCGCCCTTTCTTATAAAAAAAAAAGTGTGTGTGTTTATATGGTAAAAAGTACAACAGGTATTAGGTAATGTGGTTCTCATAGACTCATAGTTCTCAGCATATTAATATTAATGGTACGAAAGAATGTTGCCCTACACACGTATTTTTTAGATGTCACAAAAAACATACTTTTTAAACTTTCAAATCAGAAATAGTAACTAAGTATGATAATGTGAAAAGTAAGTTTGAGTGTAGATATAAATAAAAAGTTAGGAACAAGTGAAAAGTCAAAAGATCATGAGAAGTGTGAGGACACTGATGCAGAACTTATTGTGTAAATTGTTTACAAACCAACTAAATATATGTAAAATTGTGCATCAGCTTTGCAAAAGATGTGCGTTAATGCACTTCTTGCAATGTTTAGCCTTCTTACAAGATCCCTTCTCACACATACATATATTGACGAGAATACGTAATAAGTTGATAACAAGTGAAAATTGGTGTTAAAATTGAAGATAAGATTGTGACAAGTAATTGATAAAGTTGATGTTGAAAAATAAACCTTAAAATAGCCTGTAAGATTTAAGAATTGGGATCCTCTCACAATCTCATGTTAACACAACATGAACAATAATGTTTAATAGAGGGAATAAATCAAGCATGTTGTATAAAAATTAAAGAATCCGAATCCAAAACCTGACATTCGGTTTTACATTTAGCTCATCTTCAAAGCGGGCGAGACAAATAGTTATTTTATAAAATTGATTAAAAGGAGCCCTCTAAATATACATAACATATTCTCAACACATGTAAGCATCCAGAACTTTTACATGTTAAAGTATTGATATTATATCATAAGGTTTTTGCCCATTATACATCAATAATCCTAAGAATCCACAAACGCTTGGTTCAATAGGTATGATCTATAAGTTCATCTACTTTGCGTACTTGTGTACGTATTAAATTTAAAAATGAGCATAATATCTACTAAAAAGGAATCAAGAATAAGAAAAAAGAATAACGTAACTTTTTGCATCAAACTTACTTGCAAGTTTAATGCATTCTGAAGTTCCTTGATGACGGCTTCCATTTTAGGACGCTTGGCTTGAGTTTCTGCCAAACAATGATATGCAATTCTTGAAAATGCTTCAAATGAATCTTGATTAGGTCCTCTATTTAAAGTAACAATTTGTTCATCGTCTTCTTCTGTTATTTTAGGATCTATCAATTCCTTTACTGTTCCCTCGTTGAAGTGTCGCCTTGCAATGGGTGCAAGCCCCTTGTCGTTTTCCACAATGTAAATTGAATCATAGGCCAACCTCCCAGATAGGATCTCAAATAAAACCACTCCAAATGAGTAAATATCCGACTCTTTTTTGTACTTAAATGTAGCCATATATTCTGGATCCATATAAACCTCTGTGCCTGCAATATTTTTTGTATAAATAGTGCTCACTTGTTGATTCGTAGGGTGGAACTTGGAGAGCCCAAAGTCAGCAACCTTTGCGCATAGATTCTCATCCAACAAAATATTCTCACTCTTTATGTCACGATGTATGATCCTTGGTTTGTCATCCATGTTGGTGTGAAGGTAATTGATTCCTTGTGCAATATCAAGGCAAATTTGTATTCTTTGTGCCCAATTAAGATTAATATGTTTGCGAGTGTTTCCAAAATAATCATTAAGGCTTCCTTTAAAAGCGTACTCATACACCAGAATCATTTCACGGCCTTCTCTAGAGAATCCAAGAAGAGACACTATGTTTGGATGTTTGCAACTTGTAAGCAATTCAATTTCTGTTAAAAACCCTTGTTTACCTTGTTCATCTTGCCTATCAAAGATGCGTTTTATAGCTACAGTTTTGCTAATACTGGGTAATTCATCTTTACATTTACCTTCCATTGATGATAAATTTTGGATATCCAAAACATTAAGTGTTGCTTTGTACACTATACCAAACCCGCCAAACCCAATAGAGTATGTTTCATCAAAATTATTTGTAGCTGACATTATTTCACTTAGTGGAATCCTCAACCATTCCAGCTACAGAATTATGAGTTAAGCAAGAAGGGAATTGTTAGCTTGTACATGCCAGAAAGGGTGATAATAAATTAGAAAGAAAAATGTGACCATATTAATGGATACATGTAATCACAAAAACAAAGTTTATATGTGAAGCACCCAAAAATAACAAATAAATTGTTTTAAGTTAATTATTAAAAAATTGCCTCATTTGCGGTGCACGCATATAATGTATACTAGGTTAGTAACCCATGTAACACATGGGTTTATATAAAGTTAAGATGCATTTCACAAAAAAAATTTTAATAAACTGATATAATTACAATCGACATAGAACATTATGAATTCAATCATTTTACAATCGACATATAATGTATATATGTGTGAGCCCTCAAGAAGCAAAAGTAAAATTGCACTAATTTTAACGTTATTTTACTTATTTTTGTGAAAATAACGTTAAAATGTAACATATGGATTTCCATGTACCTCATTCTCGTTATGCAATGAATGTGCTTTTATGTATGATGTATTAATTTTATTTTAATACTACAATCTGACAAACGTAATCAGCAAAAATTCGAAGCTTTGATATATAAAATACATGGGAGGATATGACTATGACAATTTTTCAAGGAGATAAATAAGTCATACTCATAATAGATACGTTATATAAAAATGATTAGTTTGGGTGAAAGCAGAATGAGCAAACAATGTACAGAACGAGAGATATGCTAAACCGAGTAGTTAAAACGAGCATCATAAGTAGACCCCAAATTTCACTATGGATTCAGATTATGAAATTTATCTGATTGGATAGGTATCTGAAAATCATGAACGTGGGCGAAAACGGTGCGCAAAACGTAGTTCGTATGAAGCGGGAATCGGAAAAACAAGTTTCAAACGCACCGTGCGCACACTAATACGTGTCAAGCTGCCATAACATGTGTCAAGCACCTATGACACGTGTCAACAGGCCCTGCCACGTGTCCAGGAGGTATGCCACGTGTCTCTAGAGGGCACCACGTGTCCGACGACGTGTCACAGCGTTGGTGCCTCGATTCGTGTGCCAGTTCCTATAAATAGACTTCACTGGTTCACTTTTGTGCACGTATTCCATTCAAACACCATACTTTTCTCTCAATCAAAATTCCTCTCTAAGCCCCTTTGAGGCGTTACAAGTAGTGGGAAGCTCGGATTACGCTCAAAACCATGTCAGAACGTTAAACGAAGCTCTGCTCATTTATCGGGAGGTAAGACTTAAAGCTTTCGTTCAATTAAGTTATTTTCATGAAGTAATACAAGACGTATCCAGAGGCTATGATAACATATTAAAGAAATTATTATACATGTATATGAAAATAATACTTTGTGGATAATAAAACGAGCTAAACAATCGTATAAAGGATAACTTAACAGAAGTTGTTGTGCTGCTTGATTAGAAACCCAAATTAATGTTATTGCCTATGTAATGATTCCACTAGGATATTTGTGATATCAGGAGATTTGTGATTACGTGGAATCAAGCTATGAAGTAATTGGTACCAGATCGAAACATAACACAACAAGAACTTCAATCAAACAGAAACAATTAACTGAAATTCCCTTCTTCAATTAAAACTTTGATAGAAAACTTACAAAGAATAAGAAAAACTATCTCCTATTTAAAAGAAAAACCACAAGAAAATAGGAATAGATAAACTCAATTCCATCTGAGTTTTATCTCTAAATCTATCGACTTAGTCCATCAACTCGATAGACATTAACTTTAATAAACCAAGTTACAAAATAAACACTCTAATTTAAGATTGACTCAACAATCACCCCCTCAATCTTGAATCCTTGGTCTTCACTTACTGTCCACCAGTTTTACTCCCAAGATTTCCCTCATTTCAGCAAACTTAATTCGAGGCAGAGCTTTTGTTAATATATCAGCTGGTTGTTGATCCCCGCTGACATATTCAACCTTTATTTGGTTCCTTTCAACACATTCTCGAATAAAATGATATTTCCTCTCTATATGTTTGCTCCTCCCATGGAAGACAGGATTTTTCATTAAATTGATTGCTGACTTATTGTCCACTCGAATGACAATCATCTCTTCACTTCTTCCTGTGATCTCAGCCAACAATCCTCGCAACCAGACAGCTTGGCATGCTGCCAGTGTGGCAGCCATGAATTCTGATTCGCAAGAGGATAAGGCAACAGTTGGTTGTTTTTGGGAACACCAACTGACTGGACCATCATCAAAGTAGAACACCAAACCTGTTGTTCCTTTCCTATCATCACTGTCTGCCAAAAGGCTGCTGTCGCTGAATCCTATCAAGCTGTTACTTCCATTCCGCTTGTAGTGAATTCCAAGATCTGCAGTTCCTTTGATGTATCGAAGAATCTGCTTTACTGCTTGAGCATGTGTGTTCCTTGGGGCTTGCATATACCTGCTTACATAGCCTACAGAATATGCAAGGTCTGGCCTTGGGTGAGTCAGGTACCGAAGACATCCCAATGTTCTTTGATATGCAGTTGCATCCACCAAGTCGCTGCCATCATCTTTTGCAAGTTTGAGACCCGGTTCCATAGGGTATTTCGTGGGGTTGCACTCCCACATTCCATCTTGCTGTAAGATCTTCTTGGCATAGCTTGATTGCTTTATCTTGATTCCATCATCTTTCTGCATCACTTCTAAACCAAGGTAATAAGATAGTGGGCCCAAATCATTCATCTCAAATCTTCCTTCCATTTGTCTTTTGAATCTTTCGATCATCTCAGCAGTATTTCCAGTCACAATAAGATCGTCCACATAAATACCCACCAGCAATGATCCTTCTCGAGACCTTTTCACATATACCGCCTGCTCCAATTTACACTTTTGAAACCCACACTCCTTTAGAACACTGTCCAGCTTTGTATTCCAGGCTCCCCGAGCCTGTTTCAAACCGTAGAGAGCCTTGGTCAGCTTGTGCACCATTCTTTCTTTGCCTTTCTTGACAAAACCTTCCGGTTGTGACACGAACACCTTTTCCTTTAATTCCCCGTGAAGGAATGCAGTCTTCACGTCTAGATGATGAACATTCCAACCCCTTTGTGCCGCTAGTGCAAGTATGAGCCTTACAGTTTCCAATCTGGCTACAGGCGCGAAGACCTCATCATAATCAACACCGTACTGTTGAATGTAACCTTTAGCCACTAATCTTTCCTTGTACCGAGTAATACCTCCACTTGCATTCCTCTTGATCTTGTATACCCATTTCAGGCCAACAGGGCAATGCCCCGGGGGTAGATCCGTTAACTCCCAGGTGTGATTCTTCTCAATTGAAGCAATCTCGGTCTCCATGGCTTGTTCCCACTCTTTATTGCCTGCGGCTTCCTTGAAATTAGTTGGCTCTCCTTCGGTAAGCAGTAGCTCGTAGATTTCATGTAGGCTCTTCATCCTTGAGGGGGGGTGCCATCATAAGTTTCACCTTCAGCTATAGAGGGGTCTGAGTCACCGTATACTCGTGTTGCAGACTCAGGTAACATGGGTCCGCGTCCAGAAACAGTTGATTCAGGGCTGCTGAAAGTGGACCCAGTTGGGCTTGAGATGTTTTCACTTGTGGGAGGTGGGCTGCTTCTATGGACTGGACTCCCAAATTGTGGTCTCACTGGGCTGCTGGATTCCTCTTCTTCCCTCTCATGAGTACTTCGGTCTTCATCGGGCGGATCTGAGTGTAGTACAAAATCAACTTGTTTTGAGTGGCCTTGATCTTGATTTTTGTTCCAATCCAGCCTTGAGTTTCATTGAAGATAACATCTCTGCTTACCACCACTTTTCCTCCTTCGACATCGTACATACGATAGGCCTTTGTTCCAGGTTCAATTCCCAGGTGAACCATAGCTGAACTTCGGTCATAGAGCTTCTTTGTGAATTGAGAGGGTGTTTTTACAAACCCAACACACCCGAACACCTTTAAATGATCTACTCTTGGCCTGCTTCCCTTCAAGGCTTCATAGGGCGTCTGATCTTTAAGTGCTTTTGTGGGCAACCGGTTTAAGACATAAATGGAGTGCCTAACAGCTTCAGCCCAGAATTCTTGAGGCATCTTCATCGCGTTCAGGATGCTCCTGGTTGTGCTCATAACAGTTCGGTTCCTCCTCTCAACAATGTCGTTTTGTTGAGGGGTGTATGGGGCGGTTAGTTGCCTTGTGATTCCAGATTGTTCACAGAACGTATTGAAATCTTTGGTGGTGAACTCTCCACCCCGTCTATTCTGAGTACCTTTATTTTCCTCCCATACTGATTCTCTACCGGTGCCTTGAAGGTCTTGAACTTCTCTAGTGCCTCATCCTTTGTTTTCAGCATGTAGGGCCGCATGAACCGGCTATGATCATCAACAAAGAGAAGGATGTACCTGTTCCTAGCACTGGTGGCAGGTGTTATAGGTCCACACAAGTCTACATAGGCTTGTTCCAGAAGAGTCTTGGATCTGAAGCTGCTTTGGCTTGGGAAGCTTTGTCTGGTGTGTAATCGGGCCTCCATGACTCGTTCAACTCCAACATGACGAGTCTTGATTGTTTCCCAAATCTCTGCTGCTCGTTCACAATAGGCGACTTGTATTACCAGGTCCTCTGGCAGCGCCTGGTACAATAAAGCAATGGCTGCATTGTCTTTCTTTGGATCAACCGCAGTCCCTGGCTCAATGGCCTCTCAGATTCCATGCGCCTTGAAGATTGCCTTAATCCTAAGCGACCAAATTGTGTAATTTGTGTCGGTTAGGATCGGGCACTGGAATGGGATTTTATGCTTCGATCGACCATAGCCAGTTGGTTTGGTGGAGCTTCCTTATCAGCCATCGTCTTCTTGTTGCTTGTTCTTTCGATTCTGGTGCTCGATCCAGCCCCTTTGGATCAATGTTCGGTCCCTCGAACGCAGCTCTGATACCAATTGAAGTAATTGGTACCAGATCGAAACTTAACACAACAAGAACTTCAATCAAACAGAAACAATTAACTGAAATTCCCTTCTTCAATTAAAACTTTGATAGAAAACTTACAAAGAATAAGAAAAACTATCTCCTATTTAAAAGAAAAACCACAAGAAAATAGGAATAGATAAACTCAATTCCATCTGAGTTATATCTCTAAATCTATCGACTTAGTCCATCAACTCGATAGACATTAACTTTAATAAACCAAGTTACAAAATAAACCCTCTAATTTAAGATTGACTGGACAAGCTAGAGGATCAAGGTTATATTGATCGAGAATTATACAACTCAGGTGAGTTCTTCGTAGCCCTGTTTCAAATGTTTTGTTATTTTGGGCTGCATGCTATAAAACTATTTTGTGAAAATGATTTTAACCTTACTACGGTTGGGTAAAGAATGTTTCAAGTCTCGGCTGCGGTTGAGCCATGGTTATCGATAGCGGCCATAGCGGTCGCTATAGCGCGCTATGAGGCGATGCGTGAAGGACCCGCTATTAGGGTTTTGCGGTAAGAAAGCGTGAAGGTAGCAGAATTGGAGTCTGAATCGGACGACAATGATACTGGACGACGACAAATATGATGGCGAATGATGATGTCCCAACCCTTGCTGTGAATTCCCAGAATCGATCAAACAATACGAACAGGAAGAAAAAACTCAGCCTTTATTAATTGAACAAGTTGGTACAACTAAAACCTAAAACATTAACCCCTATTTATAATAAAACTAAACATAAAAGTCAAAACTCTATCCCTAAATTTCTGCCAAAAAACAAAACTTATCTAAAAACTCAATTCTAATCTATACTTTAAACTCAAATAGATAAACCAAAACCAAATTAAAACCAACTTACAACTTTGACCCTTTAACTATCTTAATATTACAAGATTAGTCCAACAATCACCCCCCTAATCTTGTAATATTTTGCATCATCTTCACAGCAATGCAGGTCCATCTTCATGAGCTTTAGCAAAGCTCAATTCTTCCTCTTTTTCTTTCAAATCTGGATATTCATAAGCAAAATGTCCAGCCCTTCCACATTCATAACACCTTAGGTTTCTTTTGTAGTTCCCTCGACCAACACCACGTCCATAATCTCTTCCTCTTTCTTGATCATGAGCTGATCCAGAACCTGCTCTATCACACTCCTTCTGTTCATTCAAGTCAGCCTCTTTTTCTTTGTTTTTGAAGCTGTTTGCACCCCTGCCACGTCCACTGTTCCTCCCATTGGCTTCTTTTCCACGATTGTTTCTCATATTTGAGCTGGACAGCAGTAGTTTACTTTGACTTTCTTCTTCCTCGTCCTTCCCTTTGATCCTCTCTTCGTATGCTTTAAGTCTCCCAACCGCTTCCTCAAAGGGCATCGAATCGATTTCTGAGTATTGCTCAATGGCTGCCACTATTTGCAAGAATTTGTTTGGGACTGAATTTAACAGTTTTCTAACAATGACTTCATCTTCTATATTCGATCCAAGACTTTTGAACTTAATCAGCATACTACTTAATTTACCTGAGAATTCATCAATGGTCTCATTATCTTTCATCTTCAGCCTTTCTAACTCATTCCTAAGAGTTTGTAGCCGGGCCTTTTGTACTCGTTCAGCTCCAAGAAACCTTACCCTAATTGCCTCCCATACATCCTTTGCATATTCATATCTTGCCACTTGAAGCAAGATGTCTTCAGGCAGAGATTGGAAGATTATGGCCTTTGTGGTGTAGTTCTTCCTAGCATCAACTGTAGCTCCAGTCACTGGGTCTATCGCATCCCATAGGCCTTGTGCCTTCAAAATCGTTTCCACCATGATAGCCCATGGTGTGTAATTAGTGGTGGTCAGCTTAGGGCACTGTAGAGAAACATTATTTTGTTCTCTGACAGGCACCAAAACACCTCCTCCTCCCTGGTTTGCACCTGCCATACTCCTGGTCTTTAGCTCACACAGAACTTTGCCTTGATTCACACAGAATCCTTTCGAACAGCTCACTCAGAACTTGTTTTGGTTCACCCAGAACTGATTACAACTCACTCAGAGCTGTATTCGATCACACAGATCGCTTCCAGTTGGCTCACTCAGAACCAGTCTCGAATCAATCACCCAGATTGCCTCTAGCCTTTGATTTCACACAGAAACCAAATTCGGTTCACTCAGAACCTCAATTTAATTTCAATCGCTGAAAATCGGTTTGTATTCTTCCTTCTTCGACTTCGATTTCAACCTCCAAACAAAATTGCGACTCTGATTACCTCTGATCGAGCCTTCGATTGTCGCCTGCCTGGTATCCTTCTTTGATTTCGTCGCCTTGAACAGTGAAACGAACTTCGATTGAAGCCTGGAGCCTTCGATTTGATGATCGGAGCCTTCAATCTGACGCTTATCTTCGCTCGTCTTCTTGACTGGATTGTCTGTCGACTTCGCAACCCTTCAATGGTCGACCCTTCAATGGTCGACGGTATGAGCTTGACTCGGCTCTGATACCAATTGATGTCCCAACCCTTGCTGTGAATTCCCAGAATCGATCAAACAATACGAACAGGAAGAAAAAACTCAGCCTTTATTAATTGAACAAGTTGGTACAACTAAAACCTAAAACATTAACCCCTATTTATAATAAAACTAAACATAAAAGTCAAAACTCTATCCCTAAATTTCTGCCAAAAAACAAAACTTATCTAAAAACTCAATTCTAATCTATACTTTAAACTCAAATAGATAAACCAAAACCAAATTAAAACCAACTTACAACTTTGACCCTTTAACTATCTTAATATTACAAGATTAGTCCAACAAATGAATCGGACGACGACGAAATTGGGCGACGACGAAATTGGGCAGCGACGAAATCGGAGGACGAGGAGGACGACTGAATTGGATAACGAATTGGAGACTGGACTGAAATTGACAACGAATTTGATGATCTAGAAGCACTTCTGTAGTTCAGGCTAGGTTATAAGCAAAAGGAATTGACGAATTGGAGTTTGGCCTACCGAATTGGATGACGAATTGGAGACCTGGACTAAGAAGGACCGAAATTGGCACGAATTTGATGATCAAGAAGCACGTTTGCAGTTCATCCTATGTTGTAAGTAGAAGGAATTGGTGAATTAGACTCTGGTAGACTGAATTGGAGATCCCAGGTATTTTATCGCTAAACACGAAATAGCAGTCGCTATTTACTGCTGTTCGCTATCCATAACTATGGGTCGAGCAGAAAAGGTGGTTTTGAAGTCCCAGCTACGGTTGGGCAACAGTTGAACGCTGCGGTGCTAGAAACTATATTGGTACTGCAAGTAGCATTGAAAATGTTTTGAATAAATGTGTACAGAAAATATTTTTCAAATGGTTTTCAAACCCCTTATAATAGCCTTTGCATTAAGCGCTACTTAGAATAAGACTGTCATGGCGGGTTAAAACAGGGCCTGAATAAGTGGTGACGATCACTTCAGAGGGTACATGACCTCTAGGGCAGTGCTTTAGTGGATGGTATTATTGTGGTTATTTGTGATACTGTACAATTTATTCATAATGTTGTGATGGACTTGTTTTACGCATGTAATGGTTTATGAATTATGGTTTGTAAAACTTAGAACTCACCAGTTTTTAACTGACTTGTTTAAGTATGCCTATCAGGAAGGAATAATGTATCATGTAGCAAAGGGAAGGCTGAGGCATAACTGGCATAAGGTTTGTCTATGGAATGTTGTACTAGTTTAGTTTGGACCTACTACATTGTAGTTTTTTTTTCTTGGATGTAAATACTTATTAATAAAATAAGTTCAATTTTTTAATTCCATTGAATTTTAACTCTGTATAACTTTGTGTTCTGGATCAATTCCAACCGTTGTCAGTGGCGCCATCTTGAGAGCCCGGGATCGGAGCGTCACATAAAGCGTTGGGATGATTAACTTCATACGATAACTTTGAGCCGGGGACTCCTTCGGAGCAATCTCTCTATCCCAACTGGGATAAGGGTAAGGTTTGTCTTCATCCTTCCTCCCCGACCCTACTAAAGAGGGGGAATACTAAGTAATTTTGTTTGTTTTTTAATTATTAATAAAAATAGAAAATAGTTTCTATCTAGACTTCTAAATTAAACTAAAATTTATTCAAACTATTTCTCAGTTTTCACAATAATGATAACAAAAAATCACAAGAGAACACCTAAATAGTTCATCAAGACATGTGCTAAGTTCTTAAACATTACTGGACTAATTTGAATAGTTAGAAATGACAATGCTTCTTTGATTAGGAAAATTATCATTCACTCATTCATCACAATCTTCAATTAAACTCCTATAATTGAAACATAATTACAAGTTCAAAGAAAACACCACAATTCTGAAATATAGTATACATACTTAAAGGATCAATATGGGACTTGTCAGTTTTGAGTACAAACAAACAAACATACCCAAAGAATTCTCACTTTTGAGTGAGGTCTAGGGGGAAAAGATGAAGACAAACTTTACGCCTACCTCAAAATGTGGTTTAGAGGCTGTTTCGGAGGAGACCTCCGGCTCATAGATTTTTACTTTTTTTATTTCTTTTTTTTTTATTTTATTTATTCCTTTTTTTTTTGAATTATTTCAAAGAAACTACAAACACTGGAATATAGTTAAACTAATCACTCCAAAACCTAACCACATAACACATACACGTAAAACATGAATAAACAACACGGTGAAAACTAAATCAAAAATCAAACTCAGAAAAAGTATTATAAGCATAATACCAAAAAACCAATGAAGAGCAACAACCAGATAAAACTTTAATGTCACGGTTACTTCATTGTAATACTTGTTTAAAAAAATATACCTTATATTAATAAATAATACAATTTCTTAATTATTACAAGATAAGCTTAAAGAGGATCAATAAGAAGTTGAATTTTGTTTCCTTTCCGTTTTAATTTATTTTTTAATAACTTCAAATATTATTAGTTGTTGATAGAAATAATATATAAATACTAAAAAATAATAAATTAAAAATCTGATATTGATACCATTTTAAACTCCCATCAAGATATTGTAATAATATAATTTGTGTAAGCTTTTTTATATATTAATAATAACTAATTAATATATTACTAAAAAGAACCAAAATGGGAAGGAGATAAATAAGGAGATTTAAATAACATACGTTAAAATATTAAAATAAAAAACAGTTGATTTTAAATTTCAGGATATGAAGTCTAACTGAAAAAACAAGTGTGCAGAGTGCCATTTATCAAAGTTGCACTGTTTTTGTTTAGGTGTTTTTCGTTATATTGGCTTAAGTGCTTTCATTTTAAATAGTGTGCATCTTCAGGTCTTGTTCAACATTTTGAGGATAAGCTCTTGTATTTATCATATTACATGTTTTCCAGAATTTTATATTTGATAAACAAAGCAAGATAAAAGAAAATCAACTTTAGTTAGATGTCTTGACTGTATATTGGTGAAAAATTAATTTCATTTGCCATAGTTGCCTAAAACAAAAACAAAAAAAGTTACCTTTAAGCTATTTAATGAAGTGCCTTCATCTGCAACTGTTGAGTGTTCCTTCAAGAAAAATCACCACAATGGAGAATAAATTAGTAAACATAAAAAGAACAACTAAAGGATGAAAGAAAACAAAAGCAAAGTAGAAAAGTCAATCTTACAAGATTTTCATGTTTCCATTGAAGTTCCAACACGTCCTCAAGTTCTTTGACAATTTGATCCATAGTTGGGCGTTGCACAAGTTGCTGATTTAAGCAGTTATAGGTTATTTTTGTGAAGACAGCCAACGATTGTGTCCCCATTTGTTTCCTTAATATTGGATCAATGATGTCATCCACTTCTTCCTTAATGCCATGGGTTTCAATCACAGGTTTCCTCCCACAAATGACTTCAAACAATAATACACCAAAAGAATAAACATCATATTTGGGTGTCATATTTGTGTCATCAAAGTAACGAGAAAAGAGAAGACGATGCCTCCAACTTTGAGGGTATTTCGTGGAATGCTCAAAACCATATATTCTAGGTTCCCAATCGTGATCTAAAAATATTTTATAGCTATTGATGTCACAATGTATGACATCATAATGGATGTAACTCAAGGCACGTGCAACACCTAAACATATTTGCAGTCTTTGGAACCATGTGAGAGTTGGATCACTTAGATGTTGGTCTAGACTGCCATGAACTGCATGTTCATAAATGATTATCTTTTCATCAGCCTCATCACAAAACCCAACCAAAGAGATGATATTTTTATGCTTGAGACTAGAAAGCATTGAAATCTCAGTCCAAAATTCAATATCTTCTTGTCCATATTTACGTTTTAACCTTCGTGCACAAATATCAATCAATTGTCCGGATCCCAGCATTTGTCCTTTGTAATCCTTCCCAAATTCACCTTCCTTGATGAGATTTTCATTAGCAAAGTTGTTGGTAGCGGATACTATTTTTTCAAGTCGAATTTCTAGGTGATCCAACTCTCCGTATGTCTAAGTAAACAAAGAGTAAAACAGAGGAACGAAAGTTAATTTAAAAATAAAATTATTTAAGGCTATGTATTCAGATGAAAATGATTTGTGATAGTGATATGTGGTCACAAAAGGTGAAATATGTATTAATATAATATTTGAATTCAGTATTAGGGATAAGGTTTGACTCCATCCTTCTCCCTCAAACCCTAAAGAAAAGTGGGAATTTCCTGGGTAAATTTTTTTGTGTTATGTTTCACAAGATTTTGATAGTTTTATAAGTTGTATGTGTAGCATTGCATGTATGTGTGCATTGCTTAATGTGTATTACAGCCCACTCATACATACTCAAAACAAAACAATTCTTAGATGGATAGTTTCATGTTACAAAATCAAATATGAAGGATATACTAATATGAAAATCATCATGTTCCAATTGTGTCCAGATGCATGCGAATATGTTCTGAGTTAGGAAAATTAAAAGAAAATTGTAACCTTTTTGAGTTCTGGGAGGTGACGTAAGCGCCGTACGCGATCTTTAACACGAGATATGGCGAATTGCCACTTCTTCAAAGCAGCCTTTGATCGCTCCCTCTCATAACTCCTCTATAATAAACACAAGAGCAATCATATTTAAAAATTTTAATCTAATCCAAAATATTTGAATGGATCAAAGGGACGTTTCAAAATTGAACTTTGTGAAGACAATAATTTTTCAAGTATCACCATCAAAGTATCAAACCTTGTGACCTCGTTACTTTTTGATTTTATGTTTTCAATTAATGGGGCAAGTGTAAATTAAAGAAATTTGAAATACCAAGGACTTTATGAGTATTCTCTAAAATATTACATAGACAATCTAGCTTCTTTTTTTTTTCTTTTTTTGGAACGGCGGTTGCCTCAGAGTGCAGTAATTGAGTATCAAACCGGACAGAAAGCTTTAACCTTGCCGCGTAAAAACCCTTTTGGCTCGGACACATAGCCAGGTGATAGCCCAGGTCGCGCATCATTGCCATGTCTCACAAAATTTTGACAACAATAGGAATTGAGCCCACAACCTTCAAATAGGAAGTGTAGGCCTCTTACTCACAAAATTCTTTACAATCTAGCTTATGATCATGGTTAATTATAAATTTCCATAAATAACCATAATTGGTTGTTTAAGCTATGGTTAAGCCTAGCGGAAACTAGGCTAAAATTGGGGGCAATTGACTTAAAAATTAAAAATATATATTAACGTGAGTTCTGAACCTAAAAACTCAAAAATCAAATGACTCGTTAAACTTGTTTGCTTCTTCTAATCGTGTCAGCTAGCACTAAGAACTAAAAGTTGTAAGTGAATTTTGAACCTAATGGACTTCAACATCAAATTGGAAGTCGATCTGTTCCAATTTCTCCTACAATTCCAGATCCAGATAAAGGAATCGTATCTTGTACAGAGTGAATATGAATCCATGTGTAAGCATGCGAGTGAGTGTGTTAAAAGGAGATGACTAAACCTTTTCGAGGTCCGCCGCAAATCGAAACCGCTGCCGGCGGCTTTTAACGATAGAGATGGCGGCATCTCGCCACTTCCTCAAAGCCTCGTCCGACGAATGATCCTTCGCAGGAATATCAAAATCCAGCAGGAATCTTTCCATTTCTTACAAATCCCTAATTAATCTGACCTTAGCATAAGTAATAGCTAACAAAACTGTAAAATGAGAACTCGATGAAGGTGATAGATAAACGACAAGGCAGTAGACCAACGGAGTGAGCTAGTGAGAGAGGAAGAAAAGACCATTAATCGAAGTTGTTTTCAAGGATTCACGGTCCCATTTTTAAACCGGAAAATAATTCAAACAGGTTATCAGTTAGTTGTGTTATCGAGATTCCTTCATTGATTTGTTTCTTTATAGTTGTTGATTATGAATCATTTGACACGTACTCATCTTTTGGTCGTTTTCGTGTTCAAGTGGAAACTTTTTTTTTCTAGTGGGTCTTCCTCTTTTAATGGGTTTTTAGTAATAAGTTATTAAACATCTAGTTTCAAAACACTTCGTTAACATCATCACTCTATTCCTTTAGATCTAGGAGGTGTGCAGGCGACAAAAGAACAACTTGCATGTTTGTAGGGACAGAGAAACAATCAGTGGGGTTGTAGGTGTTTATAGTAATCAAGGGCTTCTAACATAATGGTATTTTTTTGAACGGCTTGGTACAACGACACCCAAGATGGGATTTCAACTGTCCTCTCGGATTTGACGCTCTGGGGCGTATGTCCGAGCCCACCCCAGGAGGAACCCCACAACTGGGTAAACCCCCTGACCTTGCTTTAGCAAATATGCCTCAGCCCGGATTCGAACCCAAGACCTCCCATAGAGAAGTCAAGGGGGTAACCATTAGGCTAGAAGCCCGGATTCTAACCTAATGGTTATCCCCTTGACTTCTCTGTGGGACGTCTTGGGTTCGAATCCGGGCTGAGGCATATTTGCTGAAGCAAGGTCAGGGGGTTTACCCAGTTGTGGGGTTCCTCCTAGAGTGGGCTCGGGCATACTCCCTAGAGCGTCAAATCCGAAGGAACTGTTGAAATCTCGTCTTAAATGTCGTTGTACCAAGTCGTTCAAAAAAAAAGGTGTTTATGGTACATTTATCGAAGGAGGTTTTGAAACAGAAAAAAAATATTTTTGTATGTTTGACTTATTTTTAATTTCTAGTGGTTGTAGAGTTATTTGTGTTACAAAAATTGTTAATCTAATATTTATATGACCATGCGCAACACCAGCTCCGCTCACCTCCACGGCCTCCCCCCTTCTGCGGCCACTAGCGGGAACATTGCCCCCCAGATGCGCGGCCCCCGCCCGGTGCTTCTCCACGGCTCCCGCTCCCCGTGAAGCCCCCTCTACTCCCATTGGCTGATTTTTTAAAAATGGGACCCACTGTGGGGTTTTTTAATGGGGTGATGTGGCACATTGGAGAAGGTTTTTTAGTAGGGTGACCACTGTGGGGGTTTAAGGTTTTCAGCAGGGTGATGACATGGCAGGAAATTTCGGTAGGGATGGATTTTCAGTAAGGTAACCGCTGTGAATAGCCTACTAAAATGCCATTGGAATATTAAAATATAGTATTTATTTTTATATTTAAAGTTTATAATTTTTTTTGAAATAAAATAATTATTTATAGTAATATAAAGATAATCATAAACCATATATGTTTGTTAAAAACTTGGGTTAAGTTGTTTGTCAATGAAAATGAAAAATTAAGTTTAGTTGGATTGTGTAAATGAGGCAAAGAGAAATTATTTTTTAGTTAAAAATTAGGTTGGTTTAGTGAATAGAGATAATCTAACCTTAGAAGAAAAATTTTAGACACACCATGTCCTCTTTACATCAATCATCACTCACTCTTTTAATTTCTTATTGGGTTTTTTATTTGTACACCTTTGTACCAATAAACACTAAATTTTTATATTTTTTTTATTATTGAAAAAGATATATAACTAAAGTAATGTGTTTGATGTGATTGCTTTGATCGTATAAATGATCAAAGTTGTGTATTTATATTAACACCTTTTCTTATGTAGACATACTCATTAGTTTTAGATTTGATGAAAACCCTAACACCCATTTCAGTGAAGCTGTAAATTCTTTATAGAAATTTAATTTTCTATAAAGTATGGTCTTTATTGCATGCTTTAGTACATATGTACATGTAGTCATGTAGCATAGAACATCATAAGGTGAAATGCCATTTTTTGCACACATAGATTGCTTCTCATTCCACACTTTACTTTTTTTTTTAACCATAGATGGCTAATTGTTGTGATTAGTTTTAGAATTTTGAGTATCTAGTAGGCTTGACTTTTGACAAAATGCAACAATTTTTGGGTGCATCATGCCATGCATAAGTTGACAGTTTATAGCCAAAACTTAATCTCAGTCACATAATAAACTTAATCTCATTGAAATATTAGTAGGATTTTTCTACAAGAAGTTCTCTTACATTTGACATGCTTAATTATATCTTACTAAGTTGTGTTTTCGATGGCCGAGTTTGGAGCGATTAAGGTTGTTGCTTTGTAACAAGCCGTGAGAAACATACTTACACAAATATGTAGGGTAAGACTACGTGAGTCAAGCATCAGATACGCGTAAAGTTCTTCTTACATGTTACCATTTAAGAGTAGTATGTTTGCCAATATAATTATGATGTATCATTTTGGTTTTTAAATTGGTATCATGAATACCCAGCAATGTCCTACTTATCAGTAGGGTGTGTGAGGAATGAAACGAAAACACACTTTACCTCTGTTCCAATGGAATAAATTGAGGCTGATTTTAAAAAGACTTTCAACTCAAAAGTGTCGGTAACAATTCATTATGATATGTTGATATTAACCATATAACTCTTAATATGTATTATGAAAAATAGCATATATGTGACCAGTGGCGGATGCAGGAATTTTTTTTAGTGGGTTCATTGTCTTAAGACACTTCATCTCTAATGGGTTCACTTTATTGTTTAACCCTTTCGGAAAAAAAATTTCCTCCTAACGATTTGAAACACGGTGGGTTCCGGTGACCCCACTACCATGTATGTAGATCCGCAATTGATGTTGGCTGTGTTGCAAAGGATGAGTAGTTTAGTTAAAAGACTTCATGTTAAATCGGATTCAAGGCCCCGCAATAGTGTGGATGATTCTAATGACGAGTCAGACCATGTAATTTAATGAAATTGGTTTCACTCAAATTTAGGGTTCACAAAATTACAAATAGAACCTTGTACTCACTGTAATTTGATGAAATTGGACAAACTCCAAATCAAAAATTCGTAGCAGCATGCCCTAATAGCAACTAGCAACATGAATGTTGGTTTTTAATTATAGCAAAATTTAACCGGAAATGAATGTTGCCACCGGAGATTGTATGAGGTGGTGGTTGCCGGAGGGGAAGAGAGGGTTGGGTTAAACTAATTGGGTAAGGGTATTTTGGTCATTTTCAAAAAGTTAACAGACATCCAACCCAGGGACCATCCGTGTTACGTTTTTGCAAACTTTCTGGCCACCGTTGTAATTTCTGATAGCTAGGGACCATCCGTGCAATCCGGGTAAACCACAGGAACCATCTGTGTAGTTTACTCTTTATGTTTTAAACTAAAATGAATAACTAGTAACTACTCAGAATTTTAAAAAATATTAAACTTTTTCAAGAGACTTATCCACTCAAGTTTCAACTTTGTTTCGTTATTATAATTTTAATATTTGCCTGCAAGTGTTACCTGATTACATAAGCTCATGTGGTTACCTCGCATCTCACATTTTCAAAATCGTCTCATTACATAGAAACTTGAGTGGTTAAGCCTACGTGAAATTCGGCTAAAATATGGGGAAAATTGACTTAAAAAATATATATATATATATATATAGGGAAGGGTATAAAAAATAACCCTCATCTTTTGCTACAACTACATAACACATTTAAACCAATCATAAACTTACACATAAGCATTACATTAAAATATTAAAAAGGGCATCATAGTCATTTTACCCCTTATAAGTTCCCCCCCCTATTTTTTAAACATTAATAACTTTTTTATAATATATTATTTTTTTAAAAAAATTGCACCATTATATTCGTCTCATTTTTCCCTTTAATTCCGTTATAGTCTCGACTAATTTTTTTTACTTTTTTTAAATGCCCTATATTTACATCATTGTAACGAGGTTAAATATAACAAATTTATTTAAATTTTTTTTTAAAAATGATAAATTACAGTGATGTAATTTACATTGACGTAATTTATCGTGATGTAATTTAATTGACGTAAAATTCGGTTTCGGTTTTTTTCGGTGAATTTGGTTTAAATTACAGTGATGTAATTTACATTGACAACAAATTAGTTTAAATTTTTTTCGAACAATGATAAATTACATCACTATAATTATCATTGTGAGAGAAAAAAATTAAAATAATGTGTTCTATTACATCATTGTAATTTATCATTGTAACTATCATTGACGTAAAATTCGGTTTCGGTTTTTTTCGGTGAATTTGGTTTAAATTACAGTGATGTAATTTACATTGACAACAAGTTAGTTTAAATTTTTTTCGAACAATGATAAATTACATCACTATAATTATCATTGTGAGAGAAAAAAATCAAAATAATGTGTTCTATTTACATCACTGTAATTTATCATTGTAATTATCATTGTTAGAGAAAAAAATAAAATAATGTGTTACGTCACCGTTAATTATGTCATTGTAAATTACTTCATTTTGTTTTACATTACTTCATTTTTTGTTACATTACTGTAATTTACCATTGTTAGAAAAAAATTCTAATTAATTTGTTATCTTTAAGTTCGTTACAATGATGTAAATACATGACATCAAAAAAAAAAAAACTAGTCGAGACTATAACGAAATTAAAGAGAAAAATGAGACGAGTATAATGGTGCAATGTTTTTAATAAAATAATATAGTATAAAAAAGTTATGAATGTTTAAAAAAAATGGGGTAAACTTTACTTAAATAACAAATGTCTTAAATGCCCTTTATATTAAAAAAAAGAAAAAAAAAGGAATCTGACACGTGTCACCATCCTATACACTTACATTTTTAAAGTAACCATTGGATGATGGTTAATGGGTTGTAACAAAAGATAAGGGTTATCAAAAATTCCATGCCCTATATATATATATAGGGAAGGGTTCAAATACTAACCCTCCTTACGGCGCTAACCCATTAACTTTGCCAAAAAATAGCCGAATCTTGAATTTTTTTTTTTTAAACATCATTGTAACACAATTGAACACCATGTTCAGTTTTGAGTTTTGGCTAATTCATCACCGTTTGGGCTCTTACAGTACTGTAGGTGTTTAAATATTTAAAACTTACAGTACTGTAGCAAAAACCTTACAACGATGATATTTTTTAAACGGTGATGAATTAGCCCAAACTCAAAACTGAACATGGTGTTCTAATTGTGTTACAATGATGTTCAGAAAAAAAATTCAAGATTCGGCTTCGTTTTGGCAAAGTTAATGGGTTAGCGCCGTAAGAGATGGTTAGTATTTGATCCCAATCCTATATATATATATATATATATATATATATATATTAAGAATATATTAAAGTGAATTCTGAATCTAAAAACTCAAAAATCAAATGACCAGTAAAACTTGATTGCTTCTTCTAATCATGTCAAATAGCACTCGGAATCAAAAGTTGTATGTGAATTTGGAATCTAATGGACTTCAACATCAAATTGGAAGTCGATCTGTTCCAATTTTCTCCTACAATTCCAGATCCAGATAATGGAATCGTATCTTGAACAGATAGAATACGAATTCATGTGTAAGCATGCGAGTGAATGTGTTAAAAGGAGATGAATATACCTTTTCTAGGTTTGCCGTAAATGGAAACCGCCATTTGGGGTTTTTAAGGACAGGGTTGAAATATCGCGACTTCCTCAATGCCTCGTCCGATGAATGATGCTTCGCCGGAATATCAAAATCCTGCAGGAATCTTTCCATTGCGACTTGCGAGAGATGCTGATGAAGGTGAGAGATAAACGACAAGGCCTTTGATTGTGGATGATGATTCATAGTTTCATACTCCCATTCTACTTTTAAACCAAAAAACAATTCGCATCGGTTATAAATTTATGAAATCATAATACTAAATTTGGATAGATTCGGATCGGATATCAGATATACAAAAACTTGTTTATTCGGATCCGATATCTGAATTCAATCCGAATAAATCATGTTTATTCAGGTTGTTCGGATTATTCGGATCCGATATCTGAATTCAATCCGAATAAACCCTGTTTATTCGGGTTGTTCGGATTATTCAGATGAAAAAATAAGTTTATTCGGGTTTTTCAAGTTATCGGATAGATTCGGATCGGATTGGAAATTTTCGAATTCGGGTCGGGTTTCGGATTGGGTCTTGAAATTTTCAAATTCGAATAACCTGATCTGATTAAAAACCGTTATCTGACCCGATGAACCCCCTATTCCTAAGTATAAAACGGACCAAAATATATACTTTATATGGTAGATAACTAATAAATCTTGTCTCGTGTCAATTCTAGCAACTATGCATAACTAGTTTTATACCCGTCCGGTGGACGGGTAAAATGGTATTATCGTATAAATTTAATAGAATTCATTCTAAAAAAATAATAATTGTTTAATGAATTAAGATACAAATCATAAGATAAACAATTCAGTTAAAAAACATCAAAGAAAAATCAAATAAGTAATGTAAGTTGAAGGCAAAATCATAAAACATGTTACAATCAAGTAAGAAAATATTAACAAATTAAAGAAACCAAATTATTAAATAGTATATCACAACATAGTCAATCCTTCAATTTTTTTGGTTTTTTAATAGTTCTCTTTGGCCTCAATTTATAATGTGAGACATGTTCTTCAACTTTCGCCTTGCCAACAGATGATGATGAAGGAGTAGCCGTGTCAGCATCAATATTCCCAGATGCACCTTGGGACGAAACCTCATGCTCGTCATTCGTAACTGTCAACTAAATTTCAAAGAAAAATGATAACATATGGTTTTAAAAAAATATAATTACAAACATGTTGTAACATGTTAAATGGTTAATAATTACCTCCGATAATGGTGTGATACGAGGACCCCACATAGATTCATCTTACATAGCCCATTCATCATCGGTAATCGGTGAATAATCATCAATTGTATCATCTACATCCCCGTCACTAACATAATTACTTGGAAGAGCTTGACCTGTGCATGCCGTTGACATTGGCTTGTCTTTATTAAGCAATTTGACATCATCACCAATGTACTTTGAAACAGTAAAGCGGCGAACGTAATTGGGAGCCAAATTGTATCTATCAATCTTAATCTTAAGAATAACTCTTTGAGCAAGCAAAGTATCAAAAAAAAAGTCATGAATCCAGTATGGATCATCAGCACCCTTTACAAAACATGAGAAATTGTTATGATCAATAATAATCCCATATTTATACAAATGCACAAATTCACAAACACTAAAAAAGACAACTAAGCTTTTAAAAAAATAATACATAAACGTGTGTGGGTGGGTGTGTCTCTTTTAGGATTTGTCGTATGTATGGATACATGTATGTCCATAAGTGGAAACTAACCTCAGAGAAACTCCTCGTAAGCAACTCATCTGCAGTAATCCCTAGAAGAGAAAACGCAGCTTCATCAAACAGAACACAGCTCAATTCTTCACCTTTGTCGACAACACGAATTACCAACTTGTACCTGTATTAATTGCATAATAAATACGACATATAAAAACTATGATATTATGAAGTAAATACGTACGCTTGACTGGGATTGACAACTAATGTGTCACAACTTGCACAAAAGTAGCGGTCACCGTTCAACGTCGTCTTCTTACGACATCTGCTGCACTTGACATACTTCCAATCGTTAACTAAATCAACATCGACGATAGTTGCATCGATAATGTACATTGTTCCCTGCCATAAATTATAATTTAAACATTAACAAAATGACATCCACCTAAGCATACTCATACGTAATTAACGTACATTACCTCAATAACACCTTCTTGTAAGTTGCTGAACAACTCGGCTACTTTAGTTACACGAAAATCTTCACTCTGGTGTTCATGTGATTTGAAAACGACTGGCGGGGCTTTGCTATATATGAGATTAGCAAGATATACATATACTAATGAACGTACATGCTTTTATAGGTCTCGATGATAGGAATTGCGAGATTAAAATAGAGTTGCGAGGAAACAGTGCTCGTCAAGCAAGGTTCACCTATCAAAATAGGTAATCAATGCAATTAATTGCAAGATTAAAAAATTATTAACACACGTATTTTTTTTTAAATAGACATACCTTTAAAAAGCAGAACCTTGCATGATGTCAAAATTACAACAACGTTACCATCACCATAAGCTCGTACGTCATTGCTAGCTTGCCCCATAGAGAAACACTAACTTCCAATCCACTTCACATATTTATATAATGTCATAACAACATATACATAAAATATAAAGTACAAAGTAAATAACCATAAAATGATTTATAAGCCATACCTTTCATTAGATATTACCATGTTTCGTACCTCTCGATTGCCTGACTGGCCTAATCGTGACTTATCCACAATAGCACCTCAAACACGAAGAATACCAATTGCATTCTAAATAAAAATAATATTTGTTTAAGATTTAAGTACATCTTGTAAGATAATAAAAATTTATTAAAAGACTAACCACAAAGTAAAAATCTTAAATCATGCAAATAACTTTACATAATGGAGATCATAAATTCAATTGAGAAACAAACAACACATCACACATGTATCCTGAAAATAAAAGCATCAAAGGTACTCCAACCACATTAGCATCATATAATAATACAAAACAAAAGAACTCAATAATCATTGTGTTTGTAAATTAAATTCAAGTACTTAAAATAACTTCAACAATTAAATCTAGTAAACGATACCATCTAGAATATTTAATCCCTTAATTTTTTAGACTTCTGAATACACCTCTTTATATTTTAATTGAAAATGTATATAGAAACGTATTAATCTAAATTTATATTGTTGACTGTAACATTTGAAGATGGTTGCTGAAATAGGCAGACTGCACTGCTTGCAAACATCAAATTTATAAATACAGAAAGAATATTATGCATGTTATTTCTTCACTATGTGTTCTTACCCATGAGAATTCCATATTGGTATATTTCCCTGTTCATCGACATTCAGAAATTGAAATGCTGATTTATCAGTAGTGTTCTTGCTTTGCAGACATGAAGCAAATGAAGTTTTTGTACCAATAACACATACAGATTCAATTGCTTCGTTGGTGGGTATACTCAGTATGTTGTTGTAGTCATGAATATTCCACAAGTTTACAACCTAAAGTTATCAGCACATTAATTGAGGGATTAATTATATGATAATTAAAAACTAATATTTGCTGATGACAAATAAATCCACATAAAAAAAACAAATAGTTCAAGAGTACCTGATCTCTGCCACCACTCAACATAGTCCATCCATCTCAATTTATTGTAATGGTAGTCACAGTTGAACGATGTCTTTCTAAGATTGCAACATATTTCTTGCTTGTCAGATTCCCATACCCACACAAGTGAAAACAATAAGAACAATTAGTTTTCAAGCAATAAGAACAAACTTAAAAATGATACATAACTACCACTGATCAAGGAACTATTAAAATAATTACAATAAGGTGATTGATGTTTTATGGTTGTGAATCATAATATAATACCAGCAGATGAGTTGGGTCAGGATGGAAAATGACACTAGTCACAACCCCTTTATGACCCTTAAAATGTGTACAAAATCCACCATCAACATCCGATACAAGCACTTTGCTATCAACTGAGCAGGTCATTAGGATGAAAATAATCAAAACACATAAATATTTGGATTGTTTGATAAATCAATATATAAATTGATTAGAAGCTGTAACAATTTATTGAGTATGATTTTAAAGATAGAAATCAAGGATCTTCGAAAAAATGGGGACAATTGAGTTAGGGTTTCAACCACAACAATTTATTTCTAGGTTATCAAAGTAATGGATAACCCAATTCAATTAAAGTGAAAACTCAATACATCAAATATGTAAAGATGAATAAGCTGCAATACACTACGACGAGACGAATGAAAGAGAATTAGGGCTCCGAATTGGACCTGTCAATTGATTGTAGAACCAAGCTCGAGGATCATCGTTGATAAGCTGCTGCAGTTTAAAATTATGGTAGTGAGGGTATTTGACAAATAAGTGAAGTTAATAAATGATAACCCGATTCAATTCAAGTGAAAAACTCAATACATCAAATACGTAAAACTCAATATGCACAATACACTATGACGAGAAGAATGAAAAAGAATCATGGCTCCGAATTGGACCTGTTAATTGATTGTGGAACCAAGCTTCAGGTGAAGTCGACAAAGATATCTCACTCTAGGGCTTCCAACCTGGTGTTCTTATTGATGGTTTTCATTATTGTTGTGAAAATTGGGTTTATTACTAGCAGCATGTGTAGGATGACGGCAATGGTGAAGGCAACGACGTTGATGGTCTACTGGTTAAGCGAAGAGGTGGATAAATGTTGTGGCGGTGATATTTGAAGGAATTGAAGATTCGATTTCATGGCAGGATTCTGGGAGGGAACAGGTTTTGTTTTGTTTTTTTCATTTGGCGCTTGAAGGAGAGTGGGGGAACCGTCTGCAACCACCCTGTAACTGTAAAGAAAAATGAATTTAAACAGTGAGGATTTAATCTTTTTGATTTTAAACGGCTAGATTTGAATGTTTAATCGTGTCAATTCTAGCAACTATGCATAATATTTTCCCGCCCATTGTTTCATTTACTCATTTTCGTATCCAAAATACATCCAATTAACTATTAACAATACTTGATTGTTTTCTCAGACAAACTTCATGACGCGAAGAAAACCCTGATTTCTTAATGTTTGAAATAATCTTTAAACCTTCCTCATCTCGATGTATCCATCTTCGTGTAACAGATTAAAAATCTCCATTTAAAAGAGAACTCTATTTCTTCTATGTATGGAACAACCTTCAAAACTTCCTTATATCGATGTTTTCATCTTCGTATAACGTATTCAACTTCTTTATTCAAAAGCTACATAACCCGTCCAAATTCTTTCTATTATCGTGTCTAGCATTTATATTTTCTTCGACGTCCCTAAATCATCGAATACATCGTCTCTCTCCTTCGTCGATTTTCTTCTACTACATGCAAACTCTTTCATGGTATATCTCTTCCTCCCACAATCGACTTGGAGTTAAGTGTCGTTTGCAATCCATTTGTTCGACATGCGAAAGAACCATATCAATTCCTTCTAACAGGATCCTTAGCATCAAGAATGTCTGGCCTCCTGGATCCTGGTGCATGAACATTAAGCAAGTATGCATACGCTTCTCCACCCTACACAAGACAACAAATGATATTTTTATTCAACTGTTAAGTGGTGTTGAATATCATATTTGGGTATTTATAGGTTGAAAAGTGAAACTAGTCGTTACACAGTTGTTTGTGTTAATTGTTTTAATATTTATATTTAAGTGTCGTTGAATATTAAAAACATATTATTTATTTTAGATTTAAATTAATAAATTTTGTTTTATTTTTAAATAAATTATTTATTTTTAATAATATAAAGATAATCATAAACCATATTTATTTATTTAAAAACTGGGTTGAGTTGATTGTGAATAAGAATGGAAAATTAAGTTTTGTTGGATTGTGTAAATGATGCAGAGAGAGATCGATATTTTAATTAAAAATTAGGTTGGTTGAGTTGTGAACAAAGATAGTGTAACCACAGAACGAAGATTTCAGACACAAAAATTAGTCATCTTCGCATCAATTATCACTCACTCTTTTATTTTCTTATTACATATAGACAAGCACGTTAATTTCTGATTTGATGAAAACCCGAACACCTAATTCAGTGAAGCTCTAAGTTATTTGCAAAATTTTAGTGTGTATACTGAAACCCAAAATCTTCATCTCATGGAATTGAATTTGATAGGAAGTTGATAGTTGTGGTTTCAGGTAGATTTTGCTCAACTTTACATGCATGATTGGTTGATTCAAATAATTTGAATTGATCTTAAGGGTTGAAATTGTGGCCTCGAAGCACATATAGTTCACTTATTATATGTAGCTTGAATCTTTGTTATCTTGGGATTATATTTGCTAGAAACCTTAACTGTTAATCACAGAAATTCATGTTACTTGTAATACCCAATTGAGAAACGGCAAGATTTCCCTTGATTTACTTTCTTTTTAGGTACCTTGTGATTTTTGTCCTACAGAAAATTAGGTGGTGCCGGACTTTGAACCCTAGACCTTCATTACAGATTCTCATCCCCTTACTAATATGCCACCATCGCGGGGACAGGTTTAAGGGTCCTCAAAGAGTCTCTTTTACTTAAAGTATAATCTTTATGTAGGATTTGGTACATATGTACATGTAATCACATAACATAAAACATCGTAAGGTGAAATGCCAATTTTTGCACATATAGATTGCTTCTTATTCCACACTTTTTTTTGTCTTTTTTAACAATCTGTCTGAAGAGTGGTTGTTTCATGTTCATTTTAGAATTTTACATATCTACTAACCTGCTTGACTTTTGACAAAAAGCACAATTAGACCATGCGGTATGCCCTGTGGTTGGGGCGTGAGTGGTTGTTTTTTGGGCGTGAGAGGGCTAGGCGTGGCCACAACAACGGCATTTTCGACCGTTTGAAATTGATTTTGACCGTGGGAGGGCTGGGCGTGGACATCATCACCAACCACTTAGCATTTCCACCACAAGTGGTTGAGTGGGTGGTTGTAATGGATGCTTACGTGACGCCTAGGTGGAGTGGTTGAGGCCAAGTGGCAAATCCCATGGTCTTATTGGGCCCAAATGCCCAATATTTGGTTGTGATAAGTGATTTAATGTGGGCACCGACTTTCATGAGTTTTATACACGTATTCATTTAGCAATGTTGCTAGGTTTCTGTTACGTTTCTGATAGAGATTGTGTTCCCATGAATCCTCTCATTCATTCACATTAGTATATATAGATACAATGATGATTATCTCATTTGGAGATAATATTTACATTCCAAATATAAAGCTAATTGTCCTATAATTTTGGTACAATATATATCTTGATATCTATATGTAGTAGGGTCATCGAATGATGTTCCACTGGAAAGGTTGAGCTTGGAGTTTGTATCAACCGGTGTGGCAACAGGTTTGCACGAAGTCATGCCGGCCCGTGCAATGATGTCACGAGCGTACGAGGATTAAGACAGGAACATTTGATTTTCAGAACGGGTAACATGAATACCCAAAAAATAGTTTAGGGGTCCCAAGTCTTTCATTGCAAATTCGCCTCATAGGGTAGAAAGAAGTCGGAGACGAAGCTCAGCGGACGATGTTGTAAGGATGATGTCGTCAACATATATCAATAAGTAAGCCATATCATGTCGGTGCTTGTAAATGAAGAGAGAGTTATCACAACGGCTCTGGTGGAAGCCCATGGTATGAACAAAGTTAGTAAAACGCTGGTACCATGCCCGGGGGGCTTGTTTTAGACCATATAACGAGCGTTTTAACAAGCAAACATGATCCGGAAACCGTTTGTCCCGAAACCCCATTGGTTGATACATGTAGACCGTTTCATTGAGATTACCATGTAGGAAGGCATTTTTAACGTCTAACTGATGAATCGGCCATGAGTTCGATAATGCAAGAGATAGAACAGTGCGGATAGTGGCCGATTTAACAACCGGGCTAAATGTGTCTCCGCAGTCAATTCCGACCTGTTGGTTTCGACCATCACATACCAAAGGTGCTTTATATCGTTCAAGCGCCCCATCAGACTTAAACTTGTGTCGAAACAGCCACATGCAACAAATGACATTCATATGTGGTTGTCGTGGAACCAGAACCCACGTGTCGTTTTTAATTAGAGCATTATATTCGTCAGTCATGGCAGAAGACCTGTCACACCCCGAGCCGGCGGGACGGATCGACTTCCCCGTCGGGCGGAAGGTTCTCGGGGCGCGATATCGTGAGTGATAATCGTGATGATCAGATTGTTTACATAGCATCAACATTGAGAATAACTAAAGCACAATAAAGCATTAAACTAGGATTACAAAGTTAAATTACAATATCAATGTTCGGTAATTTAACTAAGTAAACCTATCAAAAGAATCAAATGTTTCTATCTTGTAACTGTACAAGATGTCAAAAGTGATTCGTATCAATAATAAAAGATGTGCTTTCCAAAAGTTTACTAGGTCCTCTATCTGGGTATCCTAGCATGCAATCCTTAAGCCTTAGCCTATTCCTGTATGTCACCTGAGAAAGCATGTAAGAAAACAAAGTCAACACAATGGTTGGTGAGTTCATATAGTTTAATTGTTGAAAAATAGTTTTAGCAAACCTCTTTCGGTAAAACCTTAACCTCATTAGCATCACATGTAATATCCAAATCGGTATGCTTATATATTGGGCATACGAAAGGGTCGAGCCTACAACCCGCCAGACGCCATCCCACCACATACTAATCCACATATGACACTGTTGTTAATGATAGTTAAGCGTTTTACCTACAACCCAGTCCCGTCTTCATCATAGTTTTTGCATATTGTTTAAAGTTTACAAGTTTATAGTATCCATAGGGTTAGCCTTTGATTATATTGTACAAAGCTATAGTTTCACAAATCATAGTTTAGCTTTCACCAATCTCATGCGTGGGTACAAGCTTTGCTCTAGCATAGTTTAGCATTTACGTAGCCCACGAAAAGATACAAGCTTTGCTCTAGCATAGTTTAGCCATTACGTATCTCATGAATTGGCTTAAGCTTAGCATCCGAATAGTTTAGCGTTTACGTATCTCATATATGCATATACAAGCCTTGCTCTAGCAATGTTTGGCAATTACGTATCTCATATATAGACACAAGCTGTGCACACACATAGTTTAGCATTCACATATCTCATATATGCATATACAAGCCTTGGTCTAGCAATGTTTGGCAATTACGTATCTCATATATAGATAAAGCTTAGCATTCGCATAGTTTAGCTTTCACGTATCTCAATGCATGGGTACAAGCTTTGCTCTAGCAATGTTTAGCAATTGCGTATCCCATGAATAGATACAAGCTTAGAATTTAGCATACAATCATAGCTTTGGTCATTTAGCTTCAACTATTAGCATATAGTTGGAGCATAGAGTTTATAGCATAAGCATCGAGCATATAGTTTATAGCATAAGCTTTAGGCACATAGCTTGAGCATAGAGTTTATGGCATAAGCATCGAGCATATAGTTTAAGCATTGAGTTTATAACATAAGCATCAGGTATATAGTTTGAGCATAGAGTTTATAGCATAAGCATCGAGCATATAGTTTAAGCATTGAGTTTATAGCATAAGCATCAAGCATATAGTTTAAGCATTGAGTTTATAGCATAAGCATCAAGCATATAGTTTAAGTCTTAGTCCCTAGCTTCCAAAACAAGAGGTACATGCTTAAGCATCAGTATAAGCATCATGAACAAGTGTAAAATCATTTAATAAACATTTCAATAATTGTTTAAAATGTATAACATGCTTCTCAGTCCCGAGGTAAAAACAAATATGTTTGAAAAGGGACAAATGAACTCACCTTGTGTTTGAAGTGGTTGACTTAGCTTAACTAGAATGCGCGCTCTCTTTGTAGTATTGGTTGTTGTTTTCAAGATCTTGTATTGATTTCACGTCGTATTTAACTTATAAGTATAAATCCTTAAGTACGTGTTCGTGTGTGTGTTTGTGTTAGCCTTAATTTGGCTAACACCCACGAGTCTCGTTCATTATTGTGACAATTGTATTCAAGAATTACGTCATTAATGACGAAATCACATTTGGTCGTGCTTGAAATCCACGTTGATGTAGCTATTGTAATTATTACAAATTGATAGTATGCGAACATTGGTGAATCATAATATCCACATTCATTATTACGTATGTGTTAGAAGGACCATATCATATCATATCAGTTCATGACTTGTAGTTACTCAGGAATCTGGTGTTAGTAGATCTCAAAGAAACATCCATCACATAATGTTTATTCAAATAGATGACCAAACGATTTAATGTTTAGAATCATAACTCGAAAATGAAGAGAATGAGTGGAAGCGAAATCGCGAAACGAGGCTCCGATTTCAAGATACACTGAGTCAAAGATAGCGTCAAATAAGAGGTCAAATATTTTGAACTCTTTAGGTCTTGAAATTATAACCATTGGAAAGAGCTCAAAAAATCGTGAATGTAGGCGAAAACCGTGCGCAAAACGGAGTTCGTATGCTCCCGGAATCGCGAAAACAAAATCGGGTCTAACTAAGGCGGTGGAGGTACGCGAAGAAACCTTTTGCAACTCTTGGCGGTACGCGACGGAAGCAGCAGACATAAAAATCTGATTTTCTCAATCAGAATTCATTTCTGGTTGAATATCTTCGACTTCCAGACGATCAAACCTTCAATTTCAGCTCTTAAACTCTATTTTGAAGGCTTCTAAACCCACGGATCGCATCAAGGAACATATCTACAAGTCCCGATCATCATATCTATCCGAGAAATCCGTTAGATTAGGTAACGGTTCATTTTAACCTTCTAGTTTGATAATGGTTAGATTAAATCTTGTTTTGAATATACTATAATAGTTATTGTTGTGGATTATTGCCTAGTTGATGGCTAGGAATAGTTAGAAACGAAGAACACGGTATGTTAACGGTTAAATCTTTGTTTTGATCCGTTGTAATGCCCGATTTTCATGAAACCACAATAATGGTTATAATGGTTTAAACCATTTGATTGTAACAATAATTGTGATTGTCTTGATCATTTCTTGAAATGCTAGGTTAAATCCAAGTGTTTCAAACTAATGACAAGCATAGATAATCATCGGAATAACGATCTGATGTTTATGATAACAGTCAGATTAGTACATTGAGAATGGTTATTAAACCTATTCTAATATCACATTCTCATGTTTCATGATACCTAAAATGATCAATAACAAGGATTGACTATTCCTAAGCCAGAAATTCATCTAGGAATTGTTTTAAGTGAATAATCAACAACAATATCTATTTGATTAATCCGAAAATGTCGTGATTAATCTAGTTAGTCATTAACTCCTTAATAGGAGCCTAAATCATTATAGGTTCCTTGTTTATCGCACTTTGTGCAATATTAACTTAAGAAGGCTGATTAATGATTAAGATCAGCTTGATGACTTAAACTACGATTCCTTGTTATGAAAAGTCAAGGAATAATCCGATAATCAAATTCAAACACAAGGAACTCATAAAACATTAATAAATTGCAGAATTCTTTTCAGATTTTGTGTGATACCTCAAAATAAAAACACTGCAATAACACAGGTGAGATCATAGCCCCTCCTCTTTTTCTTTAAATGTTTACCAAAACTCGGGGTGGAACATGTAGATGCATTTTCAAAACATATTTTATCAAATATTGTGAAATCATATATCAGTATCATCTGGATGATGATAAACATTTATCAACTCCTGTGAAATCATATATTGGTTTCATCAGGAAAATCATGACAAACTATTATCGAGTAAATCTTTTATTAAATCATTAAATCAAGCGTATCACTTGGGAACTTTGGTTATGTGGAGGCTATTTGGGCACATTCTTATGTGAACATCATTAACTTGTTATCAAGCCCTTGGTGGTACTGGTATGATCATATGCGGGAACACAAGATCATTATCACAAATCGCTCCAACCGTGGGTTGGACATCATCATGTGAGCTAACAATCATTACTAACGATCATTTATCATTAGGTTTGATGTTTGCATGCTCAATTAGATTCAATTTCAAAGTACCTGTTTGATCACTTGTGATTACTACATCATGAAAATCATTGTTTGAACAATTATTTTGAATCAACAAAACCTATGATTCTCACTCAACTATTTGTAGTTGACTTTTATCTACATGTTTCAGGTAATCGGGAGCTTCAGTAAAGCAATCTAGGTCAGGATCAACAGCAGAAATAGTTGTGACCTAAAAAGAAAACAAAAACATCGTATTGTATAATAATTATCTTATGATAAACTTGTTGTATAATATGTATGTTATGTTTGTTTAAATGAACTTAATTTTATGAAACATAGTTAATCATGGTTATTCTCCAACAATGGCACATAAACACATAATCACGCGCCGTGGATTCCGCACGCGACGTGGGTTGTGACAATTATCCGGCCCGGAATTCACAATGTTATGTAAGATAATAATGAATCTCTTTGGGTATAGCTGCGGCTGGGTTCGTGGAGTCCCTAGACCCAACATGCTCTAGGTTTGGCCCTTGATAGGTTCGTGATCCCCCCCCCCTTCTAGGGTTCAGCGAGGATGCATATTCGGCCAAAGGTGGTTCGCTACAAGGTTCGGCCAAAGGGGAGTTAAGGTTCGGCTGTGTGGTGTCCAATCCAGCATAGGTTCGTGAGCATGGAGTAGCAGCAGGGTTCGGCTGAAGTAGGAAGGTTCGCTGATGGTGATGGCTAGCAGGAGGTTCGATGATGGAGAGGTTCGCATGTTGGTGGGAAGGTTCGGCCATCATGGTTCGTGCATGGGTTGGTTAAGGTTCCAGGTTCGCTGCTATGGTTTAGGTTCGTTCCAGGTGAGGGTTCGGTTCTACTAGGTTCGAAACCCATGCATGACAGGTTCGTGACTCAAGTGCTGGTTCAGTGATGAAGCTAGGGTTCGGCCAAGATCGAAGGTTCGTTCCCCTTCATCTAGTTCAATCGAGGTTCGGCTAGCCTACTTCCTCCCGAACTTGCACTTCAACATCATCATCTTCATCGAATCTAGACTGCCCCAAGTTGTTCCCATGGTAATGGCTATGCGAGTAAGACTTCTTGTGGATGTGTGGTTCGAAATAGCAAAGGGGTGACCCGGTTAGGAGCTTGGGTCGACCAAAGGTTCAAGAAAACCTATTTTTCCGAACATTCAAGCATCTTTACGTTGTTTTTCAGCGACCAAAGCTTCAGATCGATTGTACTTTCATGTAGAGAACGTTTGTAGCTTCTTGTAGACACCAAGAACACTTGATTTCACCAAGAAATGAGCTAGAAATCAAGGTTTGAAGGTTGATTCTTCTATAGAGAGAGATGAACGAGTTGGTGGATTTAAGAGAGAGAGTGGAGGTGAAAAATGAGGATGAAAGCCTCATTTAGGCTTTAAATACCCCAAAGGTATTCGGGTTCGTTTCGATTGCTCGGTTCTCGTTTTCGTCGTGTCTCCGTCACTTACGCGCATGTTTATAAACTAAAACAAAGAATTTATTTCTAACTATTTGGAAGGTGGTTATTCCTAGTAAATGTTTTAAATCCTCTTTTCTTGTATTTATTTATCGAGTTCGATTATTTTAAACGTTTCGTTAGCTCGCGTCCATTGCGCGCATTCTATGTAATTTAATTAATATGAGTTTATTTTTAAACTTTCTAAAAGATTGTGATTCCTAATAAATGTTTAATATTTAATTTTCTTAAATTATTTTCATTCGTTTCGTTGTTCGTTTCCGTTTCGTCAGAACGTGTCACCTTCGCGCGTATTCGTTCGAATCGTCACTCGAACAAACACGGCGTCGGATTCACTTTCTGATTGTTGTTTTCTACTTTTCAGTCATCATTTCAGAACATTAAACTTTCAAATTTATTCGTACAGATCGTCACCTATACGAATAATTCGTCTGTTTAGCATTCTGCAACGACATCTGTTATGGTTTTGTTTTGTTTAACCTCGCATATGTTTATACATAATATGTGACAACTCAAAATTCTCAGGTTAGAATCATAACTCGAAAATGAAGAGAATGAGTGTAAGCGAAATCGCGAAACGAGGCTCCGATTTCAACATACACTGAATCGAATATAGCAATAGATAAGAGGTCAAATATTTTGAACTCTTTAGGTCTTGAGATTATAACCATTGGAAAGAGCTCGAAAAATCGTGAACGTAGGCGAAAACCGTGCGCAAAACGGAGTTCGTATGCTCCCGGAATGGCGAAACGAAGATAAGATCAAAAATCTGGATTTCCCATCCCGCGCGGTACGCCCCAGGACAACCTCCGAGGTGGGGCGATGCGCCTGGGGTGTTATGACGGCAAAAGTTGCTTAAAACGATCAGATTGCTTCTGGAAACTCATTTTTTTGCTTCTCCTCGACGTTTCTCACCTCCAAACACACCAAATCTTCATTTTTAGTTCTCAACCTCTATTTTGATGGCTTCTAAACGTTCAGATCATCCCAGGGATCGTATCTACAAGCTCTGATCGTCGTTTTACACTCAGAACTCCGTTTGACTAGGTAACGGTTCGTTTTAACCTTCTAGCTTCTTAGTGATTGATTAAATCCTATTTTTGAACGTAATGATATAGTTAGGGTTGTTGATTATTGCCTAGATGATGGCTAGGATTGATTATAAACGAAAAACATGATGTTTTAACGGGTAAATCCTTGTTTTGATCCGTTGTAATGCCCAATTTTCATGAAATCATAACAATGATTATAATGGTTTAAACCATTTGATCATGAAAATATAAGTGATTAGTTTCATTAATCTTTGAAATGCAAAGGTTAAATCCAAGTGTTTCAAACTAATCACAATCATTAACACACTTAGGGAAACGATTATTTGACGTTTATGATTACAGTCAGATTAGTATGTTAAGCATGGTTTTTAAACCTATTCCAATATCACATTATGATATTTCATGATAATTGGGTACTCAATAACAAGGATTAATCGTTTCTAAGCAATAAATTCATCTAGAAACTGTTTCATCATCATAATCAACAAATTAACTATTTGATTAATCCGAGATTATTCTGATTAATCAAGTGTGTCATCAACCTAGTATTAGGAACCTGAATCAGTATAGGTTCCTACATTATCATACATTGTATGATATGACATTAAAATAAATAATTAAAAACCTAATATCGGTTTGATGACTTTCAAGGCAATGTCTTTGACATTGAACGTTCAGAAAGATTTAATCAGTAAGTTAAACTATAAATAACTAATTTAACATAAATAAATGCAGAATCATCATATTATTACCAGTTTGTGTGATATTCTGCTATCAGTAAGATATCAGGTGAGTTTCGTAGAACCCCTTTTCTTTTTAATCTATTACAAACATCGGGGTAGCGCTGTAAAACTTTTCAGAATTATATGATATGTATCACTGTTATCTGCGTGATTTCATGTGATTGTTGAGAACTTGTGGGTTTCATGGGATTTTTCCTGGAGAACAAGAACACTATCACAGAACTTAAAAGTCCTCATTTTTGAACTGTATCTAGTGAACCCATGAGGGGCCGAACAGGGAACAATGATAGTACTATCGGCTGACCACCCATTTGCTAGGAGCTGCAACTCCCCTTGCTGTGAATGTTTGTTACCTGTTTTTAGACTGCTTAATGTTGTGATAGACATTAAGATAATGAGGCATTAAGATGTTACCGACGGGTAGTATCTTATAGAACAAGAACGTCAGAAAGGAACTAGATACGGGTCCCATGGTTATCTTGAACAGAACTTTTTGAGAACTTGTATAACATATCATATTGTGGAACATGAACTGTATGAACTCACCAGCTTTGTGCTGACGTTTTAAACTTAAACATTTTTGCCAGAAAACAGTGACTATCGGGTGAGGATGCACTTCATACATTTGTAATTAAATAAATCAGATTGTGTAATAAACCTAGTTGTAATGTTGGATGTAATTACAACACCCTTGGTAATGTATTTCTTTTAAGTTAGTCTGTGTGCTGTGATATCGGTTCAAGAAAGTCACACCTCATCTCTGAGACATCACCACTATGCTTCCGCAACCATATCAGAGTGACGACTGACCACATCTCAGGTGACGAGAGGTGGGGGTGTGACATAATAGCATTACATCAAGCATTTGTGTATCAGTTCAGTGTTGTCTGATGTGTTTCTGACTGTTAAACCATGAGGTTTAAAGCAGATTTCAGACCAATAGCATAATAGTTTAGTGTCAAGCATCAATATCAATAGCATATACATAGTTCACGTAGCTTGTACCTGAGTTACTGTGTAAGTTACTGTAGAGATCACTGTTCCAGCAACGCGTCCGGCACTGATGTTACAAGACCATTCCGAAGTGGCCAAGGAAATCTTGGGTGATTTGGGTATAGGGACGAGTGTGGAGGTGTTAAGATTAAGGGTGTGTTTTGGTTTGACAATGCCGCTCATGGACCTGGTGCGAATATGGTAAGTAGGTGGTGGGGGTGGGGGTGTCGGAATTGGGGAGGCATTGGAAGGGTGAGCAGGTTGTTTCCTACGGGTATATGTGAGAGGGTAGGGGACAATATTGCTGTTGGATGGTCTGGGCAGAGAAGTAGGCTGGACAGTGGTGGGTGGGGGGCTGAAGTTGAAGGGTGGGCCGTGATTTGTGGGGAGGGGGATGCTGGTGGGCTTGTTGAAGAGGTATGGGATGTTGGGGCTATTGGAGCCGGCGTGTTTGTAAGATGTGGCCAGAATAAAGGGTGAAGCCCATCTGTAAATAGTTGGTATAAAGTTGGGTCTGGGTTCGTCTGACTTGCAAAAGGAAAAACAAATTAATTGAATTGAACATGGCGACAGAGAATGATCCGATTAGTGGTGAGATCAAGACATTTATAACCTCGGTGTTGAGTAGGGTAACCAAGAAAAAGACACGGGAGAGAACGGGGTTGGAGTTTGTGGATGTTGGAGGAGGGGAGGAGTGGGTAACATAAACAACCAAAGACTCGAAGGTGATCGTATGTGGGAATGCAATTATAGAGGAGTTGTGTGGGAGATTTAAAGTTTGTAGCAGACTGAGGGAGTATGTTTAATATACAGGTGGGCGACATCCAAGGCATGGTGCCAAAAGGAAGGGGGAGGCCGGATTGAGCAAGTAAGGTGTGAATGATATTATTGATAGACCGAATGGTTCATTCTGCTTTACCGTTTTGTGAAGATGTGTAGGGACACGAGAACCTAAATTGCATTCCGTTAGTTTGGCAAAAAGAATGAAAGGATTGGTTATTATATTCGGTAGCGTTGTCATATTGAAATTGTTTGATTTTACGTTCAAATTGTGTGTTAATTAGTGAAGCAAACTGTGAAAAAGTGGTAAAAGCTTGAGACTTGCGACTGAGAGGGTAAGTCCAAAGAAAGTTGGTATGATCATCAATAAATAAAATATAATACCGATGGCCCCCATTAATAAGAATTGGGGAAGTCCAAATGTCACTATGTATGATATCAAACGGTAAACATGAATTATTAATAGAAGAAACAAATGGAACTCTAGTACTTTTTCCAAACACACAAGATTGACATAGCTAATTTTTGACTGAACGACAATTAATAAAACAAGAATTCTTTAAAAATGATAAGATGGTAGGGCCCGGATGACCCAGGCGTTGATACCAAATGTCTTGAGTGAGAACAACAAAAGTTGAAGGAGATTGGAGATGCTTGAGGACGGATGGAGTAAGTGGGTAAAGATCCCCGTCACTGTTGCATCGGATGACAGGAATCTTGGTCTTGAGGTCCTTCACAAAAAAACCATGAGGATCAAATTCAATAGAAATGTTATTGTCTGTTGCAAGTCGGCGAACCGATATAAGGTTTTTTATCAATTTGGGAGAGTAAAGAACTTGGTTTAATTGTAGTGGGGGGTAGGGTCGAGGTAATGTTTGATTGCCAAGGCCATGTACGGGGATGGTTTTGCCATTCCCGACAATAATATTTTTATATATGCCCGAATTAAAAAACGAAGATAAACTACCTTGATTATTTGTCATGTGGGAAGTAGCCCCGGTGTCCATGTACCAGTTTGTATCCGGTGGGTTGAGAGTCATTGTGTGTAAGGCTTGATCAATATCAGTTGGTGCGTAACCAGTGCTGGCCGCATATGAGGCTGATAGGCGTGGGCCTAAAATGCCTGGTGAGGTCCAATTTGGCGAAGGGGTGTTCCCTGGCTTAGAAGGGTATGGACACGGGGGAGTGAAAGCCCATTGTGGAGAAGCCCAATTCGAAGAGGAGTGAGGTGGCTGCTGGTAGAATTGTTGATGTGCCCAGGGTGGAAAATAGTTCAAAGGTGGTGGGTTAGCTGGATTGCCAGTGGAACCCCTTCCACCTCGGCCTTTTTTTCCCATGAATCCTCTCATTCATTCACATTAGTATATATAGATACAATTATGATTATCTCATTTGGAGATAATATTTACATTCCAAATATAAAGCTAACTCTCCTATAATTTTGGTACAATATATATCTTGATATCTATTAGTCTCATCATTCTATTCAGCTCTCATTCTTTTTCTTCTTTCATGAAATTTTTAGGTATTATATATTTTTATTTCTCACATTAAACACAAAGGTTGGTTTAGAGGAGCTAGTAGGTGCCTTGATTATTATTCGGGGGTAGTGATGTTATTGATCCTAGTAGCCTGCAACTTTCTTTTATGCTTTTTATTTCCTTTGATAGTTATATATTTTTTTCCTATTAAATTACTTTTCAAATTTTATGTTATACACATATGAGTCATAATAATATTTTCTATTAAGATGTTTACCACAACTATTTTTATCCCTTGACTTTTCCTATTATTTTTTCAATTTGATTACCTATAAAAAAACTTATAACACAACAACCATGCATAATAATGTTTTTCTTTTAGATTTCAATCTTCAAAATTGTTCTACTGCAACTTCATATATTTATTTGAGTCGTACCTTCACACTTAACGTGAGGGTTTTAATCGTACAACCCTATCCTAACGTGTAGGTAAAATAAAACTCATTATACATACTATTAAATAGCAAGGTCGGTTGTCATGGCCTTCCTATATTTTTTTTTTATTTCTATAATTAATTTAACTTTTTTTAATCCTTAATTTATCTGTATTTTCTTTTAAATTTTTATTACACTTTAATCTCTCATCTTTTTTATTTCTTAATTTATATTTTCTTAACTTTTCTTATTTATGATAAAGTTTTTGTAATTAATTAAATTTTTATTTTAGTTCTTAATTCTTCTTATTTTATTTTATTTTAGTTTTTCTTTATTGTACTCTTATTTTGTCTTTGTGTCATTTTACTTCTTTAAGACAACATTGATTCCTCTATTAGACCATGGGGTATGCCTCTTGGTTGGAACCACTCCACCTAAGCGCCACGTAGACATCCACCACAACCACCCACTCAACCACTTGGGGTGGAAATGCCAACCCACCCACGCCCCAAGGCCCACCCATTCAACGGTTGATAAACCCAAATCAAGCTTCAAACAGTCGAAATGCCCGTTGTTGTGGCCACGCCCAGCCCACGCCCCAAGGGGGTGGTGTTCCACGCCCAAACCAAGACCACTCACGCCCCAACCACAAGGCATACCAGACGGTCTTAGTAGCATTTCAAACTGTCCAATTGATAAAACTTTAACGATTTAGTTCACAAACTAAGTAAAGTTTTATTTTAATTCTCTCATACTTTTAAAATTAAAAGTTTATCCATCAGATTTTCAGAATATAATAATTATTTCTACAATCAATATCAAACTTTTTATGTTTTACTCCTGAAACTTAACGTTTCATCTTTATACTTTATAAAATGTTTATGTCCACTCTTAAATTTTTACGTTCAAACCCTAAACTTTTTTGAACATCACTTGACCTTCTTCACGGTTTTTGAGTTTAAAATTGTCTCTGTAATCAATGTCAAGTCTTTCAAGTTTCACTCAGTTTTTAGGTTTCATTCAAATATTTAGACATGAAGTCATATATATTGCATTTCATTCGACTATATATATTTGAATCATTATATGATTCGACACTGCCTCAACTCTGTTAAAACTTAAAATTAAAAGTACTTAACCAAATAACGTTTGTCCGGTTGTCCCCCATTACATCTTATCTTCTATGATTTCCTCTGCGTCCAAACAAATTAGGCTTCCATTTGATGGTGGGCTAGCGGGTCATGAATATATGTAATTGGGTTAATCTTTAAAAGTAACGAGTGGGGTTGACCCGCGCTCCGCAGCGGGACGTAGGTTGATTTTTTGATATGTTAGTGTATAAAAGTTTAACATTTAAAGATAACACCCTTATGTAGATCTAAGATACTCTTTTATGGGTCGATATACCAATAGCTGTCAAAATGAATTAGCAAACCATTTTTAAAGATAAAAACAAATGGTATAATAATTTTGAATAAAATTATGGTAGTAAATAGAAAAAAGTAGCAAAAAACATGAAAAAAATAGTAATCAAAAATTGTTTCATTGGTAGAACTGAAAGATGTGGAATGTTGAAAAAAGAGGAAATAATTAATGTAAGAATCTCTAGAACGTTTAGCAAGAATATTAATAAGATTTACAAATATATATTAATCAATTCAGGAAAACAAAATATGATATAAAATGAAAGTCGGCAACCTCTATTCCTATTTTCTGTAAGCGAACTCAGTTAGTTGTAGCTGTTCGATGTACGATGCACACAATTCTTCTGGATTTCTAACAATATTCAAGATTATCAAAAGATATCATAGGCAACAACATGATAATAATAGATTGTAAGTGCAAAAGTAGAAAAACGACATCAGGCATTAATCAGGAAAAAAAATGATATAAAGTTGAACTTACCTATGTCAGCTATGGTCAGACATCATTTGTCATGGTCGGGCTCGTTATAAATCTGACAGTAGTTATTAGGAATTCATTGACGAATATTCATAACAAACTATAGTGGCAACATGTCATTTTGAAACTCATATATGATGTAACATTTGGTTAAACAATTAATTAATAGTAAGTATAAAAGAAGATTTAAAAATATTTGCCATCATATCACGTGACAACTATCGCATTAAATGTATAGAAAATTATCATGAAGAATTCCCCAAACTCATAGCAATAAATACCGTTAATGTACACATAAATTTTGCTCTCAAAGTCAGATCCTAGCTACTATTTGATTTGAAATAATTAATAGAATGTAGAAGATGACAACCTTTTCATTATTTTACACAGTTTTAGTAAGGAAAATCTAAACCTTTTCATTTTTCTGGTAATATAGAAAGTGTAACTGAAGGTTTCTCTTCCCTAAAATATGCAGGTTTCCAAGTCCTTGAGAAGCTGTATACATGGCTACATAAGTACAACCATACAATTGCAATGCAATCCTAATTAATATTTGTAATTCATTTGGTATTTATGTTATACAATATTTTATTCTAAATGAGGAAGCATTTACATGCTTGCATCCCACAAATAATAACTAAGATTACATTGAAATTAAATTTTGACAGTTGAGGTTCTCAATGTTTGTTTAATTTTTTGGTGACCTTGTGTTGTATTTTTAATTTAATAGATTTAGAGATAAGTATCTATAATGAAAGTTATCCCTTTGTATATAAGAGTAATGATGCACCAATTTTTGCAACAAAAAATACTACCAGATTTGCAGCCACAAAACATTCCACATTGACTTACATAATTGAAAACTAAAACAAAACGTCTTGAAATCTAAAGCAACTCATTTTTTTTTACCTAGTACCTCCATGTAGCAAACTGAAAGTGTGTATGGATTTTCATAAAAACCTGACAAATATAAAATTAGCATGTTCTTTGTTTCCTTAAGGGATATTGATTTTATTGTTGATCTTAGCTGTTGTAAGGGATAAGTATGGTCTATGGATGCTTTTATCTTAGTCTATTGAAATAAGATTGAAAGTAATACAGTTCTAGTTTGCCATTCGCTTGCTATATCCTCGATGTGAATAATATTGCTTACTAAAATACATTACCGTAGTTGGTCTACAGCTCTGCAATGGAACTGATAATAACTTTGTGTTATAAATCAGAAAAAAAATCAAAGGATGATGAAACAAAGCAGCACAAAGAAATCATGATTTTGTTTAACTCACAATAGACATCAGCGTATCACTAAATAAAACAAACCTTACCTGGAAACCACAAATGAGAAAATCCTAAAGTAATCTCAACTAAACAAAATTCATACCTGAAAACGATCTGTGATCTTCAACGACAACAAAGAAGCAGGGAGAAGAAGATCAAAACCTAGATGTGAAATTTTAAGATAAGGAAGATGAAGGAACACGTAAAGAACGAAACCAAACCTTCATAGACTTCCAATTTTGAACAACAAAGGAGAACTCTGAGAGAGATGGAAGATAAGAAAACCCTAACAACAAAAGAAAGGCTGTTAAGAGAACCAGCAAGAAGGAGACGATAAACCAAACAAAGTATAAATTATTCAATGTAAACCTAAGGCGAGCATACCTCATATCTTCCAAAAACAAAGAAAGATGATGCTGATGATGCAGTAGGAAGAACAGGAAGGAGAAAGAAGAACGTGAAAGCAAGCCCTAGAAATGAGGCGCTGGTAGAAGAAGGCAGGAGAAAAGGTAAAGGGATGAAGGAGTTGTACCGGATGCAATGAAATGAGTACAAAATGAACAGTAATTCCTTCTCACAACAAAAGTTGGTTTTTAATATATATATAATTGGGTTAATAACGGGTATGTTCAATTTTTCCTAATTGGTTAAAAATCAGAGTGTAAGATGACAAACCCGTTCTGTTGTCATCTCTCGCTAAGGCAAAACAAACCATTTAGAAAATGTGTTGGGTAGAGCGAATTTGTGATGTCACACAGTTTTTCTGTTTATTTGATTTTATAATAACCAGTGTATATAAGTATAAACTACAATATGAAAGTTAACATTTGCGACTAAAAGTAATAAACTGTAGTACAAAGTATTATTAACATTTAGATGATGCAATTTATGCATATTTATGTAAAGTCAACATGAGTTTTATTTATTTATTATTTTTTTAAAAGGAAAAAAAACTGATTGGTCGAAACTTGATTAGGATCGAGTTGTTGGTTGAGTGAAATTAGAGGTGGGCAAAAAAAGGAACCGGAACCGACAACATGAGCCGGAACCGGTCATACCCGAACCGGTGGGTACAAACGAGTCTTGTTTTTCAAGACAAATTATAACCGGAACTGGAAAAACTGGAAACTGGTTCCACATACACCCGGCCAAAACACGAACCGAAACCGGCCAAAACACGAACCAAAACCGGCCAAAAACCGGTCACAACCCGGAACCGGAACTGTTCCTTGACTTTGTTAACCGAAACCGGAACCGGTTAAAAAAACCAGATCTGTGCACCTCTAAGTGAATGGGCAGGTTTTTAGAATGGGCCCAATGGGTACTGGATTGCGCAGGTTATAAGTTATAACAACAAATTAACAATTACTAGAAGATGGGTTTGTAATTTGTATTATGTGATTCGTTGGTTATGGTGTTTTAAGAAAATTATATTGAATATGATGTGAATGACAGCATATCTCTAAATGAGTTGAACGTTTGAAGTTTGTTTATTAAACGAATGAACATGAAAAAAATTTCGTTGTTTATATAGTTAAATGATATAACAATAACAAAAGGCATGTTCATTCGTTTGTATTTGTTAATGTTTGGTTACGTTAAGGTATTATGTATATTTGTTAAGAGTTAGGTTAAATTAAATAAACTATTTATCCTAAAAAGTTAAAGAAGGTTTTTGAGCCATTATATTATTAATCAACGCCTATGACTGAGTCGAGTTGTTGGAAAATATTTCAGCAATGACTACTTTTGTTGATTTTTTATCAAGTTCTCCCATCTTTTTTAAACGTTCATAAATCTACATACGGAATTATTTTTTGAAAAAAAAATATACCATAAAAGCGAGCATTTTTTATCTTCAAAATTAGTATAGTGTTGATTGACAAAACTTGTTTTTTTAGTTCATTATGACTTTTGTACAGGGCATTGTGTCTTTTGTATATTGTCACTGTGTCTTTTGTGTTTCATGCTCAATATTGTGTTTTCTAAACAATTTAGGACACAATTATGTTACAGAATTCATAATGTTAAGAAAAGATGATACAATGACGAGCATAAATAACACAATGCTTTTTTTAAAAAAACAATTTGTTTTAAAAAAAGACACAATTACCTGTAAAAAACACAAACAAGATAATTATATACAAACATTTTATAAAGACACAATTACGATAATTAGATACAATAAACTAAAAAAATTTCATTTTTATAGCAACACTATATTCCTTTTAAAGATAAAAAATGCTTGTTTTTATAATATATATATTTTTAAAAATAATATCACATGTAAAAGTTATAAATGCTTAGAAAATATGGAGGAAAATGGTAATGATAAATTAACCTCCAACAACTTTTCCTTCTAAAATTTTGAATGTTCCCTATTAAATTCAATCTTATAATCTAATGGTAAATAATCTTTTTTAAACTTTTTAGGATAAGGAGACTATTTAGTTGAACCAAATCCTATTTAAGTAAGTTTTTTTACTTTCATGAATTGTTTATGTACAATTCAATTTTAAATAAATGAACATGAAATAAAATTTTTGTGCGGTTAATCAAGGGGTGTGCTCGGTTCGGTTCGGTTTTTGCGTTAAACTGAAACGACATAGTCGGACTTTAGTTATTACGAACCAATTGCTTTTCGCGCGGTTTTTTTAATCGGTTTTGGTTTTTTCGGTTTTTTTCTTTTTTTTTTCCAGTGTTTTTTTTGTTCCCTCTCTCACATCCAATATTGAAAATGTAAACATGCTGAATAACGATAATATATAAATTAATTGATAAGATACCAATCAATTACAATAAAACTAAATCATTATCATCATTTCTTTACATTTAAAAAAACGAAGTTCAAGTAAATATGCAATAATTCCGATAATTATCATCTTTTAAAATGATAGATTTTATCTAATCCAAATATTCCTCATCCTCAAAGGTAGGCTTTTTGTGTGTTTTCTTCCCGTTAAATAAGTATAAATATAACAACATATATAATTTTTAAACAAAAATTAAAAATTGGTTTGGTTGGGCTTTTTGGTTATTCATTCGGTTTAGTTTTTAGTTCGTTTTTCGGTCTCAGTTCGGTTTTCTGCTCACCCTAAGTCATGTTCATGAACAAGTTAAAAAGTTAAACGCATGAACAAGCAGTGTCAAATCCAGTATGTTTTTCACAATGATGTCATTGTCTTTGTATGTTCTAGTTTCATAGTACTGGACTTAAATTTTTCAAGTCTGTTTTACAGTTCGGGTCAGGTAGTGCTCGTCACATAATAACACCGATCAAATAAAAATCGTGAATAAAATTAACAACACATAATATAAATTCTATAGTTTTTATAAATAAAAAAATACTTAGAGTTGTTCAATACATGTTGTAATAACACTTTTTCAACACAACAAATGCAAAAATCATTTAAGTAACCATATATTATCTTCTTACGCAATTCCGTCTTCACATGTTTTATTGAAGAAAAAGTTATTTCAACACTAGCCGTTGCAACCGGTGCTGTCACTAGTCTAAAGACAAGTACTGCCACTTAAAAAAACGTTCATAAATGTCCATATATGCTGAAAAATCAATATTGTCCGGAGACATCTGTCTCATTTAATAACCTCCGCCCATGAGAACAATGACCTAGTTACGTTCGTTTGGTCCATTTGCGAGCTAATGACGAGTGTAAAATTGATTAAATCATAGAAGCGTGTCGGCTATTTATTTATTTATTTATTTATTTTTTCTTCTGTTGAAAGGAATAATAATTGTAGTTAACAAATGATCGATTACACGATGTGGCTTGAATAACTCAAAGTTATAATATCACATTATCACATGAAATCAAGGGGGTGTGCCGACCCTTAATTAGTCGATTGATTTTGACTGATTTTGTTTGTTAAAATGTGAGTTAAATCATTCGATTTTTAATCGATAGATATATAAGACACGTGAATATGTTTGTAGGAAAAGTGAGTTTTCTTGATTAACCCTTTTGGAAATAAAAGCCATTAATTTCATTATATGAGAAAACGAGAGGAAACATGAGTCATCTATATCACTTTAATAATATCTTAAAAATAAAAACTTAAAGAACAAATCTCATCTCCTCATGAATTATATAGTTTCTCAGCCAACAAATGTTGAACATGTCAATCGAATATTATTTATTTATGGTTTATAGTATTTGACGTATTGATAACTTTCATTTCCATGATATGAAATCTAACATCCGAAAAACTAGAGTTTGACGTGACCGCGATATATCATCAAAGCTAGCTTATTGTATATATATATCATCAAAAACAAGTTTATAAAGATGTCAATTATATAGATTTATATGAAATATAAGCATTACAAGATAGTCACAGATAGAAAAATAGATACACAAATAATAAAAAATTTCTAACATTTTTAAAATAAGAAAATAAAAGTATATATTTATAAATATCTAAACAGTTTTTTAAACAATACAAATAAGATTTAAAGTTTTGAATTTTTGAAATTATTAATTGAAAATAGAAAGTTTAAATAATTAGATTTTTCATTAATATTTTTTAAAAAAGGAATATTGTTTTTTTTTTTTGTAATTTAGAAACTTGAGCTGATTGTATTAAATGAAAATAAGTTTTAAATTTGTTAAATAGGACACATGGATAGTCTAAAAACACGCCACGTGACAAATGTGATGTTAATAGGCTAAAATAAAATTGTGGTGGTGTACGGATGGTGGTTGTGGTGTACCACGATGGTGGTCATGGTGTGTGGTGGTGGTGGAGGGTGGGTGGTCAGTGGTGGTGATAGTGGTGGATGGTTTCTGGAGACCTTAGAAGATTTTAGAAGCAATTGAGCCAGAGTTGCACCAAGAAGAACTTGCGCATACGTTTTTTAATAAAACATTTTCGAAAAAACAAAAAGTCTGCAGATGACAAGGTCTGCGTGACGCAGATATAAATTTTTGCGTGTACCTTTTGAGAAAAAACAAACAAAACCTTAGTTTTTGAGTTTGCAAGCACTCCTAAGACCGGCCGCAACGCTTCTCCCGCTGGCCCAGCGGCTTTGCTGCCTTCAGCGGCCCTTAGCGGGAACACCGCCCCCCTCATCCACGGGTCCCGCCCGGTGAGGCTCCACGGCCCCCGCTCCCCGCTCCCCGCTCTCCCCCTCTCACATACACCTTCTCCTCTCTCAACAATGGGTAGATTTTTTGGTGGGGTGACCACTATGAGGTTTTAACGTTTTCAGTGGGGTGATGACGTGGCAGGAAATTTCGGTGGGGTGACCGCTGTGAATAGTCTAATAGATAATGACAAAAAGAATGAGCATTCAAGCCCATTTCCATGCAAGCTACTTATGTTGGTATTTATCTTTTTTTTGAACGGCAATACTATCATACTCCTACTTCTAAATTAGACCCAATTTCCCCCTTGCTTGGATTTGAACCCAAGACCTCCTTTCTAAGAGGCAATGCCTCTACCAAGTAGGCTAACCCCACATTGGCATGTTGGTATTTATCTAAGTCTATGTTTTTTCCACCTCCGTTTTATTAAATAAAAAGGGTTAAACTTAGACCGATGCTTCTCTTAAACAAAATTTCCCCTTGTATTATAGCATGCTTTTGATTATATTTAAAAAAGAAGCTCAAACATGGCACTTAAAAAGATATCTACACACTATGGATTAGTGGTAAGCATAATGATCAAATAGCAAAACAAAACATAAAAAACATGCAAAATAAGTAGCAAAAAAAACACCAGGTACCAAATATTAGCACTTCCCTAGAAGATCAAGTTAATTATATATCTTAAACCAAACCGATACAAGCATTACTAAACAAATAAGTATACAAAGAATATACACAAATGGAGACAATATGTGGGTAATTACCTGTGGATAACAAATAAACTATATATATATATATATATATATATATATATATATATATATATATATACACACACACGTATTTTTTTTAAATTAATATAATACTAATGGAAAACTATTGATCGATTAAGGTTTAAGGTTTGATAGATAGAAAAAAGTTTCGGTAGTATATAAAGTTAGTCTCTTGACTCTCTTCATAAGCTTTAAGTCTTTCGAAAGCTTGTGAGTTTCTCCCAAAAGACTATGAGCTTCTGAAAATCTATTTTCTTTTTGAAGTTATTTGAACTGTTAAGAGGCTTCTGTTTTTATCATCAACTAAAAAAAGGTTTGGTAAGCATCAACCGTTATAATTTCTACAAGATTACCAGCATAGACTAGGGTGAAAAGAATTTTCCAAAACACACATTTAAACCTGAAACACAAATAACATAACCTGATTAAACGTGATATCCGAACACCAAAGAAACCGAATTATATCAAGGTCAGTATTTAGTTAACATTTTATACACAAATACCCGAATAACCCGACTTTTTTAACCCGCAACCAGAACAAAATATCTGAAGAACACCCCTACTGGTACTATTATCCTCTATTCCAAAACCAAACACTCGATATATTTTGTAGTTTTCTACCCTGTTATGTTTAGTTAATGGTAACTACGGTGCTAAATTTGGTGTTCTTTGAAACTAGAATATGAAAATGGTGGTCTTAACTCTTAATCCTCCTCTTTTTCTTTTTTCTGTTTTTTTTTTTTTTGATTAATTTTTTTATGTGCGTTTCCGCGTTTATGGATGGAAAATCACCTTAAAAGAGAAAGATGAATATATTTTGTTTGTTTTTTCAGGTGCCTCTTGATAAAAAAAAAAAAATCGTACATGTAAAGTCTAGGTTGGTAACAAAAGTTTAAAAAAAAAAAAAATCCTATACTGTGACGTCGTGACCTAACATAAAATGCAAGTAGTGACGGATATTAGACAAAGTGAGAGGGGTGATGGAAATATTTGAAACCATGAATACATGTTAATTTTTTGAAGTAAGAGGGAGGGAAATCACTATTTTTAACTAGAAATAACATTTCGGCCAAAAAATTAACATTACGGACGGAAAAAGAGGAGGGTGGTCGCCCCCTACTCCTATTAGGCTTTGCCCCTGAATGTAAGCATGTGCTTGAATTATATGTAATGCAATTTATCTATAAAAATCTGAAAACTAATTAAATCCATGATCAGAGGATGATCGATCATTTTCCCATTTTGTTGCTTGGAACGAGAGTGAGTGACTATCACATCATCTTTATCCTAACTATATTGAGAAGATGATATTTTGTGTTGTGAGTTGGCGTGACAAGTATTATTTCAATGTGGGTGAAGAGATTGAAAACAACACATTAAACGTAACATTTCAAGAAGGGTAATATTTCTAAGGGTGATCGTTATCCCTTCCACTGCCTAGCTAGGATTAGTATAATATAATAGGATAGACATGATTCGATAAGACACAAACGCAACATGTGACAAGCACGAGCACAACATGATTATACCTAATCGTGTTATTGCTTTTTAATACAAACATATTAATAAGTGTTTACCAGGCCAACAAATTTTAAAAATAAAAATATAAACATATTAATAAGTGTTTACCAGGTTAACAAATTTTAGGCTAGGTTGTTAACAAGTTTAAACAAGTATTTTAATAAGCTTTTCACTACAAGTTATATAATAACATACACTTAAAAATGTTAACCAACAATAATATGTCAAGATCAATCTAAATCTTTATTTTTTTAAACTATTGTTGTAAATGTATAACATTTATTTCTTATATGTATATGTGTAAATTCACGTGCATTTAAGAGTTAATGTCAGTGAAAGGGTTTAGTTCTTACACTAGTATAAGTTTTTAGATAAATAATTTACACTGGTGTTAACTCATATATTAATATGAATTTAGACACATATATAAAAAAATTGTACATGTGTTGTACATATCACATGTTATCATTGTAAAAGTAGGTTATTGTCATAATATTACCCTATGTATGTGTATATGTGTATGCATGTATGTATCTATAATTATTTTATAAAATTAATTAAAAAATATTAACAATTTTAAACACATCATTAACATGGTTTACGTGTTTATCTGTTTAGACATGATTTTTATCGTATGTTAAACAATCTTAAACATGAAACCTTTTAACTTTATGTTGTATTGTCAACATGTCCATGGTAGATAGCCTCAAAGACTCAAAGTCACCAATATATTTGTTTTTTTTTTTTCTGTTTAACATGTCAAGATTGTTTAGAACATATATCATCGATGGTCACACAATAAAGATATTAATTTTTTTTATAGATATTAATTTCTCTTATACTTTAAAATGTACATCCCTCTTGATTTTCTTTTAAAATTATTCAAGTATCGTAACTAGAAGAATCTTTAATCCAAAAGATCCACTAAAATCTAACAAGTTCCAAACACATAGAAACTTCATTATCACTTACCTACCTCGTTCACGTTTAAACTTATGTTTCCATCAACCAAATCCCATATCACATCACCCCAAGAACCTATCTCATTTTCACGAAAATCATGCAATAATTCCTTCCACTAGTATTAAGCCAACCCCACCTACCTATCGTTCCAGGGTCACTAATCTCATCTTTCATATAGATCAACCGCCCACTTCGCTCGCCTTTATTAAGAATTTAAACGAGTCAATACAAGTTTTGACTAGGTTTTGAAGTTCAATAGGTTTGCATAGCTTGTCTTATTTATTTTAGCAAATTGGAAAAGTAAACTTGAGCTTGGCTAGTATAAAACTAGAGCCAGCTCGTAACTTGACAAGCGAATTTAATGTTTAAAAATATTTATTTTTTATTTTAATTTAGTATCTTTTTAAACTCAAACCAACTTTTAATTTATTTTTTAATCTTATCCTTGTTTTTTATATTGAATAATTTCTTTTGATAGAAAATAATCAAGTGTGTGTCTATATATATATATATATATATATATATATATATATATATATATATATATAGGGCATGTATAAATTGAAAACCCACTTGAGTTGAAGAAACTTTGGAAATTTTGAAAAAAACAATGTAAACAAACCCAAAATTTTTTTATTTTTTTATAGTTTTGTAACATCATTAGGGTCAATTTTATAAAAAAAATAAAAAAAGCGCCGAGCCATTTTAAAAAAAAAAATTAATTTGTCGACGATGTAACAAAGACGTAACACAGCTGTACAGCTGTGTACATCGTGTTACGTCTGTGTTACAGCTGTGTTACGTCTTTGTTACATAATCAACAAATAATTTTTTTTTTAAAAAATGGCTGGGCGCTTTTTTCATTTTTTTTATAAAATTGACCCTAATATTGATGTTACAAAACTATAAAAAAATAAAATTTTTTTGGGTTTGTTTACATTGTTTTTTTCAAATATTCCAAAGTTTCTTCAACTCAAGTAGGTTTCCAAAATAACCTTCCCATATATATATATATATATATATATATAGGGGATGGAATTTTTGATAACCCTTATCTTTTGCTACAACTACATAACCATCATCCAATTATTACTTTAAAAAGGTAAGTGTATAGGATCGTGACACGTGTCAGATTCCTTCTTTTTTCTTTTTTTTTTTAATATAAAGGGCGTTTTAGACATTTGTTTTTAAGTAAAGTTTACCCTCTTTTTTTTAAACATTCATAACTTTTTTATACTATATTATTTTTTTAAAAAAATTGCACCATTATACTTGTCTCATTTTTCCATTTAATTTCGTTATAGTCTTGACTAGTTTTTTTTTTATTTTTTTGATGTCATGTATTTACATCATTGTAACGAGCTTAAAGATAACAAATTAATTAGAAATTTTTTCTAACAATGGTAAATTACAGCAATGTAACAAAAAATGAAGTAATGTAACACAAAATGAAGTAATTTACAATGACATAATTAACGGTGACGTAACACATTATTTTATTTTTTTTCTCTAACAATGATAATTACAATGATAAATTACAGTGATGTAATAGAACACATTATTTTGATTTTTTTCTCTCACAATGATAATTATAGTGATGTAATTTATCATTGTTCGAAAAAAATTTAAACTAATTTGTTGTCAATATAAATTACATCACTGTAATTTAAACCAAATTCACCTAGAAAAACCGAAACCGAATTTTACGTCAATATAAATTACATCACGATAAATTACGTCAATGTAAATTACATCACTGTAATTTATCATTTTAAAAAAAATTTCAAATAAATTTGTTATATTTAAGTTCGTTACAATGATGTAAATATAGGGCATTTAAAAAAAGTAAAAAAAATTAGTCAAGACTATAACGGAATTAAAGAGAAAAATAAGACGAATATAATGGTGCAATTTTTTAAAAAAAATAATATATTATAAAAAAGTTATTAATGTTTAAAAAAGAGGGGGGAAAACTTATAAGGGGTAAAATGACTATGATGCCCTTTTTAATATTTTAATGAAATGCTTATGTGTAAGTTTATGATTGGTTGAAATGAGTTATGTAGTTGTAGCAAAAGATGAGGGTTATTTTTTACACCTTGCCCTATATATATATATATAGGGGATGGAATTTTTGATAACTCTCATCTTTTGTTACAACCCATTAACCATCATCCAATGGTTACTTTAAAAAGGTAAGTTTATAGGATCGTGACACGTGTCATATTCCTTTTTTTCCTTTTTTTAATATAAAGGGCATTTTAGACATTTGTTTTTTAAGTAAAGTTTACCCCGTTTTTTTAAACATTCATAACTTTTTTATACTATATTATTTTTTTAAAAAAATTGCACCATTATACTCGTCTCATTTTTCTCTTTAATTTCGTTATAGTCTCGACTAGTTTTTTTTTTTTATTTTTTTGATGTCATGTATTTACATCATTGTAACGAGCTTAAAGATAACAAATTAATTAGAAATTTTTTCTAACAATGGTAAATTACAGTAATGTAACAAAAAATGAAGTAATGTAAACACAAAATGAAGTAATTTACAATGACATAATTAACGGTGACGTAACACATTATTTTTTTCTCTAACAATGATAATTACAATGATAAATTACAGTGATGTAATAGAACACATTATTTTGATTTTTTTCTCTCACAATGATAATTATAGTGATATAATTTATCATTATTCGAAAAAAATTTAAACTAATTTGTTGTCAATGTAAATTACATCACTGTAATTTAAACCAAATTCACCGAAAAAAACCGAAACCGAATTTTACGTCAATATAAATTACATCACGATAAATTACGTCAATGTAAATTACATCACTGTAATTTATCATTTTTAAAAAAATTTCAAATAAATTTGTTATATTTAAGTTCGTTACAATGATGTAAATATAGGGCATTTAAAAAAAGTAAAAAAAAATTAGTCGAGACTATAACGGAATTAAAGAGAAAAATGAGACGAATATAATGGTGCAATTTTTTTTAAAAAATAATATATTATAAAAAAGTTATTAATGTTTAAAAAAGAGGGGGAAAACTTATAAGGGGTAAAATGACTATGATGCCCTTTTAATATTTTAATGAAATGCTTATGTGTAAGTTTATGATTGGTTGAAATGAGTTATGTAGTTGTAGCAAAAAATGAGGGTTATTTTTACACCTTGCCCTATATATATATATATATATATATATATATATATATATATATATATATATATATATATATATATATATATATATATATATATATATATATATCTGCATAAAAATGAGAGATCATAAAGAAACTCTTGCTTTAAAAAAAAAAACTAAAAAATAAAAAATTCATTCCAACCAAACACGTAATGGAAAAAGCGTCTTAGTAAAACTCCTACATACATTTTTCAGATATTATTATTTTAATATATTGTATACATGCACATGTATGTGCGCATACACATATATATACACACATAGGGGAGAGGTTCAAATGTTAACCCTCCCTTATAGCGTTAACCGCTTAACCCTAGCGTTTTTTGCCCGAATCTTAAAATTTTTTTTTTCATGGTTTTTATTATGTAAAAATAGGGGGGGTTTCTTTTTTGTGTTTTTGCTAATTCATCACCGTTTAGAAGTTATTGTAAGTGTAAGTTACTTACATTTACTTACATTTACTGCATCAGATACGGTTTTGTAAGTAAGTGTAAGTAACTTACACTTACAATAACTTATAAACGGTGATGAATTAGCAAAAACACAAAAAAGAAACCCCCCTTATTTTTGCAAAATAAAAACCATGAAAAAAAAATTTAAGATTCGGGCAAAAAACGCTAGGGTTAAGCGGTTAACGCTATAAGGGAGGGTTAACAATGGAACCTTCCCTACACACATATATCTATATGTAAATAAGTTAACAGATAGTGCCATGAGTCCAGTCAATCATGACTTGGCTTCAGTGGCGTACCCACCCTTTGGCCAAAAGGGTAGCCGCCCTCCATAATTTTTTTTTCTAGTGGTATATATATGTTAAAATTCTGACCGATCCTTTAATATTTTGCAATTGCCCCTTTAAATTTGAATAATTGGACTTGCGATGCGAATTTAAATGATAGTTATACTTTTTTTTTTTAAAAAAAAGAGTTACCTAAAAAGTCTTCATAGATATTGTTTTGAATAGATTTTAAAAAATAAAACCAAGTAGAGATAAACTAGTCTAAGAATCTTAACTCATAACAAGATAAATGAATAAATTGGGTAAACAAATATTGTATTTTAGATAGAAATGGGCAAAACTATAACATACATTGGGTTGAGATGGTAACACCTTAACAAAATACGAATCAAGATGAATAACTTAAAAATTATGTGAATATAATGGATTCAAACGAATAAAAATGATTAATAATAAACTTGATAAGAAAATAACTAAAAATTATTCAATTAAACTATTTGTTTAGTTACAATTCACTTTAAGTTGAAAAAAAATGATGTTTTTTAAAATGATTTATTTAAACTCAAACTGATTTTGCTTAAAACTCGTCCTATTATGCACACGTCCTAGTCCACACTCGTTTTGACTTGTTACCTAACTTAACTCAACCCACATATTTTGCTAGCATAAGAACAATTATAGATGTATTATATTTTTATTATGCTTTTACATATGAAATTTAGTTTAATTATCTTATTTAACACGACCCGATCTTATTCGACCTGACTAGATCCGAACAAAAGAGAAAAAAATTATTAAGTTATATCCTTAAATGATCATAAAAAAATTTTGCTCCCTACGAAAAAATTTATGCGCCCGCCACTGCTTGGCTCGTTTAGAAACCATTTTTTTTTCAAGTGATTTGTTATTCATTATCTGTTTTTTAGCTTCCTAACTGTCGTAGCTCGTAATGACAATTCCAACCTCATCATTTGATCACATAATTACCCTTGTCTTAGCTTCATACTTGAAGTTTTAACTCAAAATATTAAAGTAGAAAATTTGCCTATTTCTCCATTACCCATCCCATGTATACACTAGCCTTGAAGCTCATACCATTATCTTGAACCACCGGTTATTATGACCGAAACTAATGGATTTTTTACAAAAAATATACTCATTAACTTATTATCTACCAAGTTATCGCTACAAATCCCGAGATATCAAATTTGATAAATATTGCAATTAGCTGATAAAGTTATATCTTCCCATGGTTTGAGGTGATGTTGGTTTAAAAAAAAAACATGAAATGTAATTTTGGATTTGGCATAATCTAACACCAACGACATAATTTTCTTCTAAGCTATCGGTTATATATGTGTGTGTTTTCTAACATAACCTAAAATTTGTCCTTTCGTAGTAGTGAACCATGCACTATGAATACCCCACATTCAAAGGCCAACAATTCCGGTACTATTTTGATACCGTGGCAGAATTTGTGAAAGAAAGTTAATTTAGTACCAAACAATTCACTGTTTCAATGAATCGTGCATGTCACCCTTTTTAATCATAACATATATTATATATACCGATACTTGAATTCCTATCAATCATCAATACAAGGAAGCTAAATTACATTCATATAATTATATCATTCATCTTAATTTCCTTAATTTACCTTCATACCATGCATGAAATCAATGTCTGGAATTTGCTGTGATTTTTGGATCTTGTAAAGCTTGAACAGCTTTCTGAATCGAGTATGAATTGATATTTCATATTGTAAAGCATTCTGCCTGTATACGAAATCAATAATCGGATATATAAAACCAAAACAAATTTCCAAAGAACAAGCTAAGTGTTTATCTTTTTAGTGAAAAAAATGTTAAGTTTGTATCTATATTCGACGTGAAAGGAGAAGAAAGGAGAAAAAATGGAGAGCTGAAGATACCACATATGGTGATGGCGTAAAGTGATGAGAGGATGATGATATTAGTTGTTTATGTGACGCCTACACGGAGATGTGGAGTGATGTGGCTTTACCACTTCACATAGTCTTAATAATGCGAAAAAGGAATACCATGAGAACCAAAGAATATTCCAAAGGAAATGCATGTCATTGTAGATTTTAAAGAATATTCTCCAATATTTGTGGGCAAACTTAGAATGGGAGCCACACAAGCATAGTAAATGTTATAGCTAGCTAGAGTGAACTTTAACGTACCACATCACCCGAGTGACTATTGAAACAGTCATGTGGAACGGTATCGGATGGTTCATCGAGACTACTGGTTTGAGTGCAGATTGAAACTAGACAAGAAGTTTCATGATTGAAATATGGAAAATGGCATGGTTGATTGAGAATTTGGTGGATCTATCAATTGGGTATATATCGATAGTGAAGTATGCGGCTGTCACCAATATGTGCATCAGTACTCCAATGATATGAACATTTGAAATTGACATAAAACATAAATCCCCTCAGAAAACTCCTGATCTTTGTTCCAACAAAATCTGACATAGAATATGCATATGATATATATAGTGACTAGCTACAGCTGTAGCAAATAATAAATCTATACTGCTAAAATTATAGATCGATATATGGCTCTTTATATTTATCATCATCATCGTCACACACACACATAAAAGACAACATGTTCATGCTACATGATGCTTATAGTTGTGGGTTTCAAAATGGCTGCAACTTGCATCCACCATGTTTAAGGTCCATCAACAAGACAAAGGTACAGTGAACATATGTGATGTCAACCGTTGAAATGCAAATACGAATTATGAAAGGAAAAATTCCCAAAATGACTATTTTGACCCAAAATTGCTCCAAAATATCCATTTGACTTTCTCCTTCCAGAAATGTCCACACCTTAGCAGGTGCCGGCGTCTGTTTATAAGCGGGCGGACGCCTGCTTAAGATCCAATGAAAAAATGACATCTGGCTTATACGGGCGTGGGCGCCTGTTAACTCTGACGCACGCCCGTAATTTCAAAAATTTTGTCACGGGTGTCGGGTCCACTCTGATACACTTGTCAAGGGCGGCCGCCCGTTAAGAAAAAAAAATAATAAACGGTTGTCATTCTTATAGAAAAAAAAAACCTCGAAAAGCAAACAGGCGCTGGCCGCCTGTTTGAAAAACCCTCGAAAAGCAAACAGGTGCCCGCCTACTCCGAAAATTTTCCCTCCAATGACGACCGTTTAAATTTTTTTCCTTAACGGGCGGCTGCCAGTGACAAGTGTGTCAGAGTGGACCCAACGCCCGTGACAAGATTTTTGAAATTACGGGCATGCGTCAGAGTTAATGGGCGGCCACGCCCGTATACGCCAGATGACATTTTTTCATTGGGTCTTAAACAGGCGTCCGCCCGCTTATAAACAAGCACCGACGCCTGCTAAGGTGTGGATATTTTTGGAAGAAGAAAGTCAAATGGACATTTTAGGGCAAATTTTGGTCGAAATGGTCATTTTGGTAATTTTCTCATAATGAAAAGAGATTTGTCATGATAGTAACAACATATATATATATAGGGGACGGTTAACGTACATATTAGTGTTAACGTGCTAAACGTAGGAAGCCACAGAAACGCGCCATGTGTCATTAGGGTAAAGGGTATTATCGTCCATATAAAATTACAGACCGTGATTTACAAAATTACAGACTGACATTTAACACACATAATCACGGACCATCGGATAATCACAGACCAATAATTACGGACCACATTATATAACAACCACAGACCGTATTTTAACACACATAATCAATGGCAAAATATATAATCACGGACCACGTTACATGAAAATCACAGACCGTTATTTAACATGCTTGATCAAAGGATCAACTGAATAATCATGTACCAATAATTACGTACCAAGCGTAAAAATCACGGACCACGTAAAAAAAACTTAAAAAAACTATAACTATACTATACTCAAATTAAAGATAATAAAATTCTCAATTTTATGGTGTAATTTTTTTAAAAAAATAATAAAGCATGTAAAAGTTATTTAATTTTTAAAAAACGAGTGGAACTTGTTGTAACATTATAAAATGTGGTTGTTTCCCCTTTTGTCCTTCCAGTTATTTTTTACACTTATTTTGTGGAAAAAGTTGTATAAAGTGGGGACCACTAAATCTTAACAATTGATTAGTCTGATCAAAGGGTCCAGAATCCATCCTACGTTTAGTACGTTAAGAAGCATATGTATTTGATCCGGCTCCTATATATATAGGGTATGAAATTTTACATAACCCACTATTCCCGCGCTAACCCAAATAACTTTGGGAAGATGAAACCAAATCTTGGATTTTTTTTAACATCATTGTAACACATTTTGAACACCATGTTCTTTTATGAGTTTGGGCTAATTCATCACCGTTTAAAAAATATCATCGTTGTAAGTTTTGTGCTACAATACTGTAAGTTTAAATATTTTAAAAACTTACAGTACTGTAAGTTTTTGAACGATGATGAATTAGCCCAAACTCATAAAAGAACATGGTGTTCAAAACGTGTTACAATGATGTTAAAAAAAAATCCAAAATTCGGCTTCATCTTGCCAAAGTTATTTGGGTTAGCGCGGGAATAGTGGGTTATGTAAAATTCCTGATCCTATATATATATATACACACACAAAATTCCTGGACTTAAACAAAACAAAAAATAATTTCAGTCCTTGCAATGTGAAATCTTGATTATCATACACTATTTAATATGTGCATTTTATCCCAAGATAGTAAAGCAAAAACAGAAAATTTAAAACATGAGAATTTACTGATTATTAAGATCGATCATTGTTCTTTCTTCTTAGATGCTTTTCATTGCACTATCCGCCCTCAATATTTCCGCCAATCTCCCTCACATTCATCAAGGTTTCAACCTTAGAATATTTTTTCATTAAGTAAAAGTCTATGAGGTATTGCTGAGAAAGTTTTAACTAAATTAGTATGTCATGTATAATTTTTTATTTATTCAAGAATTATTTCATTCACACCTTGAAGATATAGGATTTAAATTCTTGCACCATATATACTCAATTTGAAGAATTGATGCCTAAGAGTACTTATACCTTCTAGTCTCTCAACTTTTTTTTTTCAAACTCACAAAAACTTTATAAAATGTTATTTTAAGATCCTCGAACTTTTAAACTTTAAAGTTTAATCCTTTTAAGTTTATGTCATTTAATTTTTACTCAATCACTTTTGTTTGTTAATTTAAAAAAGCATAATAATCATGGGTATCAATTGATTGTAACATCTTATCATAAAAAATAAGACCGACACCGATGAAGAACATTGATATAGTTAAATAACTGTTTTTTTATCCATGTTTTAAACTATATAACAGAGCCAATGTAGCTTAATGCGCTTATTTTTTGCATTTAACCACATTAATGTTTCTGACGCAATGTGAGTAATGAAGTTAGTAAACACGTTGCATCACACAAAAAATTATTTTGACTTTTCTTATATGTTTTTTGTGTTAATTCTTTTTAAAAAATTTTATACCGCTAACATACGTAACATAATAATATCCTTATTTTTTTTCTTATCATATATGTTACATGTGAAACTATTACTATTTTTTATTCTTTTTATGCAAAAAATCATTTCTTATCTGAACCAATTCTTATGGTCCTATATATAGGTATTATATCATATGATAACTCTATGGGTGTTCAAAATTGTATATTCGGTAGTTCGTATATTTGAAAATTTCAGATAATGAATTTCATTATTTAGTAGTTCCCTAGCTTGGTCCAAGAATACATATGAGCCACCCCTGGATGCGAAAGCAACCTGTGAAGGGTGCAATCAAGCAAATTAGTGAAGGAAATAAATAGGGAACTGACTTCTGGAGCAATCAAGGAAATTAAACATATTGTGTATAACAAACAAATAATCAAACAATGAAGGAAAAATCATAGAAAATTGTAAAACTCAAAGTTAAAAAAAATATTATGAAAGTAAGCGATATGAATCAATGATCGAAGAACTGCATGATTCAATAAAAAGTTGTATGATCAAGTGAAAAAAATCTGTTATACATCAGAGAAAGACATGTATAGTTGGATACATGATAGATTTGATTAGTCAAGAGAAGTGAAGAAGAATCATGTGATATGATCAAAGCCAGGAAGAAGTAATTAAGAACTATCTATGTGACTCTTGGAAATGATATGTACAGGAACGAAAAAGTTGTATGAGACAACTAAAGGAAAAAGAAAAAGGATGACCTAAGGAACAAGATAAAAATGAAGGCATTGAAGATAATGAAAGTACACTCATTTAAATTTCACAAAGTCTTGGAGTAAAGTAAATGGGAAGAAGAAGCACTAAGCATGGTACAAATATACTAGAGGGAATGAAGAAAAGACTCAACCGTTATCTCAATTTAAAGAGTTGATTGTTTGTCTTGATTATTTACCAAGTTTACAGGGTTGTTTGACAGTCTATTTATAATTTCGTTAAGAGGTTCCTTTGAATCGATTAGAAATTGTGACTGTTTGTTATACTAAAGAAACACATCTGAATCAGTTAGCTAGCCTTTTAACTACAAAGTTTTACAAATAGTCTGAATGATTTAGGATATTACTAACTCAGCATTTAATGAAAAAAAAATCCCTGAATGATTAATAAAAATTGATGGCTAGATACATATCTGATCTATACTATATTATAATCCATATTGTTTGGATATATAATGGTCATTTGATCAAATCTCTTAAAATTAAGAGTTTTACAAATTGTATAACATAGAGTACAACTTACAAAACTTTTAAACCATAAACTAAAGATTTTTAACTCTTTAGTTTTTACTACATTGGTATCTTTAAGAAATAAAGTAAAAGAGAAAAACTATAAAAGAGAAATCCACTCAAATCAAGTGAATCACTTCTTGACCCTTTTTGTTATATTTGACATATTTGATTTTTAAATTTTGATCATAGACTAAGACTAGATCCAACGCGCTTGTGGGTGAGGGGCGCACGTTGACGTGGCAAAGAAGCATGTCAGGCATATGCAATGGAGAAGAAAAGTCAGACTACAATTTCTTTTTGGTGCATGTCCTCAAGTGCATTTAAATGCAAGAGAAGGTGGGACCCACCACAATCAAAATTCAATTCTGTTAGAAAAAAAATAGGATTTAAATAATTTTTTAATATAAAATGAGATGATGATGTGGAAGAGAGAAGATGCATGTGAGAAGGATGCGTTGGAGTTAAAAAGAGGAGAGAGAATGCATGTGGAAAGAAATAGGAAAATGCTGATGTGGCAGTGATGACTATGACTGTATGTGGTAAATGCATTGTTAGCATTGCGGGTAGTCTAAATGTTACTTTTAGAATTTGTGTCCCTTAAGTTTACCTAGAACATCACCTTGTGTCCCTGTTGTCGAAAAATTGCTACTCGCATACTCAAACTTTCGTTTTATTTTTTTTATAAAAGAGTTTCTGATTTTGTAATCATGTAAATCGTGTGTCAAAGAAATCGCTGATTGGTGAAATGTTTCGATGTTCTAGTATAGTGTGTATAGGGAAGAAACCTTAAACAAAGTCTTAGTGGTTCAAAACTCTTACTAACTCAACATTTAAGGAATCAAACATCACCTGATCGAATGATTAATAAAAAGTTATAGGCTAGATACGTATTTATTTGAAACCAGATTTGAGTCATTTATGTATTTGTAAAGAGTATATGGATGAGTTTCTGACTTTTTACTTTTTTTCCTTTCCTTTTCTTTTCTTTTTTCCTGATAAAAGAGTTTCTGATTTTGTAAATATGTAAATCGTGTGTCAAAGAAATCGCCGATTTGTGAAACGTTTCGATGTTGTAGTAAAGCATGTATAGGGAAGAAACCTTAATCAGTAAATTCAAATTTCAGTCATGCGAATTCATCCTACTGGTTGGGGTTTCATCTTATGATCGAGAGGTCATGGGTTCAAGCCCTGTCAGATGCGATTTAAAAGGACATCCAGGCGAGGAAAAGAATCTTGAGCTTAATCTCGGGTTCTGGACCAATGTGGGCGATGGTTTACCCATTCCAGGGGGTTCCCGAGCATCTGGTGTAGCCGCGTCTTACCTCTTGTTGGTGGGCCATGTTAAGACAACATACGTGGTATGTAGGATCGTCGCCGTTCAAAAAAAAGTAAATTCAAATTTTAAGCTATTTGATTGTTATTTTTAAGGCTATCCACAATGGTCATCCCACTGAAAATCCCTCCCCACCGAAATTTCCTGTCACGTCATCACCCCACTGAAAACCTTAAAACCCCACAGTGGTCACCCCACCAGAAAAGCTTCCCCATTTGTGAGAGGAGAAACGGTGTGTGAGAGGGGGTAGAGCGGGGAGCGGTACCCGCCGAACCCACAAAATCATTCCCGCCGGGGGAGGGGGATGGTGTTCCCACCGATGCCCGCTATCCCGCAAGGCTAGCGGCCTTGCCGCTGCGCATGGTCTAATATATGTTTAGCAATACTAAGCAACAAACACTAGAACTTAATTTAATTTATTTTTTTAAAAGCAAAAATAAGAATTCTCGTTAGAAAATGGCAAGCCGGAAGCTAACCCAACAAAAACTTAATCATATTATACTTCTTCGATCTATTGTTTTATTAACTCAATTATAACTTGTATCTATACAGTTCTTTTTTCTTGGTATTATAAACATCTTGTAAAAATGGTTAAAACATAAATAAATAAATAAAGTAGCTACGTAGAGTTGGATAAACCTTGGTATCCCCCACTATTGGGTGATAGGGGCATGAGTAGACACGTACGTAAGTAGAAAAAACCTATGAAAATTTGGGTTATAAATTCAATTCAACTCAACACAACTCAACTACACACACTCATCCACATAAATACAATACATGTATTTATAGCTTTCCCTCCTTCACTTCACTTCAAATCCCATTTCTCTGCACAGAGAAGCCTTTGAAGAAAGAGCCTTGAGAAAGCCAACCAAATCCTTTCCTTAGCCATACACGCCTCCATTTTTACACACCTCTCTCTCTCTCTACATTTAACTACCGTCAGAAAAAAAGAAAAAAAAAACCCACCGGCCCTTTTAAACTCTCAGTCTCCAAACTTAAAGAAAAGAAAAACCAAACGTTTCTTGAAAAAAAAAAAAAAGAAAAAAGGTACGTTTTTTCAAGATTATTTGTTGATTTCCGTTGAGGGTTTTGATTTTCTTGATAAACTTTATATGGGTTCTTGTGAAAAAGATAACATTTTCATGAAACCTGCTGGTCCAATCATCGTGGGTGCTGGTCCATCTGGTATAGCAGTTGCAGCTTGTCTTAAAGAAAATGGAATCCCATCTCTTGTTCTTGAGAGAAGTGATTGCATTGCATCTTTATGGCAATACAAAACTTATGATCGCTTAAAGCTTCATCTTCCCAAACATTTTTGCGAGCTTCCATTGTTCGGATACCCGAAGAATTTCCCCAAATACCCGACAAAAAAACAGTTTGTTTCTTACATGGAAGCTTACGCAAATCACTTTGAGATCAGGCCAAAGTTCAACCAAACGGTGGTTTCCGCTGAATTCGACTCTGAACACGGTGTTTGGAGGGTGGAGACACAAGATTCTGTGTATGAATCACGGTGGTTGGTGGTGGCTACCGGCGAGAATGCGGAGGCGGTGGTGCCGGAGATTCAAGGCATTGAGAAGTTTGAAGGGGTTGTAAAGCATACAAGTGAGTACAAGAGTGGTTGTGAGTTTACAAATCAAAGGGTTTTGGTTGTTGGTTGTGGGAATTCTGGTATGGAAGTTAGTTTGGACCTTTGCCGTTACAATGCAAGTCCTTTTATGGTGGTTAGAAACTCTGTAAGTTCATCATCATCATTATCATCATAATCATAACATTATGCTTTCACTGTGTGTTTTTAGGTGTTGTGTGTGTGATGTTATGATTAGGGTATTATTGGTTTAATCTAGTATGTCAAAGTCAATCCCTTTGCCTTCTAGTTCACTTTTTGAAAAGTGTATATTTTTTAATTATAAAAAATACAAGTCAATAGTTTATGAATGAAGATCTCCAAACGCCCAAACTTCTACTTCTTTCCACTTGTGTGTTTCTTGACAAAAAATAGTTGTATCACACGCTTAAAGACTTGTGCATTGGATGAGTAGTATGACTCATAATATAATTTCTAATCTGTCAAGATTTTATGAACTTATATTTTTACTTTTGGGACAAGTGTAGGTCCATGTTCTTCCTAGAGAGATGTTTGGAATGACAACATTTGGAATAGCAATTGCACTTCTCAAATGGCTACCACTTAAATTAGTGGACAAATTAATCTTGTTTATGGCCAATTTAAAACTCGGAAACACTGATAAACTCGGCCTACGCCGACCAAAAACCGGCCCCCTTGAGCTCAAAAATGCCACCGGAAAGACGCCAGTGCTTGACACTGGAGCTTTATCACTAATAAAATCCGGTAACATCAAGGTAGCTATCGAAAGATTCCCTATCCCTTAGGTTAATGAGTTATACAATGCAAATTTTTTTAACTTTTGTTGTGGTTTATTGGAATGTTTGTAGGTGGTGGAGCAAGGAGTGAGAGAAGTCACTAGAAATGGAGCTAAATTTATGGATGGTCAAGAAATTGCATTTGACTCAATTGTATTGGCAACAGGATACAAGAGCAATGTGCCTTTTTGGCTCAAGGTAAACTGCATGACACCAATAATTATTTTATATATAAAAAAAGTTAAAATAGCCAAAATAATATTTATACTTAAAGTAAAACAGTTTTATTATGTGACCAAGAAATACGTGAAACTATTTTACATATTTATTTCATATTCACGTAAAATGAAGAATTTCTTTTGACTATACAAATGTGACTTGACGTTTTTATACATTTTATTTGTCAATTTTTTGTTTATACCTTTTTCTTCCTAAATAAAATTGTTTATGTTTCATATTACATTTAACAAAAAGTGGGTGCATGAAATTTAATTTTTAAACGTGATTCTTTGTTGTGATGGTTTTTCTTTTTTTTTTTTTTAAAAAAAAAAAAGAACACTGTAATTGATTTTTATCTTATTCTCACTCTTACATCACTGTCCAAGCCTACAAAATGGTTTTTAGTGACTAAAAAAGTGAAAAATTGATGGCACTTGTTTGGATGATTCTCAATCTCTTAACATTTTTGTTTTCATTTTATGATGTGTTACTATCAACAACTATTCTCATGCTTATATTTCTCCTGTATTATGTATTAGTTTTCTTCCTAAAATGGTTTTTAAGAAACTAAAAATGATAGAAAATCTAAATCAAGAGTAATGTACACCTTTTGATGCATATTTTACTAATCATAGCAGTAATACTGTTCTGGTTATAGTAATTTTAGTTCTGGAGGAATAGGGTTCACTGTAAAAAAAATATTCGTTTGCTGATGTTTTCTGGAGAAAGAATCCAAATTGAAATGCGTTATTGTGCATATAATGATCTCATTATTTTGTCCATAATGTGTTTGGTCATTGAATGGGACCCACATAATTTTAAATGTGTACTTGTATATTCAAACATATATATAACCTACTTATTTAGTATTAGTAACAATAAGAATATAAATTTTGTTATAGAGTTACATGTTATTAATTAATTATTTTTGTTATAATCCAGGGAAGTGATTTTTTTACCAAGAATGGAATGCTGAAAACGCCTTTTCCAAATGGATGGAGAGGGGAGAATGGGTTGTATACAGTTGGCTTTACTCGAAGAGGTCTTCTAGGAACAGCGTGTGATGCTCTTAAAATTGCTAACGAAGTTACCTGCCAATGTCGGCCCATGAGTGGTGATTCTAAGCTCGAGTTTAGGTCAAAGTAATGTAATCACATCAGAATAAAAATGAAAAAAAAAAAAAACAAGAGAAGAATAGTGTTTTTATTTTTATTTAGATGGTGTAGGGGGATGGTGGTAGTTTACTAAGGGGGTTATTTTCTTCAAATGGTTACAAAACATCATTGTCGTTTAGGTTAAAAAGTTGTGATGTTCTTTGGTTAGTACTTGAGGAGTGGTGGGGTTGAAATTGTAAATTAACAAGTTTTGTATTTCACTCTTGATTTTTTCCCCTTTTTAATGCATGTCTATGTTTGTCATATACATTTCATGTCTTCAATCATTTGTTCTTGTTTGCATTTTACAGTCTACAATGCAAAATCATTGATTTATATTGTTGGAACTTCTTAGCTTACTTGGTAAAAGTTAAATTGTAAATCTTCCAAATGAAAAAAATAGTGTCTTGCTAAGAAAGTATATTGAATTGTTGGAGTTTTGAGGATGATTTATTTCTGTGTCCTATATTTGTACTCATCACTTATAATTTATACAAGTATCATACCATACGACATGCTATGGTTTAAAGGGGGAGTGACAGATGTAAGATAAAAAAGCAAGTGAGAAAGCAAATTGGATGATAGATGGTTATTTTTTTCAACAACAATTTTCTTTTATCTTGTTTATTCTATATTACTATATAAAAGAAGTAAGACTGTTTATATATTACTCTTATCAAGACCCTACCTTATATTTGTTAATGGTCGAATATACTTAGTACAAAAATATTGATTCATAGGGTCCTGACCTTAATCTACTTATAAAAGATAAGACCTTAATAAGCTCACCTAATAACACATTAATAATTTTTTTAATTGGTGCAATTGAAACAAATAGCCTTTCATAGATTATTATTACTTATGAAGGAAATAATACAAATATTTTAATAAAGTAAGAATCAAAGAAGTTTCTGAAATCTTGTGAATAAACTATATGATGACTCACTTTTTTAAACATACTCCCAATAGAAAAAAGAAGAAACAAATATGTAGTCATCATAAACAAATAAAAATTTCCAAATAAGTCCAAAAACAGCCTTTAAGATCTTTTTAAAAATGCAACTTTAACAAATGATGGATGCTACTTTTGTGAAAAAGAACAAACGTTGGATTCCAAGAGTCTTCCAAACACCCAACCATCTGAAGAATTATTATATCTTATCCAAACTTATATTCTAAAGGTTGATATTTTAATTTGATAGATTTCTTGCCAAGGGAGAATGATACATACTCTTTATCTTCCTAGCCATTTTCCTTTGAAATGAATCCTTTCAAACTAAGTTGATAGCTTTTGTTATTTAATTTAGGGAAAAATTAATAAAAATGTAACAAACTTTTCATTTTGTTCTAATAAAGTCACTCAAACTTTTTTTTGTCCTAGTTAAGTCATTCAAGTTATTTTTGTGGTTGAATTTTATGTTTTTAACATGAATTGTAGGTAATACATGTTGATATAAGTAGGGGTGTTCATCGAATCGAATTTCGAATAACTTGAATATTTCGAATCGAATGATTTCGAATTTTGAATTTTTTATACGCATTCGAATTCGAAATTTATTCGAAAAATCCAATTCGAATTCGATCCGAATTCGGAATTTGGATCCGAATTCGAATCCGACTAGAATTCGAATTAGTTTGATTTGTATTTAATTTAAAAATTGTTTATACTTGCTATCTTTATATATTCAAAATATCAAATAATTACCAACTTAAATATCCAAATATCAAATAACCAACATCTAAGTTGTAATATTATAAATATCATTTAAACTAATAAAATGATAAAATTTAATATATAATGCTTATGATAACATATAAAAAACATAAAGTGACAAATAATCAAAATATTATAAATTAACAACCAAAATGATCAATTTTTCAAGCTTCACAATTGATGTTTTTGTTGTGAATGTTTAGGTTTAGTGTATTTAAAAGTGTTAAACTTATGGGAATTTTATAATTAAATTGACATTTATGTAATAGGCTTTCAGTTTTTATAAACTAAACCACTCAAATAAAAAGCCTAATTTTTAAATATAGTAACTACTAGTATATATAAAATAAAAATATATAAATAATTTAAATTCGAATTTCGAATCGAATCGAATTAAAAATATGAAATTCGAAATTCGATATTATACTACGAATCGAATCGAATCGAATTCGAATGTGAAAATTCGAATCGTATTTTGACTTGCTGTTTTTCGAATTGAAATCGAATCGAATTTCGATTATTTCGAGTCATATTCGAAAACTGAACACCCCTAGATATAAGTTTGAGTGAATAATTTTTTTAAAAAAAATGACTGACTTGAATAAGTAATATTAATTATTAATTTTTTGTTCTACTTGAAAGACTTAATTAGGACAAAAAAAAATTTGAATGACTTGATTAAAATGAAAAGTTGTTACATTTTTACAAAGTTATCCCTTTGATTTACTCACTTAATGTATTCCATAATTATCTATAATTAATTTTATACCTTGGTTCATAGTCAAGTGATATCATATTATGTGATAAGACTATATTGCATACATGTAACATAAACGCTACATTATCTGTACTCCTAACTCCATATACCATATGAATGGTTTACACTCTTCACCAGTCTATGCAACAGTGTTTTTTTTTAATACAAATATACTATTATATTTTTTTTCCTATTTTTTAAATTCAAATAATAGCATTATATATTAACAATTATGTGCCTTTAGATGAAAAATTAGATGTTCAAACTTTAGCGAAGAGTAGTTTTGTTTAAACTAGTTTAATAACATGAGTAAGATATATTTATCTTTATAAAATATAATAATAAATAAATCATGTCTAGGTTTAGATTTTTGGTCCGTGAAACCATAAATCACGACTGCAAGCTATGATTTTTTTTAAAATGAATAAATCACGAATGTGTGGTGGTTTACAACATGAATTACTATTGGTTATTTTAAGATACACATTCAAATTGCTAATCACGATGTTGTATGTTCCAAAAGGATTGAGATTAATAGGGGTGTTCATTGAATAGAATTTCGAATAACTCGAATATTTCGAATTGAATGATTTCGAATTTTAAATTTTTGAAGAGTCTTAGAATTCGATTTGAATTCGTTCTCAAATTCGAAATTCGATTAGAAATGGAATTTGTTTAATTTGAATTTAATTAAAAAATTGTTTATATTTGTTATCTTTATATATTCAAAATATTAAATAATCAAAACCTTCAACATCCAAATATCAAATAACCAACATCTATATTGTAATATTAGAATATCATTTAAACTAATAAAATGATAAAAATTCAATATATAATAAATATAAAGTGACAAGTAATCATAATATTAGAAATTAACAATGAAAATAATCAATTTTTCGAGCTTCATAATTTACAATTTTGTTGTAAATGTTTAGGTTTAGCGTATTTAAAAGTGTTAAAATTATAAGTATTTTTATAATTAAATTGACATTTGTGTAATAGTCTTTCAGTTTTTATAAACTAAACAAGCTAACTAAAAAACCTTATTTTTAAATATAGTAACTAAATGTTTATATAAAATAAAAATATATTGTCACACCCCCAAATTCCCACTCGTGGTGTCAGTCCACGTGGGTGTGACGTGGCCAGGATCACAGCTCATGGTCATATAGAACGACTCTATATGAGTTTCACATTCACACAGATTTGCAAAATAACATAGTTTCATTTAATATGCAGCGGAAAATGTTTCAACATTATAAGTAAATAAGTTTGCAGCGGAAAGTAAATTGTTTAACAGACACTATATAATTTAAATTGTTTTAAAACACATCCAATGCACACATTGCCTAGGACAAGAGTCTATATGCAAGCCAGACTCCTTAAAGCTTCCTTGTGCGCATCCTAGCGTGTGCTCCATTAATTACCTGAGAATACATGCGAAAAGTGTCAACTAAAAAGTTGGTGAGTTCACAGGTTTAGACAGACAGAAATAGTAAACAGACATATACTGGGTATGTTAAATTGTTTGTTGGATACTACGATCCGTGGAGTGTGTCAGTTCATCTTACCGAAACTAGACTGTTTCCGTTTGCCTTCGCGAGTCATCGCTGAACTCGCAATTCACATCGAAATTACACTCGTTATGACCTCCAGTCAACATTGGTGCCGAGTGGGGCTAGTCAAACCCAGTAGTACTACGTAATTACGACTCGTTTGTTTACACAACTAACGGTAAGGATAAGTGAGGACTTTAAGCGATAATAGTTACACTCGAAAATGGTTTTCACAACATACCAGTCATATATCTAAAACAGTTGCATTGTATTTTAGTGTGCTGAAGAATTCTCTTCGTACTCCAATCCGCTCTGCTGCGTCTGGCCCGTCCTCTAGGCACCTTTGGAAGGCAGGGAGTGTGACAACGTACACGCACCCCAATAGTTTAGCAAAACAGTTAAAGAGTAAAAGTGGGGCCGTAGACTCACCTGAGTTAAGTAGTGTGTGTTCTTCACGAGAACAGTGTAGCTCGCCGGCTAGTGGTTACCTATATCACATAGGTACCATAAGTTTGTGTTTGCATACATGTGGGTCTCACGGGACCGTGTTTGAGTTCAACAACTCCAAGTTGTTTTGTGGGTCGCGTTGACCGTGTTTGACCGTGTTGACCGTGTTTGACCTAACGACCCGTTGGTGACGGTTTTGGATCAAGTGTTCGTGTAACGTGCGGTTTTGTGTCGTGTGAAGTGTACGGATACCAAAATCACTTTCGTGAGGAAACTTACTATTTATAGTAAGTTCCTACTTTAGGAAAGTTTCTACATTTGGCAAATCAAGCAATAAATCATAATCCGATTATTCTATTATACATATTTATCCTAAGTGAGCATGTTATCACATAGCACATAGTTACACATAGCCGGTTTAGCATGGTTTGCGCATAAAAGTTTCTATAAATAGAAGGTTACAAAATAAGCATGTGTCGCTAAGTCTAGCTAACAATCTCATCATAATATCGTCATCCTAGTTCAAAATAACCGTTAGATCATATTCATTACAACAAATATGTCATCATTTATAGACTTTGTGAAATAAGTCACTATTCATGGTACTATTCATAATAATCATATATTTGGTGATTTTAACAATTTTTCACATCAATAATCATCCTTTTTGTTTCTAAACATCATTTTGAACATAACTTATAGATATAATCACATGCATTAAGCCATTTCATCATAAATCAACCTTTCATGATATTAAAGTTACCACAATTTGTAAAAATCACATTTTGACATATCTTGCTATTCATAACACTTCTAGATCTCATAAATCATATCCAATAATATTTCAATATCAAACTTCATGTAACTCCATCTAGATTATTCATACATGTTGCTAGAACCATCATTTTGATTAATATGACCATTTTATCATAACAACATTATCATGGAATGTAAAAATACATCATACTAACATCATAGATCATCAATATTCATACTCAAATCAACAAATCCAGATTCAAAGTGATAGAAATTTGTTCATGTGGTGTGTGAGTGATTTCATGTGAATGATTCACAATGTGTGTGTGTTTAGAAGTGTTTTTAAGCCAAAATGAACATGGATCTACCTTCTTAGAGCTTTAGATTACTCAAATGAAGCTTGAGCAGATCTGGAATAGCTCCAGATGTGGCTAAGATTGCTTCGATCAAGAGAAAGAATGGAGTGTGTGGTGTTCTTGGAGCTCCTTTGTGCTTCAAACCTTCAAGATCTTCAAGAACAAGCTTCCCAAGCTCCAACCATGGCTTCCAAGGTTTCAAATGAGTGTGATATGGTGTTGTAGTAGTGAAATCAGCTGAATTTGGGGGTTTAAATGAAAGAATTTACGTGTAGTATTGGGTAAAAGAAGTATGGTGTGATAATCATGAGATTTTCAAGATTTTTAGGTGTCAGACACCCCAGGCGTATCGCCTGACGTTGACCACCAAGGCCAGGCGTTACGCGCGAGGCAGCCAGATGTGAGGCGTCCCTCCTCATCCGCGCGTATCGCCTGGGTAGGGATCCTCGGGTCAGGCGTACCGCCTGGACCCTATATCCGGCCCAATTTGGCCCATTTTCATGTTTTGATCCATTCTTCGCGTATTTTTCGATTACGAGCATCGTTTCTCGTCATATGAACATCGTTCTACTAACTTAGGTTCCCCGGAACTTAATGTGCAGGTGAAAGTGTTCTGTGGTTTGATCCGTTCACCAACGTTCGTTATTCAAGACACGTGTTAGAGTTGTGCGATAGTTCCTTGAACCATCGGTGTGTTTGGTCTGTTCTGCCACGTGTCACACTAAATACAATTATTCTAGTGCCACGTATGAAATAATAATAAACATTATTATTAAAATAATATAAGTGCTGACCTGGAATTTGCGAGGTGTCACATATATAAATACTTTAAATTCGAATTTCGAATTGAATCGAATTAAAATTATAAAATTCGAAATTCAATATTATGCTACGAATAGAATTGAATTCGAATATGAAAATTTAAATCGAATTTCGACTTGGTATTTTTCGAATTGAAATCGAATCGAATTTCAGTTTTTTCAAATGATATTCGAAAACTGAACACTTTTATTAAGGACTGAAATTGAATCAGAAATCGATTATTACATATGTTGAACCCTTAACCAACATATACATAAATTCTTCGATCAATTTGTTCTAATGGGGATTTTCATTTTTATTATACTTTGTTTGTTGCTTTTCCCCCACTTGATTTATGAATATGTCAATATTAAAATTTTCTTTTACCCCTTTTCCGATTTATTAATGTTGTTTCCCTTGTGTTCCTTTCTTTGTGAAGAATTCCATTTCTATTTATGTGATGATAATTATTCTGTATGCATCTACATTTCAGTTTCATAAAAAATAAGCTTGTTTATTGATACACTTTCGAGTTTCTAGACATTAGGAGGAAACCCACCATAGGTGAAAAGAAAACCCCCTAACCTAGCATGAAACTCATATTTTGTCCATAACAGGACTTAAACCAGTGACTTTCCTAATATTGAAGTGACAAGGTACTTTCCTTCAACCATTTATTAATTAGTTATATATATAATAGAATAGACAGAGTTTCGATTTGTTTATAAAAAAAGGATTAAATTTAAATAACAAAATTAGAGAAAAAGAAAAGTTTCCGGAGGTTTATAGCCTAGTGGTACTCCTTGACCACTAACAATGAGAGGTCTTGGTTCGAGTCTCGCCTGGAACAAAAAAATGTTCTGGGAGAGCTAGGGGTTTTTCTCGGTGTGAGTTTCCTCCTAGATGGTGTGACGATTCCTCGATTCGACACTCGCCAACGCCCGGCTTTAAATGTTTCCGAGGGTTGGTAGCGGTCTGTGGTCGCAGCGCGTGGGTTGGTGGGTCCGAGGATTGGTTTAGCTGGTAAAAAAAAAGAGAAAAAGAAAAGGGTAAGGTGAGAAAAATGAAGTGTAATATCTGGTGGTCTTTTGTCAGTGACGAAAAGGGTGTAGTCCGTACACGGTGGCCACGCGTGTGAAGACGCAAAAGAGGGAACTCTGTGGAAGCGTGTCCACTGTAAGATCCGTGTACCCGAGTTAGTAAAGCCAATGATAGTAAGCCTTTACCCCCTGTTACTCCAAGTACTCGTTTGCTTCCGTCATCAACACAGACTGAATGAAGAGAAAGCCTGTTAACCCCTGTAAAATCTAAAACAACTTATCATATTTTATTCTTTTTATTATTATTATTTTATGTCTATTAATTAAAGAGGTGACATCATCATATGTATAAGCAATTATTTTTTATTTTTATTTTTTAACTTTCCCCTATGTTTTCTTATTCTAGTCTACCGGTCCTGATGTATAGTTTGGTAAAACATATCTAACTGTGTTTAAACATGAAAATAATTATTTTAAGAACTTTATGGTTCATTTATATAAGCTTTTTATGTGTTTTATGAATCAAGAAAATAAGCGATATAGTCTAACCTTCTATTTTAGTTATTTTTAAAAAAGTATAAAACTATACAATGTACTTTTTATTAAACATAACCGTGTCATAAATAGATTAGGAATTATCGGCCGTGGGTCAATAAATTTGAAACTGGTTTATGTATTTTTAATATGAAAAATACAACATACAATAAATAGATTATGAAACTTAAAATAGTAAATGATTACAAAATTCTATGAGATTGAATAAAAAAGTTAATTTTAAAATATGTTCCAACTGTTGATTAGGCTTTGTTTTTTTTAAACGGCGAAGGTCTCAATCGTGTAAATCCACTGTTTCCAGGCCATGTCACCAAGACGAACCACTTCAGAAGGAAACCACACTGGGAAAACCCCCTGACCCCCCAGAGCCATATTTCGCTGCGGGAAGGATTTGAACCCAAGACTTTTCATATGAAAGATTCTTAAGGTACTATTGATGCAATATCTCATTGGTGCTGATTAGGCTCTATAGCACTATCATTTCACATTACAACTAATCGTCACAAATAAAAACATAACAAACATGATAAGATATGACAGTTTTTGGTCTAAGTAACTTGTGTGATTTTAAGAACGTTGCTTTATACACAAAATATCTTTTTTTCTAAATACTAAGCATTGAATCACTTTGGTAAATTTTTTGCATCTATAAAATTGAAGTTTTGTATGCACACACCAACACGTTTAAGTATGAGGTAAAAGTAGCATGGGTAAATCACCTTTCATGTGTTATAAATGTCTCTCTTTCACCGAAAAGGTTTGATTGATTATAAAATTTCCATACACAAGCGCATTTGATTGTTTGGTTATTTTTAATTTGTAAAATTTTCAATACACTAGTTTGTTTGATCAAACAAGTCAACATATCAAATATTTTAATCAGAGTTTAATTTAGAGTTATATAATAAAACGGGTCAACATTTCGAATGTTATTTTCATTATACGGTTCAAATGATACAACCCTACTAGTAGAGCTGGTAAAATGTGTACCTATTAATACATGATAAGACCTTGTTAACAAAAAAATTACTATTTGATTTTATACTTTCTAAAAATAGTAAAAATTAAGAGGCTAGACCTTATCATTTCTTTTTGCTACATAAAATGTAGAAGTGTCATTCTTAAATCACCAAATCAAGTGTTAAACAAGTAGTTTTCATGATTTATATTAGCATTAATCGTGTCATCTGAAATATGTTAAACCTGTTAAGACCTGTTTTGTCAACCTTACCTACTAGGTCAAGATGGTGGTGTCTATGGAAAACAGGAAACGATAAAGTTTTTAATGGCTAATATCCATGTGTGTTGAAACTTGAAAGTGGCGAAAGAAATCAAAAAATTAAGTTTTCTTTGGATCAAGCATAGAGCAAAATTAACTAGTTAAACTGGGGTTCTTGGTGTTAATTTAATTCTATGCACAATTTGTAAGTTGTTTTATTTTTGGCTTAAGCTTCTTGCTTAGCCTTATTTTGATTATAAAATCTCTATCACCGTTAAAAAATATTAATAAATAAAGGAGTCATAAGGGTTTATAGGTATAGGTGAAAACCCTTCATATTTTTCCATTCTCTCTGAGCATCTCAAATTGATTTTCAATTCTTGTGTTATCCAACACAAAAGGGAATTAAATTTAGGTTTGACTTATGTCCCATCGGTTTTAATTGCCTAAGAAAATTGTTTTACGAATCCTTAAATGTTCAGATATCCTTTTGCCAACCTTCTCTAAATCTCCCTGCAAAAAGTAAAGGGCAAAGTAAATGCTATATTCATGTCCAATTTATACGACTTGGTGTTGGGTAGTGTGTATATGAGAGCCTTTATTATGTTTACACCATTATTGAAAACTTAAAAAACTCTCTTTGTAATTGAGCCGAGCTGACTCCGCTCTTTTTGTACTCGAGTCATGCTCGAGTTAGGGTTGGCTCATTTCGTAGCCCAGCTCGATTGGATGTATTATATTACACACATATATTATATATTTGATGTTAGTAGAAGAGTAATTCACTTAACATAAACTCTTGTTTTAGTTCAAGATTTTAAATCTCACAAGCAATGTTACAGTTTAGTATGAAGAATAATTTAGAAGTACTACTGTACTAGTATGATAAATTTGCATCTAAAAGAAATTATTTATATATTTATATGCTTATTTAAATTTCAAAAGAAACCTAAATATTAGCATTATTCAAAACATCAAATTCGATTAAAAAGAAGTTCGAAATCATGAATTGTTTAGTATTTGTGCATTTGGTTTTGTTTTTATATGTTTATTAATTGTTTTGTATTAAAGATTAATTAAAATCATGCATTGAACATTACAACTAAACAACTAGCTTAGTAACATATTAAATTGAAAATAAATTTACTTTAGCTTACAAATAATTGCATTATGCATATGTTAAAAGGTGATTTTGTATAGTAATGTGAAAAAGAATTAAAAAAATGTTGGTTTGGGACTCTAGTTTTTTTATGAGCTAAGCTCAAACTTGATAAAAAAAGACTTCAAACGAGCCAACTTGTAAATATACCAGCTCGAGCCAAGCCTAGTATGACTCAGCTTGTTTACACACATTATAAGACGATCACGCCGTCATCAAGCCCTTTCGTAGTGGCACACATAAGTGTGATTGTCAAGTGAAGAATAGAAATGACTATAGTCCATTGCTTGATCACAACACCACCACCAATTATTTTTTTCCTATTTTTAATTTATAAGACAATAAAAATAATAACATCACCGTCTATTTCACCTCATATATCTTCTTATTACTCATATTTTTTTAATCACACTCACTAGCCATCGGTCTACACGTGTGATCAGTGATGTCGAAAATATTCGAACCCAACTAACCTGACTCGCACTTGAACCCGAACAAGTTTAATACGGTCAGGTTATTCGGGTCAAAAATGTTAGTCAGGTTATGCATGTCAACCTGATTAACCCAAACTGTTAATAGGATTGGGTCGGGCATATTTTTATGAAATTGGTCAGGTTTTTGGGTAAACCCGAATAAGGATGATTATTATTTATATTGGTAAATATAAAATTAAATGAGCCTCAATAGGCTTTTAGATTAACGAACTATACAAGATTTTGTTAAGATAGGGTTTCAAATTTAAAGGTTGAAGGTTAAAATCTTGGCATATGTAGTTTCAAATTAAGGAGCCTATTTACCATTTACTAAGTGTGAGTTTGCTGTAAAAAGTGAATGAAAAAAAAGTTAATATATAATATATAAAAAGGGAATATATAGATGGGTAAAATAAAAAAAGGGGAAATGGTGAAAAAAGGGGGTTGAGTATGGGGTGTTATGTAGACTTGACAAGAGGATAGGATGTTGATTAGGTAGAAAGGTGGTGTGTATTGTGTTTATGATGACGCACTTGCACTCTCATAGAGAAGAGAAAACCAGGCCCATTTGCCCATTTTTAGTACTCTCTTCATTCCCATTGATTATTGGGGCAATGATGGGGACTGCCTCAAACCCTACCCTACCCTACCCAACCCTACTCAACCCTACCTTCTTTTTCCTTTTGTTACTCATCGTTTACATTCTCTCAATCTCCGCTCTTATATCTAGAGTTGTTTAAAAAGACCGAAAACCGTTTACAATTGATAACAAACCGTATCCGTAATCGAAAAAAACCGATTCGAATTCTGAATTCGGTTTTCGGTTCCGGTTTTGGATATTTTTTTAATTCGGTTTATTCGGATTTTAACCGGTTTATTTGGTTTTTAATCGGTTTATTTGGTTGAATTCGGTTTGTTCGGCTATAACTGAAACCGAACCGAATTTCCGAATTGAATTCGGTTCGGTTAACGGTTAGGAGGAAAAAATTTTAAAAACCGAATAAACCGAACAAACCGTTAACCGAACCGATGAACACCCCTACCTATATCAACATATATTAAATCTGTATTATTTATTTAAAAACTCTCTCTCTCTGTAAGACATTTAATATCATGTTAAAAAATAAATTTAATATAGTGATAAGACTTAACATCATATAATGTATTTTATTTAATATATTTTTTATTTAAAGATTTTCTCATCTTTTTTTACATTTATACAATTTTTATACTGTATACCTTTTTAATAAAAATTACATCATTATTTTCGTCTTATTTTGCTCTTTAATTCAGATATAGTCTTGACGAGTTTTTAAGTTATTTTTAATATGTCATTATTTACATTAATATAACAAGCATAAACATAACATATTATTTTGATTTTTTTAGAATGGTAAATTGTATCACTATAATTAAATAAATGATATAAGGTCAGTGTAACACGTTTGTTACACAACTGTAATTACAAAAATATACGTAACCTATATTTTGCTTCATAGAAACGTAAACTAAAATTTGTTATAAGTCGTCAGAAATTTAAAACAAACGTAATTTTTAAATGATTTTGTACTCAAATTTGTTATGAATCATTAAATTAATGAAAATGGTCTTTTATACGATGTAAATAATGTGTTTTCAATATTTGTTACGTTGATGTAAATATGAGGATCTGGAAAAAAACTAAAAAAAAAAAGTCAAGACTATCATGTAATTAAAGAGAAATACGCAATTTTTTTAAAAACAGGACCGAATATCGCACTGGTCTCTTTACTATTCAACGGTTGGACCGAAATTAAGAACCAGAATGTGATTTAATATGAACCACATATTTATTTTCAAACTTTCAAATAAAAGGTTCATATAAGGTATATTAGTTTTCTATTTAAGATCGAGTTTTCATAAGATATAATCATTGGGAAAGAGATCATATAATAACTCACTTGATCTATTGGGAAAAACCCAAATAAGTATGACAAGATCAACCCAAATCATTGGTTTTTTACATTACCTATATTATACATGTATAATACCATGCTATTTTATGTGTTTGTACATTTTTTTCGTTTAAGATCACATATCAGTATAAGTTGTCATCACATTAAATAAATGTTTGTAGTGTAATGTAAAATACACTTGTTGTAAAATCCTAAACGCTAGTAAATTAATCAACACACATAAAAAAGCATATTATTATACATATATAATAAAAGTAGTGAAAAAATAACTAAATATTTGGGTTGTTTTTGTCGGAGTTATATATGTTTTCGCAATAGACGTGGTTATTGGAACCTTGCCATATATATATAGGGAAGGTTACTAAAAAAATCATCATTTTAGATAAAAACTAAAAAATTTAATCAAAATCATTACAAATTAATTTTGTTTTTCATTTTTTCTTTTATTATAAGATAAGAAATGTAAAAAAAATAAAAAATATATATGTATTTTAGGTTATTACATATATATAACTTAAATTTTACACATACTGATTACATATATATAACTTTATAAGTTATATACGAAGCTTTTTGAGTTACATATACGTAACTTCGTGATCCACAGATTTTTTTCAAAAATTTCTTCATTATTTTTATATTTCTAACCTTATAACAAAAAATTATGAAAAAAATTTCAAAAATTATATTGGTTATTATGAATTTTCTTGGTTTCTTCAAAATAAAGGGTTTTCTCGTGAACATTCCTTTCTCTCTCTCTATATATATATATATATATATGTATATATTGAAAATTCACTTGAGTTTAGGAAAACCAAAAAAACACGGTGTAACATTTAGTTTTTTCCCCTTGTTTCATGTTTTGAAATGTAATATATGTTGTTATAGGAAAATAAAAAAAATAACAAATAAAAATGTTATGTGTTTTTTACATATATGTTACATGTTTGGTTTTACAGACATAATTAATGTAAAAAAAAATATTTTGTAACACATGCAAAATATAACTTATACTTTTTTCTATTTTATTATAATAACGTATGCTACATAACTAAATAATAAAATGAAAAAAATCAAATAATACACCGGATTTTTAAGGATTTTCTCAACTTAAGTAGGTTTTCAAATCTTGTCTTGTCCATATGTATACATAAAAACACACAAACACACATATAAATATATATATATATATATATATATATATATATATATATTTACATATGGACTATGTCATATAAAAATTCAATCTTGAAGAGAAATTTTTTAAACATGTATGAGTCTTTATTTGGAATTTTACAAATAAATTGTATTACATATTAAAGTTGAATTAAAATTTGGTTTTGAATAAAAAAATCAATTTTAATGTAATTAAATATAGACCACATATTTATTATTAAGGTTCCAAATAAAAGGTCAAGATGAAGTTTAAGGTAGTGTTTGTTTTTTCAGAGGCAAAACATCTGTAGTCTGTGTACCATATCTACAAACCTCTTTTGCAGAAAAGGTGGACCAAACCTCTGCAAGAAGAGGGTTTGTTTTTACCTCTTCAAACCTCTTTTAAAAAAATCCTCCACCACCACCATCGACCTACTCCAACTAACAACTTTAATTAGTTTTTGATTTCAACAAAAAAATCTACAAAATTATCCTCAAATCAAGAATTAATCAAGAACACACAACCATATTAGATCCAAAAGTGTAAAAAAGATGAATACATTTCAAAAAAAGATTGCGCCGGAGGTGGAGGTAGCAGCGCCGGTGGTGGTGGTAGTAGCTCTTGGTGGTAGCCTCTGATTTTGATGGAAGGGGCGACAGGAACAAAGGGAAAGGGAGAGCGTGCGGCGGTAGGTAGCAGCGCAGGTGGTAGCGGGGAGGACGCGGGGAGGAGCGCCGGTGGTGGTTGCAGCTCTTGGTGTTAGCCTCTGATTTTGATGGAAGGGGTGACGGGAACAAAGGGAAATGGAGAGGTGCGTGAGTTTTCTAACCTAGAAGAGGTTTGAAGACCTGAGAAGTGGGTACACCATGTCTACAAGAAAAAGGGGTTTCACAAACCTTTTTAATGAAATGTCTGCGAAAAAACAAACACTTTTCATCAGCCCGTGGTCTACGGGGCGCAAACAAAAGAGGTTTAGAAGAGCTTTAGAAGAGCTTTTTTATAAAAACAAACAACACGTATGTAAAAACAGTTGCGGAATAGAACCTACCCGATTTGTGAAGATTAACCATTTCTAAACAGAGAAAAGTCTTGAAGATGGGTGAAGAACAGAAACAAGAAGCTGAGATGTAATGTAAACTGATGAACAAACAGATGATTTATAACAATAGTAGTTCAATCATTCAATAAGATTACATTACCTACCCCTCTCTTGCTCTCAAACTCCATGGATAAAGAATCCATGGAGTTCATGGGGGAGAGCTCTCTCAAGATTACATTGAAGCACACCCTCACACACTCTCTTGTCTGTGTTATTTTTACAAATGAGAATAATCTCTATTTATATGTCACATGACCCAATCCCTAGAAAATAAATAAAGTGCAACAAATGATAATAAATAATAAACAAGTAAATCGCATTATCATTTGCTAAAGTCTTCGGGTCATCTCGAGTGTCTTCATAATCTTGAGCTTTTCAGTGGCCTTGCGGTGACTCGTTGCTTCCTAATCAACAAATACATAATACTTCATGTTTACATTTCATCTATCCAAATTCTTGCGGTGACTCGTTGCTCCCTAATCAACAAATACATAATACTTCATGTTTACATTTCATCTATCCAAATTAACCGTAGGTCTTGACTTTTCTAGACCCAACAACGTAAGTTTCCTCTCTAGTCTCTAATATTGGGTTTCATATAATACAAGCTTATTTGTATCAGTGCATATTTCAAGATACAACTAAGGTTTATATTATTAGGAATAATTGCACAAAAATATATAAAAATAAAAGATCATAAATAACACAATAAGATCAAGTGTTATAGGTTACTGAACATGAACAAAAAATGCATAATTTGTGCATCACCTAGTGTGATTAAAGTCACTCTTTTTATTGTAGACAACAAGCCAACGACTCTTTCTTCCCTCTAATGCTCATGAGTTTCCTCACATTGTAGTCCTAACACCCTGCTGATAATGCTAGCGTTGTTGTGAGATTATTGAAGAAGATGCTTGCCTAGTTTCAGGGACAGGGGCGGCCCGGGGGAGGGGCAAACCCGACCTCCGTCCCGGGCCCAATTTTTCGAGGGGCACATTTTTATATATGTATTTATATATATATTAGGTTATAAACCCGAGTATTACACGGGTTTGAGTAACAAATAACTCAGTTAAATATATTTATGGGCCCATTTCATTTCTCAAAAGCCCTTTATCCTAACCGGCTCCATGGACGCTCACGTTCAAGAAGAAATTGAAATTCAAAATCCCAAGAAATTGGGCCCATGGATTTACAGTTTACTGATTATTGAATGACTGATTTAGGTAAAATACGAAAGTTAATCCTGAACATATTAACTTATGACATTTCGTTTAGGTTTCGGGGCGTTGCCCCGAACCCCACAAGGGGGCGCTGCCCCCTTGACCCCGCCCGCTGACTGGCCAGCGGGACCGCCACCAGGGGCTCTGCCCCTTGGACCCCGCCAGGGGCGCTGCCCCTAGGACCCCGCAAGGGGGCGCGGTCCCCTTGACCCCCGCTTGGTCAGGAGCTTTGAATGGTTAGGGGCCTTTTTTCCCCGACTCGTCCTGGGCACCCAATTTCTCAGGGCCGCCCCTGTTCAGGGACGGTTCTTATTGAGGGCCCGGGGGGGGGGGCGGCCCCCTGTTTTTCCGGTCAGAATGGTCGATTTAGTTGTATTTCGCCGAAAAATCCTTCGGTTCCTCTCGTTTCCTTCATAAAAATTCCTCGGCTTACTTCGTTTTCTTCCAAAAAATCCTTCGACCCCATTCGTTTTCTTCCTATAAAAACCTTCGGCCCCTTCCGAGTTTTTTTTCAAGCTCTGCCACTGCCTAGTTTGGTAGAAAAAGTTACTAATGATCACGGAGCCCAATTTTATGTAAAATAAATGGAGAAGTTGCTACAACAATAGATATACCATTCGTTATTATCCTCATACTAATGGGCAGGTTAACGTCACTTATGAAGGTATCAAACATATCATTGAATTTAGGGGTGATCATAACATAACCATAACCGAAAAATAACCGATAACCGCACCGAACCATAACCGATTTAACCGAAACCGACTTTAACCGACGGTTATGGTTAAGCAAAGCCATTAACCGAACCATGCGGTTATGGTTATGGTTAAGGCTAGTCATTAACCGATTTTAACCGAACCGAACCGAATAATGTATATTTGTTTTTTAATATTTGTATGTTTTTAAAAAAGTTATGGTGTAAGTCAAGTATAGAAGGTGAATCCTCATTTTTTACTATATCAAAATATTATGAATCATATATGAGACTAAATATATTAGAAAATAAATCAAAGTTCATGTGGTTTTTACTTTTTGTTCACATATGCTTAGGCACTACAAAATTTTACAAGCTTCTCTAAGATTTTCATCATTAATATATCTATAATTCACAAGCATATTTCAAGTTTTTCTTAGTTTTTCAACAAGTCAATAATTAACCGAATTTAACCGAAACCGAACCGTAACCGGTGGTTAACCGATTAGTGGTTAACCGATCAAATGGTTATGGTTATGGTTAAGGATTTACAATTAACCGAAGTAGCGGTTTTGGTTATGGAAATGACCATAACCGCACCGAACTGAACCATGCACACTCCTAATTGAATTAATAACTATAGACCATGATTGAATGGGTTTCAAAATTCACACTCAAAATTGTTCAAGTAGAGCCTTGTAATTATTAAATAAACCACACCTAATTTTTCCATCCATTTAAAATATGTGTGATTGCTTATTCAATATTAGAAATAGTTTTCGTCAAAAGTGTATTAACTTATGGTTTTAAAAATGATTTTTTGAAAAAAAAATGTTTAGAATATTGTTTCATAAACATCAAAAAGTTAAAAGAACATTATCAAAAAAAAAAGAAATTATAACTTTTTAAAAACAACTTTTTAAATTTACTCAAAAAGTGAAAACAAAAATATCTTTTGTCATTACCAAACCTTTTTTTTAACTTGTTGACTTTTTCATATAACGAATAAGTTAATAAACTATTTTTAAATAAAATCTCAAACATGTTAATAACTAAAACAATTACGGAATTAAGATTCATCAAAACATACAGTTGAATAATCCAGTTAATCTCATCATCACAATTTACCTTTTGTACAAAAAATTCCTACTTTATAATTAAAAAAAATAGATAACTCTACACGAATATAACCAACTTTTTTAACTGTCTTAATTAAGTCACTGAAACTTTAATTAGGTCATTTAACTTAGTATGTATGTTCTAATCCTATATAAATAATCTGAATAGCAGGTTACTGCTAACTTTCTACATATTTAACGTATTTAATATGTTAAGTGGTGATATAATCATTTTATAAAGAAAATAATAAGTTAAAAATTATTTAAAATCATCCACATTTACGCATGATATTTGAAAAAAATTAAGTTTCAAAAGTTAAATATTGACACACATTGTTTGAAAAAATTATTTTTTTTCAAATATATTATGTAAATATGGATGATTTTAAATAATTTTTAAGTTATTATTTGCTTTAAAAATGATTATATCTTAAAAAATGATTATATCATCACTTAACATATTAAATAAGTTAAATATGTAGAAAATTAGCAATAACCTGTTATTTGGGTTATTTATATAGTATTAGAACACTCATACTAAGTTGGTTATATTTGTATAGAGTTACGACTAAAGTGGCTTGTTTGACATGTAATATATTAAAGCATAATTAAATATATTTTTTGATAGATCAAAACATTAAAAACAATTGGCAAATACATAAACTATAAGCTTTAAAGCAATTCTTTCCTGTAATTGAATTTCTTATTACTATATACACATATTAGCTTGTGTATTATATAGAGATATATAAAAATAAGCCTTACAATGTAATCACTGTTTAAAAATAGATGTACAAATAATGTAAAATATATAACATTTAAAAAAAGAAAAAAAATACATTTTATAAATATCTAAACACTTTCTAAATAATACAAATAAGATTTAAAATTTTGAATATTAAAATTATTAATTGAAAATGAAAAGTTTGAAATGATTGGATTTTCCTTAATATTTAAAGAAAAAGAATATTAGTTTTTGTTTTAAATTTGTAGGTTTGACTTGATTATATTAAGTGAAATTATGCTTTAAATTTCTTATGTATATCATTTGGATATCTTATAAAGACGTCACATGGTAAATATGACATGGATAAGTTAGAAAGACGAAATGTGACCGATTGTTATTCTTTTATTACACATTATAAATTTGCAAAGCAAATAAATAGTAATAATAATATAATAATAACAACTATATAATACTAATAATAATTAAATAATATATATATGTGTATAGTTTAATTGTAGATTTACATATTCAAACTATATAGAAAATATGTTTGGATTTATATTATTTTAGAGGGACAATTATTTTTATGACTAAGGGAAGCTCGGGAGGGGCAAAACCCATACTTCGTCTCCAGCCCATCTTTTAGGTTGTATAATTTTTTTGATATATATGAATATACATAGATTAATTAAAATGAGAACTAACAAGTTGTAAAACATTAAAAAGAACCATTTATAAACATATGATTTAAGAGACACAAAAGATATTTTTTAAAATATAAAAAGTTGCTTTCAATCTCTTTAAACTATTGGTGTTCATCGGTTCGGTTAACTGTTTATTCGGTCTTCAGTTGTTCCCTATCCAAAAACTGAACCAAATTCAGGAAGTGGTTCGGTTTTGGTTATAACCAAACAACCCGATTAATAATCAAATAAACCTCACTACAAGGAAAGTCACATGTAACGACGACAAAAGTCGTCGCAATAGCCCAAAAAAGTCGTCGCTATAGGTTAGTCGTAATAGCCCAGGAAAGTCGTCGCTAAACATGTCGTTCCTATAGGTTAGCCTATAGCGACGACTTGTCGTCGCTATAGGTGTCTGACACATTTTCTTTTTTGATTTCTTTTTATTATGTTAATTATTTTAAAAAAAAAGAAATTTTTTTTTCGAAATTACCTATAGCGACGACCTATAGTCGCTATAGATCATGGTCAAAAAGTCCAACATAGGGCTATAGCGACGACATGTAGTCGCAATAGATCAAAGTCAAAAGGTCAGACTTTTGACTTTGATCTATGACGATGTCGTCGCTATAGCCCTACAAAAAAATTCAAAATTTTTTTTGTTTTCTGGAATTTCCAGTTTTAAACCTGTTTAATCAACAATAACAGTTTTAACCTGCTGCAAATAAGAGTTTATCAAACATCAAAATACATTCACATTCATGTTTACATCCAAATCTCAAAGTTAACCAAACAACCAAGCATAACAAGTTTAAGTTTGTTTATCAACCAACCAAGCATAACAAAGTTATAAGTGTTTTAAAATCCACAACTTCATCTATTCATCTTCATCATCATCTTCATCATCATCATCATCTTCTTCTTCCTCTTGATCTTTTTCTTGATTTGTTTCGAATCCGGGATAGTAGAAGGAGCTAGAGCCTTGGCCTCCTTGCATTGACATCAACTTGTTGATTTGTTGTTGCATCATTTCATTGATGCGTTGTTGCTCCGCCCAGCGAGCATTTGCATCAGCAAGTTGTTGTTGCAGCTCGTTTGCTGCAGGATGGTACATGTGTGGAGACAGGTCTGGGGTTATACTTTTAACTTTTCTTCCAACGCCCCTTACGTGCCCACGCCGCTCACCCAATGAGCGCTGCAGCACTTCCACTTCATCTACTGGTGTGTCATCACCACCGGATGTGGATTTTGCTTTGTTTAATTCATCACTAATATTCTCCTACATTAAAAACACAAGACAAACATAAGTTAAATATTTGACAAAAATCCGTCAGCATAACTGCTGTAAAATGACTACCCAAAATGTATACTAAATGGCAACAAATCCTAATTCAAAAACAAGAATTCCCAATTCAATCAACAAATATCTAACAATTCATGTTCACCCATCCTATATATTAAAAGGCAACTTTCAAATAAAGTTTAAATGAGTAAAACATAATACTATTGAACATCTATTACTTACCCAATGTTGCTCGGCTAATTGATTATACCATCCCGAGCTTCTCTTGAAATGCATATCCCTCCAGCCTTCCACATGTTGAGGCGCTCCACCCTCCTTGACCTTTAAACAATAACAAATATTATCATTCAGATATCAAATAAAAATTAATACATATTTTGATAACACTAAATTATAACCTCATCATAACGTCTCTGAGCGTATGATTGGGTCCCATGATAACTTCCATATAGTTGTTTTGATCTGTTAGCTGTATTCTTCAAAGATCTGTTTTTATATGTAGAAGTTGTAAACAACCCATCAATAATCTGCACCCACTCTTCTGGGCCCATGCCCTTAGGAGGATTCTTTTGGCTCTTTCAGTGTTGTCATAGCCTCCTTCTTTGTCAAAGTGCTTCTTTAGCTTTGTTTTCCGGTCTTTGTACCGGTTCGCACAGTCAGCTTGAATCCCAAGCTTGATTCCATCCCAGTATTCAGTATTGTGATATTGGGCCAGATCAAAGTAATTCTATAAAAGTTGATATGATTAGAAAATACCAAAAATATGAAACCAGTATACAAAAAGTATTAGTAAGTATACTAACATGGAGAGTGGTCAGAATAGACATCTTGACATCTCCCGGAACCTCCTGCCAGCTCCGATAATGAAATGGTGCATGTCTGTCAACTTCATTGGATATCAACCGAATAAATAGCTGATATTTTTCTCCAACAGCTCTGTATAAGTTGGAGGAGTAATCAAACTCAATTGGAAGTGGTCTGCTTCCATTCTTTTGGAATTTGTCATACAAGTTCAAGTTCTTTCCAGAAGATCTTCGTTTTGTTGGTTTTGCTACATTAACACATGAAATTAAAAGTTACCAAATTGAATAATATGTTTAAGGAGATTTAAAAATATATTATACTAGAAACTTACAAGATTCACAGCTGGTTGGCACCCTATAATGATGCCTAAGTGGAGGTTCATCACCTCCGTCACCGCCATGGTAACCGGCAACATCCGCCATTCCTTGGACAAAAGCAAATAAATGTTAACAATTTTAACAAATGCAACAATACAATATTAACAATATCAACAATTTACAAGAAATACAACAATGAAATAGCAAAAAATGTAAACAATTATAACTATCATACATTTATTCAGAATCGTCACTACAATAATGTTTTTCTATTTCATCATCATCTTCCTCATCTTCATCATCTTCTTCTTCTTCTTCTTCCTCCTCTTCATCATCGTATTCTACTTCATCATCATCAATGAAAATCTGATCATCAACACCTTCATCTAAAGGTGCCCTCATAGGCAACGGGCCTAAGTCGACTACTAAGTCACAAAAATCTTGAGTTTCTTGCGAGACATTCAACTCATCATTAACAACTAAGTTATAATCAGATGATTGGTTGTCGTGTAATATATCTACTTCATTAGCCCCAATCATACTTGGATGATCCCAAAGTTTACGATGATGAACATTTTCTACAACCCTCCAATTACCGGTTGTTCGAGAAGGATCTTGGAGATAAAACACTTATTTAGCTTGTGTAGCTAAAATGTATTGTTCGTTAACAAACCACTCACGACTAATATCAATTGCAATAATATTATTCTTCTTAACAAGGCGTTTACTTGATGTGTTGAACCATTTACAACGAAATACTACAACTGAGTAACTATTTACATAGTTCAACTCTATAATCTCCTCTAGTTGACCATAAAAGTGAGTACCATCTTCTCCTATTGTAACAACACCACTATTCTGAGTAGTGCGACGGACATCACGACTGTGTACCACAAATCTAACACCGTTGACTATACAAGCCGTGTACACATATGCATTCAATGGGCCATGTGCTAATGACTGTAATTCATTTGACAACTCCACGGACAATGACGACGACGACGATGACATATTTGATTTATATCGAAACCATGAAGAGAATCATGTTTTTAGATCACGTCCGGGAAATTCAGATTCAAATTCACTATACAATTAACAAACATTATAGATTAGTTTACTAAAGCAACTAATATGAAAATTAACCAAGTAAATAAATATGCTTACGATTTGTAGTCTTTAATTTCATCGCAGTTGCTTAATACAAACAATTCCAATGATTTTCTAACATCTTCAGAAAGTGATATTATTTTCTTCTTTGAAATTGGGCGGCATTGTGATGAAAAAACATGAAGATGTCTCTTGGGAATGTCAGCATCTGCGTTTCTATCAGGACGGTTGAATTTGGTTTGCATACCTTCAAGATACATAGAACAGAAGGTCAATGCTTCATCTGCAACATTGTAACATCAGTGCCGGAACCGTCACCGGAACAGTGATCGTAACAGTGCGTGAACAGTAATCAGGTACAATTTTCATGTAATTCAGTGTATTTCATGTTCATATCAAACCTCAGTATCGTTTCATGCTAACAAAACAGTGAATTCACAGTCATGTCAGAGAAACCAATTCAGAACAATGATTCTTGAGTCAGATAATTATCTGGCAACACAGAATCATCATGTGATTTATTTGTTAGGATTTTATTGTGTATAAACGTATGTGAGGCCTTACAGGACAAAACAACACGAATATCGTTAAGTGAATGCTAAACCGACAGATTATTCGTATAGGTGACGATCTGTACGAATAAATCTAAAAGTTTAACGTTCTGAATGATATTCGATAATTAGAAAACAATATTGAAAAGTGTAGTTATCGTCGTATTTGATTCGAACAAATACGCGCGATGACCGCGCGATTCGATTTAAACGCTAATTAAATATTTTGAAAATTTTAATAATTAAAATATATTTAGTTAATTTATTAGAAATCACAACCTAAAATAATTTATGATTCTATTTTAAAACCGAGTCGTCTCGTTACGAAAATGACGCGAAAACGACGTTTCTACGCGAAACCGCGCGAAACCGAACGAACCCGAACGAACCCGGTAAATTTGAAAGCATTTATTATGGCATTCAATGCCATAATCCACTCCAACTACCATCTTTCATCACCATTACCGTTTTCTCTCTCTCTCTAACTTTCTCTCACTAGAAGTTCAACATCTCTCTAAGATTTCATCACCATTTCTTCACGAAATCTTGCATACTTGGTGTCTAAACGATCATCATCACTTGTAGATCAAGGAAGTACAACAGATCGGGACCGGAATCCATCAGAATCGTGGTAAAAATTCATTTCTTATTCGGTTTTGAGGGTTGAAAACCCTAGAATCGAACCCCTCTTTTTGGCCGGTTAAACAGCCACAAAACCTTAGGGAACACTACCCACAACACCACGAATGAAGTAGGAACAAGCTCTAGTTCGATCGGTAGTTGATTTACTTTGAAAACCCTAACTGCCACTAGTGCTACGAACGGCCGAATGTCTCCTCTCAGACCGCCGAATGACACTATCAGGTTCTCGAATGAAGCTCTATTCGCCGAATGTCTTCAGCCCTACCTACTCTCATTCGGCGAATGGCCAACACCCTTCGGCCAATGCTCATTCGCCTATCTTCATTCGACAACCTTCAGTCGTGATGACTCATTCGACCATACATATGCGCAGAATAGCCCTAATGGAGTATGAAGCCTCTTTCGCCCAAGCTCTTTCGGCCTAGTTTCATTCGACCACCACCTTTATTCGGGATCAAGACTTATTCGACCAAACATTCATTCGACACCATCATTCGATCGGCCATGCTATTCGACCCAACCCCATTCGCCTAAGCCCTATTCGGTTGGTCTAAAGTCTGTCGGTCGACTCACATTCGGCAAGTGGTTCGGTTAAGGGTGGGTTAGAGTTATGTGGTCATAAACATACCATTGTGAGTGCATGGGGAGATCACGTATGCATGCATGAAAGGTGGCCACATGTATGTATGCAAGGGGTGATATTAGGGTTTCCACGTCCATGCAATTAACTTGAATGAATATGGTTTCATCATGAAACCTTAAACAAAGGATTTATCATAGTAATTAAGGGGTTTAACTTTGGATATAACTGATAATGATACGAATCTAGTCGAGAAAGTAAAGAATGAGAGTTTCAATAGCAAGAAATCGTTTGTATGATCAAAGTCAAATAATGGGCCAAGGGTCGGCCCAATGGGCTTAACATAAGCCCATCATGATAACTAAAGTATCTCAACTTAATGGTGTTTTAAATAAAAGTAAATAATTCATTAATTTTCTTAAATATTATTAAATAATGTTTTTCTAAACAAATAACCTAGAAGGAAATAATCCGAACATGTTTTAATTAAAGGATTATAATGATTAATGTGGGATTTTGGTTATGAATGGGTAATAAGGTTAGCTTAGCTAGAGAAAACCATAGAAACACATTAGTAATCTAAGACACGTAGTTGCACACCGAGACCGAACCCTAGTTAGGACGTTTATTATAAATACTTATCGTCTGCGAATTCTTTTAAAACAACTCAGGAACAGAAGACACATAAGCTACAACAACGAGCGCGCATTTTGTGGTAATTCAATACAAAGCAACACAGGTGAGTTCATTGCCCCTTTTCTAAACATTTTGTTTTAAAACGCGGGGCTGAGAAGCATGCGTAAACTGTTTTATTTAAACTGTTTATTTAAATGCTTTTATCTATTATATGTTTTACATATATATGTTTGTTGATACTCCTAGACTCCTGTCTAGGAAATTATTAAACAGATCAAGTTATCAAAAGAATTTAAGTACTCTTAGGAGTAATACCTTAAATTTAAACTCTAAATCAACCCTTAGTCCATCAAGCTCAAATTCAAGAATCTAAATTCAAAGTGAAATCATATGAACAAAATCAAAAGATCACATTCAAAGAAATCATAACTCAGTGTGAGATCTGAGACCCAAGAATCAATATCAAATCAATTATCATTGTGAATCATGGGAAAGTCAAAAGATCAAGATCAAGAGACTCAGGAAATCAGGAATCATAAATGTGTGTGAATCATTGAAGTAATGAAATCATTATAATCTAATGAACTCATTAATACTCAAGTCAAGGTGGATGTCAGTTGTATATGGAATCAAGACCACGTGTAACACACATATAAAGTCCCTTCAGGTATAGAAGACTCTTGTAGTCAGACTATACGGGCAACAACGTGAACAATCATTGAAATCTGTATCAAAGTCTAAGAGAATCAAGAGATCAAGAATCAAAGGATATCCTTAAAGTCCCCGCATGTACAGAAGACCTTTGGGTCAAGCTGTAAGGGCAAAACATTAAAGTCCCCGCATGTACAGAAGACCTTCGGGTCAGGCTGTATGGGCATCATTAAAATCCCGTCACGCCCAGGTATACTCCTTGTGAGTTATGCCTGGTATGGGTCACGTGTGAGAGGTTACAACTTGGACAACCACCAACAACTAAGTCTAATTGATTGAGTAAAAATTTACCCAATCATCATGTCTTAGTTGTATTTAAATGTTTATTTATTTATTTCATTAAATAATTACATTTTATTCACTATCACTGAATTTTTGGGAAAATCATGTATCTATGTTCAAAATCAAGGGAATCAAATGTAAATCAAGTTTTGGAAATCATAATCTAAATCAGAGGTGTGTTAGGTAAAAATGCTTAATTATCATTAATATCAATGTCCTATGCGGATTAGTATGTGGTGGGATGGCGTCTGGGCGGGGTTGTAGCCTTGACCCAGGGGTATGCCCTATATATAAGCATACCGATCTGGATGATACAGTTGATGTTAATGAGGTTAGGGTCTTTACCGAAAGAGGTTTTCAAATCATTTTCAAATCATAAAAAAAAATATATGAACTCACCAACCATGTGTTGACTTTATTTTTGCATGACTTCTCAGGTGACGAACAGGTCAACTAAGGAGTTATTTCCTTTGGAACTAGGACTTCAGATAGAAGACTTAGTATTTTGGACCTGCATATTTTGAAGACATCATTATATGATTTATTTTGTATATCTTGTGTAAATACAAGATAGAAAATTTATGATGTTAATGGTAGATTTACATTGTTAAATTATAAACAATACTGATGTAATTTAACTTTGTAATTCTATTATATTTAGCATTTCTTAGTTATATCATGTGCAATGTAAACAATCTGATCATCACGATTATCACTCGCGATATCGCGCCCCGGGAACCTTCCGCCCGACGGGACAACCGATCCTATCCCGCCGGCTCGGGGTGTGACAGATTGGTATCAGAGCCATGGTTATAGAGAAATATAGGTCATTTGTTTAAACGGTTTGGCCTAGACTATAACCTAGGGACCCTGCATGTAGAGAACTTAGGATTTAAGATTTATTGCATTGCGTCTTCTGCATTCGATCATTGCACTAACCAATATTCATTTGGTTATGATCAGAATGCCGCCACGAAGACAACCTCCGCTGTTGACATCAACACAAGACCAAGCTCCACACTCCTCGACGCCATCGCCAAATGACTCACCACCGCCACCTCCTCCACCGCCTCCACCTCCTCCTCCACTGATCACCGAGGCATCAGGTTCGGGAACAACTCCTATACTAGATCCTACCACCATCGCTTTGGTGACACTACTGAGCAGCCAGATGACCAATCAGATGAAGGCGGCGATACCGGAGATGTTCAACCTTCTCCGTAATGAGATGAACAACACTGGCAACTCATCTGGAGAAGCCAGTGGGAATACTGGTGGTACCTCACACTACTCCTACAAGTCATTCGTAGGATGTAAGGCGCCTAGCTTTAGCGGATCTGAAGGAGCCGTTGGATTAATCCAATGGATTGAAAAGATTGAGGCTACTCTAGACCTCTGCAGCTGTCCCGAGCACCATAGAGTCCGCTACTCTGCTGGAACATTCAACAAGCGGGCTCTGACCTGGTGGAATGGTCAGATCAACGCCCGAGGAAGAGAAGAAGCTATGGCAATGCCATGGGAGGACTTCAAGGCGTTACTGAGAACAGAATTCTGTCCTAAGAATGAGCTGCAGAAGTTGGAAGTGGAACTGTCCAACCATGTGATGAAAGGTGCTGATCACATCGGTTACACTACTCGTTATCACGAGTTGGTTGCTTTGGTGCCAGACATGGTACCGACTTTAGAGAAGAGAATCGACAGATATGTGGGTGGACTTCCCGCCTGCATTCAGGGAATGGTTGTCTCAGCCAACCCTACTACTGTTGAGTCTGCAGTGAGACTGTCTGGAAAACTCACTGATTTGATGGTTGCCTCTGGAGTTCTGAAGAAAGAGGCTGACACCGGGAAGCGCAAGGAAGAATCTCCAAAGAAGCCACAACATCAGCAACACCAAAAGAAGAAGCAGAAATTAATCAAGAACTACACTGTGGCTACTCCCCTGAATCAAGTAGCAACGGCACAACAAAATGTGCCCAAGAGACAATATACTGGCCCACATCCTTTGTGTACTAAATGCCAGTATCATCATGCTGCAAACAACCAGTGCCGTCAATGCACGGGTTGTGGAAGAAAAGGGCACTGGGTTCAGCAGTGCAGACTGACACCAAATCCAGCAGTCAACAATGCTGCACTAGCTCTCCCTCCACCAGCCAACCAGAACAATGGTGGATGCTTCAACTGTGGCGAACAAGGCCACTTTGCAAAGAACTGCCCGAAGAAGGCACAACAAGCAGTTCAAGCTCCTCGTGGAAGAGCTTTTGTTATTGGAGCACCAGCTGCACGCCAGGACCCGAATGTGGTCACTGGTACGTTTCTCTTACATGACTTTTATGCATCTGTTCTATTTGACACTGGTGCGGATCAGAGTTTTATCTCTGCCGATTTTGCATGCCAACTAGATTCTATAGAAGAACAGTTAGACTCCCCTTACATTATAGAAGTAGCTAACGGAAAACAGATCACAGTTAGTACAGTTCACAGGAATTGCCCATTGACACTTAACGGTCATACATTCTCTATCGATTTGATACCGATGGAGTTGGGTAGTTTCGACATCATTGTTGGAATGGATTGGCTTTCCTCTAACCGAGTGGAAGTTATCTGTTCTGAGAAGCTGCTTCGAGTTCCATTGCCCGATGATCGTGTATTGGAAGTCAGAGGGGATCAAGCAAAACGAAGTGTCAAAATCATTTCCTGCATAAAGGCGCGTAAGTGTTTACAGAAGAAGTGTGTAGCTTTCTTGGCTCATGTAGTGGAAAAAGAGAAAGACAAGAAGAAGATACAAGACGTACCAGTAGTGAAGGAATATCCAGAAGTATTTCCTGAAGACCTACCAGGTTTGCCTCCTGTGCGACCGGTAGAGTTCCGAATCGACTTAGTTCCTGGAGCAACTCCTGTTGCTAAATCTCCTTATCGGTTAGCACCTTCGGAGATGCAGGAATTGTCGAACCAGTTGCAGGAGTTATTGGATAAAGGATTCATTAGACCGAGCTACTCACCTTGGGGAGCTCCGGTCTTGTTCGTGAAGAAGAAAGACGGATCGTTTAGAATGTGTATCGACTATCGAGAGCTGAACAAGTTGACTATCAAGAATCGGTATCCATTGCCGAGAATTGATGATTTGTTTGACCAACTGCAAGGAGCTCAGTACTTCTCTAAGATTGACTTGCGGTCTGGTTATCATCAGCTTAGAGTTCAAGACGAAGACATACCGAAGACGGCATTCCGAACCAGATACGGGCATTATGAATTTTTAGTGATGCCTTTCGGATTAACGAATGCACCAGCAGTTTTCATGGATCTCATGAACCGAGTGTGCAAGCCGTATCTAGATCAGTTTGTTATTGTCTTTATCGATGACATACTGATTTATTCCAAGACCAAGACAGAGCACGAGCAACATCTCAGAAAGATTTTGGAACTGTTGACAGAACAAAAGCTTTATGCCAAATTCTCTAAATGTGAATTTTGGTTAAGAGAAGTTCAGTTTCTTGGTCACGTAGTCAACAGTGAGGGAATACACGTAGATCCCGCCAAGATTGAAGCAATAAAGAACTGGGACACTCCGAAGACACCAACGGAGATACGGTCTTTTCTGGGATTGGCAGGTTATTATAGGAGGTTCATCTCGAACTTTTCTAAGATAGCTTTGCCTCTCACTAAGTTAACTCAGAAAAGTGAACCGTTTGTCTGGGAACAGAAACAAGAAGATGCTTTTCAGACATTGAAACAGAAACTGTGTGATGCTCCAATCTTATCTCTCCCAGAAGGATGTGAAGACTTTGTTGTGTATTGTGATGCATCCCATCAGGGACTCGGTTGTGTTTTAATGCAACGGGACAAGGTCATAGCCTATGCATCAAGACAGTTAAAGATTCATGAGAAGAATTACACTACTCATGATCTTGAACTGGGAGCAGTAATCTTCGCATTGAAGATTTGGAGACATTACTTATATGGCATTAAGTGTACCATATTTACAGATCACAAGAGTCTGCAGCATATTTTTGATCAGAAGGAGCTCAACATGCGACAACGCCGTTGGGTAGAACTTCTGAATGATTACGATTATGTGATCAAGTACCATCCGGGAAAGGCGAATGTTGTAGCTGATGCCTTGAGCCGGAAGGAACGGGTCAAACCCTTACGCGTTAGAGCTATGGGGATGACTGTGCAGACCAGTTTACAAGACATGATCATTCAAGCACAACAGGAATCAGTTGACAGAGGAAACTTGAAGAAAGAACTTGACTGCGGAGCAGAGAAACATTTAGAGACCAAGTCTGATGGAATGATCTACTACCAGGATCGTATATCGATTCCGGCGGTAGACGAATTGAGAAGACTTATCTTCGATGAGGCACACAAGACTAAATACTCAGTTCATCCAGGCGCTGATAAAATGTACCAAGACTTGCGTGGATTTTATTGGTGGCCGGGAATGAAGAAAGACATAGCCGAGTATGTCGGTCGATGTCTTACGTGTGCAAAAGTAAAGGCGGAACACCAGAGACCGTCTGGTTTACTGGAACAGCCTGAGATTCCGCTCTGGAAGTGGGAACAAATAGCTATGGATTTCATTACCAAGCTACCCCGCACTTCCAGTGGTCACGATACGATTTGGGTGATCATAGATCGTTTAACAAAATCTGCTCACTTCTTGCCGATGCGTGAAACCTTCACGATGGATAAACTGGCAAGATTGTACATCAATGAGATAGTGGTACGCCATGGTGTGCCATTGTCAATTATTTCTGATAGAGACAGCAGATTTACTTCAAGGTTCTGGCAATCACTGCAGAAATCTCTAGGGACACAGTTAAATCTGAGTACAGCTTACCATCCACAAACGGACGGCCAAAGCGAACGTACGATTCAGACCCTAGAGGATATGTTAAGGACCTGTATCTTGGATTTCGGTGGGAATTGGGATTCTCATTTGCCACTGATTGAGTTCTCCTACAACAACAGTTACCACAGTAGTATCGGATGTGCACCATTCGAGGCTCTCTATGGCCGGAAATGTCGATCACCGATCTGTTGGACTGAAGTTGGAGATAATCGCATAACTGGACCAGAGCTTATTCAGGAAACCACTGACAAGATGCTCAGATTCAGAGAAGACTACAAGCTACCAGAAGCAGACAAAAGAGCTACGCTGATAAGCGGCGTAAGCCGTTGGAATTCCAAGTGGGGACCGTGTCATGTTAAAGGTTTCCCCATGGAAGGGTGTAGTGCGCTTTGGAAAGAAAGGCAAGTTAGCACCACGATACGTGGGACCGTTCGAAATCATCGAACGTATTGGTCCTGTGGCGTATAGACTGAGATTACCAGATGAACTCAGTGGTGTGCATGACGTGTTCCACGTCTCGAATTTAAAGAAATGCCTTGCTGACGAATCACTCGTCGTTCCACTCGAAGAGATTCAAGTTGATGATCAGTTGCATTTTGTCGAAGAACCTTTAGAGATTATGGATCGCAAGGTCAAACAACTGAGACGAAGCCATATTCCGATTGTAAAGGTTCGTTGGAATTCAAGACGCGGACCCGAGTTTACTTGGGAACGTGAAGATCACATGAAGTTAAAGTATCCCCAGCTGTTTGAAGAGGAAGCCGTACCCGATAACAATTCTTAAATTTCGGGACGAAATTTCTTTAACAAGGGGAGACTGTAACATCAGTGCCGGAACCGTCACCGGAACAGTGATCGTAACAGTGCGTGAACAGTAATCAGGTACAATTTTCATGTAATTCAGTGTATTTCATGTTCATATCAAACCTCAGTATCGTTTCATGCTAACAAAACAGTGAATTCACAGTCATGTCAGAGAAACCAATTCAGAACAATGATTCTTGAGTCAGATAATTATCTGGCAACACAGAATCATCATGTGATTTATTTGTTAGGATTTTATTGTGTATAAACGTATGTGAGGCCTTACAGGACAAAACAACACGAATATCGTTAAGTGAATGCTAAACCGACAGATTATTCGTATAGGTGACGATCTGTACGAATAAATCTAAAAGTTTAACGTTCTGAATGATATTCGATAATTAGAAAACAATATTGAAAAGTGTAGTTATCGTCGTATTTGATTCGAACAAATACGCGCGATGACCGCGCGATTCGATTTAAACGCTAATTAAATATTTTGAAAATTTTAATAATTAAAATATATTTAGTTAATTTATTAGGAATCACAACCTAAAATAATTTATGATTCTATTTTAAAACCGAGTCGTCTCGTTACGAAAATGACGCGAAAACGACGTTTCTACGCGAAACCGCGCGAAACCGAACGAACCCGAACGAACCCGGTAAATTTGAAAGCATTTATTATGGCATTCAATGCCATAATCCACTCCAACTACCATCTTTCATCACCATTACCGTTTTCTCTCTCTCTCTAACTTTCTCTCACTAGAAGTTCAACATCTCTCTAAGATTTCATCACCATTTCTTCACGAAATCTTGCATACTTGGTGTCTAAACGATCATCATCACTTGTAGATCAAGGAAGTACAACAGATCGGGACCGGAATCCATCAGAATCGTGGTAAAAATTCATTTCTTATTCGGTTTTGAGGGTTGAAAACCCTAGAATCGAACCCCTCTTTTTGGCCGGTTGAACAGCCACAAAACCTTAGGGAACACTACCCACAACACCACGAATGAAGTAGGAACAAGCTCTAGTTCGATCGGTAGTTGATTTACTTTGAAAACCCTAACTGCCACTAGTGCTACGAACGGCCGAATGTCTCCTCTCAGACCGCCGAATGACACTATCAGGTTCTCGAATGAAGCTCTATTCGCCGAATGTCTTCAGCCCTACCTACTCTCATTCGGCGAATGGCCAACACCCTTCGGCCAATGCTCATTCGCCTATCTTCATTCGACAACCTTCAGTCGTGATGACTCATTCGACCATACATATGCGCAGAATAGCCCTAATGGAGTATGAAGCCTCTTTCGCCCAAGCTCTTTCGGCCTAGTTTCATTCGACCACCACCTTTATTCGGGATCAAGACTTATTCGACCAAACATTCATTCGACACCATCATTCGATCGGCCATGCTATTCGACCCAACCCCATTCGCCTAAGCCCTATTCGGTTGGTCTAAAGTCTGTCGGTCGACTCACATTCGGCAAGTGGTTCGGTTAAGGGTGGGTTAGAGTTATGTGGTCATAAACATACCATTGTGAGTGCATGGGGAGATCACGTATGCATGCATGAAAGGTGGCCACATGTATGTATGCAAGGGGTGATATTAGGGTTTCCACGTCCATGCAATTAACTTGAATGAATATGGTTTCATCATGAAACCTTAACAAAGGATTTATCATAGTAATTAAGGGGTTTAACTTTGGATATAACTGATAATGATACGAATCTAGTCGAGAAAGTAAAGAATGAGAGTTTCAATAGCAAGAAATCGTTTGTATGATCAAAGTCAAATAATGGGCCAAGGGTCGGCCCAATGGGCTTAACATAAGCCCATCATGATAACTAAAGTATCTCAACTTAATGGTGTTTTAAATAAAAGTAAATAATTCATTAATTTTCTTAAATATTATTAAATAATGTTTTTCTAAACAAATAACCTAGAAGGAAATAATCCGAACATTTTTAATTAAAGGATTATAATGATTAATGTGGGATTTTGGTTATGAATGGGTAATAAGGTTAGCTTAGCTAGAGAAAACCATAGAAACACATTAGTAATCTAAGACACGTAGTTGCACACCGAGACCGAACCCTAGTTAGGACGTTTATTATAAATACTTATCGTCTGCGAATTCTTTTAAAACAACTCAGGAACAGAAGACACATAAGCTACAACAACGAGCGCGCATTTTGTGGTAATTCAATACAAAGCAACACAGGTGAGTTCATTGCCCCTTTTCTAAACATTTTGTTTTAAAACGCGGGGCTGAGAAGCATGCGTAAACTGTTTTATTTAAACTGTTTATTTAAATGCTTTTATCTATTATATGTTTTACATATATATGTTTGTTGATACTCCTAGACTCCTGTCTAGGAAATTATTAAACAGATCAAGTTATCAAAAGAATTTAAGTACTCTTAGGAGTAATACCTTAAATTTAAACTCTAAATCAACCCTTAGTCCATCAAGCTCAAATTCAAGAATCTAAATTCAAAGTGAAATCATATGAACAAAATCAAAAGATCACATTCAAAGAAATCATAACTCAGTGTGAGATCTGAGACCCAAGAATCAATATCAAATCAATTATCATTGTGAATCATGGGAAAGTCAAAAGATCAAGATCAAGAGACTCAGGAAATCAGGAATCATAAATGTGTGTGAATCATTGAAGTAATGAAATCATTATAATCTAATGAACTCATTAATACTCAAGTCAAGGTGGATGTCAGTTGTATATGGAATCAAGACCACGTGTAACACACATATAAAGTCCCTTCAGGTATAGAAGACTCTTGTAGTCAGACTATACGGGCAACAACGTGAACAATCATTGAAATCTGTATCAAAGTCTAAGAGAATCAAGAGATCAAGAATCAAAGGATATCCTTAAAGTCCCCGCATGTACAGAAGACCTTTGGGTCAAGCTGTAAGGGCAAAACATTAAAGTCCCCGCATGTACAGAAGACCTTCGGGTCAGGCTGTATGGGCATCATTAAAATCCCGTCACGCCCAGGTATACTCCTTGTGAGTTATGCCTGGTATGGGTCACGTGTGAGAGGTTACAACTTGGACAACCACCAACAACTAAGTCTAATTGATTGAGTAAAAATTTACCCAATCATCATGTCTTAGTTGTATTTAAATGTTTATTTATTTATTTCATTAAATAATTACATTTTATTCACTATCACTGAATTTTTGGGAAAATCATGTATCTATGTTCAAAATCAAGGGAATCAAATGTAAATCAAGTTTTGGAAATCATAATCTAAATCAGAGGTGTGTTAGGTAAAAATGCTTAATTATCATTAATATCAATGTCCTATGCGGATTAGTATGTGGTGGGATGGCGTCTGGGCGGGGTTGTAGCCTTGACCCAGGGGTATGCCCTATATATAAGCATACCGATCTGGATGATACAGTTGATGTTAATGAGGTTAGGGTCTTTACCGAAAGAGGTTTTCAAATCATTTTCAAATCATAAAAAAAATATATGAACTCACCAACCATGTGTTGACTTTATTTTTGCATGACTTCTCAGGTGACGAACAGGTCAACTAAGGAGTTATTTCCTTTGGAACTAGGACTTCAGATAGAAGACTTAGTATTTTGGACCTGCATATTTTGAAGACATCATTATATGATTTATTTTGTATATCTTGTGTAAATACAAGATAGAAAATTTATGATGTTAATGGTAGATTTACATTGTTAAATTATAAACAATACTGATGTAATTTAACTTTGTAATTCTATTATATTTAGCATTTCTCAGTTATATCATGTGCAATGTAAACAATCTGATCATCACGATTATCACTCGCGATATCGCGCCCCGGGAACCTTCCGCCCGACGGGACAACCGATCCTATCCCGCCGGCTCGGGGTGTGACAAACATAGCCCTCTGCTATTGATCCTTCAGGTCTGGCTTTATTTCTAACATATGCCTTTAGCTTCTTCATGTATCTTTCAAAGGATTAAAGCCATCTGCAGCCAAACCCAAACGAACGTTCCTGGGTTCCTTAGCAAAATTAGGATATCTGTTATCAAATTCTTGCCATGCCTTCCCATCAACCGGATGACGCATCATACCATCTGTTGAGCGTATGGTATTATGCCATATCATATCTTTCGCGGTGAATCTAGAACTAAACCTTCGTCAAAGACGTGAAGTTAAAGGAAAGTAACACAATACTTTTTGTGCTACTTTCTTTCCCTTTGTGTTTTTGTCAACTCATCTGCTCTCATTACAAATTGGACAATTTTGCATAAGAGAATTTTCTTTCCAGAATAGAGCGCAATCATTAATGCAAGCATGTATAGACTGATATCCTAAACCAATTTTTCTCAGTTTCTTCTTAGCTTCATAATGGGAGGCTGGAATCTTATTTTCTTTCGGGAATGCAACACTTAAAAACTCTAAAAGTTGGTCAAAGGAACTATCAGTCCATTTATTAATAACTTTAATATGCATTAATTTTGCCAAAAAGTTTAGGGAAGATGTAGGATCGGGTTGTTTACTCTAAACAACACTTCACAAGTATTTCTTACTTAATTCTAACAGATGCGGAATGTTCTGTTAGAATGATCTCACAATTTCACTCAAAGTGACACAATAATAATCTTTGAACAATATTAAGAACACAAGAATAATTCAAGCTCAAGGATATATTTCTCTCAAAGTGGAAGTATACAAGCAAGCACGCACACTTCAAGCAACAATACATTGGGAGGTTATATAGCCGAGGCTACAACCGTATACACTTAGGAATACAAGTTGGGTATACTAGACAAGTACATAAGTAAAGCTTATTCTAGTATGTTGAGTGTCTTAACAGGCTAAGACACTCAGTCATAATCATTACATTAATAGACATTGACTTTACAAAGAAGTATTAAATACAAAAGACATTTAATGTTGTTGATCTTCAAGGCTTCAGATGATCTTTTGCATTTAATGCAGCATGGGAGAGGTAAGGCGCTTTATCTGACTTATTACATGTTGTCTTTGTCTTTACTCAGACCAGCATGTCTTGTGTCAGTACCTTTTGTACTTTGAGAGTAAGCTGCTACAGTCTTTGTCAGAGGATAAACCTCGGAAGTCTTTGTCTTGTGTGCATAAGAAGATTCCTCGGAAGTCTTTGTCTTCAGAGCATTAGAGGATTCCTCGGAAGCAATTGTCTTGTACAACCTTCGGCAGGAATCAGTTATCCTTCGGAAGCAATGTTGCTTCCGAAGAATCACTTCTTCCTTCCGAAGGTGTTTATTCAAAGAGACTCCTATACTTAGACAAAATAAGAAGTTTGGTGAGCATCAGCCTTTATTAGTCTTTACAGTCTCCCCCTAGGCTGATGCTACCAAAACTTCTAAGGCATAAACCTTGGCTTCCATGTACCCCTCAGTACCTGTGCCCTTTTTGTAATTAATCTGATAGCTGACCTCCCATCTGCTCCATTGTCAGGGTTATTGAGAGGGAGCTTATCTAGATCAAGTATATAGGGTTTTGCCAATGTCATCAGATGCAAAAGATCCACCAGTTTTATTTCTCCATTGTAGTCAGTGAGGATGAATATCCTTTCTTGTGCATTGAAGCTCCAGTCTACCAAAGGGATGTATGAATGCTCATGCAATAATCTGCTGATATCCCTCATGTCTTCTGGGGTTTGTGTATTTTTGGGAGTTGCTTCTGATGTGGCTACAAGTACTGAGAGTGTTGTATCAGGCCCAGAGTCTGAGGGGATGGTTTTTGTTCCCTTTTTCCTTTTAGCCATGCTCTTTCTTCTTGTGAATCTTGGTTTGTCTTGAGCAGTGGCTTGACTCCTCAGAACTCTGGCCTGTTGGGCTTCCACAGTTGATTCTACTGCTGCACCTGTTGTTGCAGTAGACTGTGGCCCAATATCCTCATCCCTAGAGGGTTCTGTTCTCCTCTCTTCAGCCTGTGTATGTCTCTCAGGATCAGGGTTTGGTATTGATTGTTTCCTTGTAGTCTTCTTACCCTTTTTGTAGACTGAGGAGATAGGCATGTTATCCATACTTGGACTTGAAGGAGGAGATATTGGTTCTTCTTTTGGATTTAGGGGGAACATGTTGGGGAACATTGCTTTTGTTGCTGCCCCACACATGACTTCTTCTCCCTCTCTGATCCCTGCACCAGAGAGGGGAAATTCTATTGTAGCTCCTCCCCCTAAACCTAAGCCTCTCATTAGGCTTTCCTTTCTTGCCCTGATTTGTTCAATTGAAGGTAACTCACCTCTTGCAACTTTGGCTTTATATCTCTGATATGCATATCCATGGTTGAGTTCTTCATTGGGCCTAGCTGCCGAGCATGGAAGCCATATTCCAAGAGAAAGGCCTTGTTCTTGTCTCTGTAGGCCTTCTCTTTTTGCTCCTTTGTAAGTACACTCAAGGCCTTTGATGCAGCAACAGCTTGTTCTTGCTGCTGCACCTTGTCCAGCTCGGCAGCCATTCTAGGTACCGACCAGTTGATGACTTCATCAAAGTCATAACCTTTTTCTTCTAGCAAAGCAGAGAGTCTAGCTCGCTCTTCATCTAGAGAAGTGTTTGGTCGGCCCTTTGTTTTCTTTGGTCTCATCTCCTCCTGTTCTGCTTCCTCCTCTGGGGTTAGCTTACGTTTTCCTTTGTCATCAGCAGCTATTTTTGCCCCAGAGGAGATTTCTTCTGTTGCCTCACCAGCTGGTTCATTGGCATGTAGCTCCTCTGTGGAGGAAACATCTAGGATGACTGGGCCTTCGGAGGCAGCTGCAGCTTCGGAGTTAACCTCAGCATTCACTGGCTCCTCCAGTTGACCAATCTCCTTAGATGATTCCTTATTGGATTCCACAAAGGGCTCAGAAGAGAAGAGAGAGAGCCTCAGCACAGCTTCAGTCCCAGAAGGGGACTTAGTCCCAAGAGGGGACTGAGGTTCCAAAGAGACATTTGATGTTTGCTGTTCAGTCTCTTTGGCAACCTCCCTTGTATCCTCAGAAGCAGAAGAAGAGGAAGTAGAAGAAGAATCTGAAAATAAGTACCCAAGAAGTCATCCCATTCAGCAGTCAAAGTGACTAAGGATGGAGTAACTTCCTGTGCACCTCCTCTTCTTTTGCTTCTGATCCTGACCCTGCAGTTGGTATATTCTCCCCCTTTTTGGTAGCATCAGGGGAGGTGAAAGTGGTAGTAGCAGGATCAGGGTGAAATGGATGTAGAGTGACCGGGGGACGCCTCCTGAGGTCCAGAATAGTTGCATCTTTGGTTTGGACCTCAAGCCGCAGGGTAGCCACCTCAGCTTCTAAGTGAGCTACCCTGGCTTGGAGGGAACTGATTGTAGCCGTCAATTCCTGTGTGGATGTGCCCTCCTCTACCGGAGTAGAATCATGGGGCGATGGAGTCCTGAGCCTAGCTCCTGCACCTCACCACCAGATGTGGTTTCTTGGCACCCTGGATTCCCTTCATTGAGAAGAACCTCAAAGAAGTCCTCCCCAATATAGGTTGCCGCAGGTGAGGTCCTATTGCCTGTACCACTGTCCTGTGGATCTTTATTAAGATCAACAGTAGTGGCAGCCTCACCTGCATTGACCCCTTCAGAACTACTGGGGCCAACCTCTGATTGAATAGGCTCTGGGTCAGGGAACCGAGCTTGTAACTGTGTCACCACTCTCATTAAAGTTTGGGTAGTTGGAGAGAGTGGTTCCTCCACAGCTAGAGCAGGGGTTCCTTGAGCCTGGGTGATAGTATGGGTGGGGGGCATTTCTGGATGATATGAACCTGGAGACTTGGGAGACAGTCTCTTATCTAATGAAGTTGCTTCATGAGAAGCAAACTCAATGATGGGTGAATCCCTTTGAATATTCTCAGTTATGTTTTGTGACATAAGCTGAGGGCTTTCAGGCTGGTTAAGGGCAACCACAGGTTTCAAAGGAAGAACCTGTGGAGAAACAAGGGGTGTGGCTTTCACCTTAGGTAGAACTGTGCCCTGAGCAGTTCTTTTAACCTTTTTCTGTTTTGGTTCAGTAGAAGGGGCCTGAACAACTGTAGAAAGTTGCACAGGGTTTCGTTTGCGTTTGTAAGTGATTTTTATGGGGTGAGGAACAGAAGTGGAAGGTGTGGGTTCAGCATCTGTGGGGTTAACAGAGCTGTCACCTTCTGGAGCAGGGGACTCCATAGAGGAAAGAAGAGGAGTGAATGTCCCAGAGAACTGAGCACTCTTCTTCTTGAGTTGCACAAAAATCTTGGAAGAGACCAAGGGCATTTTGTAAGTATGCCCAGTTAGAGAAAGGGAAGCTCCCAACTCTTCATTAAAAAGGTGTTGCAAAAACCTGGGATACATACAAAACTTCTTTGGTGACATGATTTGTCAACCAAATTATTGAAATAAAAGCAGAAAAATTAAACAGTTGATTGGAAACCAAGCCATGAATAGCCGAAGCTAAATCAGATGGAACTTGGTCCCAACCACCAGATTTATTTGAAAGACAATGTAAAAACACATGTATGAGGTACTTTAATTATAGGACACTCGACCCTTCAAATAGGTTGTGAAGAGGGAGAGGACCTTCGTACCCCATTGACTGAAATGTCAATGCTACCTCATCCTTCGTGAATGAAACCTTTCCACCGGCATCATTCAGTTTAAGATGCCGACAGATGGTCTCCACAGAAATAGCAATAGGATGAGCATCAATGGTGGCTACAAGAGACCGACCATTGGAAGACGAGGAAACAGAACAAGATGCCCAGAACTGTTGGTGATGAGACTCATACACCAAGGGCTGAACAGTTAATGCAAGAAATACCTGCTCCTTTGAAGAAAGGAGATGATTGGGGCGAAGTCAGCATCATGTTCTGCTGATAACTCCGCTGGTACGTTGTGAGCAGGTTTGAAAGCAAGCAAGAAGAGCCATGAGAAGTTGGTGATTTTAGGGCACAATGGAGAGATCAAGAGAGAAGAAGAGTTCAAAGTGAAACAGTTTGTGAGAATTTGAATGAGCGGGAGACCTTTATATACATTCGGATTTCAGCATTTAATATATAGACACATTAAATTTGAGATCCGGATGTCAGAAAAAGGTCTTCCGATGACAGCTGGTTTCACAATTAATTTTCTCTGACTGAGGTGCTTCCGAAGAAGTTTCTTTCGGAAGCAGGGTATTTATTAGACCAAGAGAGTTCAGAAGGGATGTGCTTCCGAAGTAAAATTTATACTGTCGGAAGCACTGCTTCTGAAGTGTTAGAAAATTCATTAGGCAAAATGTTCTTCGGAAGACACTTTCTTCTGAAGAGTACCTTGAGAAGCCTATGCTTCCGAAAGTAATGTATCGGAAGAATATTACTTCAGAAGGTAAGTTAGCTTCTGAAGTGTGAGATCTTCCGACTAAGGAAGAAATAATGCTTCCGAAGACTTAACCTATCTTCTGCTGAGTAGATACTCATCGGAAGATAAGTTAAGTTTATCTTCCGAGGAATTATTTATTCCTTGTCAGTACATTTATTCAAAGTTGATCATCCCAATGGATGTTATTAAGTACCTGAATTCCTTCATCAAATGCCTTGTGAAGAGATCTGCCAAATTGTTTTCTGAATCAACTTTGACCAAATGAATCAACTTCTTTTCTGCACAATCTCTGATGAAATGGTATCTGATGTCGATGTGCTTGGTCTTGGAATGCTTGACAGGATTATTGGTGATGGAGATTGCACTGGAATTGTCTATCTGAATAGGAGTATTGAACAGATCTACTCCATAATCCTTCATCTGATTCTGGATCCAGATGACTTGTGCACAGCAGCTAGAAGCAGCTATATATTCAGCCTCTGCAGTAGAAGTAGAAAACACATGACTGTTTCTTGCATTGCCAAGACACAATCCTGGATCCAAGAAATTGACATCCCCCTGATGTGGATTTCTTGCTGATGTTGCAACCCCCATAATCACTGTCTGTATAAGCCATGAATTGGAAGTCTTCATTTCTAGGATACCATAATCCTAGACTTGGTGCTCCTTTGAGGTATCTAAAGATTCTTTTTACAGCCAGCATATGAGAGACTTTGGGATTGGCCTGAAATCTTGCACATACACAAGTTGCAAACATGATATCTGGCCTGCTTGCTGTGAGATACATCAAAGAGCCTATCATTGCTCTGTACTGGTGCTGATCAACATCCTCCCCCTCAAGATCAGGGCTAAGTGATGTTGTTTTGGACATAGGAGTTCCCAGAGCTTTGCAATCAGAAAGCTTGAATCTTTCAAGAATGTCCTTGACATATTTTGATTGACTAATGAAAATCCCTGTAGGAGTTTGTTTCACTTGTAATCCAAGAAAGAAGGTGAGTTCTCCCATTGAACTCATCTCAAATTTGGATTTCATTAGTGATTCAAACTCCTTGCAGAGAGATTCATTAGTAGAACCAAAGATAATGTCATCAACATAGATTTGAACTAGCATGATATGTTGATTTGACTTCTTGAAAAAGAGAGTTTTATCAATTGTTCCTCTCTTGAATTTGTTTGCCAACAGAAAAGAAGATAAAGTTTCATACCATTTTCTGGGAGCTTGATGCAACCCATAAAGAGCCTTATCAAGCTTACAGACATGATCAGGAAACTTTGGATCTTCAAATCCTGGAGGTTGGCACACATAAACTTCTTCATCAATTTTTCCATAAAGAAAGGCACTTTTAACATCCATCTGAAACACTTTGAAATCTTTTGCAGCTGCAAATGCCAAAAATATTCTAATAGCTTCAATTCTGGCAACAGGTGCAAAGACTTCATCATAGTCAATGCCTTCCTCTTGAGTGTATCCCTGAACAACCAATCTTGCTTTGTTTTTGATGACAACACCTTTGTCATCTTTCTTGTTTCTGAACACCCATTTGGTTCCAATGGCATACTTTCCTTTAGGCAAAGGACAAGTTTTCCAAACTCCTTGTCTTTGAAACTGAAGAAGCTCTTCTTGCATAGCTTCTACCCAACTGTTATCTTTTAAAGCCTCTGCAACCTTCTTAGGTTCTATTTGGGATAGAAAGCAAGAAAACAAGCAAACATTTGCTTCATGCATAGAGCTTCTAGTTCTGACACCTTCTTCTACATTGCCAATGATGTTTTCAACTGGATGAGTGCTGTGAATTCGAGTCCTGGAATCACATCCAGTTGAGAAGATTCATCCACGTTGAGTGACTCAAGGTTAGGAAGAACTACCTCAAGTGGATTCTGGAGATCATTTGGCAGATCACGTGGATTCAATTTTGAACTGTTGTGGGTTGTGTTTTTCTCTGGGAGTAGTGATTTCCAGAGAATTTTCCTCTGCTGAAGGACTTCCTACTTCTTCTTGATGTTGTGAATTAGAAGCAGCTTCAATTGAGGGACCTGCCTGAGATGTGTTGATTGTCTCAGACTGTGATACATCATTTTGTGTTGAAGTGGATTCTGCCAAGTTTTGTCTTGAAGCTATTGGCAGTTCAACACGAAAGTCATCTTCTCTTGAGCCTTTGGAGATGTCTATGGTAGCTGACTGTGAAACTGGAACATACTCTTTCACCAGATTAATGCAGATGTAAAACTATCAAGATCAAACAACCAATCAGGGCGGTTCCAGATTATTGAGAGTATGTTCATTGAACTGAACATTGCAGACTCTTCAATAACTCTGGATGCTTTGATGTATACTCTATATGCTTTAGCATTTGAAGAGTACCCAACAAAGTAGCCCTCTGCTGATTTCTCAGCAAACTTGGCTAAGTAATCTTTAGTATTCAAGATGGTGCAATGACATCAAATGGTTTGAGAAATCCAATGAATGGCTTTCTCTTATGCCAAATTTCATAAGGAGTCATGCCATACTTTAACTACCAATATTCTATTTTGGACATAACAGGCAGTGTTGACTGCTTCTGCCCAAAAAGTTATTGGAAGTTTGGCATCAGACAACATGGTTCTTGCAGCTTCAATTAGTGTCCTATTCCTTCTTTTTCAGCTACACCATTTTGTTGTGGAGTTCTAGGAGCACTAAATTGTCTTGTGATACCTTTAGATTCACAAAAAGAATTTAAAACATGATTCTTGAATTCTGTTCTTGATCTGATCTGATTATTTTTACATGATGGTCACTCTCATTCTCCACCCTGAGTATAAATGACTTTAGGATTTCGGCAGTTTCATCCTTGGTATTTAAGAAAAACACCCAGGTATACCGAGAGAAATCATCAGTAACCACCAAACAGTATGATTTTCTACCAAGACTTTTAACACTGTGGGGCCAAACAAGTCCATATGCAGTAAATGAAGGACTGTGGTAATAGAATTTATCTCTTTGGCATTATGAGATGACTTGTGTTGCTTACCCTTTAAGCATGCAACACATTTATCAACACATATGAATCTTTTGTTGGTAAACCAATACTAAATATTTTTACCAATTATATTTTGATTTTTGATTTTTTTGGTTTACATGACAAAGTCTTCTATGCCAAAGTGATGATTCATCAAGTGAAGCTTTTGAGACAAAGCAGCTTATATTACTAAGAGGTGCAGCTGTGCTCATATCTAGCATATACATGTTACTTCTTCTTGGAGCTCTGAGTAGAATTTGATCATTTGGTATCACAAATCCTGGTTTCAGAACAATGCACTCATGCTCAGTAAACAAATGTTATGCTTTTGATCACACACCTGTGATACACTTAGTAAATTGTAGTTAAGTTCTTTTACAAATGTACATTCTCAAAGCTTACCTTACCATTTGTGATTGTGCCTCTACCTGTTATGTATCCTCCTACTGGATCACTTCCAAAAGCAACAGACCCGCCAAAGAATGGTTCATATTTGTGCAAGAGGGTCTTGTTGCCTGTCATGTGCCTGGAGCAGCCACTGTCAACTATCCACAAGTTGCCTTTTGATTCCTGCTGTTCCTGCACATGACCAGAAGTGAGTTAGTTTTGATGGGAACCCAAGCCCATGTGGTCTTGGGTTTACCATTTGCATCATTGTAAGTAAATTTCTTTGACATCATTCTAGGTGGGACAGATGATGTGGATGCTTCTGATGTGGGTGATGGCTTATCAGATGATTCCTTCTTCTTCCATACTTGTGCCTTTTGAGTTGTCGGAAGACTTGGTTTCTTTTGATGGTCATCGGAAGCTGTTTTTTCTTTTCCTTCCGATGATCTTCTTCCGAAGACAGATGACCTCTTTTGTTTGTGAAAGCATTCCTTTGATGAGCTTCCGAGGTTCCTTTCTTCGGAAGCTTCCTTTTCTTTGCTTCCGATGCTTTCTTTTCAGAAGCATTTTATTGTGTTCTTCTTATTAGGAGGTTACTTGCTTCCGATGCTCTCTTGACCAAATTTCTTCTCTGTTCTTCCGAAGAAGTAGATGACTGACTCCAACTGTTCTTTCTTCCTCTTCCCTTGATTGAGGAAATTCTGCTTCTTGGATTATAGAAGCAATCAGCAGCAAAATGATTCTTTTCACCGCACATCAGACATAGAGTTTGAATGTTGGGAGAGTGTTGTGCTTATCCCTTTTAACGAAGTCTGATCTTTGATCCTCAGACAATGATGGTTTGGATGTTCCAGCATACTTGTTAGTAGTCTTAGACTTTGCCTTTTTCCTGGAGAATTGACTTTTCTCTCCATTGATCTACCTCGTTTTGACTTGTCAGATGGGCAAGTCACATACTCATCTGAGGAGTATTTTCTGTGGTTTTAGCTTTGATAAAACTGTTGAATGTTTCTTAGTTTTCTTATTGATTCTTAAATTTCAAAGCTTGTTTTCCTTTTACTGATTTAATAGGAACATCATCCTCATCTGAGCATGTTGAGGTACTTGGATCAGAGAGATATCCTTTGAACTACTTGTGTATATCCAACTCCTCATTATACACAAGGTCAACCAGTGATTTACACCTAACATCTGTTATAGAAGTATAAGCAGATGGAGGTTCCACATGTTATATCCCAAACCAGCTCCCCTTTTATTCACAAGTTCAGTTGTGTGCTCATTCTAAAAAGTTTTTCATATTTTTCACTTGGCTTAGAAATTTGTCTCTGTAAGACTCAGCCAATACAAGTTCAGTCTTGGCAGTGGTTAGTCTTTCTAAAAGATTTTTAATCTGACACTGTTTGTTAGTATCTTCATGTTTAAACTTGAAATGGTCTTTCCATTTCTTCAATCTTTTCTTTGTAATTTCTTTCAACCTCAAGAAATTTGCCTTGACTACTTGTAGAGACTCAAGTTCATTACAGAGTTGAGAATTTATTTTCTTATAAATAGTTAATGTTTCTAAGCATTCAGGTGAGCACATGCTATCAGTTACCTTGCTTGAGGAAGATGAGTCATTTGCCATCAAAGCACTGTTTGGAGATGGAGGGGTCCTCAGCTTGAAAGCTCCAGTCTGCAAAATCTTGTTCAGCAATGTTTGCATGTTAGATGAGCTTGATGGTCTTTGTGTGGTTGCCCAGAAGTGTCTGCTGAGTTCCTGTGACTTGCATTCTCTGGCAAAAGTGGCCTAACTGTTGACAGTTAAAGCATTTGAGGTTAGATTTGTCAAGTCCAAAACCCAGTCTTCAATTGTGCTTTTTGAACTGTCTGCCGGTTCTTTGGTAAAAACTTCTCTTGCCCGTATGAAATCATAGCCATTTGATAGTTTATATCCATCTCCTCAAGCATATGCAGGAATACCATCCAAGTCTTCTTGACACAGATGAAAGTAATTTGTCTCCTCAGGCATAAAAAGCTCCTTGCCCAGAGGTTAGTAGTGGGGTTGGGTTAGATACAAGGTTTGATGAATTTGGAGTTTCAGGAAATGTGACAGTGGGTGTGGAGGTAGAATGGTAGAGGGGTTGATAGCTTTGGTATGGAGGATTATTGATGGGTGCATAAAGAGCTGCTGAACCAGATGGTGAGTGAGAAACTTTGATTCTGGGCATCTAATTCCATTGATAGGCACTGAGAATACCAAACAATTCTCCTAAAGTTAGAGTTTTCAGGTTTTCTGTTCTTCTGATTGTTACAGAGTAGATATTCCATGCCTTTGGAAGAGACCTCAGAGAAATTTTCTGAGCACATCTTGATTATCAAGAGTTACACCTGCAGTAGTTAATAATTCATCCACAAGTTGGACATACCTTAGGTACTGAGAAGACATATTCTCATTGTTTTGTTGACAAAAGTTTTCAAACTTCTGTTTCAGCATATCCTTCTTGTTTTCTTTGACATCTTCTGACCCTTCATACATCTGCTTCAAGGAATTCCACAGTTCTTGAGCAGACTTGCATTTCTTGAATGCATGTATAATGGAGTTCGGTTATTGACATCTGAATTAGCCAAAGAGCTTTAGAATCAACTTCCATTTCTTGTAATCTTCGTCTGAGTACATAGATGGATCTTTTGGTACTGCAGCAACTCCAGCACCGGCAGCAGCAACTGTAGGAATGTAGGGGACTTCAAGAACAGACTTCCAAAGTTTGAAGTCTTGGTTCCTGATGAAACCCTTCCATTCTGACTTCCAGGTATCGAAGTCTTCTGGTGTGAACATTGGTGCTTGTTGAGAGTGCCATTTTCTGTATCATGTTTGTTTTAGAGCAGCCATCTTGGACAGACACAGAAAATATGAGTGTTAATAACTATGAGGGTTTATAAGAAATAGAACTGGTAACTGATGATGATTAGTCAGTCAAGTTCAAGAGCCAAAAGCTCTGATACACTTGTAGGATCGGGTTGTTATCTCTAAACAACACTTCACAAGTATTGTCTTACTTAATTCTAACAGATGCGGAATGTTCTGTTAGAATGTCTCTCACAATTTCACTCAAAGTGACAAAAATAAAATCTTTGAACAATTAAGAACCACAAGAATAATTCAAGCTCAAGGATATTTCTCTCAAAGTGGAAGTATACAAGCAAGCACACTTAAGCAACAATACATTGGGAGTTATATAGCCGAGGCTACACACCGTACACTTAGGAATACAAGTTGGGTATACTAGACAAGTACATAAGTAAAGCTTATTCTAGTATGTTGAGTGTCTTAACAGGCTAAGACACTCAGTCATAATCATTACATTAATAGACATTGACTTTACAAGAACTATTAAATACAAAAGACATTTAATGGTTGTTGATCTTCAAGGCTTCAGATGATCTTTTGCATTTAATGCAGCATGGGGAGAGGTAAGGGCTTTATCTGACTCATTACATGTTGTCTTTGTCTTTACTCAGACCAGCATTGTCTTGTGTCAGTACCTTTTGTACTTTGAGAGTAAGCTGCTACAGTCTTTGTCAGAGGATAAACCTCGGAAGTCTTTGTCTTGTGTGCATAAGAAGATTCCTCGGAAGTCTTTGTCTTCCGAGCATTAGAGGATTCCTCGGAAAGCAGTTGTCTTGTACAAACCTTCGGCAGGAATCAGTTATCCTTCGGAAGCAATGTTGCTTCCGA